>CM065741.1:22521436-22526436 GCA_033310375.1 Conus canariensis
CATTCTTCATTTCAGCTCCATTATAGTCTTTCTCCATCGTCGCCCAGTCGTTATCATTCTTCATTTCAGCTCCATTATAGTCTTTCTCCATCGTCGCCCAGTCGTTATCATTCTTCATTTCTTAAAGTGGGGAAAAAAAAAGCGCCCCAAAGAAAGAACGATATAATTGCTGAGTAATCTTTCCTTCCTTGTAGTGACCACAATCAGTTAAGATCATGAGCAAGATACGTGTTAGATAAAATGACGAGGGAAAAAAAAAAAATTAAAGTGTTAAATTAGATAAAATGGTGAAAAAACAGATTATGGCGTTAGAAAGATCATCAGACGTGATGATTTAAAAAAAGAAAGAAAAAAATGGAAAAAAACGGACTCACAGGTTACAACGTGCTTCTTTTAATCAGAAGAGTAATATCCAAACTTACCTGCACTGTAATGCGCTAAAATATTATTTGTTTTCTTTGCTTTTGCGATTGATTTTCCTTGTTGCGCGTTGTTTAGCTATTAATTTTCGTCACAAGAGATTCTAAAAGATCTTAAAACGTAGGTACACTCTCTTTCAGTGTCTGTGTAGCCTACTAATAAGTGGATTCGTCTGTTGAGAGAGAGAGAGAGAGAGAGAGAGAGAGAGAGAGAGAGAGAGAGAGAGAGAGAAAACGGGTGCGCCCAAACAGAGCGAAGACTGGCACACTCAGCGAAAACAGCAAGACAGAAAATCGGTCAGAGGATCAGACTATTACAATGCGTGTTGAGAGTTCCTCGAATAGCCAGCCTGTCCGCAAGTTTTCCATTGCACCAAGAGATTAATGTGGACGATAAAGAACAAACGATATGGGTTCTAGCTCTGTAGGATCAGTGTTTCCAGTCGTGATCGTCTTTTGGAAATCAGAACTGATTGGTATGTTATCCATGTTGAGAGTTTGATCTCCGTCTTGAAAGTTTAAGCAAAGTTATTTCCCTTTGGTTAAAGTGCACAGAAACGAGTTTTTCTCAACGACTGCGAACGGAGCGAGAGGTCTGCCAGCCTAGCGCTGTACATCTTTTGAATAGATTGAGGAGAATTATAATACCGGAAGAACGGGCTTTGAATATTTCACCACATTATTATTCATATGGATACTGCACTCAAACACAACATTCAATATTCATCCATATTCCGAAGTCAAGGATAGGGGTTTTGTCTTGGTGTTTGGACTCTACGAACAACAAGAACAAAAATGTCCGTTTTTGTTTGTTTATTTGTTTATTTTTCCGGTAACAATCGCAAGAAAGTTTTCAAACTTCGACGAATGATACATCCCGATACAAATGTTACTGTATTTCAATGCAAGAAACAGCAATGCTAACATCAAGAAGAAAACAACAACGGTTACAAACAAACTGAACAAACGAACACGACATAAACGTAATTCAGGTTCTTTCCGTCTACAACACACTGAAGCTTCGAATCCGTGAACAAGCGAGACTAATCACCTTCAACAACTAGAGGTCAGAAAGGAGATATTTTTTAATTGCTGCCGTGACAATTGCGGGAAACTCAAATTTGGGTTCATTCTGATTAGGTATGAAAATTCCCTTGACATTTTCAGTTAACTCTTTAGCCTGTAGCATTCAGGACCTTAGGTCCACAGCCACCAAAGCTTCAATGGCAGACCGGGAGAAATTCTAAGGAAAGTTGAGATTTCTTAATAGAACCTAGACTTTTCGGCCAGTAAAACACGCTGATAACCATTGACTAGCCATTGCTCTCTAACTCCCTCTGTTTCTCTCTCTCTCTCTCTCTCTCTCTCTCTGGTTGTCCCCCCACACCCCTCTCTCTCTCTCTCTCTCTCTCTGTCTTTCTGTCTCTGTCTCTGTTTCTGTCTGTCTCTTCCTCTCTGTTTCTGTCTCTGCCTGTCTGTCCCTCTGTCTTTTTGTCAGCCCCACTCTCTGTCTTTGTCTGGCTTCCCCCCTCTGTCTCTGTCTGTCTCTCTGTCTGGCTCTCTTACCCCCTCTGTCTCTGTCTGTCTCTCTGTTTCTGTCTCTATCACTCTCTCTCTCTCTGTCTGGTTTCACCCACTGTGTGTGTGTGCGCGCGCGCGCGCGTGTGTGTGTGTTTGTTTGTGTGTGTGTGTGTAGGGCTAGCCTTCGTTATGTTTTCACCCACGTTCGTTGGTTTATGCTCGTCTTTCAGCAACCCGAGATGACTTTAAAACTACCAAACCGATTCCAACAAAACATGGCGAACATTTGCAATGTGGCCCAAGAACGAACACAGTCGACTTTCAGGAGGCGTCCGAATGAAAGGACGGATCCAGCTTTTTTTAATTTGATTAAAAAAAAAAATTAATTGAGGACGGTCAGATTTTGGTGGAGGTCTTGCGTTGTTCCAAGTGCCCTTCTAGTTTTCACATAAGCCTAAGACTGAGTCAGAAGCGTCAAAACAAGCTTAGGTGATTGGATTCTACTTCATAGAAACGGTTTTATCTGTGATAACGATGATATAAAACCCGTCAAAATAGGGTGTGGTTAGGGGTTTCCATTTAATGGAAACATTCTCTGTGATAAACACCGTCCAACCCAAGGGAAACCACTGTTAAAGGGAGCGAATGCTGATGTTATTTATCGTAAGTTGAAAATTACAGTCTCAGTGATGCCGTGTGGGTATCACAATATGAGTCATTTACCATGTCTTCCTCGCATCTCGGACTCCACCCTTTCCCACCCCTCTCCACGCCCCTTCCCCCCCCCCCTCCCCAGTGCCTCCCCCTTATCCTCCCCGCCTCCTTCCCTGCCCACCCTCTACTCCCCACCCTCCCTCCTCCTTCAGATGATCTTGTCTGTCTCTCAGTTTGTTTCTATGTTCTCGGGTCTCTCGTATCATTTTTTTTTTCATCTCGCATTTTGCAGGTCTCTTTTCTCCCCCCCCCCACCCCCCCCCCTTCCCCTCCCCTTCTCTTCCCGTCAACGATCCCGACACACACACACACACACACACACACACACACACACACACACACACACACACACAGAGTAATGATAAGAAGAGGAAATAGCACAGAGAGAGAGAGAGAGAGAGAGAGAGAGAGAGAGAGAGAGAGAGAGAGACGATAAGAAGAGAAATAGCAGAGAGAGAGAGAAAGAGAGAGAGAGAGAGAGAGAGAGAGAGAGAGAGAGAGAGAGAGAGAGAGACGATAAGAAGGGGAAATAGCAGAGAGAGAGAGAGAGAGAGAGAGAGAGAGAGAGAGAGAGAGAGAGAGAGAGAGACGATAAGAAGGGGCAACGGCAGTAAAAGATGGGGGAAGTCCCCTCCTATCCGGAACTGCAAGCTTGCAGATTCGGAAGATGGCGCAGAGCACAGCACAGCACAGCATGCAAGCTAGTATCCCAGAGAGCCGTTCAGTTCAGTCTGTCTCGTGCTGCTTCCCGCCCCATGTTTCTGCCTGGTGGTTCATAGAGGAGATCGTGAGCAGACCATGATCTGTTTGGTCCCTGCACGTGCTATGCGTGAATATACAGTCCATTGAACTCCTCCAACCTGAGTTTTCACATTGCACTGTGCGAGTCTCGCTATTCCTCTTTTCTTTTCTCTCTTTTTGTTTTTAATGTTTTCTTTCTTTCTTTCTTTCTTTCTTTCTTTCTTCTTCTTCTTCTTCCTTTCTTTTAATTCCAGCAGTTTTTGCCCTTGACGTATATTTTCAAATCGCATTGAGCGAGTCTAGCCATTCGTCTTCTCTCTCTCTCTGTGTCTCTCTGTCTCTCTGTCTCTGTCTCTGTCTCTGTCTCCTCTCTCTCTCTCTCTCTCTCTCTCTCTCTTCTAAATTCCAGCAGTTCTTGCCCGTCTTGACCCCGGCTTCTGTTCTCTGTTGGTCTGTCTGGCTTTATTCCTCCCACTGTCTTGCGATCTCCTGGGTTCACGTTTGTTATCACACGTCAGGAATGTAGAGTGCTTCGTTCTTCTCCATCGCAGGCTATCAGTCTGTCTGCCTGCTTGTCTGTCGGTGTGTGTGTGTGTGTGTGTGTGTGTGTGTGTGTGTGTGTGTGTGTGTGAGTACACACACACACACACACACACACACACACACACACACACACACACACGTATATATATATAAGATGAATACTAAAACAAGTTGAACGTCTTTTCCAACAGGGACGATATATATATATATATATATATATATATATATATATATATATAAAAATGAAAGGATGAAAATATTGCCGTTAGATACAGTGTAGTCGACCTACCAGAGAATGCACAGTTGATTTATTTATGGTGTTTTTCTTGTCAACTTTTTTTCCTTAGGTTTGTTTGTTTCTTTCTTTCTCTTTCGTTCCTCCGTTCTTTCTTCCTTCCTTCCTTTCATTAAAAAAAAAAATCTTCAAATCGCAAGATGCGACTTTTGTGAAGCCATTTTTTATGGAACATAATTATTAGAACAGGCCGTTTGTAGACTGGTACCAAACAGAGACCTTCGGTGTATGGACCGACCGACCTGTTCCGCTGACTGTCAGAACGCATGGTGTGTAATGTCATAAGCAGTGAGCTGGGCGAAACGACCTTAGTAATTTGTGACAATCAGTGCCAGTCCGGGTACGCCTTAAAAAAAAAAAATTAAAAATAAAAAAATAGAATAGTTCAGGGAACTATGACGTCACACCAGTCTCAGCAAGACCGTAGTGTCAAAGTCTTCGGTCTCGCAGAAAGGACTTGGTCCGTTGGGTCTCAGCCACTACCACCACCATCCATCCTCCTCCTGTACCACTTTCTCTTCTCTCCACCATCCCTTATCTCTTCATCCCTATTCCCCACCTCTGCCACCCATCCTCTTCTCCTCTCCCACTCCCCTCCCCCCCCCCTCCCCCCTGTCCATCCTGTTTATTTCCCTCCCTCCAGACCTGCAGTGGTTGCATGGTGCGGACATGCTTGGCATTCCATCTGCCCTGGCCTGCTTTTCGTCGCTCTGGCTCCTGCCCCTATCTTCCCCACTGGGTTCCTCCCTGGGGAATAGCTGCCAAGA
>CM065741.1:22528936-22533936 GCA_033310375.1 Conus canariensis
CATACAAAAGTAGGATAACTCTTGCTCCCATGACGAAATAATGACAAGGCCCATAACTCCAGTTGAATGCTGCTATGAGTATAGCTGTTGAGCAAGTAATGGAGGAAGCAAGCATTGTTTGCATGGGTGCTGAAAATTAATGGCTTCTCAGATACTTGTTTAAAAGAAGAAAAAAGAAAGAAAAGAAAAGAAAGGAAAGAAAAGAGGACGTTGCGTTGAAAATTGTAGATCTTCACTGACGACAGCTTTCTCTCTTCTGCAGTTATAGTCTTTTTAATGTTAATCCCCCCCCCCCCCCCCCCCCCCCCCGTAAGAAATCCTCTCTCTCTCTCTCTCTCTCTCTCTCTCTCTCTCTCTCTCTCTCTCTCTCTCTCTCTCTCCGGCCCCACCATCCCATCCCCACCCTCTTCGTCTGCCCGTGTCCCATACCTATAGGGCGTGTGAGGCAGGCAGTCCAGTGTACAGGGTGGGGAGGGGGACTCCTCACGTTGTTTATCAGCACCATGTCTGCCTGTTAGTAGTACCACCTTGGCTCTGTGTGGCTGGTGCCGGTACAATGTACCGCCTGGAGGCAGGTTTTCTGCTGACCTTGCTACCCCGTCGCTAGAAGTAGGAGGGGGAATGGAAGTAAACGGGAGAGGAGGGTATGAGAGGATGGAGGGGGTGTGGTGTCGGAGGGTGGTGGTGGTGGTGTCAGGATTTCATGCACCTTTGATTTGCAGGGTGTGTTCTTACAGAGACTGGGGTGCGGGGGTGGGGTAGTGGAAGAGAGAGAGAGAGAGAGAGAAGAGAGAGAGAGAGAGAGAGACGGGGGGGGGGGGGGGGGGGGGGGAGACCTATTCAGCTAGTACAGTCTGTAGTAGATCCTGACATGGCCAATATGGATGACCTGGTGTGCGAAAGTGTTGCCTAAGGGCGTGCGAAACGTTTGTTGTGTTGCCTAAGGGCGTGCGAAACGTTTGTTGTGTTGCGAAACGTTTGTAGTGTTGCCTATGGTCGTGCAAACGTTTGTAGTGTTGCCTATGGTCGTGCAAACGTTGTAGTGTTGCCTATGGGCGTGGAAAACGTTTGTAGTGTTGCTTATGAGCGTGGAGAACGTTTGTAGTGTTGCTTATGGGCGTGGAAAACATTTGTAATGTTGTTCATGGACGTGCAAACAGTTGTAGTGTTGTATATGGGCGTACAAAACGTTTAAGTGTTGTCTACGGGCGTGAGAAACGTTTGTACTGTTGTCTACGGGCGTGAGAAACGTTTGTAGTGTTGTCTACGGGCGTGAGAAACGTTTGTAGTGTTGTCTGTTGGCATGGAAAACGTTTGTAGTGACATTCTGTCTGTCTGTCTGTCTGTCTGTCTGTCTGTCTGTCTGTCTGTCTGTCTGTCTCTCTCTCTCTCTCTCTCTCTCTCTCTCTCTCTCTCTCTCTCTCCTTTTCGTTCTCGTCTTCAGTGCCCATGTCTTTCTGTCTTACCCTGGCCCCCTCAAGGACCCAGGCAGAGATACACATCACGGGTCATCGTTTCCTGGTGATTGTAGTTCTGGAGACTGCAGAGAGATTCCCCATCCTCTTCCTCCTTCCTTCCCTCTACCTCCCCTCCACTTCTCCTAACCCCCACCCACCCCCACCCCACCCCTTTCCCTACATCCTCCCCTCTCTCTCTCTGTTGTACTCGACTCCCTGCACTTGCTACTTTTCACCTGTGGACTTTTTTAAAGGGGTTACTCCCCCTTCCTCCCCCCCCCCCCCCCCCCCGCCCCATCACATTTCTCATGGCATGGGTTTCGTCATAATGTATATCAGTGACGCTTCAACAGTTTGAGATGGTTGTAGTGATATCTGCACAACAACAGCAATAACACCCAACACAGAAAGAAGAAGACTGTAGAAGGGTGTATGGGAGAGTGTTGATCACCACCAAGGCTGAGTGGATCCTGGATCCGCTGTCCTTCATCTGTACCAGAGTGTGAGAAAGTCTGTTTCTGCTTTGTACAATTGTAGCTATAGTTTTGTTTTTTTCTGAGTTAGATTGTATACTGTTTTTGTTTGAAAACTCAATATTCTCTCTCTCTCTCTCTCTCTCTCTGTCTCTCTGTCTCTCTGTCTGTCTGTCTGTCTGTCTGTCTCTCTCTCTCTCTCTCTCTCTCTCTCTCTCTCTCTCTCTCTCTCTCTCTCTTTCTCTGCCCATTCCGCTGATTGTCATATTAATTTGAGGGATTCCCTGACAGCACATCTACACATGTTTAGGTGCCCATTTGTTAACTTCTGTGGATGATGATTTTTGTGCTGTTCACGGTGATATACCGTAGCTCAAAAGGATAGACTGCAAGACTCAACTGTGGCCTAAAATCTTCATCCCTGGGTATTAGACTTCAGTCACAGTTAATTCAGTAAATCCGTCGGTCTCTGTCCATGTTTCTAACTGTCTCCCACCCCGCCCCCCGCCCCCCCTGTACCTTCAATCTCTCTCCCCTCTCTCTCTCTCTCTCTCTCTCTCTCTCTCTCTCTCTCTCTCTTGATACGTTTTGACCTGAGCTGCAGTTACATTATCGGACCTTGACTGCTGATCGACATGTAGCGATGTTTGTCACAGTTACTTTGCCACTTACAGATAAGCTCCACAAGCTTGATCGCTCCGAGTCATTTGTTAGAAAGCAATTTAACGCACACACACACACGCACGCATGCACTCACGCACACACGCACGCACGCACGCACGCACCCCCCCCCCCCCCCCTCACACACACACACACAGACATGCATGCAGGTTCGCACCCGTGCGCGCAATCACACACACACACACACACACACACACACACACACACACACACACACACACACACACACACACACACACACGCGTGTACGCTTCGAGAAGACAGGAGAGGGGAGAATAGAGAGAGAAAGAGGAGAGGGACGGAGAGAGTGAGGCTGTGTCACGTTGCCTAACATCAAGTAAATATGTATGCACAGAGACTTATTCAATATACGCGTACGTTTTTCCCGCTCGTAGTATTTAAAAAAAAAAAACACACAAAAGGAAACCGACTTCACCCCCCCCCCCCCCCACACACACACACACACGCTCTCTCTCTCTCTCTCTTGAATTTAAAAGGTAGCATGTAGGTACGTGCGCACGTGCAAGCGCTCACGAGTGTGTGTGTGTGTGTGTGTGTGTGTGTGTGTGTGTGTGTGTGTGTGTGTGTGTGTGTGTGTGTCTGCGCGCGCGCGCGCGCGCGATCCCCCAGGAAGCCGGAAAAGTTGGGTTAAGTCGCTGTGGGTGATTTGTGAAGCTGAAGAAGCAATTACTAAATGGAGGGTTTTTAAATGACACAGTCTCCAATATGTCTGTGCACTCTTTCCCCTCACAACCCTCTCCTCAACTCATCCCTTCCCCCGGCCCCCACCCCCACCCTCTCTCTCTCTCTCTCTCTCTCTCTCTCTCTCTCTCTCTCTCTCTCTCTCTCGCCGTTATTAGGTCAATGAGGTACGCACAAAGAAAGGTCAACGGTTCCGCTTATCTGCCCCCCTATCTTGCCCCACCCTTCCCAGGGGATGGGGTAGAGGGGAGGAGAGGGGAGGGGAGGGGGGGGGGGGCTCCTGTCCAGACACCCACCACAGAGATGTTCTGTTCGCTGGATTCTTCGGACGGCCTCCTCAGCCGGCCGGTGTAGAGTGGGGAAAGTCTCCCTCCCAGTGCCTCCCCCTCCCTCCCTCCCTCCCTGGAACACTTGTTTGAAATGGTTTGGTTTAATTAAGTGATTTTGTGTTGTGATTGTACAGGTACATCATCACTGTGGTGCGGATCTCTCTCTCTCTCTCTCTCTCTCTCTCTCTCTCTCTCTCTCTCTCTCTCTCTCTCTCTCTCTCTGCAGCCTCTTGTTCTGTACATTCTTACATCAACGTATAGATCAATACCGCTAAAGCTGAGAAGGAAAGACAATCAAAGCTTGCTGTCTTGTCATTATGCATTGTGAAAGATGCACTGTGAGAGGAATTAGGGTTAAAAATAATATTAAAAAAAACCCTACATATTTGCGAATCTACTTCAGTCTGTTAGAAGGTAAAGCAAATCTGAAAACAACTGAAAAGGAAAGGATTTGACAAGGAGAGGGGGAAGGGGGGGGGGGGGGGTGGGGGGTGGAGGAAGGGGAAGTAGAGAAAGAAAGAAGTGAATGGGGGGAGAGGGGGGTTTAGGGTTGGGGCTATCATTCTTTAAGACGTCTTGATCCCATCTCTTACGTCTGTGAGCAAGGATTTTAAGCTGGAATGTGTCACACCGGCTGGAATCCGACTGAAACGGTTCGACCTCAGGAGGTGATGAGCACGCTACATGCTTGACGCCCGATGGTTGGTTGGTGCGCTTTGCCACGGGAGATGAATTCAATGACAGCGGTGGATGCCGTGTCGTCCAATCGTAACGTCCATTTTTGACCACAGAAACTGGCAGCAGCAGCCGACTTGAATCTGACGGCGAGGGGAGGGAGGAGGAAGGAGAGGAGGGGGGGGGGGGGGGGTGGGTGGTGGTGGTGGTGGTGGTTAAGGGCAACTGAATTGAAGTCAGGCGCTTTCATCCATTCACAAAGGAAGACCACAAAAAACAAACAAACAAACAAAAAGACCCAAAACAAAACAAAAAAAAACCCCGAAATACTCTTTCTTTGTTTTCCAGGATCGGTGAAAGTCCTAAAAAAGAAAAAAAAAAAGTATGTGTCGCTGATTTCAGGCGTCATACACTATACCATGTCAAACTCATGAAAGCTACGGCTAATGTGCTAGTTGGTCAGGTCTTTTTTTTTTTTTTTTTTTTTTTGGTGCTAACGCAGTGTATAGACGGCATGCTCCTAATCACTTTCAGATAAAATTGTCATCTCTCTCTCTCTCTCTCTCTCTCTCTCTCTCTCTCTCTCTCTCTCTCTCTCTCTCTCTCTCTCTGTGTTTTACAGAGAACCTTCATTATTCAAAGTGTGCTTGTTAATGTCTTCAACCTCCTCTAAAGTTGTTCAG
>CM065741.1:22538936-22551436 GCA_033310375.1 Conus canariensis
CGATAGATTAATTCTCTTGAATTTTCAGAAGCCTCAGAAAGATTTTTTTTTGGGGGGGGGGGGGGGGGGGGGGGGGGGGAGGGGGGGGGAGGAGGGGGTGTAAGTTATTTCTGTTGAGTCTGTCCGTGTGCATCAGAAAGGGAGGCTAACAAAGTCCTCTCGTACACACACACACACACACACACACACACACACACACACACACACACACACACACACACACACAAAACACACACACACACACACACACACACACACACACACACACACACACACACACACACACACAGAGCTTAGAGGTTAAAACTGTATTTCTATTGAGCCTTTCTGTTGCCCCATAAAGGGAGGGTAGGAAATTACTGTTATACCGATAGACTGTTTCTGTTGGGTCTATTCTGTTATACTGATTGACTGTTTCTGTTGGGTCTATTCTGTTATACCGATAGACTGTTTCTGTTGGATCTATTCTGTTATAACCGATAGATTGTTTCTGTTGGGTCTATTCTGTTATACCGATAGACTGTTTCTGTTGGGTCTATTCTGTTATACCGATAGACTGTTTCTGTTGGATCTATTCTGTTATACCGATGGACTGTTTCTGTTGGGTCTATTCTGTTATACCGATTGACTGTTTCTGTTGGGTCTATTCTGTTACACCGAAAGACTGTTTCTGTTGGATCTATTCTGTTATACCGAAAGACTGTTTCTGTTGGGTCTATTCTGTTATACCGAAAGACTGTTTCTGTTGGATCTATTCTGTTATACCGAAAGACTGTTTCTGTTGGGTCTATTCTGTTATACCGATGGACTGTTTCTGTTGGGTCTATTCTATGTGCAACCGATGGACTGTTTCTGTTGGGTCTATTCTATGTGCCAGCGAAAGGAGCAGGTTCTATCGTACTTGTATTATTATTGAGTCTTTCTATGTTCCTCATAAAGGAAAGGTGAGAAAAAGGTCTGCCGTACTGATGACTTATTTCTGATTAATGAACTGTCAAGTCACTCGGTTGAGTTTTTTCCCCAGTTGCCTCAGAAAGGGAGAGGGCATTTCTGTGAAGTCTTTCTGTAAGTTCAGAAAGGGCGGGAAGTTGATTCTGTTGTGTCTTCACTTTAGTCAGAAAGGGAGGGAAGTTCATTCTGTTGTGTCTTCACTTTAGTCAGAAAGGGAGGGAGGTTGATTCTGTTGTGTCTTCACTTTAGTCAGAAAGGGAGGGAAGTTGATTCTGTTGTATCTTTACTTTAGTCAGAAAGGGAGGGAAGTTGATTCTGTTGTGTTTTCACTTTAGTCAGAAAGGGAGGGAAGTTGATTCTGTTGTGTTTTCACTTTAGTCAGAAAGGGAGGGAAGTTCATTCTGTTGTGTTTTCACTTTAGTCAGAAAGGGAGGGAAGTTGATTCTGTTGTGTTTTCACTTTAGTCAGAAAGGGAGGGAAGTTGATTCTGTTGTGTTTTCACTTTAGTCAGAAAGGGAGTGAGGTTGATTCTGATGTGTTTCACTTTAGTCAGAAAGGTAGGAGGTTGAATTCTGATGTGTTTTCACTTTAGTCAGAAAGGGAGGGAAGTTGATTCTAATGTGTTTTCACTTTAGTCAGAAAGGGAGGGAGGTTGATTCTGTCACTTTAGTCAGAAAGGGAGGAAGTTGATTCTGTTGTGTTTTCACTTTTGTCAAAAAGGGCGGGAAGTTGATTCTGTTGTCTTCACTTTAGTCAGAAAGGGAGGGAAGTTGATTCTGTTGTCTTCACTTTAGTCAGAAAGGGAGGGAAGTTGATTCTGTTGTGTTTTCACTTTAGTCAAAAAGGGCGGGAAGTTGATTCTGTTGTCTTCACTTTAGTCAGAAAGGGAGGGAAGTTGATTCTGTTGTCTTCACTTTAGTCAGAAAGGGAGGGAAGTTGATTCTGTTGTGTTTTCACTTTAGTCAGAAAGGGAGGGAGGTTGATTCTAATGTGTTTTCACTTTAGTCAGAAAGGGAGGGAGGGAGGTTCTTCCTGTTGAGTCGTTTTCTGTTCAGAAGTGGGGGTTAGGGGGTGGAGTGAGAGGTATTTATTTGTGTCTAGTCTTTCTATCTGATTTAGAAAAAAAAAAAAAAAAGAAAGAGGAGGTTATTTGGCCATTTCTGTTGAGGTTAAATTCAGGACGGAAATTCTGTCTGTTCGCTCTTCCTGTCTGCCATCGCTGGAAAAATGGAGACTGAAGTAGGTTTTGCCTTCTGATTGGTTATGCCTGTTGTACTTCCTGTCTGTTGGTCTGTCTGCCTAGGCATCGGTGAAAACCTCGACGAGAGGGAGTTTGAAAGATCTGGCTGCGCTCGGAATAGAAAGGGAGGAAGAAATAAAGACCTCTGCTCAGAGAGAGAGAGAGAGAGGAGAGAGAGAGAGAGAGAGAGAATTTGGCGGTACTGACAAATTATTTCTGTTGATTGTCCCGTCTGTATCTGCCACAGAACAAAAATAAAATGGAAAGTGAAATGAAGACTTCAGGTGGAGAGAGGGTGAGATACTTGGCAGTGCTGACAAGATACGATTGTTGATCTTCCTGTCTGTGTTTGCCTTGGAGGGGAAACGGAGGGAGGGATGGAGACCTAAGCGAGCGTAAGGGTGAAAGGGTTTGCTGTGGTGGTAAAGCTGTTTATTGATCTTCCTGTCTGTGTCTGTCTGGGGAAGAAGCAATGAAGTGACGGTGAAAGATTTGGGCAGCACTGATGACTTACATCTGTTAATCTTCTCGTCTTTATCTGCAGACTGGGTGAGAAGGTTTTGCTGTGTGGATGCTGGATGACAGTCGGGTTAATTCTGCCAGATCTCCCTGACTGGGTCTGTCTTGGAACGGAGGCCTAGAGAGCAATAAAAAATCTCTGCGGGGGGAGAGGGTGAAAGATCTGGCAGTTACGTCAGTTATGTCTGTTGATCTTACTGCCTGTTGCTGGTTTGGAAGATGATTTTATATAGAAAGAGAAGGGATGGGGACGGGGAGGGGGGGGGGGGAGCAGTGAAGACCTCGACGAGGCAGAGGATGAAAAATGTGGATGTACTGACGGGGTATGTGTGTTGACCTATCTGTCTGTGTCTGCCTCAGAATAGATGTAGAAAGGAAGAAGCAGAGAAATCTGCTGACGTCTTGTGTCTGTTGGTCTGCCTGTCTGTGTCTGCTGTGGGAAGGGGTGGGTGAGGTTGGTCTGCCTGTCTGTGTCTGCTGTGGGAAGGGTGGGTGAGGTTGGTCTGCCTGTCTGTGCTGTGGGAAGAGGTGGGTGAGGTTGGTCTGCCTGTCTGTGTCTGCTGTGGGAAGGGTGGGTGAGGTTGGTCTGCCTGTCTGTGCTGTGGGAAGAGGTGGGTGGGGTTGGTCTGCCTGTCTGCTGGGGGGAAGAGGTGGGTGGGGTTGGTCTGCCTGTCTGCTGGGGGAAGGGGTGGGTGAGGAGGTGGGATAGCTGTTGGGAGGAAGAGAGTTAGTGAAGGCTTCGACCAGAGAGACGGCAGTGAGGTTGGGGGAGGGGGTAGTAGGGTTGGAGAGAGTTGGACTGCTTCAGAAGGGAAGTGGTTGATGGCCGGCTGTTCATCTCTTTGGTGTTCTGTCGGCTGACGCCTCTGGAAGGGAGACTGAAACTGGCACTGTTGTGCTAATGACTGACGTATCTTATCTCTGTTATACTCACATCTGTGTCTTTCTCAGACATGGAGAGAGAGAGAGAGAGAGAGAGAGAGAGAGAGAGAGAGAGAGAGAGGAGGGGGGGCTATGGCGGAAGTGTTCTGCCGCGTTGTTAGCCACAGGTTATCTGTTGTTAGGTTTTCCCGTCTGTCTGCGTTGGAAAGGGAGAGAGAGAGAGCAACGACGGACAACTGTTAAGGGGGGGGGGGGGGGGGGGGGGGGGGGGCTGTTATTAAGACTTTGCAATGTTGGTGAAGTAAGTTATGACTGTCGATCTTCCTGTCTGTGGCCGTGTCAGATTAGAAAGGGAGGGAACAATTATGAAAACCTTGCTAAGCGGGACAGTTGGTGAACGATTTTGCCCTGCTGATCAAATAACGTTGGTCTATCTTCCCATGTATCTGCCTGGGACAGGAGCGTTGGAGCACAGGTTCTGCAACAATTAGAGTAGGTTTGGTGTGTGTGTGTGTGTGTGTGTGTGTGTGTGTGTGTGTGTGTGTGTGTGTGTAGCCTTTTTCTGTGTGTCTGTCTCGGAAACGGAGGGAGGTGTGATGATCTCAAAGCGGATTAGAGAGTAAATTAAAAAAAAAATGCCGTGGCGATCAAGTTATGTCTGTTGATGTGTCTACGTCTGCCTGGGAACAGAAAGGGAAGGAGCAGTGAAGACCTGCACGGAAGGCAGGGTGAAAGGCTGATAGAGCCACGTCTGTTGATTTTCAGGCCTGTGCCTGTCTTTGTCGGAAAGAGAGAGGGGAGCCTTGACGACTTGAAAGAGAGGAAGGCCGAGGGTGAAAGAGTCTGCCGTACGCTGAGATAGGTGCTGTTTGTTGTCTCCCTTGGATAGGTTCTGTTTGTTGTCTCCCTTCGCGTGCCCCTGCCGACCCCGGAGAGCGTTGGGAAGAGGCGATATCTGTTCATCTCCCAGCGGGTTTCCCTAGAACGGCCATGAAAGGCTTGGCAGTGCTGACGGCCCAGGCCTGCTGGGTCTCTCTTGTCTGTCTTTGCCTGGTTGCTTCATCTTGGATCTGGTAGAAATCGGGAAATCAGGTTGGCAGGTTCCCACTGTGCACGTGTGTGTGTGTGTGTGTGTGTGTGTGTGTGTGTGTGTGTGTGTGTGTGTGTGTGCGCGTGCGTGCGTGCGTGCGTGCGTGTGTGTGTGTGTGTGTGTGTGTGTGTGTGTGTGTGTGTGTGTGTGTGTGTGTGAACATGGACATACTGGAGAGCGTGCATGAGTGCGAACGTGCGGCGGACGGGGTAAAGACTTCAAGCTCCAGACTCAAAATCTCCAGTATGCGAGGAATTGGGGCAGTACCTAGTTGTCCAGTCTGCCCTTGCTCTTCTGCTAGGAGGGGGGGGGGGGGGGGGGAGAGAGAGAGAGAGAGAGAGAGAGAGAGAGAGAGAGAGAGAGAGTATGCTAAATGAGAATGAGGAACCAGAAGAGGCAACTCGACCACTGCTGCATCAATCACTTACCAGCGAATACTGCAATGTTGCATTAGAGGACCGTCGGACGCCCCGCCAGTGAGGACGTGACGATGAGTCCCTTGGACACCCAGGTATTTCCTGTGACTCAGCACTTCACTTAATGCCATTCTGCCTTAATAGTCTGGAATGGGGAAGCCGTGGGAGTAGGGAGGGTGACGAGGGGCTCGGGCAAAGGGTGGAGGGGGAGGTGGAAGGCGGGGGGAGGGGGGGGAGGCAGGAAGTGGGCAGGAGAGGAAAGGGGAGGAGGAGGGGTGAGTTGCAGGCGTCCGGGAAGGAAGGGAGGGGGTGGGTGTAGGGGGAGCTGAGAGGAAATGGCAGTCCAGTGTCGGCGGACAGACTGTTTCCTGGTGACTCAGGGACTCAGGTACTTTGGCTTCGTTCTGGTACTGCTCTTGTGCATCAACTAGGTACCTTGTCAAGAGAGAGAGGTGAGGGGGGGGGGACAGAGGCACAGAGAGAGGGGGGGGGGGGAGAGAGAGAGAGAGAGAGAGAGAGAGAGAGAGAGAGAGAGAGAGAGAGAGAGAAGCAAAGGCAGGGAGAGGCAAGGAGAGAGAGAGAGAGAGTGACTGAGGGAGAGGGGGAGAGAAATTGAGGGTTTGAAGCACAGAGAGAGAGAGAAGAGATTCACGATTCACGATATTTTATTGTCATTACCATTCAGAGAGAGAGAGAGAGAGAGAGAGAGAGAGAGAGAGAGAGAGAGAGATCCAGACAGACAGACGGACAGACAGACAGACAGAGACAGAGAGAGGCGGGCGCAGACAGAGAGAGAGAGAGACAGAGAGAGACAGAGACAGAGAGAGAGAGAGAGAGAGAGAGGCAGGCGCAGACAGACCTGTGTGTGTGTGTGTGTGTGTGTGTGTGAGAGAGAGAGAGAGAGAGAGAGAGAGGAGAGAGAGAGAGAGAGAGAGAGAGAGAGAAAGAGGTGCAGACAGACTGGCAGAGAGAGAGAAAAGAGAGAGAGAGAGAGAGAGAGAGAGGGGGGGCAGCCCAGACAGAGACAGAGAGACAGAGAGAGAGGCAGGCGCAGACAGACTGAGAGAGAGAGAGAGAGAGAGAGAGAGAGAGAGAGAGAGAGAGAGAGAGAGAGAGAGGCGCAGACAGACTGGCAGAGAGAGAGAGAGAGAGAGAGAGGAGGGGGGGCAGCAGAAGCAGAGAGAGGAGAGGAGCGGCGCAGACGAGAGAGAGAGAGAGAGAGAGAGAGGAGGGAGGAGGACCGAGAGAGAGAGAGAGAGAGAGAGAGAGGAGAGAGAAGAGAGAGAGGGGCAGAGACAGAGAGAGAGGGGGTGGGTGGTTGGCAGGGGAGAGGGGCGAAGGAAGGAGTTGGTGGCGATGGGTCAGCGGACACGAAGGTATTTCCTATGACTCAGCCAGTCAGCCTGACTCCCCGCTGTTCGCCTCCAGCCCCGCCAGCTACACACACACACACACACACACACACACACACACACACACACACACACACACACCACTCACTCACACACCACACGCACGCACGCACGCACGCACACACACACACACATCACACACACCTCCTCTCTCTCTCTCTGTCTCTCTGTCTCTCTCGCTGTCTGTTCGGCTAAGTCCGTAGATGCAGAGAGAGAGAGAGAGAGAGAGAGAGAGGAGAGAGAGAGGCGAATTAAACTGACACAGTTTTTTTTTTTTTTTCGTTCGTCGTTGTATGTCTCTGCATGCACACTTACGTACACGTTCTTGCACATTATGTCCCTGCTATGCAGATGACATGAACAATGCATAATATGTGCATTATGCAGACGGATAGGTATGAGCTCTGTACCTCCTAGACTGAGATGGCCTACAGAGAGCCTACATTCCTGTCTCTTTCTCCCTTGGCCTGTGTGTGTGTGTGTGTGTGTGTGTGTGTGTGTGTGTGTGTGTGTTGTGTGTGAAAGAACTAGGAGGAAAATGGTCAAAATGGAAGCCCTCCCTCCTTTTTTTTCTGAAAGGATGAATGAATGATGTTATCATTTTGACGATTCTTCCAGAGGGTAACGCATAGCAGCTGAAAATGGGTGAACGTTCGTGTGACATCATTATGCATGCAGCGCGCGAGCTCGGGCACGTGCGCGTCGGAAGAAACGAAACTAGCTATTTAGGCTGCAGACCAAATTTAATCATGACGCAGAGCCATCGCAGAAACGCTGGGAATTTCATTTACTCCCCCCCCCCCCCCCCCTTCCTCATCCCTTCTGCCGCCACCTTTGAAACGTAATACTGATTAGGTTTGTTTCCTTCCGGTTCCGTTTTGCTTGGATATTATTTTTTCTCACGGCAGCAGACAGAGGGGGGAGAAGAAGGAGGAGGGGAGCGGATGGTACGTGCGGTTCGTTTGAAAGATGGGATGGTTGGGAACGTGTTCGACACCTGTCAAGGGAGTGCACCCAGTCATCTTGCGCACGCTCTTTAGTCTCGAAGGTTTGCTGAAGTAGCAGACGTGAGCAAGTCGACGCCAAACAAGGGCGCCAGTGCTGGCTTTTACACACGGCAAGCCGGTCTGCTAAGCCAGGCGAGTTACTTGTACAAATCCACATAACACTCAGCGGTACGTGAGTGGTCAGCACTTACAGCTGAACTTAACCAGGTCAGAGAACAAGAACATGACAACAGTTCATGGTAATAAACGTTCATCAGCCCCGTTCCTGATAGTCCATGCACATCAATGTGATTTATTTATTTATTATTATTATTTTTTTTTAATGATACATTTATGCTAGCCTTCGGCATCCTAGTTTCGACACGTGTTCAGATAATACCTTTTCGTTGTGCTCTCTTTCATGCGCATCGTAAATTTAATTTTTTTAAAAACGCCTTGATTTTCTATAACTGCCAAATCTTGGCATATTTGAACTAATTCGGTCAGAATGTTTGACGAAAAGAACTTTTCTGTTTAGAGAGAAATGTTAAGCAGGGTTCAGAAGAGGGAGCCCCAGGACACCCAGTTTGGTCTTTTCCATTCTTTCGTGTTGGTGGGTGTGGGGAGTTTTTTCTTTCTTTTTTTTTCTTTTATTGTCTTTCGTTATTCTGTTCTTTTCTTTTTCTTTCATTCTTTTCCTGTTTCTTATTTTTCTTCTGGTTGCATTGATTGCTTTTCATTCATCATGAATTAAGACTATAAATGGTTTCCTGTCTGATATACTAAATTAAGGTATTTCTGCCAGAGGCTTTTTTAGTTGGGGGGGGGGGGGAGTGCAGGAGAGAGAGAGAGAGAGAGAGAGAGAGAGAGAGAGAGAGAGGGAGGGAGGTTGGTCAGTTTCACTCACAGGTTTGTCAGAAAAAAAAGTTTCGGTGTGTGTCGGTTAGGCGTTCGACAACGAAATTTTTAATGTAGACACATTTGGAATCTTGTAAGTTACAGAATGTACTCCATCAGTGTAGTCTTAATAGTGGGCTTTTGACTGCCCCCACACGCTATTACATGTCACATTTAGTAAGCTGTTTTATTTCTTTTCTTTTCTTTTTTCACACAAAAAAAAAAAAACCCTCGCAAAGACGTTCAAGGTCGTTCTACGCATTTTTTTTTTTTTTTTTTTCTGTTTTAATTCTTGAAGGATACTGATTATGGTATTCATTACTGATACTCTAAAAGATTCTGATTGTCATGTTTATTACGGATTCTTCAAGATCGTAGGGGCGTAGTTGGCTTAGGGGACGGAGTCCTGTAATCAAGAGGTTCTGGGTTCAAGTACGACTTGATCGAAAGAAGCTGTTCCTCGCTCAGAGTTATGTCCACAACGTTTATGAAACATGACGCCGTTTTTTACGCCTTGAGGGAAGCGTCTTATTACATAAAACTATCAAATTCATGATTTGTTTTCAGTACGGGATTTGCGGGTGTCCGTTGCTCTTTAACGTGTGCCTTCACGTTAACGTTTTGTGTTCGCACATACTGTGTGTGGAGACTTTGTCGAAGGCTGGAACCCATAGCAAACACCTCCTCCCTCTTCTTCCCTCTTCCGCGGGTCTAAGCGACAAAACATGTGGTGCAGAAGCCCAGAGAGGAGTCGTGGAGCCCATTCATAGCCCTGTGGCAGGTACTGAGGGCCGACATCTGCACATCCTCCGTGAGGAAATCAAAGTAAAGCCTTGGACCAGCTAAAGTCGGTTTCCTCAGTGTTCGTGTGTGACTGCCAATCACTCCAAGATGACTGTTAATCTGTAACGTGCTGATGGAGAAAATTAACTGAGTAAGTCAAGGTTCCCTTCGTGTTTTTGTCTGTCTGTCTGTGTCCTTCCCCTCTCATTCTTGTATTTGGTGCCCCCCCCCCCCCCCCCCCCCCATCCTTTCCTCTTTCTGTCTCTCTCTTTCTTTGTGTGTCTCTGTCTCTCCGCCCCTCTCTCTCTCCGTCTGTCTGTCTGTCTGCCCCCTTTTCCGCATGTCTATCTGCCTCTATGTATGTGTGTGTGTGTGTGTGTGTGTGTGTGTGTGTGTGTGTGTGTTTCGAAGCTTTAAATCAAGGAGGACGAAAAAAAAAATCTTTCCCTGAGCCTCCTTGCTTCAAATGCGATGGGAATGAGAAACTCGTGGTTGGCCTCGTATATCAGTGAGTTTCCTCTCGGATATAAACAGGCATCCGCCTCCCCCCCCCCCCCCCCCCCCCGCCCCTGCCCCCCTCCCCATTCTGCTTCATTTCCATTGGGAAGAATCTTCCTTTACGTCTTCCTTCCTTCCTTTCGTGTTTCCTTCGTTCTGGTCTTTCTTTTCTCACCGCTCAGGAAGGCGCACCAGGATACAGGGTTCTACGTGATTCACCGAATTCTGCACCATTTCTCATGAACAGATATCGAGGTTTCCCATTCATCTGTTGCAAGTGAGCGCTCGAGAAGGCGAAGCAAGGAAACACGTGTTTCCGTTTAGTCTGCCGTCATCATATCCGATTAGGACTCAACGGGCGTGAAGAAGTTCTCGTGTCGATATTTTTTAAGAAAAGAAATAAAGAAAGAAAAGCTCCCCACCCCCACAGTCCTTTCCTTTCGCCGTGCTCGTGCGAGTGCTTTAAACATGGCGTTCACCAGTTCGTGACATCGCGTGCATCATATGGCAGAGGCTTTGAAATGTGACCATTTCTTGTTGTCTCTCTTACATGCACGCTACGCGCGCGTGCTTTCTCTGTCTCTCTGTCTGTCTCGCTCTCTCACTCTCTTTCTCTCTCAGTATGTCTGTCTCTGTCTCTGTCTGTTCGTCCGTCCGTCCGTCTGTCTGTCTGTCTGTCTGTCTCACACACACAACACACACACACACACACACACACACACACACACACACACACACACACACACACACAGCGCGTGCGCTTTTGAGTATTCCTCGGGTTGTTACCAAGGAGATGAGAGTAAGACATCAGATTTGAAATTTGGGTCGATGAAATAATTCCGTGGAGATGTGGCTAAAACTTGATCCGCAGTCATCGCAAAAATGGTTGGGGGTCACAGTTTTCAACCTTAATGAGTGCGAGCAGCGAGTCGCTCCTTTCCTTCGTTCATCATCACCACACGTGACAACCCTAACACAGTGTTAGTCACGATGAAAAAATGGATGAAGACGACGGCGTGAGCTGGAGAATCGTCTCTCTTCGTCAGGAACTGACCCAAGATGATAAGACTGGCTCAACATTTGGTGAACTACACAGCTCAGTGCATTTGTTCATATTAAAAGAAATTGAAAAAATGAAACAAAGAAAATGTCCAAACAGTCAAGTCCCTCTTTTATTCAATTAAAAGGACAAAAGAAAAGAAAAAGTCTAAACAATCCATTCCCTGATTGAGCTTTACCATACAATTAATTCAGTCTTCATGCAGACAGGATGAAGGTCATGCTTAAGATAAGAGGACTGTATCATGAAAATTGTGACATCTTCTGATCGGCCTACAATCTACGCAAATGAGCGGAATAATGAACTCTTTCCAACAGGCAGGAAATCTTCAAGGACAGCAAAGAGAGTGAGACCACACTGGTTCTCCCATTTATCACGTGCATCCCGCTGTGGTAAAGGGGAAAGTACCATGTCAAAAACATGTTGTTTTTCCATCCGCGAGTGCTTTGAATCCGGTCAAGGTGGACCTCGGAACCCCAGAAGGGAAAAGCAGGGACGAATGGAAGATCTGGTGACTGGTTTTTCTTTTCATGCGGCTGGCGCAGAGTGTGGACCAACATTCTTTGGTGATAAACTGGTAGTTATTTTGGCTCTCTGTCAGTCTGTCTGTCTGTCTGTCTCTCTTTATATGAGAGAGGGAGAGATTTGCTTTCATATTTACGTTAGGTGATAAGGCAGACAGAGATAACCAACTCTCAACAGAGTGGGGAGAAGGGGGCCTGTCCAAGAGTACCACTGGAGTCAGTACCACCAGAACAACATACGTCAAGATGGGCTATGAAAAAGGTGTAGAGTGGGTAAGGGAGGAGGGCAAGGGGAGGGGAGGGGGGGGGGAGAGGGAGGGGTCCATCGTGAATTGAAATCGCATTTAAAGTACGAATTAGTTCACTTACTGATCAGAGCTCGTACCACCAGAAAAGATACCCAGACATCCCCATAAGAGAGAGAGAGAGAGAGAGAGAGAGAGAGAGAGAGAGAGAGAGAGAGAGAGAGAGAGAGAGAGAGATTCGTATACAGGTTTGATATCCACGCGTTCCTCAGATGATAAGGCAGGCGGGAGGGGGGTGGGGGTGGGGGTAACCTTCTTCCTTGAATAGGCTGGGGAAGGGGGCCTGTCTTACCACCAGAACACCACCATATTGGATGGGTACAGACCGTGTCGGGGTGGGAAAGAATGGTGGTGGGGGTTAGGGGGGGGGGGAGAGAGAGAGAGAGAGAGAGAGAGAGAGAGAGAGAGAGAGAGAGAGAGAGGGGGGGTGGGAGTGAAGGAGTGGGATGGGACACGAATGACTCGAACTCGTAACATTTGACTGCGACTTCCGGTGCTCTTATATTCTGAACCAACCAGGCGAGAGAGAGAGAGAGAGAGAGAGAGGGTTTGGGGAGGGGGAGGGGCAGCGTGCTGTAGGCATCAGAAAAGGAAGGTCAGTTTCAAAGTGAAGTGACTGCAGGCGGAAACCGAAACAAACCGAAAAGAAAAATTACTCTGCCGCCGAACAGAAGAAACAAACAAATTACACAAACACGACGCGTTTCAACCTCTTTGGTCTTCTTCAGGCAAGACAACAACATTCAAGACAATGAAATCGAAGAGCGAACAATTACGTGTCTAAAAAAGAAAAAAAAAAAAAAAAAGAAAAGAAGAAGAAAAAGAAAATAAAGAAAGAAAGAAAGGGACGAATCTTTCGCGCATTTCTTGACAAGAAAGAAAAACAACAAATGGAAAAGGAAGAACACTAACATTCAAAATCTTGAGGAAAAGTCAT
>CM065741.1:22556436-22568936 GCA_033310375.1 Conus canariensis
CTGTGGCCTCCCTCCAGGGCAGGCTTCCCAGTGGAGTCCTGTGGCGTCCCTCCAGGGCAGGCTTCCCAGTGGAGTCCTGTGGCGTCCCTCCAGGGCAGGCTCCCCAGTGGAGTCCTGTGGCGTCCCTCCAGGGCAGGCTCCCCAGTGGAGTCCTGTGGCGTCCCTCCAGGGCAGGCTTCCCAGTGGAGTCCTGTGGCGTCCCTCCAGGGCAGGCTTCCCAGTGGAGTCCTGTGGTTTCCCTCCAGGGCAGGCTTCCCAGTGGAGTCCTGTGGTTTCCCTCCAGGGCAGGCTCCCCAGTGGAGTCCTGTGGCCTCCCTCCAGGGCAGGCTCCCCAGTGGAGTCTGTGGCCTCCCTCCAGGGCAGGCTTCCCAGTGGAGTCCTGTGGCCTCCCTCCAGGGCAGGCTCCCCAGTGGAGTCCTGAGGCGGACCGCAGCCAGGCCCAGAGGTCTTTGGTCCTGCTCTGTTGAGCTGCTGTCCTTGCTCACAAGACAGCTCAGGATCCTCTTGGTCCTCTGTTGAGCTGCTGTCCTTGCTCACAAGGCACCTCAGGATCCTCCTATTCCAATGTCTGCCCCCGCACAGTGTGTTCCTGACTACTTCATGTTGTCCGGAGCGGTTGAGCAGATTGGGCTGTTCTCTGTGAAAACTTCTGTCCCAGTGTACTTATTGGGGGGTTGTCTCATCTTCCATAAACACTTCAGTGGCAGTGCACCCACGACGTTCATTCCGGGCCACAGCCACAGCTCCGGCACCGGCAGTCTACAGGGAGCAGTCAATATCAAGTCATCATAAGGCAACCCACCAGAGGAGACACTGCACTGCCGCCGAGCCGTTTCGGTGGTGTTCAGTGGCGCCTGTTCTGGTCCAACTTGCGCAGGATACTACCTATTTAGCCCACTACTGACGACAACAGTTTATCGCGTAGCCAGCGTGAATGAGGGCGCCCCACGTCTGAAGGGCGCCACTATGTCCGTCCAGCAACAGTCACCATGAATGATCGGATGCTGTTGACCCCAACACAAGCAAACAAGGGCACAGACATGGAGAGGTAATCGAAACTTAGGTCATCATGTGAGCAGGTGATGAAGGGTCATGAATTTGAGACATTTCTTATGCAAATCGATGAAGATGATGCTACAGATTTATGTTCAGGTCCTAGACTGCGCGACATGGCTGTACTCTACGTTTACTTTCATAATGTATCCAGGCGTCAATCAGGCTCGAGAGATACAGACACCTGTAGTGTTGGTCAGGAAATTTGAGCAACACTCTTAGAGACGCATCCATTAAGTGGATGAAACTCGATGGTGTGGTCCCAGTCTTCCAAGTTGAGTTCATAGCAAACCCAGTTCTGGGTAGAAGCTGGTCGGGGCAGAAAACTTCCACAAATAAATGGCTCTGACGGGAATCGAACCCACGACCTCCCAGCCGGAAGTCTGCGATGGTAAGCACTTCGCCACGGTGGTTGGTTCAGGGAGTCATTGACCAGGGCGAGTACTGCTACTCCTTGAACCTTGCTGACCATGTGGTTCTTGTTCAGACTGAGAACACAGGACGTAACAGACTGCCAGCTCAGATGCACCGTGAATTACATAAGTTGGCCAGACACTGACCCTCAGCATCAGGCAAGGAAAAAAACCCTCAACATTTGATGAGCCACCCTCTTCGGGACTGTCCCCAGCAAGATGCCCGTGGGAGAGCCGCGCGGTCAGACCAGACAACTCTGGGGAGGACACTCCACAGTAACCTGGGGCACCTGTCGAGATCGGCGACATTAGTGAGGGGCAACGGGCGGAGATCTGTCCACGTCATTGCCTCCCGACTTTTCAGTGTCGATGTCAGGGAAACATGGACTGCAAAGACGCCGTCTTTCGATCACTCTTGGAGGCCTTAACAGTCCTGAAGCATCACCTGTGCAATAATTCTGCAGGTAGATTTTGAACAACACCCTCTCTTCAGTCACCAGAGACACTGTGTTGGATGTTGGCTAGAGTGAGGGACAGGAAAAGGATGTGGGCGCACTCCGGTGGCTAGACATGTGGTTCTAATGACGATGATTAACACGGCGCAGGCGTGCAGGGAAGGGAAACAGGGGCAGACAGTGCGGTCTTGGTTACCGGCAGCGGCGCCACAGTGGTAGCCTTTGACAGGGCTGTATGTGTGAAGAAGGAAATCGGACTGCCACCAGCAGGCAAGAACATCTGTTCCCGCCTCCGCATGGCCGCCCAGTCGGCTTACACTCATTAACCTCTGAGGTGTGGCGGGGCAGTCGGCCTCTGCAGACACTGACACGGATTTATGTAGATCCCAGACAGCTTAATGCATCGCCCCATCCTACCTATACCACCCGCCAACTTCCCCCATATTATCGGGTCCTGTCTTCTACGCCCCCCCCCCCCCCCCCCCCCTCCCCCCCCCCCCCCCCCCCCCGTGCCCGCATTTCCGTCCTCCTCTTCTTTCCTTTGAAGTCAGACTTCACATCTCATTGGATATCTGTGTTTTGACCGCGTTCGCGTCTGTGTGATCTCTCTCTGTCTCTCTCTCTGTCTGTCTGTCTGTCTTCGTCAACCTGTCTGTCTCTTCCGGTGTGTGTGTGTGGTGTGTGTGTGTGTGTGTGTGTGTGTGTGTGTGTGTGTACGCACGCGCACGGTAAGTATGCTATGTGTTTGTGTCTGCGTGTACGCAAGTAGTGTGTGGTGTGTGTGTGTGTGTTTGGTGTAGAGAGAGAGAGAGAGAGAGAGAGAGAGAGACAGACAGACAGACAGACAGACAGACAGACAGAGACACAGAGAGAATATTCATGCATGGCTAGATGGATTTGAGAAAGAAAAAGACAGAAAGGACCAGGGAATTTGGATGAGAGAGAGAGAGAGAGAGAGAGAGAGAGAGAGAGAGAGAGAGAGAGAGAGAGAGAGAGTTTGGTCACGATAACAAAAATTCACAGCACAGGCAGCTATACATTCCAGTCCCACCCATCACAGATGCAAACCTTGACTTCCACTACCAACGAACTCGTCCAACACGCCGTCAGGACAAGCTGAGGAACAGTCGTGAATAGCTTTCACATACGGTTCGTCTTTTCTCCCAACAGGGGGGGGATGGGGGGGTGGTGGTGGGGAATTTCCGGTCTGACTTTCATCTCTCTCTCTCTCTCACTCTCACTCTCTCTCTCTCTCCACCCTTGCGCCACTAAAGCAAGTCAAGGTGCGGTTTGGGCGGTAGCGTGCTCGACATTTCCGGAAACGCAAGTCGGGGGGAGGGGGTGTGGGGTGGGAGAAAGACAAGTACAGGTGGGATATAGAATTATGACGGAAGGAGGAAGGCTGAGTGAACACAGTTCATTTTTTATCCATTTAAACGTGACGATAGGCAAGGGAGGTAACTTTAATTTCCATAGTGAAAAGGGGCACGTCACTCCAAACCAGTGCGTGCTGCGGTACTCGTTTACCTGGCACTACCATCTGCCGTGGAGTATGGCATGTGATAAGCCACTCACTGTGAAATGTGTTCTTATACAGTGCTGTGGGATGTACGTAGTGTATATATATATATATATATATATA
Organism: Conus canariensis; assembly: GCA_033310375.1. NCBI lineage: Eukaryota > Metazoa > Mollusca > Gastropoda > Neogastropoda > Conidae > Conus > Conus canariensis. The sequence goes on from CM065741.1 coordinate 22,560,000, forward strand.
TATATATATATATATATATTAAACGGATAGATATTCACTTGCTGATCTTAAGGTTTTAGCGTTTGATACAGAACGTCTGGGTTTATTCGTGTCGTAATGTGTGGTGCGCTGAGGCTTTCAGTCTGCGAGTTTACATTTTGTTTTTAAATGGATGCTTCTGGTCTTATTCTTCCTTTTTTTTTTTTAAAGTATTGTTTAGAAACAAATCAAGTCAACAGAAAATAGTTTATAGAAAACATGAGAACAATAGAGAGAGTATGTGTGTGTGAGCGCGCGTGCATGTGTGTGTGCGCGTGCGTGCTTGTGAGTGTGCGCACGTGCGTGCGTGTGCGGTATGTATGCATATGTACAAGGTGCATAGCCATACATACATACATACATAACAGCCATACATAAATACAGTTTGTTAGAATGAACAGATATGAACAGACATGAATTATAAACGAAAGCCAGACGAAAGCATTTTATAACGGATTCCATGAAGACTGTGTCCAAATATGTTCCATCAGATGGATTTGTGAGTTTTTAGCCGACCTTTTTTTTCTTTTCTTTTGTTGTTGTTGCCCTTTTCAACGTGTTTCAATTAAACTAATTTGTTCTTTTGTTTTTCGTTTTAAATACTTCCATGGGATTGATTTTGAAATGTTGACACCCATGATACTGCCCTCTGCGCTCGGAACACTCAGCACATTACAGGCAAGAGGCATCTAGAACTGAAACATGAAAAAACAACAGATAAACAAAATCGAAATAGCCTAGAACAACACACACACACACACACACACACACACACACACACACACACACCACACACAGCACACACACACACGACACGACACACACCACGCACCATACACACGTACACATCGATACACACAGAGGGCCCACAGAGATTAGGACCTATAGATTCATGGAGATGTAGAGAAGGGGACATACAAAGGAAGTTAATGACAGAGGGGCCCACAGAGATTAGGACCTATAGATTCATGGAGATGTAGAGAAGGGGACATACAAAGGAAGTTAATGACAGAGGGGTACAGACATAAGGAAGGAGAGGGGAATACGAAAGGAAGAGAAGAGGAGAGAGATAGAGGGAGAGGGAGGAAGGAGGAGAGAGAGAGGAGAGAGAGAGAGAAGAGAGGAGAGAGAGAGAGAGAGAGGGAGGAAGAGAGGAGAGAGAGAGAGAGAGAGAGGGGAGAGGAGGAGGGAGGAGAGAGAGAGAGGAGAGAGGGAGAGAGAGAGGAGAGAGAGAGAGAGGAGAGAGAGAGAGAGAGAGAGAGAGTACGTGAATGAAATTTAGTGAGAGAAAAAAAGATTTAGGAAACGATTTTTATTTCATTTTTGTGACACAACAGAAGGCAATAATATTCTTTGGAAACTGCCACTGATGACGCCCGTGCGTGAATGGGCGAAAGCTTGTCGTTGCTACTTGTGGGAATTCGTGTTTCAATATTTTTTCTTTATTTCTGTATGTGTATGTGTTCTTTAGAGCGTTGCCAGTTCTGGACATTTTTAATCTATTTATCTGTCTGTCTGTCTGTCTATCTGTGTATCTGTCTGTATATGTATGTATGTATATACGTGTGTGTGTGTATATCTGCCTATCCATCTATCTATCCATCCATCTATCACTATCTATCTATCTATCTATCTATCTGTCTATCTGTCAAGCTGGTTATCAACACGTGGGACATGTCCACATATAGAACTGGTGAAATACAGATACTTGGTGATGTCCAGGCCAACATGAGGACAAACAGGCAACATGTACATATGTACACGTGGACACTCTGTCCCAGGGCCACACACACACACGGAGAAACATAGAGACAGGAACACACAGATGTGTGGACACAGTTCACAGACAGGGCAGTACGGACACAGTTACATTTAGACACTGAGATAATCGGCCATAGGGACATGCAGAAACAGAAACATACAGACAGGGGCACACACAGATGCATGGATATATTTATGCTGGGAAATGCAGACTTAGCAATACACAGATGTGTGAACATGGGCACGTGATCATACAGATGTGTTGACACGTGGACGTGAGGGCTTGTAAACACCAGGCTATGTAGACGTTGTGTGTGTTCATACAGATGTGTTGACACGTGGACAATGAGGACTTGTAAACACTAGGCTATGTAGACGTTGTGTGTGTTCATACAGATGTGTTGACACGTGGACAATGAGGACTTGTAAACACCAGGCTATGTAGACGTTGTGTGTGTTCATACAGATGTGTTGACACGTGGACAATGAGGATTTGTAAACACCAGGCTATGTAGACGTTGTGTGTGTTCATACAGATGTGTTGACACGTGGACAATGAGGACTTGTAAACACCAGGCTATGTAGACGTTGTGTGTGTTCATACAGATGTGTTGACACGTGGGACAATGAGGACTTGTAAACACCAGGCTATGTAGACATTGTGTGTGTTCTCTAAAGGGGCCTGTGGTCAAACGGATTGAGCGTTTGGCTGTTGAAAACAATCGTGGGCTCAGATCTTCTAACGGCTTGAAAATCCTCGCCGTATAGCCAGCAGTAAAATGATGCCTGATTCAGTTTTGGGTAAGGTTAATGCGGCGGAAGGAGAAGAATGGGCTCCGTCTTCCGTGGGGCCGTGCCCCTAGACACGTCGAATCTGTAACGAATTCAGTGCGCCCAGCCACCCACCCCGCCCCCGTCTTTCCCTCGCCCACTGCCGTTAGGCCATGGGACCCAAACCTTTCAACGTTTGTAAAATATGCAATAGTTATAGAAACAGGGACCGATAAACTTGGAAATCGACACACACAATGCCATATATAATTTTAAAAAAAAGAGGAAAAAAAAGGACTCGCATAGTGATATACAGACATAGTGACAAACAAGACTCGGGAACTTTTGTTGGAACCCATGGACGCGGGGCCATTTAGACATTCAAACATGCGGACATTCACCATGATAAATAATGAATGGGTGACACCGGCCGCCGTGGTGAAGTGGTCAGCGTTTTGCATTTCGGGTTTGGAGGCCGTAGGTTCGAATTCCGTCCGAGGCATTTTATTGGTCGGACTGTTAGGCCCAGGCCGACTCAGGTCCACAATCGCGTGTTCTGTGGGCTCAGATGGTGATAGTGGACCACATGGTTGACGTTCATGCTCAACGTCTTTGAGCGTCTCTCAGGGTCCTTGGTCAGTTCTGCACTAACACAGCCTGTCCTGCTGTCTCGGCCGGAATGGAAGTCCATAGCATCATGTTTATCATCCTCACTTATCAGCATGAAAAATTAGGGCACACACACACACACACACACACACACACACACACACACACACACAACTCTCTCTCTCTCTCTCTCTCTCTCTCTCTCTCACACACACACACACACACACACACACACACACACACACACACACACACACACACACACACACACACACACACATCTGAACACAGGAACATACGGACATAATACTCTGTGTATGCATCTCTCTACACGTTCCACTATTCACAACACGTTGTCTATTGTAACCTATGCATTCCAAGAATAATATGACTGTGAGTGCATGTGCTGTCTCGTCAAGAACCGTACACAGTCGTCGGAAGTGCAGCTGGTACCAACTCAGTTTGCCAGGAATGTTGCATAGTTGTGGATCGCCTTCTCCTTTTTCTGTTTTTGTCTTCTGCCTTAATCTTTTGTTTTTCTTATTTTAATCTAATATTCTATATCGTCATCCCATCTCCCGCTTCTTGCTCCTGTAGCCTGGTTGTTCTCTTTCATCGTGTAGGCCTACTCGCTTCTCTTTATTGTATTCTTCTTATTGCTTTTTGTTCTTCAGTTTCCTTCCCTACCCCCGTCTTTCTTTTTCTTTTTTTGTTTGTTCTTTTTTAATACCGTTACTGCGTTGAGCCAGAGCGTAGTAAAAAGAGAGAGCATCATTAAAATGTCATATGAGCTACTGATAAGAGCCCGACAGGAGTCCGGCTTGTGGTTTAGAAAAAAAAGAACAAGAAAGAAAAGGAAAGGAAGGAAGGAATGAAAGGAAGAAAGCAAGAAAGAAAGAAAAAAAAAAACCTCCACGTTCCACTCGCCTTGCTTATTCAGCAAGTATGCCGTGCAGCCACTGTACGTGGAAACGACCGACCGGGTACCAGACCGAACGAACTGTGGCTGTGATAACACACACAGTGAGAATCACAGACATAGCTGTGGTGAGAACTCGCCTCTGCTCTAAAGCTGCTGCTACACCAGTCGTCTTATTTCACCTTGGTCCACGAATTCTGTACAACTTGCGTGTGGACTGACGAGATATGAATCTTCACCATTCATCAGCCGTTTGCAGATGCACTGGATCAGGGAGGACGGGTGGAATCTAATGATGTCGGTGCCGCCCCTGGGAAAAAAAAACTGTCTGCGGCATGATGTGGGCGAAACTGGAGAATTATTAACCTTGTGGACTCTAGCAGGAACCCAAGCATTTCCCAGAGCTGGTTGATTGTACCATCTCTTAAAAACTCTTTTAATTTCATCTTTCGTCAGACAATTTTCTCTCTGTGTATATAATAAAGCAAAGTGATTGCTGTTTGATACCTTTGACGTCATTTTTTTTTCTTCCAGAAAGTAAGGAGCTATAAGTTTTACTGTGGAGCTTTATTGTAGTGTTTACTGTCACATCGACACTGAAAGGGTTAATAGACTAAGAATGCCGTTTCAGACTGTTGCAGCAAGAAGTGCAGTAAAAATTTAAGACAAAGGCAGTTTTTCCTTTCTTCATTCAAAATCTGCATAAGATGACCGTGATCTGTGGTTGGTGTTTTTTCCTCTGGCTGTGGGACTTGTCATGCTCACAGTGTTTTTTTTTCCCTTACTCCTCCCCCTCTTCTTCCCTAAGAGGTTATGTTTTCACCAGTGTCTGAGGGTGTGTCTGTTTGTTAGCAATATTACGAAAAAAAAAAACATAATGCAGAGGGAAGAGAATCTCTATTTCGTTGTTTTCCTTCAGTAGCCCTTGTTGGAGTCCTGTTGGCTTGTGCAGGTCACTAACTATTTCCGGGAGAGGGTCGTTGGGCTTGGCTGTTCTCTTACTTAGGTATCCGCTTTTGTCACCTCCTTTTTGTTTGCTATACAGCGAGGTTGGCCTGTTGCCTGTCTGCGGGCGAATACCATGTGTGCGCTTTAAACGTGATAATTCCACACTATGAATGGTGAAGTGTGGTGAACAGATAGCCAGCTGGTGAACCTTGGGCAGACACATGGCCAGTCAGGAAGTGTAGAATGACACATAGCCAGTCAGGAAGTCAAGAATGACACATAGCCAATCAGGAAGTGTAGAATGACGCATAGCCAGTCTGGAAGTGTAGAATGACGCATAGCCAGTCATGAAGTGTGGAATGACACATAGCCCAATCTGAATCAGGAAGTCTAGATGACACATAGCCAATTTGGAAGTGGAGAATGACACATATCCAATCATGAAGTGTAGAATGCACATAGTCGATCAGGAAGTCTAGATGACACATAGCCAATTAGGAAGTGGAGAATGACACATGACCAATTAGGAAATGTAGAATGACACATAGCCAATCAGGAAGTGTAGCATGCACATAGTCGATCAGGAAGTCTAGATGACACATAGCCAATTAGGAAGTGGAGAATGACACATGACCAATTAGGAAATGTAGAATGACACATAGCCAATCAGGAAGTGTAGAATGCCTTGAATATGCGCAGTGGAACTCCGATAAATGAAAGGCAAAGATACTGGCGCAGCTCTGTCGACATCTAGGAAGAAAGCTGCTGAATCGATTTTAACAAAATTTCAAAACATTTTAAGTCTTTCTGATTTTGCCAAATCTGGATCTTTGTTACCTGGTGCTGAGGAGCAGCTCCACGTGGACAGAAAGGAATGCCCCCGAAAGCGGGTGGATCCTCCTTCCAGTACGAAAGCGGGTGGATCCTCCTTCCAGTACGAAAGCGGGTGGATCCTCCTTCCAGTACGAAAGCGGGTGGATCCTCCTTCCGGTACGAAAAAAGCGTCTCCAGCAAGCAAAGACGTGGACTCGGTAAAGGGAAAAGGAGGAATTTCGATTCAAATGATTGAGCAAAAATTTCCAGAAATTTAAAGGTGGAAATGTTAAAGATATGTATGCAGTCTGGTTGTCTATTTACCTTTATCTATCAATCGGTTCGTATGTGCTCTCTCTCTCTCTCTCTCTCTCTCTCTCTCTCTCTCTCCTCTCTCTCTCTCTATGCGCGCGCGCGCGCTCGCGCGAGATGCTGCGTTTCAAACGGACAGATCGAGCCGTTCCCACCTGTGTGGCTACTGTTACGGACAACCATCCGCTTGCCATCGGGTTTCTGAGCGTCCTCTCCCAGCATGCGGTCCGATAACCAGTGCTTGTGGCGGCCCCTTAATTTGGTGGCGGGCACCGGAGGATTTCATCCGTGTAGTGAGGCGAAAGTCTCGTGCACCAACGAACGTGGTCTCCGCTGTCTGTGCTGGCACCGACCCAGTCCGGTTTTCCTCTGTACACCGTGTTCATGGGTGAAGAGTGCACGGCGTGTGGAGATGGGAACTGAAGGTCCGACTCGTTCAGAGAACTGGGCGGACCTTCCGGAACCTCGCACCCCCCCCCCTCCCCTCCCGGTCTCCCCTTTCCGTCTTCCCCCTCACTACCTTCTCTGTCTGTCTGTCTGCCTGCCTCTGTGTTTGTGTCTCTGTCTGTCTGTCTGTTTGACTGTCTGTCTCTGTCTGTCTGTCTGTGTCTCTCTCAGTGTCTGTCGTTCTCTCTCTCTCTCTCCCTCTCTCTCTCTCTTTACAAAACATGTGGTGTGCAGCCTACGTACATTTTAATGCAGGCTCACACACAATTCTCTACACAGGCCGCTAATAGCATGAGGAAGGATGGATAATTATATATATTGAAAGGAAGACCGGTGGCAAGGAGGTTGAAGTGTCGGGTATTTGAAGGATGTGTGAAGAGCGAGAGCATGACGTCATGACATCGTCCTCATTGAGGAAGCGGTGGGTCGGATGGGGGGGGGGGGGGGGGGGGGGGGGGGATGGGAAAAGGAGAAGGGGAACAGGGGTAGGGGAGGAGGCGATGGTGCGCTGGGAAATGCAGAAAGACGGGGTAAAAAGACAGCCAAGTGGGTGGAAAGTTCACCTAGTTTCAATTTAGGTCGGCCGTAGCGCACACGTGCGCGCGCGCGTTTATCGTCAGACTATCAGTGTTTGGCTCCGCTGATAAATTGTAACACGTCTTTTTCGCCCCCAAGACCAGGCACAGGTTTGTGATCCTGTCAGTTTCCTTCTTGCGTCCGAACGACAGGTGTACGCGCACACATTCACATATTTTGAAAACCAGTTCTCTTTTCTTCCACTCTCCTCACCCCCGCCTGCTGTCTGTCTGTCTCTGTCTTTCCCTGTCTCTGTCTCTTTTTCTGACGTTGTCGCGCCTTAATCTCTCGTCATGCTTCTCCTCTTTCTCTCTTTCTCTCAGCCCCCCCCCCCTCTCTCTCTCTCTCTCTCTCTCTCTCTCTCTCCTGACATACGCACGCACGCGCTCGCGCGCGCGCGTGTACACACATATACACGCACCACGCACGCACGCACGCACACACGACACACACACACACACACACACACACACACATGCACGCATGTACACACGCTTTCTCTCTCTTTCTCCTTCTGTCCGTTCGTTCCTTTCTTTCTCTCTGTCTGTCTGTCTCTGCCCTTCATCTCCCGATTTTACCCGACTGCTTTATTACAGTTGTTACTTTAAGTGTATTTAAATGTGTGTTCGTATGTGTTTTCCCCACGACTGAGTCTCTCTTTCTCTCTCTCTCTCATTTTCTCTCTCTCTTTTCTCTCTCTCTCTCTCTCTCTCTCTCTCTCTCTCCCTGATTCTACCCGATTGTTTTGCCATTGTATTGATTTGTAGCATATCTCTGTAGTATATGGTTGTTTTTCCACAACCGAACTCTCTCTCTGTCTCTCTGTCTCCCCCCTCCTCCGCCACCTGAACACACTCTCCACCCCCCCCCCTCTCTCTCTCTCTCTCTCGACTGAACGCTCTCGGAGGGGCGGAGAGATGGGATTAAGCAAAGATTTACAGAGAAGGGCCGGTGAGGATGGGTGGGTGGGTGAAAATGGAATGAAAAAATGATGATGAAGTGCTAAGTCATTTTATTAGCTTTTATTAGGGTGCCAAGTAAAGCAAGCAAAGATCTTATGGTTGGGAAACTGTGTGTGTGTGTGTGTGTGTGTGTGTGTGTGTGTGTGTGTGTGTGTGTGTGTGTGAGTGGAGAGAGAGAGAGAGAGAGAGAGAGAGAGAGAGAGAGAGAGAGAGAGGCTCACGTAGCTGTCGTAAAACCCACCAAAGGAATTATATACACAGAACCTTAGAAACATTTGGGCAAGTTCAGTTATCAAGTCTCTTATAGCAATACAGCATTTAGGGTTTCATACACTTGGTTTCAAAGGACATGGCGCGAATTGTGTGTGTGTGTGTGTGTGTGTGTGTGTGTGTGTGTGTGTTGTGTGTGTGTGAGAGAGAGAGAGAGAGAGAGAGAGAGAGAGAGAGAGAGGAGGAGAGAGAGAGAGAGAATGTGTGTGTGTTGTGTGCGCGCGCGCACCATTCCGTCCCCCAATCCCCTTGTCCATCCGTCCCCCGCCTCTCCTCATTCTCGTTTGCTGTCTGGAATGCTGCTATGTGGCAGATGGGGTGGGGGGAGAGCGGTAGTGGGGGGGGGGGGGGGAGCGGCAGTTGGGGGGGGGGGGGGTCCGGGTGGGATAGGAGGGCTACATTATATAGCTGTGGTGGAGTGTTACGAACACTTGTCAGCGGCTCGCTAGCAGTAACAGCTGCTTGACGGCTTGCTTCTCATTGCAGAAATCCTGCCCTGCCTGCATCAGTTGGAACAACTGAGCAACTGCC
>CM065741.1:22573936-22583936 GCA_033310375.1 Conus canariensis
GGGCATGGGGTGGGCTGCGGTGGATGTGTGTCATTTATAATACTTCGCTTTTGTACAGTTTTCATTCACACAGACAGACATTGCGACAAAGAAACGAACGGGATCAAAACCAACACTTCGCTCTGCAGTGGTTCATAGGCGTTCACGATCGCCCCTCTCTCCTCCGTCTTAACCATCATCACCCTCCCTGAGGTCAATCCGAACCACAGACATACACACCACGACTGTGATCCAGTCCCTCCTTCCCTTTGCCCCCTCCCAACCCCCCGTGCACATGCACTCTCCTTTCACCTTTCCCACATCCTTTTTCTTTCTTCTTCTCCTTTTTGTTCCTTTTTTTTTTAAATAGCAATTACGCATCGTCACCATGATGATTATGATCATCCTGAGCGCTACGCACCGTGGTTGGCCTAGCTGTGTGTTGCCCGGCCTATCCCTTTCGTTCCTACGGTTCCGGTTCTGTCAGTGTGGATGAAGCTGCAGGAACGGACGTGTAGAAGGAGGTCTGTCAGTACACTCCCCTCACATCCACTTTCAATTAGCAGTGGCTGGCCTGGAGGATGCAGCGGTGTCTTAGTTGCCAAGCTTTTACGCCGACAATCACCGTAGATGACCGTGAGCAGCGGGTTCACAAGCTGTACATTGTAACTGACCTGTTCATATTGATAAAGAGCGTGTTACCAATTGTCAATACGTGAAGTGGATAAGTACGCTCATTTTCTCGCTTTTATAGTTATTGTCTCGTAATCGGTGTCCAGTGATTGATTGTGACCTGCGAGCATGCGTAGAGAACACTACAACCGGTCTTTGTTATGTGGTATGCCAGCGTAAATAAGGAAAGACGAGAAAATTTAAACAGTTACAGCGACAATCACCAACAATTTGGTAGCCAAAGGAATCCTTTTTTTCCACAAAGACCAGTGGTGCAGAAAAAGGAGAGAGAGAAAAAAAAAATCAAACTTGCACAGCAACTACAGCATGACTTGAAATATTGTCGGTGATTAGCCTTGATAAGGACGAACAAGCGTAGAAAACAAAGAAATGAATGAAGGAATAAAGGAATAACTCGAGTCATGTCCTTGAAAGGGTGCTATCAAAACTACCTTACTGGGCATTCCCACCACGGACAGAGCAGTTTAGTTGTTGTTGTTGTTGTTGTTTTTTTTAACCATGTCAACCCTAATGTCACCTACATCACAGCAAGACTGGGCTTTAATGCTGCATTATTGCACCAGTTTGACCGATACTGCGATAAGATTGATCGCTGTCAGTTGTTCGAAGAACAGAAAACACACAGCAGCGCTGGAACTTTCAGCCAGTTGGCTTTGTTGGACACCAAGGAGCGACAGAATGGCCCCAGAAAGGACGAGGCGACAGTTACTGAAGCATTCAAAGACAGTGACTGTCAAATGAAACAAGCACTGCGTACGAAAGGCTGGGATTGCCAAAGAAATGGCGTGGGAAGAGTTACAGCTCATTTCCTTGGCGTTCACCTTTAGGTCCTGAAGATTAGACATGTCAGCGGTGGCAGCCCGACTCATCCTTCTACTGTCTAGATTAAGCGCTTTAAATATTGTGCGTCATACAACATGCAGGTGGACTGCGGTCTTTTCAAGCACCAATACACCTGTTCCGGGGAAAAAAAGATGAGTGAAGATAACGCCTGTCTTTCCACAGCAAATAGAGTTACCTTCTCGCAGTTTATGGGTCAAGCAGATAGATCTAGACGATCAAGTCTTTCATGTGATGCGCGCAGTACAACGAACAGGATATCAGCTGCCTGCATGACAGGCGCACCGTTTCACACGCGTGGTTTGGCATTGTCTGTCTGTGACTGAACTCTGTAGCTAACTGATTGGACCAAATTGCTTTTGGCATGCCCACCAGCGGTGTCTGCCCCATGAAAACGACCGGGTCACTCTCGCTGAGCGCCATCTCTAACAAGATTACCTCCCTTGTAGATTTCCGAACATCGTCAGCGAATCTCTCTCTCCTCTCTCTCTCTCTCTCTCTCTCTCTCTCTCTCTCTCTCTCTCTCTCTCTCTCACACACACACACACACACACACACACACACACACACACACACACACACACACCAAAAACGAAATTCATACGACCTAATCTCAGATTCAGCTTCATTATATATGAAATTGTCGGCACACACACACACACACACACACAAACACGCACGCACACATGCACACACACACACACACACACACACACACACACACACGTACCAAAAACGAAATTCATACGACTTAATCTCAGATTCAGCTTAATTACATATGAAACTGTCGGCATATTCGATAGACGAAACGAGACAAACGTTTGTCGTTAAGAACAGGAGGTTATGAAAGGAAATCTTTTCTATTAACCTACAACCTTTGTGGTCGTGCACCTTAAATAGAAACATTTGCTGATTGGTGCACAAGACAATAGTCATTCTCACTCTCTCACAGAACCAGTTACCGTGATCAGGGAGGACGTGGCAGTCCCCACCAGTGGCTTCCAATATTTCGTCACACGATCGCCTATGAATCAGTAGACAACTGTGGTTTGCATACCGTCTTCCTTTTCCGGATAATGAATAGTGCGTGTTGTCAGCCGGGTATAACACTATTCTCATATACATAGGTGACAGACTGCTCGTTACGACATTACCTAAATAGTGAAGATAGGAGTTCCGGTAATGTCCCTTTGTTTGAGTATGCTTAGCTACATCCTATCTCATTAGTCGTTTTCTTGTATTAGTACTTATTTATTCCTTCCCCCCCCCCCCCCCCCCCCCCCCCCCCCCCTTTTCCTATTCTTTTCTTTTACTTTTTTCCCCTTTCTTTCTTGCCTTCTTTCATTCTTTCTGTCTGTTTAGTCCTTAGAACTTATTTCTATCCTTCTCCCCCCCCCCTTTTTTTTTTTTTAAATATTTTTTCCCTTCCTCTTCCATTTTCCATTTCATTCTTTTTTTTCGTCCCGTCTTTGTTTATTTCCTCCTTTCTTTTTTTATTTCTTTTTTTTTTTTTTAATACTTTTTTCCAATTCGTTTTTCTTTTTTTCCCCATGAGACTCTATATTTTTTCTTTCCTCTTTAGATTTTTTTTCTTTCCTTCTTGCGTTGCTTCTTTCTACTCTTATTTCTTTTTATCTTCTTGTTCTTTCTTCCTCTCTTCATTTCGCCATCTTTTTATGTTCTTTCTTTCCTTTCTTTTTGCCCCCCCCCCCCCCCCCCTCCTTTCTTACCTTTTTTTCTTCCCTTCATTTTTTCTTTCCTTTCTTCTTTTGATTTTTGTTTTCTGGTTTCTTTCTTTCCTCCTGTCTTTCTGGCCTTTCTTTCCTTTCCCTTTCCTCGTTTCTTTCTGTGTTTCTGTCCTTTTTTGTCATTCTTTATTTCCTTCTTTCATTTGTCCCCCCCCCCCCCCCCTTTTTTTTTTTCTTTTTTCTTTTCCCTTCAATTTTTTTCTGTCAGTCACATTTCAACCAACGGCTGAACAAACATCAGTGGCCATTATTCTTCAAACATTTATGATGGATAACTCTCACAGACCAATTCCAGGCTATTTAAGGGGGGGGGGGGGGGGGGGGGGGGGGGGGGGCTCGTTCGCTGCGAGTGTGGCACAGCAGTGGACGCCAAGGGAGAGGTGGCAGAGCTCCTTTGAAGGACACTGATGTGAGAGGTCAGTGTCAGGCGGCGCAGTGAACCTTCCAGCCGTATGGGTGACGGCGGGTGTAGCCTGTGTCGCCGGGGGACGGCTCCTGGAGATGTGGAGCGATCGGCGATGGAGCGCTGCCTGACAGTGATTACTGTGGCCTGGGATACCGGGTACTGAGCTGCGCAGACATGGGGGCACTGCTTATGGGGTTAGGCTGAAAAACTGCCCTTTCGGCTGTAGTCTGCGTGTACCCGCCGAATTTTAGGGACTCGTGCAGCGCTCCAGCGACTTTCGTCCTCTTCGCCCCTTGAGGCGGCCTCACGCGGCACTGGACCATCACCACACGTGCACGAAGAAGGCCGCCAAGTGGTCCTAAAACAGCCTTTTGGTTAGGGAAAAGAGGCCAAATACACCAACGCCCATCGTCGGCCGACCAATAGCCAAATTTGAACTGAAGTTCAAAAGGAGCTAGAGTTCGGAGAGAGAAATACGACGGCCCCCACACGCAACTCGCCTCCTACTGCCTGCGACAACAGTTGCCACAGAACATGCAGACTTACGTCTGCGAGTGCACCTTGTCCTTAAGAAGGCCTCAGGCCAGTACGACGTTAAACTCACCCACGAACGAACGGTGGGGGGTTCCTCTCTTCATCCTCCACATGAATCCAGTACACCTTGAACAGATGGGTTGATCGTTGGTTCTAAGATATTGCCGCCACTCACGTAACAGGTGCCCTTCCCCATTTCCGTCTGATCAACGGACTACAAGATCCGTGTGTTTGACCCCAAGCTTCACCCCATCCCCTCCCACCCGTTTCCACTCCCTCTCTCATCTCTACACCACCCTCTTCCTCTACCTCATCTCTCCGTACCCCCACCCTCATCTTCTCGCTCCTCTTCTCCGTCAAGCCGGCCTCACTCTTTTAAGTCTTCCTTTCTCCCATTCTCCCTCCGTCTACCCCCCTCCCCCTCCCCGCTTACCAGATTTTGAGCTTTGAATAGACCTCGGTGGCTTTACTTAGAACAATAAACAGACATTTAGTTACATGGCAGCTTTCTACTTGGTTTAAAAGCCCACGTCATGTCTCATGTCTAGGAAACGTTGTGGTTCTCTCTCTCTCTCTCTCTCTCTCTCTCTCTCTCTCTCTCTCTCTCTCTCTCTCACGCACTCACCCACCACACACATATTAATTATTGATGTGTATGTATAATTATGTCAGTCACACACACACACGCACACGCATGCACGCATGCTTGCATGCACGCACGTGCGCGCACGCGCGCGCGCGCGCACACACACAGAGAGAGAGAGAGAGAGAGAAAGAGAGAGAGGAACTGTAATGTCTTCCAGGAGCCTATAGCCTACACATGAAAATCCCGGACAACAGTGGCCCACACTGCTATGGAGAAGCTGAATCTGACAAGCTGCCTGAAACAAAGAAACACAAGTCACAAGGTCGGCATGTCTTGACCAGGGGCTTTAGCGAGATCTTCCTCGAATACATTCTGTCCTGGATGAAATACTCGTCTAACACCAGGCTGTAACAAATCACACATTTTCGATTAATGATATAAATCTTGGTCAGGTCAACTGCCTACAGCAGAACAAGTGTTCAGCACAAAGGGACGGGAAAGAAAGAAGAAATTGAAAGGGGGGGGGGGGGGGGGGGGGGGGGGAGGGTGTAAGACATATACACATTAACCAGTACTCACCAGAAATAACCCTAATTAAATAAACGCTGACATCCACACATCCTCAGCATTTAAACTAATGTAGTAACGAACATGCAGTGAATAGAAGAACTACAACGAACAAGAAATCTCTCCAACTGACCGACTGCCTGGCAAGCGACCCGACTGACTGGCAAAGCGGTGTCATAACAAACTGACTGACTGACTAACTGGCTTACTGACAGTATGGCCAAATGACTAATTTACTAACTCACTCACTTATTCACTCACACGCTCGTTACTGGCTGACCAATTGACCAGCAGACTTACCGAAAGACCAATTGATTAAGGAACTTGCTAACTGCATTGGTAACTAAAGACCTAACAGATTGATGAATTGGAAAGTTACCCAAGACAGCAAGCAAAACTAAGAGACTGAGGGCCGGCCTAACACGCAACCAAGTATACCAATTAACGAAACTGAACGACAACAATTCCTGCTAAAACCTCGAACTTTAAACCAAAGTTTTACAAGGTGTCAAAGGAAGGGGGAAAGACTTAATTCAACGGCGTATACCTACCAAGCAGGAATGAGGTGTCAAAGGAAGGGGGAAAGACTTAATTCAATGGCGTATACCTACCAAGCAGGAATGAGGTGTCAAAGGAAGGGGGAAAGACTTAATTCAACGGCGTATACCTACCAAGCAGGAATGAGGTGTCAAAGGAAGGGGGAAAGACTTAATTCAACGGCGTATACCTACCAAGCAGGAATGAGGGGTCAAAGGAAGGGGGAAAGACTTAATTCAACGGCGTATACCTACCAAGCAGGAATGAGGGGTCAAAGGAAGGGGGGAAAGACTTAATTCAACGGCGTATACCTACCAAGCAGGAATGAGGGGTCAAAGGAAGGGGGAAAGACTTAATTCAACGGCGTATACCTACCCAAGCAGGAATGAGGGGTCAAAGGAAGGGGGGAAAGACTTAATTCAACGGCGTATACCTACCAAGCAGGAATGAGGGGTCAAAGGAAGGGGGGAAAGACTTAATTCAACGGCGTATACCTACCAAGCAGGAATGAGGGGTCAAAGGAAGGGGGAAAGACTTAATTCAATGGCGTATACCTACCAAGCAGGAATGAGGGGTCAAAGGAAGGGGGAAAGACTTAATTCAACGGCGTATACCTACCAAGCAGGAATGAGGTGTCAAAGGAAGGGGGGAAGACTTAACTCAACGGCGTATACCTACCAAGCAGGAATGAGGTGTCAAAGGAAGGGGGGAAGACTTAATTCAACGGCGTATACCTACCAAGCAGGAATGAGGTGTCAAAGGAAGGGGGGAAGACTTAATTCAACGGCGTATACCTACCAAGCAGGAATGAGGTGTCAAAGGAAGGGGGGAAGACTTAATTCAACGGCGTATACCTACCAAGCAGGAATGAGGTGTCAAAGGAAGGGGGAAAGACTTAATTCAACGGCGTATACCTACCAAGCAGGAATGAGGTGTCAAAGGAAGGGGGAAAGACTTAATTCAACGGCGTATACCTACCAAGCAGGAATGAGGTGTCAAAGGAAGGGGGGAAGACTTAATTCAACGGCGTATACCTACCAAGCAGGAATGAGGTGTCAAAGGAAGGGGGGAAGACTTAATTCAACGCGTATACCTACCAAGCAGGAATGAGGTGTCAAAGGAAGGGGGGAAGACTTAATTCAACGCGTATACCTACCAAGCAGGAATGAGGTGTCAAAGGAAGGGGGAAGACTTAATTCAACGGCGTATACCTACCAAGCAGGAATGAGGTGTCAAAGGAAGGGGGGAAAGACTTAATTCAAGGCGTATACCTACCAAGCAGGAATGAGGTGTTAAAGGAAGGGGGGAAAGACTTAATTCAACGGCGTATACCTACCAAGCAGGAATGAGGTGTCAAGGAAGGGAAGACTTAATTTACGGGTATACTACAAGCAGAATGAGTGTCAAAGACTGATGAGGTGGTGTCTGAGAACATGTGAATCAGCGGCTACAATCATCTCACTCAGGGTCTGGGGGGGGGGGGGGGGGGGGATTGAAAGAGAAAGGAGGAAGAGGTGGATGGGAGCTGGAGGGGTGGAAGTGGGGATGGGGGGTGTCAGTGGGAGGTGAACGTGCATACATTGACTCACTTTTTCCTTTTTTTTCTGCTGGGGTCTCTCAGGCACATGTGTTTTCCCTTGTCGTCATTAAGACGGGAAAGAAGACATGCGTGTAAACGAGGAGGCATGTGTGTGGTTGTGCATATTTGCATATGTACGTTTGTGCATACGGCCACACATGTACATGTACACAACACTTACAAGCTCATGTGTTTGCCCTAAGCATAAAGAGAGAGCGCAGGTTTCATTTTCCCCATTTCCTTTTCATTTTGAAAAAAAAAAAAAAAAATTATATATATATATACATTGTACGAACAACAAACAGAAATTACAATAACAATAGCAGCCCTTTCAACCCCTCCCCCACCCCCTCCCCCTTTAAATTTTTTTTTTAAAAAGATATTATAGTTCGTCTTATCTTTAGTTGTTCCTATATTATCATATACCTTAATCATAGTATCTACACCACAGCCAGTACCCTTACTTCCTACCCTCACCCCTGTCTCATTCCACACACACACACACACACACACACACACACCCCACACACACACACACACACACACACATTCATTCATTCACTTATATTAATCACAACCGTGCCAGTGTCTTCTTGCAAACACAGACACACGTATTCACTCACACACACACACATACACAGACACAGACACAGGCACACACACACACCCACACACACACACACACACACACACACACACACACACACACACACACAAAACACTCTCTCTCTCTCTCTCTCTCTCAGATACAGACATAGAACACACACACACACACAGACACACACACACACACACACACACACATACAGACAGACAGACACAAACACACACACACACACACACACACACACACACACACACACACACACACACACACACACACACACACACACACCACACATCTTGACTGACAGGTACTGTAAGAGATTTCTCCCTGGCCAGGGTGGTTGCTCTCCATCTGTCACCAGAAGTCATCACCAGTTTATCAGCAGTGATGTCTGGCATCTTCCAAGTGGTTCCAACCTTTATGGCCAGGAGATAACAGCTGAAGACCTCTTTCTTTTTAGGGGCTATTTCCAGTGAGGGAGGTATGCGAGGATTGGAGGGAACTCAGTAAGAGACCAGCTTCCTGTGCTGCCTTCATTCACTTCACAAATCTTTATTTTCACTGACTCTCATCCGCACATCTGATTCTGATCAATCAGAAGCAGTTACAGTAGTGTCCTTTCTGTCCTCCTCTTTGTCTATCTAACTTTGTCCTTCTGACTTTGACTTTCCCTGTCTTCCTTCCCTGTCTTTCTCTCCTTTCTGTTTCTCCATGTCTCACCAAGTCCCTGTCTGTCTCTGTCTCTATCTCTGTCTGTCTGTCTCACTCACCATAACCACCACCACCACCACTACCAACAATGTCCACAACTTACTGACACGTTATTAACTGACCACCCTAAGTGGAAATGGTAGGTAAACTTTGAAGGATCAGATGCCGTGAAACATGCATGCTCAAAAAGAGACTAACTTTACCTTTGTCCTGCAGAAACCTGTATGATACCTGAATAGAAGATGCTTAGAGTACACACATTTCATTTGGGGATGCTAGCTAGAGAGAGAGAGAGAGAGAGAGGGGGGGGGGGGGGGTGGGGGGGGGAGGAGGAAGAGGATGGAGATAGGATATGGGGGTAGAGGTGGAGGGGGAAGGGGTAGGGGCACTGGGGCTAGGTGTTGACAGTCTTTTTGTGTTTCTTTTTTTTTTTCTGTCTTTCCTTCTGACATGTTTCCTTTTTCTTCTTCTTTGTGAGACTGGAGCTCCATAGACTGACTGCGTGTGTGTATTGAATATGCTGTAGACATGTGGCCACACTCCAACATTCATTTCTGTTCTCATTGTTGCAGAAATGTGGTAGCACTCCAACACTCTTGATGATGGCTCTGTTCTCATTGTTGATGATGGCTCTGTTCTCGTTGTTGATGATGGCTCTGTTCTCATTGTTGATGATGGCTCTGTTCTCATTGTTGATGATGGCTCTGTTCTCATTGTTGATGATGGCTCTGTTCTCTTTGTTGATGATGGCTCTGTTCTCGTTGTTGATGATGGCTCTGTTCTCATTGTTGATGATGGCTCTGTTCTCATTGTTGATGATGGCTCTGTTCTCATTGTTGATGATGGCTCTGTTCTCGTTGTTGATGATGGCTCTGTTCTCGTTGTTGATGATGGCTCTGTTCTCATTGTTGATGATGGCTCTGTTCTCATTGTTGATGATGGCTCTGTTCTCTTTGTTGATGATGGCTCTGTTCTCGTTGTTGATGATGGCTCTGTTCTCATTGTTGATGATGGCTCTGTTCTCATTGTTGATGATGGCTCTGTTCTCGTTGTTGATGATGGCTCTGTTCTCGTTGTTGATGATGGCTCTGTTCTCATTGTTGATGATGGCTCTGTTCTCGTTGTTGATGATGGCTCTGTTCTCGTTGTTGATGATGGCTCTGTTCTCATTGTTGATGATGGCTCTGTTCTCATTGTTGCAGGGCAAGATGGG
>CM065741.1:22588936-22696436 GCA_033310375.1 Conus canariensis
ATGGGAAGGACCAGAGTGATGGTGGATCACAAAGTTGACCATGGGGAAGAGCAGGAGTGTGCTGTGGGGGTGTCTACGGGCTTGCATGATGATGGCCGTGGATCCAGGGGGTGCGCTGCAGAACGGGAAGGAGGTGGAGAGGTCCAGGGGGGCGCTGAGAGAGGGAGTGGATGGGGATGGATGGAGGGGGATGGCATGGGAAGGAGAGGGAGGTGGATGGGAGGTGGATGGAGGGGGGTGCGCATGGAAGGAGAAGGGGATGGATAAAGAAAAAAAAAGAGCTACAGTTTCAAGTGTCACACCTTTGTGTTTCAGGGCAATCCTGGCTCACCTGGCTTACCTGGTCTGCCTGGCATAGATGGCCCTCCAGGTTTTCTTTGGGCCCAAAGGTCAGAAAGGTGATGCCGCTCTGGGAGCTCCGCTGGTCAAAGGACAGAAAGTGAGTGGATCTGTTGCTGTGAGAGAGAGAGAGAGAGAGAGAGAGAGAGAGAGAGAGAGAGAGAGAGAGAGAGAGAGAGAGAGAGAGAGAAAGCGAGTGTGTGTGTGTAGCATGTGTATGTGTGTGTGTTTGTGTATATGCATGGTTGTGTGTGTGTGTGTGTGTGTGTGTGTGTGTGTGTGTGTGTGTGTGTATTTTCATGATGCTCATAACTCTGTATGTCTGTGCATATGTGTATACATTCATGCATTTACTGTTACTGTGGGAAGAGACCAGACTTACTCCCTGCAGCTGTACACAAAATATTGTCAGGCCTTAAAATGCAGTGATTGGCCTACCACACACACACACACACACACACACACACACACACACACACACACACACACACACACACACACATCACACACACACATATATGCACACACACACACACACACACACACACACACACACACACACACACACACACACACATGGACACACACACATCCACACACACAAAAACATCATGGAAGGATTAGCAACAATATCGATGGCAGCTGTCTCAGTGCATCATTATCACATCCAGGTCAGAAAGAGTATTGGGAAGGGGAAGGGAACAAGGATGGGGGATCGGGGGGGGGGGGGGGGGGGGGAGGGGGGGGGTCTGGGGGGTTGGGGGTGAGGATAACCCTTACACTCAGCTTGTCAAAATGCAAACAGTGATAGACATTGGTAATTTGATGATTTTGTAAAATGGTAATTTACCAGCTACAGTGCGTTACAGTATGTACTGAACAATATTTTGTGGTTGAGTAGACGACAGTACAATCTTAGGGGACTGGAAACATAACGTAGATGTATGAATGCAGCTCGTGTCTAAAGACAAATGCAAGATTCTAGGAACATATTTTGGTATCAAAGTGTGGTTTGGTGCATACTTTGCTTTCATTTTTTTTCCTGTTTTTTTCCTATTTGTTGTTTTCAGGGTGAACTTGGACCTCCAGGATTAGCTGGATCCCCTAGTGAGTGAGAGTTTCTCTTGTGTTTGACCATCTGCCCCTCTGTCTGACCGGCAGACTGGTTTAAAGCTCTGATTGTTGTTTTTACTATGGTTGGTTGTTTTCATCTGTCACTGTTCTTGTTGTTTTTACTATGGTTGGTTGTTTTCATCTGTCACTGTTCTTGTTGTTTTTACTATGGTTGGTTGTTTTCATCTGTCACTGTTCTTGTTGTTTTTACTATGGTTGGTTGTTTTCATCTGTCACTGTTCCACCTACATGAGAACTGGTAGATACATGCGTGCAATCTGCACTCAAACAATCATGTGAAAGTCACTCTGTAGCTGTTCAAAGGGATTGTTCTCCAGCTCCAAATATTTATGATTGTGTGTGTGAAACGCTCCTGCTCCAGCTGAAAGCAGTTTTAAGTGTATAGCAATTTTGAGAAGGATTCTGATCCAGCTGAAAGCATTTATAATTATACAGTGATTTTGAGAAGGATCCTGATTCAACTGAAAGCATTTATAATTATACAGTGATTTTGAGAAGGATCCTGATCCAACTAAAAGCATTTATAATTATACAGTGATTTTGAAAAGGGTCCTGATCCAGCTGAAAACATTTATAATTGTACAGTGATTTTGAAAAGGATCTTTCTCTGACTGAAAGCATTTATAATTATACATGATTTTGGAAAGGATCCTGCTCCAGCTATTTATGATTATACAGGGATTAATTTTGAAATGTGATTGATGTTGAAGAGTCCTGCTCCAGCTTAAAATGTTTATAATTACACAGCGATTTTGAAAGGAATCCTGCTGCGGCTGAAAGCATTTACAATTATGTAGTGATTTCAAAAAGGATCCTGCTGCTGCTGAAAACATTTATTATTGCATAATGATTTTGAAAAGCAGAAAACATTCATAATTATACAATGATTTGGAAAAGAACCTGGTCCAGCTAGAAACATTTGATAATATGGTGATTTTGGAAAGGATTTTGTATCAGCTGAGCTGTATGGTGGCTTTGAAAAGGATCCTGCACCAGCTGAAAACATTCATAATTATACAGTGATCTCAGAAAGGCTCCTGCTAAGCTGAAAACATTGGTAATTATACAATGATTTTGGAAAGGATCCTACTCCAGTTGAAAACATTTATCATTATACACTGATTTTGAAAAGAATACTTCTCCAGCTGAAGACGTTTATAAGCATACAGTGGTTTTGAAAAGGATCCTGCGCCAGCTGAAACATTTATGACTTTTTTTTCTTCTTTTCTTTTCCGTAGAGTGTCCACAATCATCAAGTTGATTATTCTGACAATTTTGTGTGTATGACCATTTTTAACCCGCCATTAAGGCAGCCATACTCCAACTTTGGGGAAGGTGCATGCTATGTGTAACGTGTCATCCATACCAATGGCCAAACTGGCCTTCTCTTCCGAAAGTTGGTAATGGGATTTTACGTGTGTGCAAGGTGTCATGCACGCGGAACCTCGGTTTATAGTCTCATTCGAAGGACTGTGTGGGAAATGGAGTCAGAACCAATGTTAACTCCGATGGAAAAATCCTCCTGTACTGAAATGTCCTGGCGGAGATTCGAACCCGCAACCCCAAGATTACGAGTCCGGTGCTCTATTCCGGCTCTTAGTCTTCATCAAAGAATGCTATGTCAGTTTGAAAGGTTGATTCACTGCCCCCAACGAATCACGATCCTGTTGGCAATGCGAGTTGTTGGCAGCTGGAAACATCAGTTGCTACATCACTGTCAAATGATGACGTGCCAGCTCAGAAGATTTATTGTTCCATCACTCCCTGAGATCCTGTGCCAGTCTGGAACAGTTATTATTCAGTCTTTCTAAAGATCCTTCCCACCTTTGTTAGCAAGGTTAGCCTTTTATTTATCTGGATCTTGCAGTTCCCAGACTGTTTGTTCATTGTTGTTAAATGGCAAATGAGACTAAGCTTTTGTTCAACAGGGACGCCCAGGTGCTGATGGACCTATTGGACCCAAGGGGGACTCTGGACTTCCTGGAATCAATGTGAGAAAAACATTTTCACGCCTGTCTTTTCTTCTCTGTCTTCTCTTTCCTCTCGGTTGTTATGTCTCTGTCGCTGTCTGGATGTGTTCATCTGAAACATGACTCTCCTCATGAAGGGCCGTCACTCATGCAGGCTCCATGACTGATCAGTCGTCGCCAGACTTTGTAGGGGACGGACTGTGCATTTTGGATCACAACAGCACAACCTAAACCATGGAAATGACTCATTGACAGTGCAGTGTCTTCTCTCATGGGTTCCTCATGATCGTCTGATCCAGACTGCTCTGTGTGGACGGTCAGTACAAACCTGTGACATGGTAAACCTGGTGTGGCTGTGCGTGGCCAGCTGGAGTGAGCTGCATTGGAGTCATGCCGCTGACAGGGTGTGGAAGAGGAGAATGTGTGTGTGTGTGTGTGTGTGTGTGTGTTGCAAACTGCTAAATATCAGACCCTATCTTTATAACATCAGTGTCCTTTGTATCCCACAGGTGTGGACATCAGACCCTATCTTTATAACATCAGTGTCCTTTGTGTCACCACAGGTGTGGACATCAGACCCTATCTTTATAACTCAGTGTCCTTTGATCACCACAAGTGTCAACATCAGACCCTATCTTTATAACCTCAGTGTCCTGTGGTCACCACAAATGTCGACATCAGACCTGTTCTTTATAACATCAGTGTCCTTTGTGTCACCACAGGTGTCAACATTAGACCCTATCTTTATAACCTCAGTGTCCTTTGTGGCACCATAGGTGTCACATCAGACCCTGTCTTTATAACATGGTGTTCTTTGTGTCCCACAGGTGTTGACATTAGACCCTGTCTTTATACATCGGTGTCCTTTGTATCACCACAGTGTCAACATCAGACCCTGTCTTCATAACTGAGTGTTCCTTTGTGTCACCACAGGTGTCGACATCAGACCCTATCTTTATAACCTCAGTGTCCTTTGTGTCACCACGATGTCGACATCAGACCTTATCTTTATAACTCAGTGTCCTTTGCGTCACCACAGGTGTCGACATCAGACCCTGTCTTTATAACCTCGGTGTCCTTTGGTCATCACAGGTGTCGACATCAGACCCTGTCTTTATAACCTCGGTGTCCTTTGCGTCACCACAGGTGTCGACATCAGACCTGTCTTTATAACTCGGTGTCCTTTGCGTCACCACAGGTGTCGACATCAGACCTATCTTTATATCCTCGGTGGTCCTTTGCGTCACCACAGGTGGACATCAGACCCTGTCTTATAACCTCGGTGTCCTTTGCGTCACCACGGTGTCGACATCAGACCCTAACTTTATAACCTCAGTGTCCTTTGTGTCACCATAGGTGTCGACATCAGACCCTAACTTTATAACCTCAGTGTCCTTTGCATCACCACAGGTGTCGACATCAGACCCTGTCTTTATAACCTCAGTGTCCTTTGCATCACCACAGGTGTCGACATCAGACCCTATCTTTATAACCTCAGTGTCCTTTGTGTCACCACAGGTGTCGACATCAGACCCTATCTTTATAACCTCGGTGTCCTTTGTGTCACCACAGGTGTTGACATCAGACCCTATCTTTATAACCTCAGTGTCCTTTGTGTCACCACAGGTGTCGACATCAGACCCTATCTTTATAACCTCAGTGTCCTTTGTGTCACCACAGGTGTCGACATCAGACCCTATCTTTATAACCTCAGTGTCCTTTGTGTCACCACAGGTGTTGACATCAGACCCTATCTTTATAACCTCAGTGTCCTTTGTGTCACCACAAATGTCAACATCAGACCTTGTCTTTATAACCTCAGTGTCCTTTGTGTCACCACAGGTGTTGACAGCAGACCCTATCTTTATAACATCGGTGTCCTTTGTGTCCCACAGGTGTCAACATCAGACCCTATCTTCATAACATTGGTGTCCTTTGTGTTCCACAGGGTATGCCAGGATTGCCTGGTATGAAGGGAGACAAGGGATCCAATGGAGTCAGCCTGCGAGGAGGTCAAGGTCCCAGAGGAGACAAGGGTGAGCCAGGTCCCCCAGGGTTGCCGGGCCCCTTTGTGCTGGAGCCCCAGAGCTCATCCAAGGACCCCTGGGCTGCCAGGGAAGCCTGGAGACCTGGAGAACCGGTCTGTTGGCCTTTGCACCTCTCTCTCCTTTGGTTGTTACTTTCTCCCCTTTTCTGTAAACTGCATCTCCTTTTGTGTGTGTGTGTGCACGCACGCGTGCGCATGCGCACTCACACTCATGCGCGCATGTGTGTATTAGGTGTGTATGTATGTTTGTGCTCATGCGTGTGCATGTAAGGTGTGTGTCTGTGCGTGCGTGTGAGTGTGTGAGTTGCACGCATGTGTGTGTGTTTGTGTGTGTAAGGTGTGTGTGTGTGTGTGTGTGTGTGTGTGTGTGTGTGTGTGTGTGAGTGTGGTGTGAGTGTGAGTAGACCTTTTTTCTTCAGCATTTTCTATTCCTTTTCTGCATCCCTGCCTTCACATCAGGCAGCCATATCGTTGTGTTTCCCCACACTCTCTCTCATCTCTTATCAGTTGGTGTTTCTCCCCAATCATGTTTATTTGCCCTTCATCTATGAAAAATATACTGTTTTTGTTCTATTTATTTATCTGGTAGTTTTGTTATAGGCTTTTGCTTGTACAATTTTTTTGTTGCTTTTTTCCTCAGTGTTATTTTGTATATATGTGAGTGTGTCCTTCTTCCAGAGAGAGAGGAAGCAACATGATGATAAAGAATGAGAGACGGACAGACAGAGAGACAGGCTGACTGATGGAAAATACATGAACGATTTAATAATGGAAGAATGTGATAAAACATTAACTAGTTTCTTTTTTGGGGTGTGTTTTTTTTTTCAACTTCCAGTCTTAAATGAAACTGAAATGTGATGAATGTATGACAGCTTAATGACAAATTTTGGCATGGACAAAGAAATTGCAAACAAGTAAAAAATAAATGATCAGTACAAGAGAACGGTTTTGCATACTTTGTCAAATAAAGATGTTGTGAGAAAAAGGTCGACACATACTCACATGAAAGAGAGAGAGAGAGACAGACAGACAGACAGACAGAGAGAGAGAGAGAAAGAGAGAGAGGGAGAGAGAGTATGAAGCAACTGCTCAGTCACAGGGAATAACAAGAAGACTGCTTGTTCTCTGGCGTTCACAGGGTATGAAGGGAGAGCGTGGAGAGACTGGATATCCTGGTGAACAAGGACGTACGGTATGCATTTGTGTGTGTGCGCTTGTGTATGTGTTTGTTTGTGTATGTGTGTGTGTGTGTGTGTGTGTGTGTGGTGTGTGTGTGTGTGTGTGTTGTGCGTGCGTGCGCGTTTGTGTATGTGTGTGTTTGTGTATGTGTGTGTGTATTAGTGCATGTTTGTGTATATGTGTGTGTGAACGTGTGTGTGTGCATGTGTGTGAGCGTGTGGTGTGTGTGTGTGTGTGTGTGTGTGTGTGTGTGTGTGTGTATGTGTGAGCATGAGTGTGTGTTGTGTGTGTGTGTGTGTGTGTGTGTGTTGTGTGTGTGTGTGTGTGTGTGTGTGTGAGTGAGTGTGTGTGTGTGTGTGTGTGTGTGTGTGTAGATTTATGTTTTATAATCATAAATGATGGTTTCTCTTTTCATTTTTGTTTTTAAGATGAAGACAGAATGGGTTGATGGATAAAGAAAGAGTAGGGGAAGCGAAGACAGTGATGCCACTCTGTCATGAATTGATCTGAGCAGTTCTGTTTCTATGGCGATACTGCCATTTCTGTTTTTTTCATTGTGGTGCTTTAATCTCTTTGAGGAGATAAAAAAAATGCATCTTCAGTTTTAGATGGTGTGGCTGGCTTGTCAGTCTGCCCAAAGTACAAATAAGTCAAAGGCTTCATGATGATCAACTAAGAAGTTCCTTCACTGTTCATTGCTGACTTCCACTGCCATACTGGGTGCTCTGCACTGGATTTATGAGAAAGCCACCTTCCTTTACATCACAACTTCTCCTGGAAATCCACCACCAATGAAAAAGATGACTGCCTGAACTAAAGTGCTGGCCAGAATATTTTGATGGGTTCCCAGGTTCACTTGACCAATGTCCTACTACTCATACATGCTCTGTACCTTTTGCCATGTTGATGTCAAGACAACCAGCTGAGAAAAGAATGACTGTGAATGCTATGTGCACACAGCAAAGCAACAGTTCAGTGTGGTTCCTCCAGGACGTAATGAGATATCACTTTGTTCTTCTGTTCAGAAAAGATCAATGATTTAATCCAGTTGTTTGGATGGAGACAATCTTTAAGTACTTTATTGTTCAGAATATTTTGCTTTTGGTCGTCTTAGGCAGAGCATCCACCATGTTGTAGTGAGTGAGGAAAATAAGAAAAATTAGGATGTCACAGTTTGTCAGCATGGGAGATTACTGTAGTGATCGCACACACTCCCATACCCACACACACTCACACACACACACACGCACACACACACACACACACACACACACACACACACACACACACACACACACACACGCACACACACACACTCGCACACACCTTGCTAATGCATTGCTTAGGTGTGAGACAGCATTTCTAGGGAGGAGAGGCAGAAAGGGGCCAGCAGTCTGTATGTATGCATGGGGGGCAGGGGGATGGGGGTGGTTAGGTATGGGTAGCATTAAGGTTGAAGTGAATGCTGAGAGAGAGAGAGAGAGAGAGAGAGAGAGAGAGAGAGAGAGAGAGAAGACTGTGAGTGTATATGTGTGTGTATGTGTGTGCGTGTATGCTTGAATACATGCCATATTAGAAACATGTTATCTTGATGTATCAAAGGTCTGCTGCTGCTGTTTGTAATGTTTTACCACTTCAAACCATGAAAACATGCAAAAATTGTTGGTACAGAAATGTCTCGTTGTGATGGTGGATCACAACAGATACTGTATTGACAGAAATGGTGTTGCAGGGTCTGCCTGGTCCCAAGGGGATGCTGGGAGAGAAGGGAGTGCCGGGCATCGCAGGGCCTCGGGTAAGGGGTGTTCTTCGACATTTTCATCAAATGCTGAAGGTTGTTTGACCCTTCTGATGTTAGTGCCTGTCTGCGTATGACCTGTTGTTTCCATGTGTCATGGAGGTCTGTCTCGGAATCTTGTACAGAGGCACTGTTGACTTCAGTGTAATGTCTTTCCAGTATGAGCGGTATTTAGTGTATATGGATATGTATTGTGTAAACCATTCTTTGATGGAGTTAAGAAACTGTGAAAATGTAGGTTGTAAGCGTTAATCTGACTAACAGTGTGAGGTGCAATGTGAAATTTGAGGTAGATGGTGGAAGTGGAGAGGAGGAGGTGGGGGGGAGGGGGGGGGGGGATATAGCAACAGGAACATGATGGACTCATGAATTTCAGCTGTTGTTAAAAAAAAAGAAAAGAAAAGAAAAGACCAAGAAGGAAAGGGTAAAAAAGAAAATACTGATTAGTTGTTGCTTCTGCACCAGAAAATGCACGTAGTTCAGGGCTGATGACGTTCACAAGTTTATAGCTTATAGAAACATGTATCATGAGACGAAACTAAGTGGTCAGTGTGCATTCATGGAGAGACTAGTTCACTGACTGCAATTGTCATTATGATATGACAAGTATAGCTTAAGTATGAATTGATTCAGCCATTCTGCTGTAAGTTATCAGTTAGATTATGAACAAGATGCTGAATTCGAAAGAGAAAAAAACAAGAAAAAAGAGAGAAAAAAAGTGTTGTATTATGGGTATATGAATGCTCTCATGACTTTTCAGTCAGTGCCATTTTGTCTGGATATAGGGCAAGCAGGGATTCCCTGGCAACCCAGGACTGCCTGGAATGAAAGTAAGTGAATCCGTGTGATGCTGACTATCCGTTGAACGTGGACATTGATGATGGTTGTGATAATGATGATTGTGAAGTGAATCTGTCAATGTAATGCTGAGTATCTGATGAACATTGATGCTGACATATGATGTATATAAGGCAAGTGTTTGTAATGCTGGTTTGATGAACATTGTCATTGGTGATGTATGTGATAGTGACTTATGTAAGATGAGTACATTGATATAATTGTGTTTCAATGAACATTGACATTGATAATGTTTGTAACAGTGATAATGATGATGAGTAGTAACGATGTATGTAAGATGAGTATATCAATGTAACACTATGTTTATGAACATTATCATTGAAGATGTATAACTTACTGACAAATGTAATATGACTAGATCAGTTAACACCAGTTCAATGAACGTTGTCAATGATGATGTATGCTTTAATGATGTAATGAAGGTGAGTTTATGAATTTAATACTGCTTTGATGAACATTGACATTGATGATGTATGTGATAGTGATGCTGAGGATAACATATGTATGAAGTCCATGTATCACTGTAATGGTGCTTTGGCCATTGATAGTGTGTGTAATAGGGGTATTGAGGAATAATGTTGATAGTGATGCTGAGGATAACATATATATAAAGTCCATGTATCACTGTAATGGTGCTTTGGCCATTGATAGTGTGTGTAATAGGGGTATTGAGGAATAGTGTTGATAGTGATGCTGAGGATAACATATATATATAAAGTCCATGTATCACTGTAATGGTGCTTTGGCCATTGATAGTGTGTGTAATAGGGGTATTGAGGAATAGTGTTGATAGTGATGCTGAGGATAACATATATATAAAGTCCATGTATCACTGTAATGGTGCTCTGGCCATTGATGATGTTAGTGTCCGTAACAGTGGTACATGTATTGAAGAATAGTGTTTTTGATCATTTTGGCAATGGTATACAGTTATATTTAAAACATGACACTGCCAATGTTGATGTCAGGGTTAAAAGAAATCATATTGAATGAAAAGGATAGAAGAAAGAGGTTGTGGCTTAGGGATTGTGCAGGAGACAAAGTTTATGGTAGTACTAAGAACAAAGATGATGATGTTGATCATATTAACTTGAGAACACCATGACCCTTCCTGGTGAAATGGAATGGCGTAGTGATGGTCCAACAAGAGATGTGTCAGTCGGAGTAGAGTCATGGCGGACCTGTGCTCTGCAAGGAGTCAAACTGCACCGAAGAAAAAAAAGAAATTATGTCTTTAAAGGCATGTTTTGTCCATAGTGATCGTCATGGTGGTGAAGCTGTGATGATAACAGTGATGATGAAGAACATGGTAAAGGTGCCTGTGAACCAGTGGAATGATATGTGTACTGCAGTTTGAAAAACCCCCCAAACACTTCTGAGTGCTGTTTGATAATGTGGTGTTGCACCCATTGAACTCTGCTAAGGCTTCATATATTGTATGTACGCGTGTGTGTGTGTGAGCTAGTGTGTGTGTGTATGTGTGCATGTGTATGTAAGTGTGTATGTGTGTGTATGCAAATGTGTGTGTGTGTGTGTGTGTGTGTGTGTGTGTTCACATATGGCGTCTGTCTGCCTGTCCCTGTGTCTATCACTGTGACTGTCTGTCTGTCCCTGTGTCTATCACTGTGACTGTCTGTCTGTCCCTGTGTCTATCACTGTGACTGTCTGCCTGTCCCTGTGTCTATCACTGTGACTGTCTGTCTGTCCCTGTGTCTATCACTGTGACTGTCTGTCCCTGTGTCTATCACTGTGACTGTCTGTCTGTCCCTGTGTCTATCACTGTGACTGTCTGTCTGTCCCTGTGTCTATCACTGTGACTGTCTGTCTGTCCCTGTGTCTGTCCCTGTGTCTGTCACTGTGACTGTCTGTCTGTCCCTGTGTCTGTCACTGTGACTGTCTGTCTGTCCCTGTGTCTGTCACTGTGACTGTCTGTCTGTCCCTGTGTCTGTCACTGTGTGTGTCTGTCTGTCCCTGTGTCTGTCACTGTGACTGTCTGTCTGTCCCTGTGTCTATCACTGTGACTGTCTGTCTGTCCTGTGTCTGTCACTGTGACTGACTGTCTGTCCCTGTGTCTGTCACTGTGACTGTCTGTCTGTCTGTCCCTGTGTCTGTCACTGTGACTGACTGTCTGTCTGTCCCTGTGTCTGTCACTGTGACTGTCTGTCTGTCTGTCCCTGTGTCTGTCACTGTGACTGTCTGTCTGTCCCTGTGTCTATCACTGTGACTGTCTGTCTGTCTGTCCCTGTGTCTGTCACTGTGACTGTCTGTCTGTCTGTCCCTGTGTCTGTCACTGTGACTGACTGTCTGTCCCTGTGTCTGTCACTGTGACTGTCTATCTGTCTGTCCCTGTGTCTGTCACTGTGACTGTCTGTCTGTCTGTCCCTGTGTCTGTCACTGTGACTGACTGTCTGTCCCTGTGTCTGTCACTGTGACTGTCTGTCTGTCTGTCCCTGTGTCTATCACTGTGACTGACTGTCTGTCCCTGTGTCTGTCACTGTGACTGTCTGTCTGTCTGTCCCTGTGTCTATCACTGTGACTGTCTGTCTGTCCCTGTGTCTGTCACTGTGACTGTCTGTCTGTCCCTGTGTCTGTCACTGTGACTGTCTGTCTGTCCCTGTGTCTGTCACTGTGACTGTCTGTCTGTCTGTCCCTGTGTCTGTCACTGTGACTGTCTGTCTGTCCCTGTGTCTATCACTGTGACTGACTGTCTGTCTGTCCCTGTGTCTGTCACTGTGACTGACTGTCTGTCTGTCCCTGTGTCTGTCACTGTGACTGTCTGTCTGTCCCTGTGTCTATCACTGTGACTGACTGTCTGCTGTCCCTGTGTCTGTCACTGTGACTGACTGTCTGTCTGTCCCTGTTCTGTCACTGTGACTGCTGTCTGTCTGTCCCTGTGTCTGTCACTGGACTGTCTGTCTGTCCTGTGTCTGTCACTGTGACTGTCTGTCTGTCCCTGTGTTGTCCTGTGACTGTCTGTCTGTCTCCTGTCGTCACTGTGACTGTCTGTCGTCTGGTCTCTGATGACTGTTGTCTGTCCTGTGTCTGTCACTGTGACGTCTGCTTCCCTTGTCTGTCACTGTGACTGCTGTCTGTCCTGTTCTTCACTGTGACTGTCTGTCTGTCCCTGTGTGTCACTGTGATGTGTCTGTCTGTCCCTGTGTCTTCACTGTGACTGGTCTGTCTGTCCTGTCTTCACTGTGACTGATGTCGTCTGTCCCGGTCTCACTGTGACTCTCGTGTCCCTGTGTCTGTCCGTGAGCTGTCTGTCCCTGGTCTTCACTGTGACGTCTTCGTCCCTGTGTCGTCACTGTAGCTGTCTGTCTGTCCCTGTGTCTCACTGTGAGTCTGTCTGCTGTCCCGTTCTGTCCTGTGACGTCTGTCTGTGCTGTGTCTTCACGTGATGTCTGTCTGTCTGTCCTGTGTCTTCACTGTGCTGCTGCTGTCCCTGGCTGTCTGTGATGTCGTCTGTCCCTGTGTCGTCACTGTGATAGTCTGTCTGTCCTGTTCTGTCACTGTGACTGTTGTCTGTCCTGTGTCTGTCACTGTGACTGTCTGTCTGTCCCTTGCTGTCACGTGACTGTCTGTTGTCTGTCCCTGTGTCTGTCACTGTGACTGTCTGTCTTCCTGTTCTGCACTGTGACTGTCCCTCTGTTTCCTGTGTCTTACTGTGACTGCTGTCTTCCCTGTGTCGTCTGTGACTGCTGTCTGTCCGTGTCTGTCAGTGACTGCTGTCTGTCTGTCCGTGTCTGTCACTGTGCTGTCTGTCTGTCCCTGTGTCTGTCCTGTGACTGACTGTCTGTCTGTCCCTGTGTCTGTCACTGTGACTGCTGTCTGTCTGTCCCTGTGTCTGTCACTGTGACTGACTGTCTGTCTGTCCCTGTGTCTGTCACTGTGACTGACTTGTCTGTCCCTGTGTCTTCACTGTGACTGTCTGTCTGCCCTGTGTCTGTCACTGTGACTGTCTGTCTGTCTGTCCCTGTGTCTGTCACTGTGACTGTCTGTCTGTCCCTGTGTCTGTCACTGTGACTTCTGTCTGTCTGTCCCTGTGTCTGTCACTGTACTGTCTGTCTGTCCCTGTGTCTTCACTGTGACTGTCTGTCTGTCCCTGTGTCTGTCACTGTACTGCTGTCTGTCTGTCCCTGTGTCTGTCACTGTGACTGCTGTCTGTCTGTCCCTGGTCTGTCACTGTGACTGACTGTCTGTCTGTCCCTGTGTCTGTCACTGTGACTGCTGTCTGTCCCTGTGTCTTCACTGTGACTGACTGTCTGTCCCTGTGTCTGTCACTGTGACTGTCTGTCTGTCCTGTGTCTTCACTGGTGACTGTCTGTCTGTCCTGTGTCTGTCACTGGTGACTGTCTGTCTGTCTGTCCTTGTGTTTCCGTGTTTACTGTGACTGTCTGTCTGTCCCTGTGTCTGTCTGTCTGTCCCTGTGTCTATCACTGTGGCTGTCTGTCTGTCTGTCCCTGTGTCTGTCACTGTGACTGTCTGTCTGTCTGTCCCTGTGTCTATCACTGTGACTGTCTGTCTGTCTGTCCCTGTGTCTGTCACTGTGACTGTCTGTCTGTCTGTCCCTGTGTCTATCACTGTGACTGTCTGTCTGTCCCTGTGTCTATCACTGTGACTGTCTGTCTGTCTGTCCCTGTGTCTGTCACTGTGACTGTCTGTCTGTCCCTGTGTCTGTCACTGTGACTGTCTGTCTGTCTGTCCCTGTGTCTGTCACTGTGACTGTCTGTCTGTCCCTGTGTCTGTCACTGTGACTGTCTGTCTGTCCCTGTGTCTGTCACTGTGACTGTCTGTCTGTCTGTCCCTGTGTCTGTCACTGTGACTGTCTGTCTGTCCCTGTGTCTATCACTGTGACTGTCTGTCTGTCTGTCCCTGTGTCTGTCACTGTGACTGTCTGTCTGTCCCTGTGTCTGTCACTGTGACTGTCTGTCTGTCCCTGTGTCTGTCACTGTGACTGTCTGTCTGTCTGTCCCTGTGTCTGTCACTGTGACTGTCTGTCTGTCCCTGTGTCTATCACTGTGACTGTCTGTCTGTCTGTCCCTGTGTCTGTCACTGTGACTGTCTGTCTGTCTGTCCCTGTGTCTGTCACTGTGACTGTCTGTCTGTCCCTGTGTCTGTCACTGTGACTGTCTGTCTGTCTGTCCCTGTGTCTGTCACTGTGACTGTCTGTCTGTCCCTGTGTCTGTCACTGTGACTGTCTGTCTGTCTGTCCCTGTGTCTGTCACTGTGACTGTCTGTCTGTCCCTGTGTCTGTCACTGTGACTGTCTGTCTGTCTGTCCCTGTGTCTGTCACTGTGACTGTCTGTCTGTCCCTGTGTCTATCACTGTGACTGTCTGTCTGTCTGTCCCTGTGTCTGTCACTGTGACTGTCTGTCTGTCCCTGTGTCTATCACTGTGACTGTCTGTCTGTCCCTGTGTCTATCACTGTGACTGTCTGTCTGTCCCTGTGTCTATCACTGTGACTGTCTGTCTGTCCCTGTGTCTATCACTGTGACTGTCTGTCTGTCCCTGTGTCTATCACTGTGACTGTCTGTCTGTCTGTCCCTGTGTCTGTCACTGTGACTGTCTGTCTGTCCCTGTGTCTATCACTGTGACTGTCTGTCTGTCCCTGTGTCTATCACTGTGACTGTCTGTCTGTCCCTGTGTCTATCACTGTGACTGTCTGTCTGTCCCTGTGTCTATCACTGTGACTGTCTGTCTGTCCCTGTGTCTATCACTGTGACTGTCTGTCTGTCCAGGGGGACCGTGGCATGGATGGGCTGCCAGGTCTGCCAGGTCTGATAGGGATGAAAGGGGAGCGTGGATTACCTGGACTTGACGGACCCTTGGGGCCTCAGGGGCCTCCTGGAAGACCTGGGGTAAGGAAGCCTCTTCCAGTCATCAGCACACTGCAACTTGCAAGCCGTAAAATCCCCTGATTGGGGAGTTTGGAGGAATTCCTCTGTTGGAAATGTGTCCCAGAAGGCACCAGATTGCACAGGTTTTAGCTGTTGTTTGGCAGTGCTGATAGGCATTTCAGCCAACTCACATACTCTCTTCCTTTCTTTTCATGCCAGACCACTGTAAACCCAGAACTTATTCAGACTTTAGGATTGTTATAAACCCTAGGGTACTGTGTGTACCTTGCCCCTAAACCTTATGCTGCCAAAGATAAAAATTGTCTCAGCCAAGGTTGCAGGTCTAACAAGGGAAATAAATGCAACTTGCTAGTTTAACCAAGTTATTCTTTTAAGATTTGCTCCCCTTTTAATTTCCCTATCAGCTTCATGGTACAAATCTTTGTAACTTCGATTTGTCACATGTTCTCAAAGACCTCCTGATCTCCTAGAACTGACTGACTTAGCAATTTGACCTAATGTATACACATTTTGTCTTTGTATTCATGCGTGTCTAGCTTAAAGGTGGTTTACAGAATGATGAAAATAAAAAGTAATTATGACACTGAATGACGATGACATTAAATGATGGAAGAAAAGAAAGAACAAGAAAGAGACATATACAGAGGAAAAACGCAGGCTGAAAAGAAATCTAGTACACTAGTTATCCACACATTAGGTCCTGAACAATTTAGTGAATCTATCAATAAACAAATCAAAGGCAGGTTTAAAAGAATTTCAGTAGAGTTAGTCATCCACACATTACATCTGAAATGATTAATTGAGATATATATATATATATATATATATATATATATTCAATTATAAACAAAGCTTGCTCTTATGTCTTAGATTGAAGAAATAGGGGGAGAGATAAGCATTCATATCTGCAGTGGTAGATAATTCTACCTAACTAACAGTATGTGCTTGAGTGGGTGAATGGGGAATAATAAATGCTTCTCAAAATGAGCCTTCAGCAAGCTTATAGTCTCCAAGGGGGAGACATTCTCCAATAGGGAGGAAACTCACTAACATATAACTCCTGGTCAGATACCGATATTTCAAAACCTGATTGTTTCTCCTCAGTGACCGCGGAAAGTGGTAATTTGACCCCTCTGCCTTTTCGGTTTAAGAAGAATGCTATACCCGGAAAAGGCTGGTGTGCAATACCGTAGTATGTTTGTTGAGTTTTCAAAAAACCAACCAAAGGTGCCACCTAAGAAGCAAAAGAAAATCATGAAAGAGCAAAACAAGCTACATTTTCTTGTGAAAAGTAGAAAATATAAAAAGATAACCTCTTAAGACACAAGTGCTGAGGGCCAGTTCTTGGAATGAATCCGCAAGGGACTAAATTACAATAAACTAATAAATTCCAAGGATAAGTACCGAGCACCATTCCAGCAACTTACAGAGCAGCTCGGTGTTGCAATGACTGCAAGAAATATTCAATTATAAACAAAGTTTGCTCTTATGTCTTAGATTGAAGAAATAGGGGGAGAGATAAGCATTCATATCTGCAGTGGTAGATAATTCTACCTAACTACCAGTATGTGCTTGAGTGGGGGAATGGGGAAAAATAAAATAAATGCTTCTCAATGGTGCTCGGTACTTATCCTTGGAATTTATTAGTTTATTGTAATTTAGTCCCTTGCGGATTCATTCCAAGAACTGGCCCTCAGCACTTGTGTCTTAAGAGGTTATCCTTTTATATTTTCTACTTTTCACAAGAAAATGTAGCTTGTTTTGCTCTTTCATGATTTTCTTTTGCTTCTTAGGTGGCACCTTTGGTTGGTTTTTTGAAAACTCAACAAACATACTACGGTATTGCACACCAGCCTTTTCCGGGTATAGCATTCTTCTTAAACTGAAAAGGCAGAGGAGTCAAATTACCACTTTCCGCGGTCACTGAGGAGAAACAATCAGGTTTCGAAATATCGGTATCTGACCAGGAGTTATATGTTAGTGAGTTTCCTCCCTATTGGAGAATGTCTCCCCCTTGGAGACTATAAGCTTGCTGAAGGCTCATTTTGAGAAGCATTTATTTTATTTTTCCCCATTCCCCCACTCAAGCACATACTGTTAGTTAGGTAGAATTATCTACCACTGCAGATATGAATGCTTATCTCTCCCCCTATTTCTTCAATCTAAGACATAAGAGCAAGCTTTGTTTATAATTGAATATTTCTTGCAGTCATTGCAACACCGAGCTGCTCTGTAAGTTGCTGGAATGGTGCTTGGTACTTATCCTTGGAATTTATTAGTTTATTATATATATATATATATATATATATATATATAGTAGATCTACAAGCATAATACAGACATACATATATACACTTAAAAGAAGCCTGTTAGTTATCCACACAATAGGTGAGAAATTATTTAATGGACAAACAGATCAATTAATAGATAAGTAAATAGAGAAGAAAATGAATGAATTAATGAAGAGATAACTGAATAAAAAAAAAACCTACATAAAAAATGCACTCAGTTGTTGGTTAGGTAGCCAGCCAGGCACTCAGCACCCTGCCCCCTCCCCCACTCACCACCCCCACACTGCAAGGAAAGGTGACAACCTTGTTTTACCTGCGAACATCCAACACTTTGATCCGAGGCCCTGACTGATTCTCTCATTGAACTGGCTGACTTCTTTTCTAGCGACCTACCAACCTTGCTGGCTATCTTCCTACATGTTGCATACATGCATTTTTTTTTTTGACAAATGTAACAGTCTTCCTTGTGGGCAAAAGTCATGATTCTGTGTGTCTTTTTGCCCGTCTGTCTGTCTGCCTACCTGTCTTCTTCCTGCCTGTCTGTTTATGTGTCTTTCTGTCTCTGTCTTTCTCTGTCAGTCTGTATCTCTTTCTCTCTAGTGTATCTCTCCCCTGTTCATGCATTTGTCTCTATGGTTGTGTATTTAGTTATTAATAATTCATCTGTAAGATACATGGAGATGCATCTTAATCTAGAGTTATATGCTTATTGATGTAAATTTTGTCCTTATTCATGGTTTTCTTCACTTTGCCCCATGTGGGCAAGAGCAGCATGAAAAAATCACCCAGGTTTGTGTGATTCCTTCAGTAGTGAAGACTTTGTCTGTCACTCTCTTATCTTACCATCCTACCTACTCACGACCTACCAGCCTTTTTCATACTTTTTCTGGGATGCACTGATAGGCACAAACCAGTGTAGGCATGGCATACACACCTGTCCACATACCTCTCAAGTAACATACTAACTTTCCTTCCTACCTGTTCACATACCAACCCTACCTGTCTACCTGTTCACATACCAACCCTACCTGTCTACCTGTTCACATACCAATCCTACCTGTCTACCAGTTCACATACTTAGCTTCCTATGCACATTCCTAAGGACCAAACCTATCCACCAGCTTGTAACTACCACTTTTACATACCTGCCTATTAAGTGCCAACCTGTCTGACCGGTTGACTGCCTAGCTTCGTCTTTTTGTTGTTGTTCTTTTTTTTTTTTTATAGTTATTCCCCTTCATGCTATTTTCCTCTCTCAGGGTAAAGGGGCGGTTGGTGAACCAGGTCCCCGGGGATTCTCTGGACCTTCTGGTTTGCCGGGTGATCCTGGCTTGCCAGGTCTGCCAGGCCAGGATGGACCACGCGGCCCTCAGGGGCCTGAGGGAGGTCGGGGTGTGCCCGGACCACCGGGACCTCAGGGGAGGGACGGACCCAAGGGAGAACGTGGAGACTCTGGGGTGCCTGGTGAGTGTGGGAATGCTGACAAGTCAAAGTAAGATGGAAGGTAAAGAGGGAGATTGTAGACTGTCTTGTAAGCGGGAGATACTGACAAGTCAGAAACAAAGGACAAAGAGAGATTGTGGACTGTCTTGTAAGCAGGAGATACTGACAAGTCAGAAACAAAGGACAAAGAGGGATACTGAGGATTGTCCAGTAAGTATGGGAATGGTGATAGAGCAAGGAGGGAGAGGGAGATGGATGAGGGAGAGGGGAAGCTGAGGGATGGGGTAAAGGAGAAGAGATGAAAAGGATTGAATCAAGGGAAGAAAGGAAGAAAAGACATTGGGAATGTTTAAGAAATGTTAACTAAAATTGAGCACTGAAAAGTTAAAAAAAAAAGAAAAAAAAGAAAAAAAGCTGACCTTCATTTTGCACCCAGATATAATAAGAGGTGGATTTTTAAAAAAAAGAAAAAAAAAAGATTATGACAGGCGACGTGAATGAACTTTTCTGTTATGTACAGAAAGAATTTTGATTTCACTATGTTTTTTGAATGATTGGCAAAGAACATCCATCTTCTCATCTTACTATCACTGAGTGCAGGACAGAAGGGG
The DNA here is from genome assembly GCA_033310375.1 of Conus canariensis. Taxonomy (NCBI): domain Eukaryota; kingdom Metazoa; phylum Mollusca; class Gastropoda; order Neogastropoda; family Conidae; genus Conus; species Conus canariensis. The sequence goes on from CM065741.1 coordinate 22,608,468, forward strand.
GAGGAAAGAGGGGGTGCGGAATAAAGATGGCAGGTACTCACAGAAACAGGCTGACAAGGATCTGTCCATGTTTCAGGACTTCCGGGATTGGACGGACGACCAGGGCAACCCGGACGATCTGGCCCCAAGGGAGAGCCAGGACCCTCTGGGGAACCTGGCAGGGGCATCCCCGGACTGAGGGGCTCCCCAGGTCTGCCAGGCATCGACGGTATCCCCGGCGAGAAGGGTGAACGAGGCATTGTGGGTCTGCCCGGACCTGCGGGAGACGCTTCCGAAGGCTTGCCCGGGTTGCCGGGTCCTTCCGGAGATAAGGGAGACCAAGGATTCCCTGGTCTGCCAGGCCGTGACGGTCTGCCTGGACTGCCCGGAGATAAAGGTGAGATGGAGAACTGGTGTGGATGTTGAGGAGAATGATGACTCTGGCATGGACAACATGAAAGAAGTGGACTCATTGCATGGACAACATGAAAGAAGTGGACTCGTTGCATGGACAACATGAAATAAGTGGACTCATTGCATGGACAACATGAAAGAAGTGGACTCATTGCATGGACAACATGAAAGAAGTGGACTCATTGCATGGACAACATGAAAGAAGTGGACTCATTGCATGGACAACATGAAAGAAGTGGACTCATTGCATGGACAACATGAAAGAAGTGGACTTATTGCATGGACAACATGAAAGAAGTGGACTCATTGCATGGACAACATGAAAGAAGTGGACTCATTGCATGGACAACATGAAAGAAGTGGACTGATGACAGATTGATCCTGCTGCACACATGTATGGAGATATCAAAAGTCCAAGAAACTTTTACAGCACATTTAGGACCAGTGATTCAAACACAGTGATCATGAATACTGATGATAATGATAAGATCATGATGATGACTTCAGAGAAGGTAGATTACCTGAAATATTCATTGTGGTGTGTGTGTAGGTAAACTATCTTTCCAGCAGCCAGCAAGATGAAGGACTCCACAATTTTCTCTCTAAGTTTATTATTACAGTGGGCATGGCTTCTGAAAACTTGAGTTTATCAAGGTTCAGTTTGCTGTTTCTTCATAATAAAAGCCCGTGAAATAGGTAAAGAAATGAATGAATGAGGTGGCCTGGTTTGCTTTTAGGGTGCCAGTCTTGTTGCAAGGTGTGGGATTTGGTTCCCTTTCATAGCAGCCAGGTTGAAAGGGAATTTCTGTTGGAGTGAAGATCTGTGTAGACTCCAATATCCTCTTCTTTTCTTTCTTTTTTCTTTTTTCTTTTTTTAAGTCACAAGTCATTTCACCCTATTTCCATTGTTCACAATATGTTTTTGTTCTAAATCCTGGACATTATCTTGAATATGTAGTATTTGACGAAGATGATATGTCGGGGTTTAAATCTGATCTAGTGAATTTGTGTAAATGTCTGCTATAAAAATTGTGTTTACACGTGGTTATATTTAAACAACATATAGAAGGGAACATGCACACGACAAAAAACACACATGCTGGCACGTGTGCATTCTCTCTCTCTCTCTCTCTCTCTCTCTCTCTCTCTCTCACTCACACACACACACACACACACACACACACACACACACACACACTCTCTACCACTCTACCACTCACACATGCACACACACACACACACACACACACACACACACACACACACACACACACACACACACACACAGAATTATACTTAGCTTACAAAATGGAAACAAAGGACAGAAATATGAAATGTGAAAAACATTGAAAGAGTTGAAGGAAAGACAAATGAAGAACAGGGAAGTAACTCTGTATAACAACATGGTGGGATCAGTGGGGAAAGGGGGCAGAAGAAGACCAGGAAAGAGAACTGAAGGAAAGACAAATGAAGAAGGACAGGGAAGTAACTCTGTATAACAACATGGTGGGATCAGTGGGGAAAGGGGGCAGAAGAAGACCAGGAAAGAGAACTGAAGGAAAGAAGAGAAAGTGATGAAAAAAAAAACCCCAAACAACCAAAAACCAATATAGAAGCACCATACAACACTTGCACTTCCCGCTACATTAAACATCAACCATTCATTAACGTTATGCACCTTCCACTCACACTTAATATGCATGTGCTATCCCTTTCACCTGCTTAGATTGCACAAGAACATTGTGTAACGGTTTTCTTTACAAGACATCCTCCCTGAAGACGGAATGTGGTGACCTCCATGGTGGGATTAGAAATGTTTACATGCGCAAACATTTTGCCGGTCGTGAATATCGGAGTTTCAACTGAAGAAGGAAAAAAGGATAGGAAAGAGGAATGAATTGATAAATAAAGTAAGTAGAGAAGTATATCTGCAGAAATGAGTAACATACAAATAAAGAGTTCAGCTGCAATAGAGAGCTGTCTCCCCTTAAGTGCTATATGGGAGCCGGAATAGCTCAGTTGGTAGAGCGCCGGACTCGTAATCTTGGTGATCCTGGGGTTGCGGGTTCGAACCTCCGCCGGGGCGTTTCGGTACAGGGGGATTTTTCCCTCGGAGTTAACATTGGTTCTGACTCCACTTCCCATACAGTCCTTTGAATGAGACTATAAACCGAGGTTCCGTGTGTGAACGCACGCATAGCATCTTGCACACACGTAAAATCCCATCACCAACTTTCGGAAGAGTAGGCCAGTTTGGCCGTTGGTATGGATGACACGTTACACATAGCATGCACCCTGCGTGAGAAATGGAAAGAATGAAGGAAGTAAGGAAAATGAGTGATCGATATTGAACGATACTGACTGGATGACACGGGAAACGACTGAATGAAGCGCCAGCTGGCAGCTCTTCAGTCGGCACTACCCAGGTAGGCAGCCCGTTGTGTAAACGAGTGTTGATTGTAAAGCGCTTAGAGCTTGGTCTCTAGCCGAGAATAGGCGCTATATAAGTATTCATTATTATTATTATTATATGGCAAATGATATGCTCTTGCCAAATGTAATTTTGAGAAAACAGATGAAAACTACTTAAATCAATTGAACGGTAATGTTCTGGGGGATAGATAGTTAAATATGTCATCGATTTTTTGTTTGTTTGTTTGTTATTTAAATGATTATGCATATTCAGCTTCTCCTGAATAAATAATTGAGTAAGTGTTATTGTTGTCATTGTTTTTTGGTTAACAGCTGAACACGTCTTTTAAACAAGTGCAGTAATGTTTCTCAGGTTCCTCTGGTGGGCCTTGCGATGCCTGTCTGCCGGGGATGAAGGGAGAGAAGGGGTCTCAAGGTCTGGATGGTCTCCCTGGATTGCCCGGAGAACGAGGTATTTCAGGACTTCCAGGACCCAAAGGTGAACCTGGAGAGGACGGAGCCTCGGGTCTGCCCGGTCTGCCCGGTCTTCCTGTAAGTTGGAACAGAGGAAAAGTTCATGACTTGACGTGCCTTGGAGAAAATGTGTCATCTTTAGAATTTTGCAGTCTGTATTCAGTGTGCTCCTGGTCTCATTTTGAGGGCTTTGTGAGGTGGTGGTTTTTCTCATGTGTAGAGCATAGCTGACTTAAAACTGAGAAGAGCATGAGGGAGAATGCAGATCTCTGCCAAGATCAAACAGATCCTGGATCGGCCTTTTGATCTGGATCTGCGCCAAAATGTTATGGGATCATCCTGGGGCAACATTTCATCTTTCTACCTAGTTTGACTGAAATCAGTTGCAGACTTGTTGCTTTATGTAAAGGTACTCGCTCTACAAGACACAGACCTCCACCACGTGTAAATGGATCATGGATCTTCTCTTTACATGAGATCCACACGAACATGTAATGAGTTCATTCTTGGACCACTTTCCATCTTTCCACCAAGTGTCGTTAAAATCTGTCCATTGATTTTAGTGTGATCTGACTGACAGACAAGTCTGTTCATTGATTTTAGTGTGATCTGGCTGACTGACAAGTCTGTTCAGTGATTTTAGTGTGATCTGGCTGACAGACAAGTCTGTTTAGTGATTTTAGTGTGATCTGGCTGACAGACAAGTCTGGTCATTGATTTTAGTGTGATCTGGCTGACTGACAAGTCTGTTCAGTGATTTTAGTGTGATCTGACTGACAGACAAATCTGTTCAGTGATTTTAGTGTGATCTGGCTGACAGACAAGTCTGGTCATTGATTTTAGTGTGGTCTGGCTGACAGACAAGTCTGTTCAGTGATTTTAGTGTGATCTGACTGACAGACAAGTCTGTTCATTGATTTTAGTGTGATCTGGCTGACAGACAAGTCTGTTCAGTGATTTTAGTGTGATCTGGCTGACAGACAAGTCTGTTCAGTGATTTTAGTGTGATCTGGCTGACAGACAAATCCACCAACATGAGCGCAAACAAAGCCTTGACTGAGGTGACAAATAAATTGATGAAGAAAGTAGACGGCTGATAAGCAGGTAAGTGGACAAATGAAGTGAACGAAGCAGATGGATGGACAAATGAAGTGAACTAAGCAGATGGATGGACAAATGAAGTGAACGAAGCAGATGGATGGACAAATGAAGTGAACGAAGCAGATGGATGGACAAATGAAGTGAATGTAACAGATGGATGGACAAATGAAGTGAACGAAGCAGATGGATGGACAAATGAAGTGAACCAAGCAGATGGATGGACAAATGAAGTGAATGTAACAGATGGATGGACAAATGAAGTGAACTAAGCAAATGGATGGACAAATGAAGTGAACGAAGCAGATGGATGGACAATGATCTGAACTAAGCAGATGGATGGACAGATGAAGTGAATGAAGCAGATGGATGGACAATGATCTGAACTAAGCAGATGGATGGACAATGATCTGAACTAAGCAGATGGATGGACAAATGAAGTGAACGAAGCAGATGGATGGACAAATGAAGTGAACTAAGCAGATGGATGGACAAATGAAGTGAACGAAGCAGATGGATGGACAAATGAAGTGAACTAAGCAGATGGATGGACAGATGAAGTGAACTAAGCAGATGGATGGACAAATGAAGTGAACGAAGCAGATGGATGGACAAATGAAGTGAACTAAGCAGATGGATAAACAAATGAAGTGAACTAAGCAGATGGATGGACAAATGAAGTGAACTAAGCAGGTGGATAAACAAATGAAGTGAACTAAGCAGGTGGATAAACAAATGAAGTGAATGTAACAGATGGATGGACAAGTGAATTGAACAAAGGAAGGAATGAAAGAGAGAAAGACACAGAGAAAGCATGACAGAAAGACTGTAAGCCTGTTAGCAAAATGAAAGACTTGTTGTTGTTTTTCTCACTGTAGAATGAAAAGCTTTTTTCTTCTTGTATGTCCCCCACTCTTGCAGACAATGGTGATATTGTGTCATGCTTTCTTCTTCTTCTCTCTTTTTTTAATTAAAAAAAATGTTACACATACATCACACAGGGCATGTCAGGGTTAAGAGGATGAACTATCAATAAACATGGAAGATATTTACCACATGTATGTGTGTGTGTGTGTGTGTGTGTGTGTGTGTGAGTGTGTGTGTGTGTGTGTGTGTGTGTGTGTGTGTGTGTGTGTGTGTTGTGTGTGTGTGTACATCCAGGGCAATGAGGGGCTGCCTGGCTTGCCAGGAGAGAGAGGTCTGAAGGGAGAGCCGGCTCGCGCCATCGTCACTCAGGGCCCTGAAGGTCAGTGCTGTGCACAAAGCGATGGGTACCTGGTTTCTTCCCCCTTCAGTTCGGCCTACTTCCTCCGCTCTCCATCCACACTCCCTTCAGCTTTGTGTGTTCTGTGTCTTACTTGTTCATTGAGGCTCATAAGTTTTCAAAGGAAAACGGAACACCTGAAGAACTAAAAGAAAAGAAAGGAACAGGAAAGAGAGAGGGGGGAGAGAGTGAGAGAGGGAGAGAGAGAGGGAGAGAGAGGGAGTGAGAGTCCTTCAATGTAATGTCTATCCCAATATTAGGGGGGAAGAGAGAGAGAGAGAGAGAGAGAGTGTGTGTGTGTGTGTGTGTGTGTGTGTGTGTGTGTGTGTGTGTGTGTGTGTGTGGAGAGAGAGAGAGAGAGAGAGAGAGAGATTGGTTGATTGATTAATTGATTGGTTTATTATCTTTGTTCCCAAGGGTAACAGATGAGCATAAAGAGTCAGAGAGAGGTGAGAAGAAATCTACCATAAACATGAATGTATACAAGCTAGTTCAATGTCCCATGGCAGCACTCTCCTCCTACTCCACCCTGGGGTATTGTACATTATCGTCATCATTATCATGTTATCATTGTCTTTTTCTACATTGTGCATCTGACACCTGCACACACATGAACCCACCTGTGTTTCAGGATTCAAGGGAGATCTAGGCTCACCTGGTCTACCTGGAGAACCTGGTCGATCTGGAATTTCAGGACCTCAGGGACCTCCAGGTGCCCCTGGCTTGCCAGGAACCAAGGGAGATGTTGTGAGTGCCTTAAGGATTGGGTTAGGCTACCTGCTGGGGATGTACATGTGACAGGGGGAGGGGGGGTATGAGGAGATGAAAGGGAGGAAGGGTAAAAAAGAAAAGAAAGAAAAGAAAGGCAGAGAGGAAGGGGATGGGGGATAAAAAGAAAGGTGAGAGACTGTGAGGCAAAAGAGAGATAAGAAAAGAAAAGGCAGGTAAAAATAGGCAGCATTGAAGAGAGAGAGAGAGAGAGAGAGAGAGAGAGAGAGAGAGGGGGGGGGGGTCAAGCAGATCATGAAACTTGGAGAGAGGAAGGGAAGAGAATAAAGCAAATGGAAGTGAGGGAGAAGGAGAAACAGATGAAGAAAAGAAAGAGACTGGATGGGAAAATGCAGAGAGAAGAAAACAGGAGAAGTACATGGTGACAATAACAACCACACACACAACACACCACACACACACCACACCACTCACACACACACCACTCACACACACACACACACACACACACACACACACACACACACTCACACACACTCACACACACACACACACACACACACACACCACACACACCTCTCGCACACTAACACACACTTGCAAGCATGCACTAACATGCTCATGCATGTAAACATGCGTGTATGCATGCATGCACTTACACTTGCACATACTCACATATACTCCCATATTCACACATGCATATACACACATGTTGTTATGTATATACAAATTTCCAACTGCTGCCTTGTATGTATACCTAAGGGTGAGAAAGGATACCCTGGTCTGGATGGACGCCCTGGGCCCCCAGGTCAACCAGGTAACCCAGGTGAATCAGGCTTACCTGGCATAGGTATTGCTGGAGCCCCTGGTGACCGTGGTGACCCTGGTATGAACGGCCTGCCTGGACTGCCCGGTCTCCCAGGACAGAAAGGAGAACCAGGTAATTTGGGCTTGTTGTGCTTTTCTGTGCAAGGGTGAAGAATATGCAGCGGTGCCAATAAACCTGTTTTGGAAAAAAAAAAATCAGGGGAAGATAACGCTTGTCTTTCCATTGCGGATAGAGTGACCATTTGTCTGTCTATGGGCCAAGCAAATAGATCTAGAGTCAAATATTTTATCTGAAGTGCAAGCTAAGATAACGATCAGGATATCAGCTCTGCATTGCAGGTGCACAGTTTCACACCAGTATTTCGGAATTTTCTCTTTCTGTTTGAATTCTCTTTCTGTTTGAATTAATAAGCTGAGTGCTTTGGCAAAATTGCCTGAAGTTGCTGATACCAGTGACTACGTGGATTCACCTCAGGCACTGACCTGGAAAGGAAGCTGAGGTTAGCCAGAGAGCCGGGCATGATGGGCCACAGAAATTTGAGCCTTCTCTTTAGGAAGGTGAGTCAGGAGGACGATCCTTCTCTTTAGGAAGGTGAGTCAGGAGGACGATCCTTCTCTTTAGGAAGGTGAGTCAGGAGGACGATCCTTCTCTTTAGGAAGGTGAGTCAGGAGGACGATCCTTCTCTTTAGGAAGGTGAGTCAGGAGGACGATCCTTCTCTAGGAAGGTGAGTCAGGAGGATGATCCTTCTCTTTAGGAAGGTGAGTTAGGAAGACGATCCTTCTCTTTAGGAAGGTGAGTCAGGAGGATGATCCTTCTTTTTAGGAAGGTGAGTTAGGAAGACGATCCTAAGGAGCTCCATTCTGGTGAGAGACTGCATGATAGGATGGTACTGCATCAACCAGGCCGCAGAGATATAGACATCTTCAGTGTTGTCAGGAAATTTGAGCAACACTCTCAGAGACATTATGTGGACAGAATTCATCTGTGTGGTCTTAGTCTTCCCATTTGAGCCCTCAGCATGCTCGTGTGGCTGTACGAGCCAGCTGAGGCCAAAACATCCTTCAAACAATCCCTCTGATGGAAAGCCAGCCGACTCCCTGGCCTGCAGGTCTGCCAGGCTCACCAGTGTGCCAGGGGAGGTGATCCCTCCAAACACTTGTTCCCTGCAGCAGCTTTGTCTTAGCTGATTGTGCTGTTGTCTCCAAATGCAAACCCACTCCACAGACCTAACCGAAAAGGATTTCTGGCAATTGTCACTGGGAGCTGCCTGTCTGTGTGTCTGGCTTCCTTTTTCTGTATGTCTGTCTGCGTACATCTTTTGTGTGTGTGTGTAGACAGTGCCTCTTCATGCATAGATGTGCATGTGTCTGTTTTTCTGTGTTGACTGAAATGACAACCTGCTTCTCACTGCTTCCTGTTTGTCACAGGTTTTGTGGATGGTGGAGACTTCAAGGGGCAGAAAGGAGAGGCTGGCTTTGATGGGGTACCTGGCAATGATGGCTTGCCTGGACTGCCTGGCCTGCCTGGACCCAAAGGTAAGTCACAGGATTTACCTGCCCTTCGTCTTTACTTCTCAGGTGTGAAAACTGGTGAGCGGTATGGCATGATCCTATCTTTTAGCAAGCGCTGCTCCTGTGTTTGTGCACTGGACAATACTTGTCTGTAACTGCAGATTTGGCATAAGTGGTTGGTATAATGATGATGGGTGTGAGTGTGTGTGTGTGTGTGTGTGTGCATGTGTACAGTTGTCTTATCGATGTTAGATTCAGGTTAGACATAGCCTGTCTCAGGCGACAGTTCAGATGGGAGAGTGGGTTAGGAGATACACATCACCAGAATGACAACACTTTTAGGTGGCAGCAAAATGCTTTTTTTTTTTTAATGCTTGGCCACCAATGGGATCACAACTTGCAATGTCTGAGGACGAACTGTGTGTGTGTCTAGCTAAAAGACTCCAGGGATCATCCGAACAGCCAAAGTACTTGAGCACTATGGTACAAATGCATCAGCTGGGGATGAGAACATTACATGTGTGACTGTTTTTGATTACCCTGCCATGTGGGCAGCCACACTCCGACTTCGGGGGATTTTTGAGACTGACAGTGTTATGCTAGGAGCTTGTCACATATGTGTTGTGTGAGAGAGAGAGAGAGAGGGGGGGGGAGGGAGAGAGATGAATGCAGATGTGTTGGTGACCTAGCCTGTGGACAGGTGATCAGCTGGCCTTCATCAGGTGCTCTGTGTTGACAGGTGATGCAGGTCTGCCAGGTCTGCCTGGTATGAAGGGCAACATGGAGAGCCTGGCTTGAGTGGTGTCCCAGGACCCAGAGGTAGGTGTGGTCAGGTCTCAAGACTGTATTCTCTCTTCATCTCCCTGTCTGTCTGTCTGTCTCTCTGTCTGTCTGTCTGTCTCCATCAGTCTGTCTGTCTTGTCTGGGTTCATCTGTCTGTCTGTGTCTGTGTCTCTCTTTCTCTGTCTCTTTCTGTGTATCTGTTTCTCTCTCTCTCTCTGTTTCTTTCTGTCTCTTTCTGATTCTCTCTCTGCCTCTGTCCCTGTTTGTCTGTCTGTCTGTCTGTCTCTGTCTCTCTTGCTGTCTATCTCTCTTTCTGTCTGTCTGTCTGTATCTCTCTCTCTCTGTTTGTCTGTCTCTCTTTCTGTCTGTCTTTCTCTGTCTGACTGTCTCTGTCTCTTTAAGTCTCTCCGTCTCTGTCTGTCTGTTTGTGCGTGTGTGTCTCTCCCCCCTCTCTCTCTCTCTCTCTCTCTCTCTCTCTGTCTGTTTTACTGATTCGTGGGTATGAATAAAACTAGACTTTGATGTTATTTGAAAGCAGTGAATGGATTTTTGTTTTCAGTTGACACTCTGCAGAACTTGCACACTGGACTGTGTCTGAGCTATTATCATTCATACTCTGAGCTCTCGTGTCTCTTGCTGAATGTTCTCTGAAATGAACACACCAAACACATCTGATGAGAAAATGATACTGATCTTCTTGTGTCGTTCTGTGTGTGTGTGTGTGTGTGTGTGTGTGTGTGTGTGTGTGTGTGTGTGTGTGTGTGTGTGTGTATGTGTGTGTGTGTGTGTGAACAGGTCTACCAGGGCCACGTGGAGAGAAGGGACTGCCTGGTCTTCCTGGTGCTTCAGGTCTAACAGGACCCAAAGGAGACAGTGGTCTGCCCGGCCTGCCCGGCAATGACGGTAAGGCTGATTCCGCACATGACTGCGCAGTGAAAACTCCCAGCATAACGGCCCCTACCTACCACCTAACTTCCACCTACCTACCACCTATTTTTAAAGACTGACTTATTTGGAACAGTCTAAAATACAGTGAATACCATGAACTAAAAAAAGAAACAAAAGCAATAGTCCTCCAAAGGGAAGAAAACATTATAGAAAAATCACAATGCCACTCATCTAATTTTCGGCCACGTGGCCTTTTTCAAGAGAAAAAAACAAAAACAATCCAACTACGTGATGTCCATCTTTGGCAACTGGTCAGAGCCAAAGATGGACATCACGTAGTTGGATTGTTTTTGTTTTTTTCTCTTGAAAAAGGCCACGTGGCCGAAAATTAGATGAGTGGCATTGTGATTTTTCTATAAAAAAAGAAGTCCAGAGATAAAGTTGAGTGGTGATTGCACTTGCGGAGTGAAACCATAGCAGGGGCCTTGAGCAAAGAGCTACAACTTTTGCTAACTTCTGTGTGCAAAATTGCATCAGGTTGTGCCTGCTTCTTGGACAAAATGCCGTGAAACATTGAAAAAAGAAAAACAAGGAGAGAGTGTGAGTCTAAATGTTCTGTAGTTAATGTAAGATCAGGTGATTACTACCAAGAAGAAGCCCTGTACTGTGATGGCAAGTGAAAAGGAAACCAGCACATCTCCTCCCCTCCTCCCCCCAGTTTGGCAGAAATTCAGAATTTTGTACACATTCTTTGGAGAAAAAATGCTAGTTTTGTTGAAAAGTGCACCAACAGCAGTTGTAGGGTAAACAGGTCAGAATTCATCTTTCTCTTGATCAAGGGCTACAAGGTTCAAACCCTGCTTGATATAACTAGATTAGAGAAGTTTTTCTCTTTGGAGTAACAACTGTGTACACTCCAAATCCCCTCGAAGTCCTATGGAGGAGACTTTGGATGGGAGAGGAGTGGAACAATTGGACAGAATATATGAGAAAAATGATGATGAAGTGAGGTATTGTATAATTAAAGGAATATTACTTGATGGACTAGGAGTGGAACAGTTGGACAGTGTATAAAAGAAAAACGATAATGAAGTGATCTGTTATGCAAATAAGGAATATTACTTGGTGGACTGTGAGAAGCAAGTCGTTAATTTAACAAATGATAATGATTCTAAACAGTAAAAGTTCCAACATTCCTAGTATAGATTGATGGCACTATTTCATATAAGAAAGGCTTCATTAACTCACAGTCAAAAATGGTATGCTGAACAATAACAACACTTACAACAGATACATTTAATATTAGTAGGGTAATATGTGGTCTGTTATTAATTGCATGAAAGTGTGAAAATCAGATTGGAAATAGGTCTGCAGATAGAAAGAAAGTCTGAGAGAATCCTTTAACTGGGTTTTGAAGACGAATTGAAAGATGTTTAAAATATCTCTTTCAAATATGTTACTCATTTTTTGTATGACAATGAGTGGTTGGCTCTTATACTACCAAAAACATTCTTTGCTCCCCTTTGTGTGTGTGTGTGTGTGTGTGTGTGTGTGCGGTGTGTGCGTGCGTGCACATGCGCATGCACATGCACGCCCATATGTGTGTGCTTTTGACTGCATATGAAATGTCACCGTTGAATATTGTGTGTGCTTGTGCTTGTGTAAGTGTGTGTATAAGTGTATGTGTGTGTGTATGTGTTCATACTATGTAATGTGACATGAATGTAACGCTGTGTGCTGACAGGAGAACCTGGCCTACCTGGTCTGCCGGGCGAGGCTCTGCAAGGTCTGCCAGGTCCCCGAGGGAACCCTGGAGCTCCTGGGCTGCCTGGCAGGGATGGAGAACCTGGTTTCCCAGGTATGAGGACGCCCACCATGTGATACATCATCATCATCACCTCCCACCTGGTTTTGCAAGACTTGTCTGTTCAAAAGCTACTGAATGCCATCCTGTTCTTGAACGTTTAAGAGCCTTTGAATTGGATCATCGTGAGAAGATGACTAGAATTTTATGCTCTTTGTGTTCTTAGGATGTACTAGTAAGTAAATTCTTTCAGGGTCGTCGGAATGTCCTCCACATGTAAGCAGAATCAGTATTGGGAGCCAGCTTTTCCTTCAGTACAACATTAGTCTGGCAATAATCATTACTGACTCCCATTTATAATTGATCTGGGCTGGTTTGTATGCGTTAACTGTTTGTTTGATCATTTGGCAAGCCAGTCGATCGACAGTCTTGTGATAAAACCTGATGTTTGAAAACGTAGAAATCAAAAGATGACTGTCTCCTTTTGACAAGGCAGGTATCACTGAACTGTGAATGAACTGTGAATGAACTGTGAATGAACTGTGAATGAACTGTGAATGTCCTGCTGCCCAGGTCCTGACGGCTTGCCCGGTCTGCCGGGACTGAAGGGGGAGATGGGAGAGGATGGGTTGCCGGGCCTGCCGGGACAGGATGGACCCAAGGGTGACGCTGGCTTGCCTGGCCGTAACGGACCTCCGGAGAGGACGGCTTGCCTGGGCTGCCAGGAATTCCTGGTCAGTTCCTGTCTTCTTCATGGCTGGCAATGTCTTTTTCTTTAAAACCATGTACTGTTTTGGTGGTGGTGTTGTTCAATGAATTTTTCTCTCCCTTGAAAATGCCCATTCTGTATCATTATTCCTTTAAGTACAGCCTTTTTTGCTTATGTAACACACCTGTAACTACCAAGTCATTTCTGTAGAGAGCCAAACAAAGTTTTTATGAACTTACGAAATTTACGTCCTGTTTGAAAATACTATTTTTAGATGCTCAGTATGTTTTTCATGTGTACCAGCTATGTCACCACAGGTATGCTCTGATGAATGAACAGCGAGTCAAACAGGCGCATATAAAACAAACACCAATATACACGTGCACACACACACACACACACACACACACACACACACACACACACACACACCCCTCTTTCACACACACACACACACACACAAACACACACACACACACACACACACACACACACACACACACACACACACATACACATACACACCAGTTTACCTATCAAAAAAGTCACATCCATTTTCTCAGGTGATGCGGGGACCAAGGGAGAGGCAGGTGTACCTGGTCTCCCAGGTCTGTCAGGACCAAAGGGAGAACCAGGTCTGGAAGGACGACCAGGTGAACCAGGTCTGCCTGGCCTGGATGGTCGACCAGGTGAATCAGGACCTCCGGGTCAGGATGGGCTACCTGGATTACCAGGTGAGACATACAGCATCCTTCTATCTGAAAGAAAGGGAAGTTATGCACAAAAAATTGACTATTCAAAGATAGAAAATTTGACAAATGTACACAAACTTGAAAGGAGAAATGGATTTATTCAGCACAATGTTGACAGTTGCCTAATGTTTACATTGGGTAAGCAATTTGTCATGTATAAAATTTGCAAACAAACAGCTTCTGTTTATGCAAGATTTTGCATAATGTAAACAGTATGCAACTTTTAACAGAACACGTCTCATCTGCATAAATTGCAAACTAACACACCAAGATTTGTTAGGCCGTTGTGCTATTGCTTTTTTTTTATGATCAGTAATTAACAATTTTGCTGAAAAAAGGGTTTGTATTAGGTTAGGTGTGTGCTTCATGGGGATTATAGATAATACAAGTGAACATAAGGATGGGGATGAGGATGAGGAGGACATTTCTAGTATGATGGTTATGACAACAATGGAGACAGATGACAGATGATGATGTTGAAAGATGGAAAGGTGGTTCATAGCTGTCAAAACGCTGCTTACATAGCTGATTCAGATGGTAATGGAGGTAACGATGATGGCAATGATGATGATAATGTGACAGGTCTGAAGGGAGACATTGGTGTGATGGGATTCCCTGGAGAGCCAGGTCGTGATGGAGAGCCAGGTTTACCTGGCCTGCCAGGTGCCACAGGACAGAAGGGAGAGCAGGGACAGCCAGGTGACCCCGGTCTCCCAGGACTGCCAGGTGAGAGAAGGGTGTTGTGTCCACTGAGAGAAGGGCGTTGTGTCCACTGAGAGAAGGGTGTTGTGTCCACTGAGAGAAGGGCGTTGTGTCCACTGAGAGAAGGGCATTGTGTCCACTGAGATGATGGTGTTGTGTCCACTGAGATGAGGGTGTTGTGTCCACTGAGATGAGGGTGTTGTGTCCACTGAGCAAGGTGATACAGTCACTCCTGGGTCCGTGAGAAGCTTTAGAATGAACAAAGCTTGTGTTTGGGACCCACATGGAATTTTAAAAAGTTCCACCTTATCATTTATTGTTTGCTTATGAATACAGGAGGTTTTTTTTAGGTGTATACTCCTGCTGCCTGTGCCTCATTCATCAGGACTGGGTGGTCTCTTATTGAAGGAAAATTGTGTTTAGGGCTCGCTTGGTGTATGAATAAGAAGTTCCACATTCTCATTGTTGTCTGCTTATGGATACAGGAGTTTTTGTAGGTGTATGCTGCTGCTGTCTTTGGCTGTCATTCATCAGTCCCTTACTGAGGGAAAGTGCACATGTGGTGACTTGTACCAGCTTGAGATGGCATGCCATTTCAGTTCAGCTGAGATGCCTGCAAGCAAAGAAAGTGACAGACAGTGCCCATGATTTACGGCCGTGGGTAAGAACTAGAAATGTAGCCAAACTTAAGCAAGAACAAAAAGGAATTGGATTTGGCTCTGTGGTTGAAAAAGAAAGAGTTTCTTACGTTCCTGTCATTTCTGATCATGGTGAATCAAGGCACATCCAAGCCATCAGAGAACTGATAAGCAGAAGCGGTGCGTGGAAGGGAAATAAATGGAAATCTTCAGATGGTTTGGCAGCCAAATGTGAGATATTTATGTGATAAATTCAGGTAAGACAAAGGATTTATTGATGCCAGAAAGAGATGATGCCTATGGTTTGATCCTACATGGACTTGGCAATGCACCCTGGGAAGCCAGTATGAGCCACATGGGAGTAAATCCACTGAAAGGACATGGGAGATGAGACAAGTTCAAAAGAAAAAAGAACAAAGAAAACAAAGAAAACAAAGAAAGAGGCATAGGAGTACAAATAAACAGTGCGTTTTAAACACTGTAGAAAAATGCTCCACATTGAATGCAGCAGATCAGATCCTAGATGATAAATGAAAATGGGAAGGACTCGTTTCAGCCAGCCCTATTTCTTCCAGCGCTGATTAGGATAAACAAAGTAAGACACTGCGATTCAAACAAGTGTACAGGAAAGGGCTTGCAGACCTGCGTGAGAGGCAGTGATGCATTATGGTGTCAATAGTGTTGAAAATGCAGATTCTTTCTCAGGCTGGTGAAATTATTTTTCATGCCGTTGCTGTTTTTGATGAGCTCTGGTGCTGTTTGTATATATATATGTATGTGAGTGTGTGTTTTGTGTGTGTGTGTGTGTGTGTGGGTGGGTGGGTGGGTGTGTGTGTGTGTGGTCAGATCATTTACTTGTTTGTTCGCTATTCTCCAGGCCCCAAGGGGATGGATGGACTGCCGGGGCTTCCAGGCATGGACGGAGAGACAGGCCAGCCAGGACTTCCTGGGTTGCCAGGACTCAAGGGGGAAACTGGTTTAGATGGTCTACCTGGACGACCTGGGGAATCAGGTAATTTCAAGAGAAAGAGACAGAGAGAGAGGGATGGTGTGAAGCAGAGGACAGAGAAACAGAGACAAGGAAGAGAGAAAAAGGGGAGAGAGTTAAGGGGGAAGGTGTCAAGAAATGGGAGGGATATATGCCTGTCCAGCCATACGATTTCACTGTATTTTGTGTGGTGAAAATACAACAAACTAAAAAAAAAAAAAACACAGAAACAAACATACAGACAAAAACACTGGGAAAAGTCTAAAATTGAAGTTTGTGAGCATTAATTGCACTGACAGAGTTTAATTACAGTGTGTCTTTGTGTGCTTTTGACAAAAGAGAGACAACTCATACTAACTCTGGCATATGAAATGGAGTCCAGGTCTACCATTTGCCTTGTGATGACAGATAAAAATGAATGTCCCCACCACCCCCATCCCCCCATGTTTGCAAAAAAAAAAAATTGGAAAATGAAACCACCCCACCCCACCCCACCTCCTGCTTTTACAAAAAATTTGGAAGATTTGTACACATCTTTTGTAGAAAGCAATGGGATGTGAAAAGAGCAGGCAGAGATGAAAAGAGAATAAGAAGGAGAAGGATGAAAGGATTAAAGAGACTGAGAAAGAGGAAGAAGGAAAGAGAGGGAGACAGACGAAGAAGGAAGAGCCAGAGAGTAAAAAAAAACACATAGACTGGCGGAATCGGATAGAGAAAAAGAATAAAGAGGGAGAATACAAACAAAGGAATAAAACACACTAACTGAGCTTTCATCCAACAAGAACAAACTGTCTCCCACATGTTGACTGGGTGTTGTCTTGCCCCCTCCAGGTCGTGATGGATTGCCGGGTTTGAAGGGAGAGCCCGGAGAACCAGGAGTCGGAGAGCCAGGGTTGCCAGGGCTGCCTGGAGAGCCTGGAAGAGAAGGAGAGCCAGGACGTCCTGGTTTGCCTGGAATCACTGGGGAAAAGGGGCTGCCTGGATTCCCTGGAGAAAGAGGAGTGAAGGTTGAACCAGTTCTTCCATACTGAAGTTTATTTAATGCTGTTATTGTTTGTTTGTTTGTGTGTGTGTGTGTGTGTTTCTAACAATAAATATTTTCTTTAAAAAGTTCACCATTTGATATGTGACATAGAATTCAAATACAACCACCATTTTCTGTTTCTTACGAGTTACAGAATTGAAAGAAAAATTGGTTTTCCTTATGTATGAACTTTGTGGCAATTTACAGATTGACACAGAAAACTCAGTAGGTAGTGCATCAGTCTTCCAATATGAAGACCTGTGATGTTTGTAGTTCAAATCTGGCAACTTCTTGTTGGTTAAGATTGGAGATTTGTGTGAAGTCAATAATGTTGTTCGTCCTTCGATTTCGAAGATGACCATGACTTCAATCTCAGATGGAAGATAAATAACCAGTACATTATTTGTACACACATGCAGAAAATTGAGTAAAAGGCGGAGAATCTGAGTGAGCGTCTGTGAAATTTTTGATGTTGTGATTCTGGAGTTATTTGATAAGTAATGATCTGAACTATCATAAGATAACCTGTTCCTACTTTGAGTGCAAAAAAAGGTGTTAAGAGTTATGATTCATGGATCAGTAAATTTTATAGAGTTTATTATGTATTTTTTTCACTTCTCTAATGGTTCATTTGTCTTGGATCATAAAACTATAAAGTAAGTAGTCTCAAATGTGTGTGTGTGTGTGTGTGTGTGTGTGTGTGTGTGTGTGTGTGTGTGTGTGTGTGTGATCTCAGGGTGAATTTGGAGAACCAGGTAGTCCTGGATTGCCAGGTCTGGACGGGCTGCCGGGAATGAAGGGTGAGTAACCGTGTACATTACTAGGACTCCATGACTCCCAAAGTGCATTGCTGAACATTCTTAATAGCTTTTGTTTGCTGTGGTCCCCAAACCTAGATCAGCACAATGCTTCTTTAATTACAGTTTGATTTCTTATGTCCAAAGGCAGAGTTTGTCAGGTAACTCAAACTCAATGATGACATTAAGAATAAACTCATCATCATGTCATGGTTTGATTTCAGTTACATCAGTGTCAGCAAATTCATGTCGGCAATTTCAACAATTTGGCACTGTCACTGATGCTTATGCAGCGACAAAACTGACTGTCTGCAGTAGGGGACTTGATAGGTGGTGCCTTGGGTAGGCTGGGTCAGAAGTGGCACTACTTCAATGACTTCATCAGCGCTGCAGTGGCTTCTCTGCTGGGTTTTCCCATGACAGTCTTAAGTTTGTTTGTTCCTCATAGACTGGTGGATATTGAGGTTGTGACTGTACGAGCCTGGGTGTGGTTGTGGTATTGGGAGAGGGTAGAGTGAGGGGAAAGAGGGAGGAGGGCATGGAAGTAATGCCTTTGAGGGGGCAAAGAAAATCGCACAGAACAAAACCCAAAAGAATAAATAATTTTTTGTTTTAATCCAAAGATACTGACCCAAGTGTTCATCGTTTCCTACACCCAAACCACAGGTAGATGGTATATTCTTTCCTAGCGACTGACCCACTCAATGTGTTGTCTGCTGTACAGGTAACGCAGGAAGACCTGGCCTGACCCACTCATTGTGTTGTCTGCTGTACAGGTAACGCAGGAAGACCTGGCCTGACCCACTCATTGTGTTGTCTGCTGTACAGGTAACGCAGGAAGACCTGGCCTGACCCACTCATTGTGTTGTCTGCTGTACAGGTATCACAGGAAGACCTGGCCTGACCCACTCATTGTGTTGTCTGCTGTACAGGTAACGCAGGAAGACCTGGCCTGCCTGGCCTGTCAGGTCCCAAAGGAGACGGCGGTCTGCCTGGCCTGGATGGTCTACCAGGTGTGAAAGGAGAGTCAGGTTTACCAGGGCGTGATGGGCTCCCTGGACTGCCGGGGCTGAAGGGTGAAGCTGGTCGACCAGGTCGTGAAGGAGAACCCTGTGAGTTACATCAAGGATCCCTTGTAATATACATTATTGAGATATGTAAGAATTGACAGTTTATGATGAATATGTAACTGTTGATTTTTTTTCATGCATATGATATTACATGATATTTTTTGCACAATAGAATTAGCACTTGAGATGTGCAAATACCTGCAAAGGACTGAATGTTATAATAATGTTTTGTTTAAAGACAATCAAAGAAAGAAAGATAGAAGATGGCAAATACTTTCAAAATGAATTGAAACTTTTGGACTAAATTTGTCAAAAAAATTTAGAAATACTGATCATACACACTCATTGGTACTCATACACAAGCATTTAGTCACTTCCTTTTCTGTAAGAATTGTGAGGAATGAAACATGTGGGGGAAAAAAATCTTCTTTACATGTAGAATTGTGTATGGCTAATATTGTTAATTGCCACCAGTTGCCTTGTACAGTAACATCTGTCTTTGTGTAGTAATCCCTGTCAATTGCAAAGGTCCGCTCACTCTTTCCAGGTTTACCTGGCCAGAAAGGGGACCCAGGCCTGCCAGGTATGCCCGGATTACCTGGACTGTCTGGACCCAAGGGAGACAGTGGACTGCCAGGTTTACCTGGTCTTGAGGGTGAGTACTGGAAAAAAAAAACCTTACCATCTTGACATAAGAGACGTAAAAGCAAAATGCTTTGTTAAGACACACCAAATTCTGAGTTTATTTAAAACCCTCAGGCTGCTAAGAGTTGCCCAGCTGACTGTCAAGAGACTGGGCTCAGAAAGGACTTGAAATAAAGGGAAGTAACTGTGAGAATAGTTACTTTCACAAGGGGGGGAGATCTTTTCTGTTCATGTGTGGATTATATTGTGCCTCTGTTCATGTGTGGATTATATTGTGCCTCGTAACGTGCACATCTCCCAGAAAATCTGATTGGTGGATTCTGTCTGGTGTAGGGTAGTTTGGTCTGGTTTGGGTTATGTTTTTTTTTCCTTCTTCACTCTGTTGATCCACAAGTAAACACGAGAATACTTGTCTTCCGGAGGAAATGACGAACCAGAGTCCCATGTCTGGCATCACCTTGCTCCCGATGAAATCAACAAGGGAGATGACCCTGGCAAAGTTTCATAGCAAAGTCCACTTTGATAGGTCCATGAAAACATAGGCAAACAGAAAGAATGAACAGGCGAGTCGGCCAGTATGCATAGGGTGACACCCTTCTCCTAGAGAGTAACATGAATTTCAAGAGAGAAACTGGTTGTAGTCATGGAGTGTCGCTAGTCGTTCCTTTTTTCCTCCTGTAAAAAATTGGAATTTTTTTTTTTCTGAATTGACAGTTGACTTGCTGTCATTTTGCAGGCTCTAAAGGAGACCCAGGTCTTCCTGGACTGGATGGTCGCCCTGGTGTCTCTGGTGCTAAGGGAGATCCTGGTGAGTGGAACTGACTGAAAATTGTATTCTGTGTTCAGTTGTGTACCCTGCATGTCTGGGAATTGGATTCTTAGATTTTTCCCCTCTTGTGTGTCTTTTTGTCTCTGGTTTCTTTATGTTTACAGTTGTTTGGTCTAATGATGATTTTATTGATTTTTTTGCCTCTTATCTCTCTCTCTCACTGTCTTCTCTCATGTGTTGCTCTGTCTTTCTCTGTTTTCAGTATCTGTTTCTTTGTGTTCTGGTTTCTTTTCCTTCCTTCTTTCACACTGTCTCCATCTGTTTCTTTCTGATTCATCTTTGTTTTCCAGCTTTGGTTTCTCTGTTTGTGGCTAATGGTTTGTAACTTCTCTGTTGTGAAGGAATGAATAGGGAAATAACAGGGAATTAAAGCTGAAGGAGGTCGTATATTGATTTATCATTATTATGTGTTGTTTTCTGGGTTTTATTCAGTAAAGTGGAATTTATAAAGGGCGTTTTTGTGGGTTTCAAATGGGTGTCACGCAAAGAGATTTTTGTAACCTACTTGACAAGACCATGCCCTTGCTCGCAAGGATATGAAGAGAAAACTTAAGACGAACCAAGCAACCCTTCATCCTAAACTTCCTAACTGGCTGACTTGTCTCCCGTGATTGACGTGTGCTGTCTACTGTTGTGCTTCTCAGATGGGTTTTTCGTACCTTTTCTGGTGGCTGAAACATGAGTTTCCAGTTGTTCATACAGTGAATGCTCCACACTGAATTGTTGCTGATACTTCTTTGCCTGCCTTTAGTCATTGCCATAAATTTACATTTATTATGGATGATTGGGAATTGTGGTGGAGTTACTGTAAACTGTGTGTATTACATGTGGGTTTTTCTTTAACATGTGGGCTGGGTTATTTCGGGAGGGACTTTGCTTTTTAACAGTTGTCCGTGATTATGTTTGTTATTCATTGCACAGTGGCTGTATGGACCATGTATGTGTGAACAGGTCCGGAAGGACCCCAGGGTGCTCCAGGTCTGCCTGGGTTGCCATCTGTTGGCTTGAAGGGAGAACCAGGTCGAGATGGTGGGCCTGGACGGGACGGAGGCTTCGGACCAAAGGGAGAGCCAGGTATGTGCGTGACACTGCGCTTTTATGTAACTCGATACTGAGGTCTTGAAGAATGGTGTTGTGTTGGAAGGTTTGTAGGTAATTTATATTGATGTAAGCTTGTGATGTCTGGATGGATGTCTGAAGGCTTGGCTTTCAATTACACACATGGTTGTGTGATTGTGCAGAAGTGGTTGCATGTCCACCTGACTCTGAAGCATGCTTACCAACACACATGTGCGTGCACCTGCACACACAGACACACACAGACACTTACATGCACAAGTTACACATGCACTCACTCACTCACACACACATACACACACACACACACACACACACACACACACACACACACACACATGCACACGACACACACACACACACACACACACACACACACAACATATACTTTAGAACATGTTCCTCATTATCAATGCCTCTTTTGAATAAATGAGTTGTCATGGATGATCTGTGTCATGCAACTTGTTCCTGAAGTGTGAAGTCCCCATCACAACATGCCCCACACCATGCTCATGACTATGTCACTGCTCTCATACAGGTCTGCCAGGCTTGGATGGATTGCGGGAATGAAGGGTGAGCCATGCACTGACTCTGGCGTGGGACCCCGGGGTTTCAAAGGAGACTCTGGGCTGCCAGGACTCCCGGGTATGTATTTCTGTCCTGGGTGTGCTCTGTAAAATAATTCTGTGTGTGTGTGTGTGTGTGTGGTGTGTGTGTGTGGTGTGCATGCGTGCGTGCGCACGTGTGCGTGCGTGCGTGCGTGCGTGCGTGTGTGTGTGTGTGTGTGTGTGAGAGTGGGTGAGTGAGTGAGAAAAGAGAGAGAGAAGGGTTGGGGACTAAGTGTAGATAGATGTTATGTTTTTAGATTAAAAGATGTTTCAACTCCTGAACAGTGCTACTTTTTCAGATGATAGAGATAGTATCTATGTCCATGCAGTGACTAGAGACTTCATACAAGCTTCCAGAATTGTTAATTTGAAGTTTTGTGAATTTATGGGATGGCATTCTATGTTCGTATAATGATGTTTTGAACCAAAATATCTTTGATTCTTCAACTTTAACTCTTTCTGCACATAGATGGGTATGGTTGCCTGCTACCAACCATAGGTTGGGCAGTTTTCTCGGTTCAGATCTTACACATTTAACCCTTATTCCTTGCATCAATGATGAAACGGGGAGAGTATTTTGAAGCTATGCTGCTTCGTGTGAGCAAAGTTCAAATGATTTGGTGTTTTGTTTTTTTTTGTTTGTTTTGTTTTTCTCATTTCTTTCTTCCTACATCATGAGCCAGGTAAGTGACATTAAAATGAGGCAAATTTTAGATGAAACCATTGTGGACAGTCTTAGCAAATAGCTCTAAAAGTATGGAGAAAGGCATATAAAGACAAATCATTGCAGAGAATATGTTTCACAATGATGTGATTAAGTTTAACTTGCATATTATCTCAAATGTAGTCGTGCAATCTGTTGAAATAAGTACTGATTAGCATGATGAAGGATCTATTTACCCCACATGTATCAAGGAACCATGCATCACTTGGTAATTCAAACACATTGAAAGTGTGATATGTCATATGAATATTAAACTTTGGAAGCTGTGTGCATTTTTTGTACATGATGATCAAGAATTATAAGAGTTTGAGTAAAGCAGCCCTGGTCTGTCAAAAAAAAAAAACATGTCAGGCTGGGAGGGTTCCGCAACCAGACACAGTGTCAGGACTTAAAGGGTTAAGGCAGCCATTTAGTGTAGATTTTTACTGAGTGTTTTTTTTTTTTAAGTTTCATTTTTTAGAAGTTGCATTAATTAACTAAGACAGGGGTTAGTATTTGATTGGTTACAGGGTTCATCTGTGGAGTTGATGCGCATGTGTTGAACCACATGTTAGGTCAGATTCTTTTTTTTCAGCAGCAAATGGGTACCTGATTCATTTTGAGGAAGGTTAAAGCTGCTACAACTAGCTGCCCTTGGGAAGGTTGAAGCTGCTACAACCTAGCTGCCCTTGGGAAGGTTGAAGCTGCTACAACCTAGCTGCCCTTGGAAAGGTTGAAGCTGCTACAACCTAGCTGCCCTTGGGAAGGTTGAAGCTGCTACAACCTAGCTGCCCTTGGAAAGGTTGAAGCTGCTACAACCTAGCTGCCCTTGGAAGGTGGTTTGCATTGCTGACTCCAAGCTGGGAGGTTATGGGTTCACTTCCCATCAGAACCATGTTGGATTTTTCTGCCCTGACTGGCTCCTACCCAGAGCTGAGCTTGCTACAGGCTCAGTTGGGAAGACTGGGATCACACAGTTGAGTTTCGTGCACTTAATGGAAGGGTCCCTGAAAGTGTAAGCTCAGATTTCCTGACCAACACTGCAGGTGTCTGTATTTCTCGGGCCTGGTTGATGCCAGGATATATTATGACAGTAAGCATAGAGTACAGCCCTGTCATGCAGTCTCAGACTGGAATGGAAATCCATGGCATCATCTTCATCATCCTCATAGTCATCAATCGGCATAAAAAAAGAAAAAGTGCCAAATTCTGTGGCCCTTCATGCTCTGCTGTCAAGGTGACTTTAGTTTCGATGTCTTCACCGCATCTGTGGCCTTGGTTTGATTCCATCAGGGTCACTGTTATCAGCAAATTCATGAAGTGTTGTTGGTCAGACATATTGGCATCCTTTGGAGAGAGAGCTTACTCATGCCGGCTCTGGGACTAAGCAGTTATTGTTGTCAGTAGGGGCTTAGTAGGTGGTGTCCTGCATGTGTTGGATCAGAACAGGCTCCACTGAACTCCACCGAAGTGACTCGGCAGCAGTGCGGTGTCTCCTCCAGTGGGTTGCCTCTCGACGGACATGACATTTGACTGCTCCCTGTGGATTGCTGGTGTAGGGAGTGTGTTGGGCCGGGCTGGGTTTTGGTTGTGGACAGGGGTTGGAATGAGTGGTGGTGCAATGCAATGCCATGAGGTGACACAGAAGATGGGACTGCAAAAATAAAAAAGCAAAAGAAAAAGCTTCTACAACCGATCCAGTGGATTGGGATCTATAATCAGAACATGTGATCCTGCGCCCAAAGGAAGGAGTGAGGCACCAGCACATCTACCTGGAGACGATCTGACACAGCTGCTAGGCTCTGGCATATAATCCCCTGCTGTGGCAGAAGGAGAGGGTGGGCAGTGTTTAATGCTGTAGACAACACCTAGTGAACCTCTCACTGCTCATGTACCTCTACAGCCCTTTGGTTAGAGGATTTTAACTTTTTAGAAAATTAACTAACTTTTTTTGTGTTATGCACACGACTTTTGTCTCTCTCCCTCTCTCTCTGTCTGTGTCTTCCTCTCTCTTTTTCTTCACTGACCTTTTGACACAAAAGGCTGTCAGTACTCAATTGGAAACCAAGAAAGGAAACTGGCCATACAGAATGAGACAGGTTCCAGTGTCCACTCACAGGTCAGGATGGGGAGCCAGGGTTGCCAGGCAACGACGGTTTGCCAGGACTGCCCGGTCTGAAGGGAGAGCCTGGAGAACTTGGGAGACCTGGAGAACCTGGTCTACCTGGCTTGCCTGGGCTATCTGGCGAGAAAGGTGAGTGGAATGTGGTGCTACAGTTTGCCATGTAGTGGGCCAGGGTAGACTGGGGTGTGTTCCAGGTGGAATCAGGTGGGTATTTTTTAACTTGAATTTCAGAGCTTGTCAGTCATACAGCTGCGGGTTTCTTTTGTTCTTGTTCCTCTTTTCATGTGGAAGTAATTTTGTGTCTCTCAATCAAGTGGATTTCTGGCCCTTGTAATATCTGTACAGTATGTGTGTGTGTGTGTGTGTGTGTGGTGTGTGTGTGTGTGTGTGTGTGTGTGGTGTGTATTTGGTGTGTGTGTGTGTGTGTGTGTGTGTGCATGCATGGGTGCGTGCGTGTGGTGTGTGTGTGTGTGTGTGTGTGTGTGTGTGTGTGTGTGTGTATTTGCTTAACTTGAGTATACTTGTGCCTTCTCAATACTTTAAATTTGCACAACAATATTGATGTTTATGTTGTTATACTTGCTATGAACTCATGTCTGGTGTCTATTGCATTGGCCCACGTCGTCGGCATGTTCACTGATTATTGCAGAACTGTTTCTCTCTCTCAGCTCAATGCAGCTCACCTGTTGCCACCTGTCTGTGCAGGACTGCGGGGACTGCCGGGCAGGGAGGGTGAGAATGGAGCCCCAGGTGAACCAGGGCTGAACGGTCTGTCCGGCCCCCCAGGGGAAAAGGGAGACCGGGGCGAAGATGGTTTACCAGGTCTGCCGGGTAGTCCTGGTAAGTATTATGCCACAATTCATCAGCGGTGATTTCTGACCCTAGAGGAATGCTACTGTGTAAACCTTTGGTCTCCTGTTCTAGGGGTCCTGGGGTCAATCCTAGTATGACACACTCATGTTATAGACTTGCTCTTGCAGCTCAACATCTGTTCAGACCCCAACTTGTTCCAAGTCCTTTGGACGAGACCTGTAAGTCTTTCTCTATGTAAGCTAGTGGAGCTAGTCTTTCTCTGTGTGTGTGTGCAGTATGCCTAGTGACACAACCATCGCTAACACTGCATGTTTATCAATTTGATGTTATCTTTTTTTTTTTTCTGTGTAAGACCTCTGATTGAGTTTGATGTCTGGCGTTTTCAGAGAGCTAAATTCAACTCTAAAACTTGAGATTTGTTTAAGATTACAACAAAATGGTCTTGTGTGAAGATTACGACAAAATGGTCTTGTGTGTTGCTGTGTTCTCAGACAGCCTTACCCACTGCTGGGTGTATGTTGGCTTTTTTTAAAATTTTTTTTTTTATGGTGTCAGCGGATAAGACGATAAATTTGAAAAAAAAAGAAATAAGAAAGGAAAAGAAAGCCCTCCAATCTTTTGACCATAGTGATCTGTGAGCAGTGAAAAACAGTTAGTTGTGACAGTTGCACCTCCCTGGCTTCTCGCTCTCTGTGCCTTCACAAAGCAGTGCTTTTACAGGGTGACAGTCCATGCAGTGCTACCAGTGTTCATTCCCATGAATCATTGTTACCTGTGTTCTCGTTTTCATTGTGACAAACAGCTTTGAAGTGATGTCATTATTTGAAATCTGACTATAGTAATCGAGTGTAACTAGTTCCAGTAAAGCAGAGGTGTCGGTCGCCTTTGTGTAATGTCTGTTTCGATGCATGATGAATAATGTCTTCATGGCAATGATGGTTGACTGCCATATGAGGCCCAAAATCAAGAAATGGGTGATTATGAAGCAACATCAGTGATTGTTACTGTTGAAAAGAGGAATTTTATCACTGTTCACTTGACTCGTTCTGCCTGCACCTGACCTGTGGTTAGGTGCACATGAAGCTGGTGGCTGCCTGCACCTGACCTGTGGTTAGGTGCACATGAACACTGATGGGCTGCTGGCACCTGACCTGTGGTTGGGTGCACATGAACGCTGGTGGCTGCCTGCACCTGACTGTGGTTGGGTGCACATGAACACTGATGACTGCCTACACCTGACCTGTGGTTGGGTGCACATGAACACTGATGACTGCTGGCACCTGACCTGTGGTTGGGTGCACATGAACACTGATGGCTGCCGGCACCTGACCTGTGGTTGGCTGCACATGAACACTGATGACTGCTGGCACCTGACCTGTGGTTGGGTGCACATGAACACTGATGACTGCTGGCACCTGACCTGTGGTTGGGTGCACATGAACACTGATGGATGCCTGCACCTGACCTGTGGTTGGGTGCACATGAACACTGATGACTGCCTACACCTGACCTGTGGTTGGGTGCACATGAACACTGATGACTGCTGGCACCTGACCTGTGGTTGGGTGCACATGAACACTGATGACTGCTGGCACCTGACCTGTGGTTGGGTGCACATGAACACTGATGGCTGCCTGCACCTGACCTGTGGTTGGGTGCACATGAACACTGATGACTGCTGGCACCTGACCTGTGGTTGGGTGCACATGAACACTGATGGATGCCTGCACCTGACCTGTGGTTGGGTGCACATGAACACTGATGACTGCTGGCACCTGACCTGTGGTTGGGTGCACATGAACACTGATGACTGCTGGCACCTGACCTGTGGTTGGGTGCACATGAACACTGATGGATGCCTGCACCTGACCTGTGGTTGGGTGCACATGAACACTGATGACTGCCTACACCTGACCTGTGGTTGGGTGCACATGAACACTGATGACTGCTGGCACCTGACCTGTGGTTGGGTGCACATGAACACTGATGACTGCTGGCACCTGACCTGTGGTTGGGTGCACATGAACACTGATGGATGCCTGCACCTGACCTGTGGTTGGGTGCACATGAACACTGATGACTGCCTACACCTGACCTGTGGTTGGCTGCACATGAACACTGGTGACTGCTGGCACCTGACCTGTGGTTGGGTGCACATGAACACTGATGACTGCCTACACCTGACCTGTGGTTGGGTGCACATGAAACTGATGACTGCTGGCACCTGACCTGTGGTTGGGTGCACATGAACACTGATGACTGCTGGCACCTGACTGTAGTTGGGTGCACATGAACACTGGTGGCTGCCTGCACCTGATCGGAGGTCTGGCACAATGCAAATTAAAATTGAGCTCATTCATGCCTTGTTCTGCACACAGGGAGAGTACTTGAAGTAATTTCCTTCTTGTATCATGTGCTGCTCTCATTAAATGAAATTCAAATGATTTGGTCATTTTTTTCCCCCCTTTTTCTTTTTTCTTCCGATACTATGAGTCAGTGAAGTAACGTTACCATGAGACAAATTCTGCATGAAATCATTGTGGACATTCTTGGCAGTTAACTCATAAAATATACGTACAAAAGTTATCGAGAGCTGAATAGTTGCTGGAAGTTATTTGACAATGACACAGTCAAATTTTAGTCACATTTTATCACATACGTAATAATACAGGGTGATGGAATCAGAAGAGCTAAAGAAGTGATGAAGGATCTATTTAGCCCCTGTTACCACCAAACCTTTTGCCAATGGATACTTCAAACAAAATGAAAATGTAATATAGAAAAAAAAACAATTGTTGAAGTTTGTGCCCTTTTTAAGTGCTGATCTAGAGTTATGACACTGAGTGAAACAGCCCCAATCTTCCAGTAAAACAGCCCCAATCTTCCAGTTAAACAGCCACAATCTTCCAGTTAAACAGCCACAATCTCCCAGTAAAACAGCCACAATCTTCCAGTAAAACAGCCCTAATCTTCCAGTAAAACAGCCAGAACAAGCCAGACTGGGCTGTTTGCATATCCAGTCATTATATTAGCACTGAAAGGGTTAAAGAAAACTACTGTTTCCTTACACAACCAGTCATTGTATCTGCACTGAAAAGGTTGAAGGAAACTACTTATCACTCAAAGGGTTAAGGAAAAAACTACAATTTTCTTAGCAAAAAAAAATTACAGCTTTTAACAAAGAGAAAGTTAAAGTACAGGTTTTTGAAAGCAGCCAGCTGCTGTAACTCTTTAAGACATGGATCAGGACCACTGCCATGGTGTGTGTGTGTGTGTGTGTGTGTGTGTGTGTGTGTGTGTGGTGTGTGTGTGTGTGTGTGTGTGTGTGTGGTGTGTGTGTGTGTGTGTGGTGTGTGTGTGTGTGTGTGTGTGTGTGTGTGGTGTGTGTGTGTGTGTGTGTGTGTGTGTGTGTGTGTGGTGTGTGTGTGTGTGTGTGTGTGTGTGTGTGTGTGTGTGTGTGTGCGTGTGAACAGGTCCGAAGGGAGAGCCTGGTCCCATGGGTCCCACCCCTGCCATCAACTCCACCATGCTGCCCAAGGGAGACAAGGGAGAGCCCGGAGAACGAGGATTCCGAGGTCTGCCAGGACCTGCGGGTGAAAAGGGCTTCCTGGACGGGATGGTAAGTGCAGCAGAAGGCAAGCTGTGGATCGACGTGAACGTCTGAGTTGATCTGGAAAAGTTCACGTCAGGTTTTTTTTGTTTTTCTTGGGCAGTTTCTCATATGCACATGCTGGGCATGCAAGCTTTCATGTTTCTATGTGTGTGTGTGTGTGTCCATATGTGAATTGACACAGCTGTGCAGTTCCCGACATATCTGGACATACTACACACACACACACACACACGCACACACACACACACACACCTGCAGACTTGCTCACATACACATACACGCAGGTATGTGCGCGTGCGCACACAAACACATGCACATGCTTATAAACTCGCACACACACACACACACACACACGTACATGCTCATAAACACACACACACACTACACACACACACACACACACACACACACACACACACCACACACACATGCACTTGCACATGGACACACACACACACACACACACACACACACACACACACACAAACACACTCATGCATACACTTAGCCACTCACTGTCTCAAATAGAAAAGATATTTTCAGGTCCGGATGGATTCTACACAGACTTAAGTGTGCTGTGAACTCACATGGAAAGCTCAGGATCACCTGATCAAGCCTCATCTTGTTTGTGACAAAGACAAGTGTAAAGAAAATATCCTGACCTACACCACAGGTGTTAGATCTCTTGGGACGGAGCTGATACCAGTATGAATTATGGAAGAAAGCCTAAAATAACATCCCTGTAGAGAGAGAGGAGGGGGAGGGGTGGAGGGCTGGTAAGCCTAGAGGGCAAAGCACAAAGTCCATGTTTTAAGCCGATATTGGAGAAGTGGAGCGGGGAGGGGGGAGAATGGCCTCATTGGTAAGGTGGCATCAGAATTTTTTTTCCAAGATCCTGGGTTCAGTTCTCACTGGCCACCAACCAGGCTGGAAGAGATTTTTCTCTACAGACTTCAGTTAATGCAGATTCCAGGCGTTTCCAAGTCCTGTGGATCACTCTGTAGACTGACATGCCTGAATGCATGCATTGAAAAAAACAAATCTGGCATGCCCAGTAAATCCTGTTCAACTGTTCAGAGAAGAGTGGGCCATGGTGTGTTGGTTGGGTGAATGACACGGGAATAAGACACTGGCACACTGGTGTCATTTTTACACAGCATCCCAGGAGATAGAATGTGCATACCGTAATTGAGGGATTAAAAAAAAACAAAAAAACCAATGTCACCAGTGGTGAACTTCGGGAGTTGTTACTGAGGAAAGGAGGAGTGAAAGGAAAAGAAAGGAGAACCAAAATGCAGCATTTCATTCCTGTTCTCTGTCGCTATGAATAGAAAAATGTTTCAAGTTATGTTGACCTGTGTTTTGATGTCCTGTTTCAATGTCCGGGACATGTGTGGTGAGGTTATGTGCAGGTCAAGGCGTCAGCAGGTGGGTGTGGTGAGGTCATGTGCAGGTCAGGGCAACAGCAGGTGGGTGTGGTGAGGCAGGTCAAGGCGTCAGCAGGTGGGTGTGGTGAGGTCATGTGCAGGTCAAGGCGTCAGCAGGTGGGTGTGGTGAGGTCATGTGCAGGTCAAGGCATCAGCAGGTGGGTGTGGTGAGGTCATGTGCAGGTCAAGGCGTCAGCAGGTGGGTGTGGTGAGGTCATGTGCAGGTCAAGGCGTCAGCAGGTGGGTGTGGTGAGGTCATGTGCAGGTCAAGGCGTCAGCAGGTGGGTGTGGTGAGGTCATGTGCAGGTCAAGGCGTCAGCAGGTGGGTGTGGTGAGGTCATGTGCAGGTCAAGGCGTCAGCAGGTGGGTGTGGTGAGGTCATGTGCAGGTCAAGGCGTCAGCAGGTGGGTGTGGTGAGGTCATGTGCAGGTCAAGGCGTCAGCAGGTGGGTGTGGTGAGGTCATGTGCAGGTCAAGGCGTCAGCAGGTGGGTGTTACTGGGCAGACAGGACAGCAGCTGCCTTTCCAGCGTGGGTGTGGAACCACAATGAGGCAGTTATGTCAGGGGGAGGTGGGGTAAGGGGGGGGGGAGGGGGAGGGAATAAGTGGACGACATACCACACAGGTGGAATCAGAGAAGGCATCACTGAAAGCCACCAAAGGGACTTAGAGCTTTGCAGGGCCTTCTTTGGAAGATGGCCATGTGTAGACCTTGTGGACATCTGAAAATGGGATTATGTCCAGCAAGGGTGAGCGAATATGTTAAGGAGCTGGGACTGATTTCATGGGGGTAATGCTACCCAGAAAACAGGGGAAGGAGGAAAAGATGAAAAATATCCCCACCCCCACCCCTGAAAAAATGAAAATAGAAAAAGAAAAAAAAAAAGAAAACCCAAGGGAGTAACTGACAGTACTCACTCTGTATTCAAGGAGCTAAGACCTCCACAGGTGTCCAGTTATTTGTTGTCACTCAAGGTGAAAGCAGGTGAGGCCAACAAACTGTGTGTGTGTGTGTGTTGTCACTCAAGGTGAAAGCAGGTAAAGCCAACAAACTGTGTGTGTGTGTTGTCACTCAAGGTGAAAGCAGGTGAAGCCAACAAACTGTGTGTGTGTTGTCACTCAAGGTGAAAGCAGGTGAAGCCAACAAACTGTGTGTGTGTGTTGTCACTCAAGGTGAAAGCAGGTGAAGCCAACAAACTGTGTGTGTGTGTTGTCACTCAAGGTGAAAGCAGGTAAAGCCAACAAACTGTGTGTGTGTGTGTTGTCACTCAAGGTGAAAGCAGGTGAAACCAACAAACTGTGTGTGTGTGTTGTCACTCAGGGTGAAAGCAGGTGAAGCCAACAAACTGTGTGTGTGTTGTCACTCAAGGTGAAAGTAGGTAAAGCCAACAAACTGTGTGTGTGTGTTGACAGGTCTTCCCGGTCTGGATGGCCCCAAAGGAGAGTCAGGTTTCCCTGGACTTCCGGGAATGGACGGTCCTCAAGGTCCCCCAGGTTTGGATGGCTTGCCAGGAATCGACGGCCTTCCTGGTGAGTGTGTCCACAAACTGCAAGCCATCTTGGCCACTAATGGACTTTGCTGTGATCCATCTGCCTTCTGTCACAATTTTGCAATAAGACTGATCCATTCCAATGTCTTTGACATCCATTTTTTTCTGTTTAGTTGATTTCAATTCAGTTCAATAAGACCTTATTAATTCACACAGGACATTCATTCGGGCATTTAGATACTCCTGATGAATGAATAAACACATGATAAGATTATCAGACATATCATGGATTAAAACTAGCATATCATGGATTAAAACCAGTCAAATAAAAACCTGTCACACTGTCCATGGAACCATACTGGCCAAACACATTACCATGCATACACAGACTTCTGGAGCTTATAAACACTCATTATTCTGTGTGCATGTGAGTGCATGCACTCTCTCTTGCACTCTCTCACACACAAGCACACGCACGCATGCACGCGCGCGTGCACACACACACACACACACACACACACACACACACACACACATTACTTAAGTTAAGACAATGATTGTCACATTGCAGTGTACAACCATGATAAATAAGTATGTGAATGGCACTTCCTACCAGTAAACTACACATAACCAAACATTTTTAACCACAGTTTAGTTCCAGTTCCCTTCACACATTCAACTATGACACGCTATATTCTAACCTTCAACTATGACACGCCATATTCTAACCTTCAACTATGACACGCCATATTCTAACCAACAGGGATATGAATTTGTGCACTATCAAACCTCACCAGCAAATGGTGATGTGTGCCAACATTTTGCACGCATGCTGGAGTGTGTGGGCGAGTGTGTGTGTGTGTCTGTAACAGTGTGTGAGTGTGTGTGTGTCTGTAACAGTGTGTTAGTGTGTGTGTGTCTGTAACAGTGTGTGATTGTGTGTGTCTGTAATGGTGTGTGAATGTGTGTGTGTCTGTAACAGTGTGTGGGTGTATAGAGGCTGGTGGGGGAGTGTGTATGTGTTTATATGTGTGTATGTGTTTATGTGTGTTTATATGTGTGCCTGTATGAATGGGTGCCTATCTGCATGTTATAATTGATCCCATTTTTAGGATTCTGTTTTGTATGTTTTTGTGTTTGATATTAAACCTGTGGTCTGAGACATACTTTGTATGAAATTTACTGAAAATGAGATCCGGCAGTTTTTAAACATTGAGCAATGATCTCTTGCGTTTGAGCGGATTTCTTTGATACCATGTGAAAACGATGGAAATCTTGCTCATGTACTGTTCCCTTGCTTCTTTACTTAATGGTATTGATGTACTTTTCTTTGTCTGTAGACTTCTTCTTGGTGACAGATGTGAGTCTGCTTCGTAGCAGAATGGCTGAGTAGGACTGCAACTATTTTCTGTTGCTACACGATGGCTATGCATCAAGAATTTAGGCCCAGTGCAAGCACAACTTGTCTCTGGCTCATTTCATTAAAAGATGTCTTACCTTGTGCTGGCCACCCCTCCTGCTTTCCTTTTTCTCTTGTGGAAAGAGTGCTGGTTGAATTATTTCCCTTGCGACTATCACCTGTTAGATTTATTGTTGATGACCAAGAAGAGTGAACAGTTCTTTCAGAAATGTGAAGTAAACAAATACATCGCTTCTAATGACTGAAAGTGGTAAAATATATGAAGAGTGTGAACATTTCTTAAAAATAATTCTTGAGTCAGGTCTGATCATTTGAAGTTAATGGCAAGTTTCTAGGATCTACCAGGCCACAGATACAGGCAGGAGATAATTTCATAACAAGATTTTTTTTCTTGCACTTTGAAATGGAAACAAACAATGAGCCTAGATGATTAGGTAATGTTCCAAGCAGTTTGCCAACCCGCACTCTCCTCTCCCCATCACATTCATCTTTCCTGATCCAATTAATTTTTTGGTGTTGTGAACTGATCCCAGTTGGTCTCTGGGAAGTTGTTTTCCCCATTACATCTGACTTATCCGTTTTGGATATATATGCATGTGCATTAAAAAAAGAAAAAAAAGAAATTAATTAAAATTATATTTGTTTGTTTCTTTGTTGTTTTTTTTTCTTTTTGTTTTGTGTGGTTGGATTTTCCAGTCAGGATTTGGTGCTTGCCTATGCTGTCACCTTGAGGTCCTGAGAGTGTGGGTGTGGTTTGCAGGTGCTCCGGGTCCCAAGGGAGATCCAGGAACTCAGGGTCTGCCAGGTCCAACCCCTCCCACAGGCTACCTGCTGGTGCGTCACAGTCAGACCACGGAGGTGCCCTCCTGCCCCGTGGGCCAGAGCAGGCTGTGGGAAGGCTACAGTCTCCTCTACATTGAGGGCAATGAGAAGTCACATCATCAGGATCTGGGTCAGTCTCTGTGTGTGTGTGTGTGTGTGTGTGTGCTCTGTGTGTGTGTGTGTGTGTGTGTGTGTGTGTGTGTGTGTGTGTGCGAGTGTGTGTGTGTCTCTGTGTGTGTGTGAGTGTGTGTGTGCGTGTGAGTGTGTGTGTTGTGTGAGTGTGTGTGTGTGTGTGTGTGTGTGTGTGTTGGTAGGTAAGAAGGGTGTGCGGATGAGGATGAATTTACCTACAATGTGTGTATTGTCAACCATCTTTTTTTTCCCACATAGTGCATTTAAACAAACCACTGAATAGTTGTTGCTGGTTTCTCACTCTGTCTTGTTTGCGCATAAAGCAATAAGCCAACTGTTGTCTTCACTGTTGATGAACATCTTAGTTATGTCCCCTAAAATTAGAACAGGCCAGTTGGTACGCAGCGTGCTGCCCTTCTGAATATGTTTGAGTTATTAAACTTCAACAATGGATGACAAAGAAACAAAAGAGACCTACACTTTCCATTGAACATGTAGCACATACAGCACAGAGAGAGAGAGAGAGAGAGAGAGAGAGAGAGAGAGAGAGAGAGAGAGCACGCAAACAAAATCTTCTGCAAGGGAATAAGTACAGGAAGCCTTTCTTTTTTTACATTATGCTCTTAGTTTTTGAAAAAGAATGGAAAAACAGAAAAGAACGACAGATGAAACACATGGGCATGACAATAGTTCATTATGTTTTGTATCAAGATGTAGATAAGACAAAGAGGAACAAAGAGGAGTAAGACAATGTTGATGTTAATGAGGTCAAGGTTGGATTGTCAATGTTAATGAGGTCAAGGTTGGACTGTCGATGTTAATGAGGTCAAGGTTGGACTGTCGATGTTAATGGGGTCAAGGTTGGATTGACAGGCTGGGCGGGCTCCTGCCTCCCTCGCTTCAGCACCATGCCCTTCCTCTTCTGCAACCTCAACAACGTCTGCAACTACGCCAGCCGCAATGACAGGTCCTACTGGCTCTCCACCAACGCTCCCATTCCCATGATGCCTGTGGAAGAGCGTGACATCGTGCCCTACATCTCCCGCTGCGTGGTGTGCGACGTACCAGCCAACGTTATTGCAGTGCACAGTCAGACGCTGGCAATTCCTGATTGTCCGCGTGGATGGAATGGCTTGTGGATCGGCTACAGTTTTGCTATGGTACGTACTGTCTTGTGTGTGCTGTGGAGGTGTAGTATTGTGCTGCATTGTACTGTGTTGTATTCCATTGTTTGCTTGTTGCTGCAGATTTTTTTTGGCTGCTTGATATTCGAGGTTCTCCTCTTGGAGGAAAACAACCACTTCTGTGTAATGTAGCCTTTTGTGGTTTTCTTTTTTAAAAAGAGGAGGAAGATAACTACTTCTGTGTGATGTAGCCTTTTGTGCTTTTCTTTTTGAAAAAGAAGAGGAAGATGACCACTTCTGTGTAATGTAGCATAGCCTTTGTATGAAATCCATGTTTTGCTGTTGTCCGTGTTTACAGTATTGTTCCAGTCCCTGTCTCACTTCAAAGTAAGTGAACTATGAACACCTTACTTATTTCATTATTTATATATTTATATATTAAGAGCTCCTCTTTTTTTAAATGTAAAGCGCTGTTGAGCGTTTTTATGGAATATGCACTATAGAAATAAACATTATTATTATTTCTTTTTTTTTTTAGCACACAGCCGCTGGTCCTGGCGGTGGCGGTCAGTCACTGTCCAGTCCGGGGTCATGCTTGGAAGACTTCCGTGCAACGCCATTCATCGAGTGCAACGGAGCTCGCGGCACCTGCCACTACTTTGCCAACAAGTACAGCTTCTGGCTGACCACAATAGAGGAGGGCGACCAGTTTATCACCCCCCGCTCACAAACACTAAAGGCCGGTAATTTAAGAACAAGGGTCAGTCGATGCCAAGTCTGTATGAAGAATGTGTGAGTGCTTCTGCGGTGTACATGAGGGTTATGTGTGTACTTGTCCAGACTACTCAGATTTAAATGGTTAATTTGATGTGAAGTCCATTAAAGCTAGACAGTATTGTTTCAAGAGTTATTGGTGTTCAGCGTAGTGGACATCCCCTCTCACCTTTTCCATCCAAGTTTGGATACTGGTAGGCCTTCAGTCAGTTTTCTGTAATACTTGTGAAAATGTTTCTCTCACAGTTGCGAGTTTACCTGTAGTTTTAAGATGCTATGTTTTGTAAGTTCTGCCTGTGATTTGAATTAAAATCAGTGTACTACCTGACCAACCAGGGTGTGCCTTACCTGAGATAGACTTGCAGGTGCTATCATTAACCACTTATTTTTTCCTGCTCAATTTATAAGTCATTTCTTCATGTCAAATTTTGTTTGTTTCATGCTTCCTTGTTATTTTATTTATTAAAAAAAAAAAAGAATTTTTGATGATATTTTTCTCTGTTTTTTAGACCTGGCTCATGAAGTTTTCTACAATAAATTCTGCTTGCATTGTCTTCCCTTGTCTGTAATATGTATCGGTGACATGGACTGTTGGTCGAATGATTCATGCACAGGTTAAGAATGTAACCTACTGAAGTCCATTGTTTTTAGTTTTAAGTGCATGTGGTATAGAATTTCCTATATTTTCACCATAGATTTGCTTTCTCTGAATTAGCTGTAGATGAATTTATTTGACTCATATAAACTGTATTTCGATGTAAATCCCCCAAATGTGCTAGTCATTTACTGTGAAATATATGATCTGTTTGAGGCATTATGTAACTGTTAAACTCTTGTATTTCACAGAACATTTACATTTTCACATCATACAACGAAACATTTTCAATGTGTCTGTGCGAATGTGTGACTGGATTTTTGTTTAGTATATGGTTGGTTCTGTGTTTGTGCTGTATTGACGTACCTCATCATTGTTATCATTGTTTTCGTTTATTTCAAGCAGCATTAAATGCCCCGTCACTTGGTGACAGGAATAATTCAAGTTGCCAGTTCCATGGACTTGTGTGTGATTACATACAAATCAACCTCACCAGTGTGTTACATACTTGTAAGCAATACCATGGTAATACTTGTATAAAACAATTTTTTTTTTTAAACAATATTCGTGTATGTAAGGACTGATAGGTTGACTGAATAAATTCAAGTTTCATAACAATATTGCTTTACTACTGGTTGACGTGCACGGAAGAGTACATCACATTGCCTGTGAGTTAACACGGTCATACATGTTGAACCAGAAGAGGTCATAGGAGAGCGCAGACCTCTGCCACAGTCAAGTAGATCCTGGATCCCCCCTCTGCTCCTGATCCCACACCAAAATGCGACAGGCTTTTCTTTTTTTTTTTTTTTTTTTGCTGTCTGATCTTCTGTGCCACGTTAAGTGCATTGCATCCACACTGCTCATTCCTACACGCTGTCCACCGACGCAGCCTGGCCCGGCCCGAAATATGACAGGCTTGTCTTTGGGCCACATCCATACCTGTTTACCCCAAATTCGTGTACCTGTAATATCTCTGACAAAAACCTGTAATTTGAAAAAACAAACAAACAAACATGTAATCTTCATAATTGCAATACTTTTGCAACTTTTTGAAGATTTGGAAGAGCCGGCTGCTGGTGCGTAAGACCACTTCGACGCTATCTTTGACAAGGTAAAAGACGCAAGGCACGCTGGGAAGTGTCTTCTTGCTGCTTTTGACCGAAACGGTAGCAGACGAAACTTCGTGTTTAACAGCTTTTTTCTTTTCTTTTTTTCCCATAATTTTTTGGGGGACCGTAATACCCATAATTTTGATTTTTTTTCCATGAAAATTACGGCAAAATCGTAAGGGTAAACAGGTCTGGAAATCCTACAAAACAGCAGGGAAACCCCACAAACCCTGTGAAATCCTACAAAGCACCCTGGGAAACTGTACGAGTCCTGTGAACCCCTTTCAAAGAGCCCTGTGAAACCCTACAAAGAACCCTGTAAAAATCCTATGAAGAAAACTATGAAACCCTACAAAGAACCATGCAAAATCGCCCTACAAAGAGCTCAATGAAACCATACAAAGAACCCTGCAAAACCACCCTACGAAGAGCCCAGCAAAACCATACAAAGTACCCTGCAAAACCCTAGTTGGAACCCTGTGAAACCTTACAAAGAACCATGCAAAACCCTAGAAGAAACCCAGTGTAACCTTACAAAGAACCCTTCAAAACCACCCTACAAAGAGCCCAGTGAAACCATACAAAGAACCCTGCAAAACCCTAAAAAAATTTAAATTTATGGTAAAATCTGTGCATTCTGTGCACATAATTCCTTAAATTTTAAACAGCAAAAATGTGTATTTTCTGGACTAAAAACAGTGATTACAAAAGTATTCATTCTTTCTTCATGTTCATTCTCTCTGTAATAGACCTCGCTGCCCCAGTGCCACTATTGTATTAACCAAAAACAGCATACTCCTGCTGTGTGAAACATCCCCCTCTCTAGTCTGGTGTTTGTTGTTTTTTTTTAATTTACAATTAACATGTCTGCATTTCTATTTATAGTCATGAAACGATCTTTTTTTTACTGCTCTTGATTACAACAATCATTTCTGTAACCAATTTAACATCTACATCCTTAACCCTTCCGCCCCACCTAATGTTAACCATTCCCTTCAATTTCAACTGCTGAAGGCCTGACACAGCAGTAGTGACTTTTTCTTCAGCCAGTTATCAGCTGATTTTGCAAGATCTGTAAACATCACCAAAATATGAACATTCCTTGATAATAATTAACTTATAAATGTTATATATATATCTAAAAAAATAAATTTAAAAAAAAAATATAGCAAAGTTTTTTTTTATTTTTAAAATTTTTTTGCCAGTAAAAAAGTCATTCATGATGAGGCGCTGGGAAAAAAGGAAGAAAAAATAAAAAGAAGAAACCGAAAACATTGTTCAATGAACTGCAAGCAACTGAGGCCCATTAAAAAAAAAAAAAGAAAAAAAAAAAAAAAAACCCCATGCAAACAAAAAAATTCATAAATGTATACACTACATGTTTAAAAAAGATAAAGCACCAGAAAAAAAAAAAAAAAATTATGTTTTTTTGTTTGTTTTTTTGCTGCAGGTTGCAATTGAACACTTCATTTCACAATACTTTCCCGTAATTTCCATCTGTCTGTTGTCAAAATTACCTGGTAAGCGTTGGTTGTTTGCAAGAGTAGCACTCTTCTCCAAGTGTCGTTTGCCGGCCAGATGGTCCGTCAGCGCTACCAATCCACAACTTCCATACTGGACATGCTTGTTGCAAGTGACGCATCGTGCCTCGCCTGGCCAGTCCACTTTATGGAATTCGTGCCGACACGTTCTTTCCTTAACTCTCCTTTCCATTGTACTTTGTGCACAACTGCCACCCACTCCCACCTCCAGGCGTTTGCACATGAAGAGTCGTCGAATTTACTGCCTCGTTCAATGATACGCAGTCGCCATTGTTCTCTCTTCTCGAGCGGAAGCGGAAAGCAGAGTAAGCTGAACACACAATGTTCCAGTCGCCTCCGGCATGCGCGAGACGGTGCACAGGATTTTCCCCCCCGCAAAAAACTTACTCGGCGGATCTTTTTTTTCCGCGGACAGATTTTTTTTTTCAGTGGACAGAATTTTTTTTCCAGCTGAAATCCGCGAATCCGCGGCCAATTCCCATGCCTGAAAACCCTAGAAGGAACCCAGTGAAACCTTACCAAGAACCATGCAAAACCCTAGAAAGAACCCAGTGAAACCAGGTTTCATACAGAGAACCATGCAAAACCCAACAAGCTGAGTAAAACCCTACAAGGAACCTAGAGAAACCCTTCAAACAACCCACTGAAACCTTTCATGAAATCTGAGAAACAATAATGTGAAATTTACAGACAAATCTGTGAATTCCTACTAACAACCCTGTGACTAAAAACAACGTAGTAAAACCCTCCCCTGTGAAACTCTATAGCCAACCCTATAAAACATTACACTGTGAAACCGACAGACCCTGTGAAACCCTACAAACCAACCCTACAAACAACCCTGTGAACTCTTACGAAACTTGTGTGAACCCCCCCCCCCCCCCACAACACACAAGCCTGTAAAAACCCCACAAAGAACCCTACCAGCCACTCAAAACACACACACACACAACCCTATAGAAACCCCACAAAGAATGCTGTGAGACCCCCACAAAGAACCCTACCAGCCACTCAAAAAAACCAACACACACACAACCCTATAGAAACCCCACAAAGAATGCTGTCAGACCCCCACAAAGAACCCTACCAGCCACTCAAACCACACACAAAAAGCCCTGTAAGACCAGCTGCTGTGACACAGTGGGTCAACATTGCAGGCTTTGAGTCCCTTTGGAGGCATGCACTTGATGGAAATTGGGGGGTGGGGGAGAGAGGGGGGAGGAGAGGGGGCGGCTGGCATCTACCCAGAGTATGCTCTAAGAGCATACATATAAAGACTGGAAACCATGGTCAGGTCTCCCGAGAATATTCAGATTTCCTGACCAACACTAAACCAAGTCTGTAAATGGAGGGAGTCTATGTTTGGGCGTTAATCTGGTTTAAACAATGACAGTAATGCTTCAGAGGAAAAGAGTCTCGCAACCATCTATTCAGCCTGGCGCCTGTCCCCTGGTGCAGCCTGCATGAACACATGGTTGCCTGCACCTAACGTCAGTCTGTAACTCTTTCAGTCTGGCGCCTGTCCCCTGGTGCAGCCTGCATGAACACATGGTTGCCTGCGCCCAACGTCAGTCTGTAACTCTTTCAGCCTGGCGCCTGTCCCCTGGTGCAGCCTGCATAACACATGGTTGCCTGCGCCCAACGTCAGTCTGTAACTCTTTCAGCCTGGCGCCTGTCCCCTGGTGCAGCCTGCATGAACACATGGTTGCCTGCACCCAACGTCAGTCTGTAACTCTTTCAGCCTGGCGCCTGTCCCCTGGTGCAGCCTGCATGAACACATGGTTGCCTGCGCCCAACGTCAATCTCAGTTTGAATCGATCACACATTGTTCTGTCCTTAACCCTTTCATTCCTACTTTTCTGTGAACCATTACTTCCTCTTGTTCTAGATACTTATAATACGAGTAATTCCCTTCATTCCTGGATTTAGAGAAAAAAAAAAAGAAGTGTAAAGTGAAAACTGCCACATATGCAGTAGCAAACCGGCCAGAATAGAGCGGCAACCACTTTACCACGCTGTTGGGGCCGTCTGGCATCCATTCCATTCATAAACACTGCCGCGTGAGCGACCCGTCATGACGTGTACCAATGACGCGACTTGCGTGAAGTTCAAAATGCTTACCGCGAGAAGCGATTTTCCGGGCTGCAGGAAGGAAAGGAGGGATTTTGTGCTGCCCGGTTTCCAGGCTGCAGTAAGGAAGGGTAGGATTTCTGCAAACCAGAAAACCGGGTTGTAGGGATGAAAGAGTTAAAAACATATGTACAGAGAAAAGTTTTTCGCTTGCTTTCTTGTATAACCTGCTGCTTTGAGTGAGCATATTTTTGATTTGGGTTGTTTTTTTCTCATTTTTTTCTCTCCAATACCATGAGCTACTGAAGTAATGTTACTGTAATGCGAAGTGGTAGCTGATATCATAGTGCAAGATTTTATCATTCATTCATTCAAACAGCTCTGCAAGAAAATTATAACTTAACTCCCCCAAATTCCCATTGCATGTGTGCACAAAAGAAAAGAAAAAAAGGAAAAAATAATAAGAGGACTGACAGTGAGGCAAAGAGCCTGTAAGTGCCACTTGTCTCCATACAGTTTTGTTCGTTTGGGTTTATTTTATGCAAAACCAAGTGGTGTTCGGCTGGAGATGTCATTCTCATTACCTGGACACAGATGTACTATTGCAGAACAAAATGCTTTTTGGAATCCTGTTTGAATACCTGCAAAATACCTTCGAGTGTTGGATAGATCAGTATTAAGGTTTACCCTTCTGGTTTTTTTTATACTTATATTATTGCTGTGTCATGTAGACCATCTTGGTGGCAGGGCTCCCATGCTATTCATAGCCCCCTCCACAGCCACGTGCAGGTTCATCGTATCGTACCATTAACAGAGGCAGATCACATGGTGCAACCAGTATGTCACCATGAGGCAACCCATCAGAGGAGACACTGCTACAGTCACCTGAGGTGCTCAATGATGCCAGAGCTAATTCGACATACATCAGATTCTGCCTGAACAGTGCGTGAGCAGCAATCTATCAGCAGTCCAGTTCTGGTCGACAAGACAGGATTGTACTCCATGCTTTCTTTCATTACATACCAAGGTGTCAGTCGCACCCTGGTTTCCATGGAAATGATCTGTTAATACCAGCTGTTTGTTTCAGCTTGCCCAGCAAAGTATGTTGGACATATTTAAAAGCCAAAGTACAAACTCTTTTGTTGAAAAAAATTGCTTATTTTGAAGGAAAACACAACTGTTATTTAACATTACAAAGTTTCTAAAACAAATAACCTGAGAAATGGCTTTGTTACTCTCTGAAAGAGTTGAATCCACTTCCCCCACATCATCACCTGACAGAAGGTGGAAATACAATCTGATCTCTGGCCCGCCCGTATTCCACTGCGCTGCGCTGATTCTGAATACAATGTTTGTACACTTTGCTACAGATTTTCAAAGATCTGATCAGTAAAGGCATGGCCAACCTAGATATTTTAATTCAACATGGAAAGAATTAATGATATTCCTCACGTAGAACATAAATTGTTAAATTCATTGAGCATGAATCCATCATTGCCACTGTGACACCAGGCCAATCCATTCTGAACAGCATCATCCGTCTAAAAAAAAAAAGGAGAAAAGAAAAAAAGGG
This sequence comes from Conus canariensis, assembly GCA_033310375.1. Taxonomy (NCBI): domain Eukaryota; kingdom Metazoa; phylum Mollusca; class Gastropoda; order Neogastropoda; family Conidae; genus Conus; species Conus canariensis. The sequence goes on from CM065741.1 coordinate 22,651,826, forward strand.
ACAGAGGAACAGGCAACACAATGATAGAATATTCAATTCCATTTTTTCCCTTGTTTATTTTCCTTATGTAACTTTACAAATGAGAAATATGCACACTGATCACTCTCACAATGTACAGATCTACAGATGACTAACACACACTTAGGGTACAAAGAAAAGTCAAACTACTATGGAACTAAGGAAGATATGAACAAAAGTCATTGAAAACAGACTTGTGAGCCCTTTAAGGTTAAATACAACCCTTTTTCATATGCAGTATCAAGTTCATATGTTATCTAAGTAAGTCGCAGCTGATGAGAAACAATTGTGGTCGAGCAACTCAAAATAACAAGATCACGCACAAAATTGACATGACGATAACCCATAATTTGTAACTCAAAACTGCCAAAAAACTGTCCACAGCCAACTAACTGGGCTACAAGCATACATTGGTCAAAAGCATCTGGTGTTGAAAATGTGCTGCCTGCAACTTGTGCAAGTAAGGACTCAAAAAGATGTACTTTCAACTGCTCAGACATGTCTTAGCCTGGAATTGAAACTAAACAAATTTAATGCCCACACCCCCTCCCCCCTTCCAATCAACTTTCATAGTGCCAGACTGTCAGCCTGTTGGTTGATACACCACCTCTACAAATTATGAGAAAACTGTCAAGTTTTCTTACGTCCTCCAAAGGCATTTTCAAATCAAATCTGTAGAATTTTTATCTTTTCACAGTAATGTCATGAAAAAACGTGACAAGATTGAAAAATCAATCACACTTACCTAAAAAAAACTGCGAATGGAAAATCCACCTGATTTTTTTCGAAGACATTTTCCAGAAAATCTGTTGTACTTTAGCTTTGAGTAGCATCATCAAGTAAACTTGGCTGCATCTAATGAAAATGTTTACTTACAAATCGAGAATGGAAATGTCAGTCAACCAACCAAACTGATTTTCATCACTGAAGAGTTGTCACCACTGACCGTAGGAGACTTTTCCTATGGTAACTTCCCTCTGTGCGAACCCTAACAGTTCCCAAAACCTGCTAAGCAATCCTTTTTTTCTCTGCAAACCTAGCATCTCGGAGAGTTGCAAATCTCATCGACCTTGGATTGCTGATCAACGACTGGGCAATTAAAAACCGAGACAAAACATAAAGACTGCAAGCTAAATGAACTAGATTCACTATTTAACGGTTCATTACATCAAGAATGGCCTTGACTGTTGTCAATCTTGTCCCCTCAATCTCATCGCCGAATTTGATTGCACAAGCTACAATCAGCAACACTTCAGTAACTTATAAATTCATGTTTCTGTTTTAACTTGTGTCTTAGAAGAAAACATACTTGAGGAAAGCAAAAGGAGGTTATTGATCATTTCCATTCAATCCAGTTATACTGCTTGGATTCTACAAGCCCCGTATTTTAATGACATTTTCCAAACTGACTTCTATGTTTTGATTCCGAACAAGAGTTGTTTTTTTTGTGTCCAACCACTTTTCTCTAAACCATTTCAGTCATCAGGAGTACCAGATGGATACATCAATATGACAATGGGATCATTCCTTTTTATCAGCTCGATTAATAAAAACAACAACTTTACCAGATGGATTATTGATATGATAATCTAAACAATAAGATGATGATACTTTTGACAGGTAGATGTATTAATATACACTTTGAACATCAATGGCAATTTTTTCATTACTATATAGACAGGACAAACAAACAAAAAAATGAACGAAAAAACCCACTCCTGTCCGACTGACACAACTTGATCAAAAAATCTTAAAAAATGGACAGCTGAGTGACTGAGAGAAAAACTCTCATCCACGTCAACTTTTTTAGCAGCTGTTTTGATGTTATTACGCGTGAACGTCACTCTGCTCCCCTTTCCTAGTCAGGCCACAGAAACACATCACTGCCAGCAGACGTTGGAGACCCTCGTCCTTGTCACTGTCCTCTGATCGGCCCAAACATCTTCGTGAGAAACACTCAGAGAAAGACATCGCATTCTGCAAACTACGTCACGTGACTGCAGTCTTTATAGGAGTTATGGAGCGGACATTCACGTCCTGCTAAAACTGACCAGATTCCAGTGTCCATGCATCCCCCAGGGAGATAATCCACCTGAGGGAGTGGAGGACAGTTGTCACTATACAATCTGATTTTGTCTTTCAAGTCAGTTGTACCTAAATTTGGAGCTGGCTTGCAGCAAGAATGAAAAAGAAATCAGCTCACAGGCAAAAAAGTCTTAAAGAAACAAAAACAATTATCATCTACATAAACAAACCATGCACATTTACTACTGATATGATAAAGCAGAAGTTTCACATGCCAAAGTACTTTTCAAACACATCAACAATATAAATCCTAAACACTATACTCTCCTTCCCTGGGCCACAAACAACTGGGCACCAGACTCACCTTTCAACAACTGTTAAAAACAAGTAATTGTTCATGCACAAAACAAAACACAATCCACTCCTACACAGGCTGCACAAAAGGATGCAAACAGGATATGGACCTCTAAACACTCTTCAATCCAGCTGAACAGTGGAAAAGTATGTGGACCGATATATATTATGCCCATACACGCAGCTTGACTGTAACTGACAGTCAAAGGAACAGCCAGCTGATGTGAATGACCAAGCATGTGGGTAGTGTCCACACCACACTACGCAGAGTGGCCTCGTAGAGGCAATCACTTTCAGGCTGCTCGCTCCGGTTCCTCCCACACTGTCATGCAACAGCTGTCCCTGTCCCTGTCTGACCACTGGCAGTCCACACAGAGCAATCAACGGGAGGTCACAGGAGGCAATCCGACACAGGACAGACTACACAGCAGCTTAGTGGTGCCTCCTCTGACCCCATACACACAGGTCATCAGCCACCAAGGCTCTGATTGGCAACAGGTGCTTAGTCAAACAGCCAGCCTGAATACAATGTCTCCCTCCAAAGGAGGAGAACTTATGACATTCCCCACGAAGCTGTTGACACTGAACAACTCCTGGTCACCACGGGAACAGCCGTGGAAAGGCCATGGTGACCGAGATCACCAGGACAGCATGCAGAGCATGAAGGGCCACAGCCTTGGAGACTGCTTCTTTTGCCTAATGATGACCAGTGAGGACAAGATAATAATGATGCTAATTCCACTGGCCTGGGGCTAGCTGTAAAGGGTGTACTCTATCCTTCCTCTCTAGTATGTTCTGGGATGAACCACACCTGAACGAACCAGACAGCTGCACTGTCCGTGGGGAAACCTTAGCAAGGTCTGTGAAAGAACCAGACAGCCGCACTGTCCGTGGGGAAACCTCAGCAAGGTCTGTGAAAGAACCGGACAGCCGCACTGTCCGTGGGGAAACCTCAGCAAGGTCTGTGAAAGAACCAGACAGCTGCACTGTCCGTGGGGCAACCTCAGCAAGGTCTGTGATAGAACCAGACAGCTGCACTGACCGTGGGGAAACCTCAGCAAGGTCTGTGAACCAGACAGCTGCACTGTCCGTGGGGCAACCTCAGCAAGGTCTGTGAAAGAACCAGACAGCTGCACTGTCCGTGGGGAAACCTCAGCAAGGTCTGTGAACCAGACAGCTGCACTGTCCGTGGGGAAACCTCAGCAAGGTCTGTGAAAGAACCAGACAGCTGCACTGTCCGTGGGGAAACCTCAGCAAGGTCTGTGAAAGAACCGGACAGCCACACTGTCCGTGGGGAAACCTCAGCAAGGTCTGTGAAAGAACCGGACAGCTGCACTGTCCGTGGGGAAACCTCAGCAAGGTCTGTGAAAGAACCAGACAGCCGCACTGTCCGTGGGGAAACCTCAGCAAGGTCTGTGAACCAGACAGCTGCACTGTCCGTGGGGAAACCTCAGCAAGGTCTGTGAAAGAACCGGACAGCCGCACTGTCCGTGGGGCAACCTCAGCAAGGTCTGTGAAAGAACCAGACAGCTGCACTGTCCGTGGGGAAACCTCAGCAAGGTCTGTGAACCAGACAGCTGCACTGTCCGTGGGGAAACCTCAGCAAGGTCTGTGAAAGAACCGGACAGCCGCACTGTCCGTGGGGAAACCTCAGCAAGGTCTGTGAAAGAACCGGACAGCTGCACTGTCCGTGGGGCAACCTCAGCAAGGTCTGTGAAAGAACCGGACAGCTGCACTGTCCGTGGGGCAACCTCAGCAAGGTCTGTGAAAGAACCGGACAGCCGCACTGTCCGTGGGGAAACCTCAGCAAGGTCTGTGAACGAACCAGACAGCCGCACTGTCCGTTGGGAAACCTCAGCAAGGTCTGTGAAAGAACCGGACAGCTGCACTGTCCGTGGGGAAACCTCAGCAAGGTCTGTGAAAAAACCAGACAGCTGCACTGTCCGTGGGGAAACCTCAGCAAGGTCTGTGAAAGAACCGGACAGCTGCACTGTCCGTGGGGCAACCTCAGCAAGGTCTGTGAACCAGACAGCTGCACTGTCAGCGGGGAAACCTCAGCAAGGTCTGTGAAAGAACCAGACAGCTGCACTGTCCGTGGGGAAACCTCAGCAAGGTCTGTGAACCAGACAGCCGCACTGTCCGTGGGGAAACCTCAGCAAGGTCTGTGAACCAGACAGCCGCACTGTCCGTGGGGAAACCTCAGCACGGTCTGTGAAAGAACCGGACAGCTGCACTGTCCGTGGGGCAACCTCAGCAAGGTCTGTGAAAGAACCGGACAGCTGCACTGTCTGTGGGGCAACCTCAGCAAGGTCTGTGAACCAGACAGCTGCACTGTCAGCGGGGAAACCTCAGCAAGGTCTGTGAAAGAACCAGACAGCTGCACTGTCCGTGGGGAAACCTCAGCAAGGTCTGTGAACCAGACAGCCGCACTGTCCGTGGGGAAACCTCAGCAAGGTCTGTGAACCAGACAGCCGCACTGTCCGTGGGGAAACCTCAGCAAGGTCTGTGAAAGAACCGGACAGCCGCACTGTCCGTGGGGCAACCTCAGCAAGGTCTGTGAAAGAACCGGACAGCCGCACTGTCCGTGGGGCAACCTCAGCAAGGTCTGTGAAAGAACCGGACAGCCGCACTGTCCGCGGGGAAACCTCAGCAAGGTCTGTGAGAGAACCAGACAGCCGCACTGTCCGTGGGGAAACCTCAGCAAGGTCTGTGTGGCATCTAACAGGAGGATGAAACTGGACGGCGTGATACAAGTCTCTTCCTTTCAGCCCACAGCGCCTCACCAACTCTGCACACTACATCCAATGTTTGTTTCTTCTGGGACTGGAACCCACAACTTCCCAGCCTGCAATCTATTGAGCTGTCCCCTGAACCAAGGCAATCTGTATGATTTCCTTTTCTGAAGAACCTTTATTGCTGTTCTTCAATTGGTAGTTAAATCAATCTCTATTTTCACAAGAAAGTTCATCTGTTTTTTACTACAGAAAGCAACACACAATCCATTCATGACACAACACTTAAAGCAGAATACTTCATTTCATATTTGACCCACTTTACACACCAGTGCCATGACTAACATACATTTTCAGCCCCAGCGACAACCTGCCACATGACAGCCTTGACCTTCTGCCAATGTTCTGTCATTTTTCCCTGTCACAGATGAATCATCTCCACTGAATCTGACCAAAGTACAGGTTCAAACCTCCCTTGGACTGGCAAGTTTTCAACCAACCAGGTTTGTCGCTTCAACTTTGTGAGCAGCCTGCATTGCTGCTGATCTCCCAACAAAAACAACGGCATAAACAATACTCTTCCTTACAATTCTCTAGTTCCTACCAAACTGGCTCAGACACTGCTGATATTATGAAGTTTACAGTCCCTCATGTTGGGGTCTGTTCTGGTCACCGACTGATCAGTCCGTGTTGGAAACTACCGAAATAGAACATTCCAGAAACCATTTTTTTTTCTCTGGGCCCAACTGCTGTTTTTTCATATCTATAAATCAGATCCTGGACTGCAAAGTACCTCTCACAACCTCTTACAACTCTGCAGGAGCTGACTATGGCTGAAAGATTACACTGACAATGGTTCTGATGAGACTCGAACATACTACCTTCCAACAGCAGTTTGTAACTCAACCGCTGCACCAGTGTGAAAGATTTACGCCAGACAACCAACATTCGGAATATCATCCATGTACTCGAGGATGAACAGCTATCTTTTGCTTCCGCCTTCAAGCATTTCAAAAAGCTCTTATCAACACACACAAATGTGCACACACAAACACATACACACAATCAAACCAACCAGAATGATGATGACACCGACAGCAACACTACAAACCCACAGGAGAGCTTAGCTTCGAGCAGTCATTGGCTCACTGAGCTCTATTGTACTCCAAGCTTCCTGGCTTTTTGTTTCTCTGGAGCGCAAAATGACAAAACAACAAATGAACATAACTCACCCACAATGAAGCCATACAAAACCCCGATTCAGCTACAGATTAAAGGACGCAATGGTGTTTCACACTGTGAGTTACCAGCTGTCTACCAATCCATCAGAACCTACGTCACTGGTGTTTCAGACTGTGAGTTACCAACTGTCTACCAATCCATCAGAACCTACATCAATGCAGACATGACATCTGATCTGAACTGTTAGGTGCTACACATTTTACAACCCATATGCATACACACATGCACTCTCCCTCGAAAGCATTACAGCAAGTTCTGAACTTCCCGCCAAGAGTACCACAAAAACTAGGCTACATCATCAAAATCCACAATAACATGCCAAAGTTTTGTTGTACTCTCTTCCTACAAAAAAAAAAAAGGGAAAAGCAAGTCTGGACTCTCCCCTCTTCCCCATCACACACACAGACACACACAGACACACACACACAGAGACACACACATACACACAGACACAAGTATACAAACATTTACACACATACACACAGAGCATCACATCACAGGGGCTTTTATCTCCACCTAGGAGTACATTGCATCAATCTCCTTCTTGAAGTGCTGGTCGATGTTCTTGCGCTTCAGTTTGAAGGCGTCGGTGACCAGGCCCGAGTCTGGCATCCAGGGCTCTGGACACATGGTGAATCTGGTGGGGATCTCAAAACGCTCCAGTTTGGCTGCACACACCACCACAGCCACACTGATGTCAGCTCACAAGCAGGAGTACAGCCCACTGAGCCACAGAGTGAATAACCCACATCTTTACGCTAAAGATACTACAAGTATATTTTTCAACTAAAACAAGTGTGTTTATGAACAGTGTGTACACATCTTCCAATGGTTTTGTAAGGGGAGAGGGAGAGGAGTCATTTTCACCTAATATCACACAGCCGAAGGTAGAGGGATACCTGATCTTCCAGTAACTACAGTTGAAATGGTTCTCCCATTACCAATTACTTTCAAACATGATTTGTCACCATACTTTGAAACGAATTCATGCTCTTTTGCCAGTTTTTGTTTGTTTTGTTTTGTTGTTTTTCTTATTAATAATTCAGGTGTTGTAGTCGCAGCTTTTGTTCAACTGTATCCACATGTTGTCAAAGACTCGGACACAGCCAGACGGGTTTTCGCAAGTGAGAGTTAGCAAGAGTTGTTGCTCCTTAGTCGAAGCACCACAAGAGAAAGCGACGGTTACACACTGCAAGTGCAATTACTGCTCAAGAACATTGCTTCAATATTTTTTGTGTGGGCATTTTTTAGCAATTCATATTTCATCGTCACATTTGCATACAAAATGTGACAAATTGTCTGAGTAAACAGTTCTGGAATAATGTCTATGAACTAAACTCATTATTTCTTAATCTGTTGCTTTAATTCTCTTGCCAGCAGGTGACCTTGTATTTTTCTCCGTCTATTCATCTGTTTCTGTCATTAGCTGGCCAGCAGATGAACATAGGATTTCTGTTCATTCTTCTAGATTCCATTTCAGCAAATGAAGTAATCCTTTAGTGTTTTACACACCCTGTTAGCAGGTGCAGTTAGCTATTCCCTTATTCACTGTGTCAACAGGTGAACTTACTTTTAATTCCTGTGATTTTCCTGTCAGCCTGTAGTCATATTCATGAAACTTTATTCATTCCTTTGATTTCCCAGTTTCCCTGTAGTGTTATCCACGAGTCTCTCACCTTAAATCCTCTAATCTAAGTCGTTTAGTTGATTTATCCATCAGCGATGAATCGTATGCAGTGTGGTCTCAAAACTTAGCAGATGTGGTGTGGCAAATATGGACTAGTCTGTGAGCAAGACACTTCCTTGATGAACCTGAAACTCTCTGTCTTCAGATCATTATTTCTTTCAAAGCCTTCCCTGCAGATGCTTCTATTTCTACTTCACTGATGTTTCTATTCCTTTAAAGTACCTGCCAGTAATGTGAAGTCCATAATTCTGTTTATTTATTCTTTTAATTACCATGTCGGCAAACGAATTCATTTTTTTTTTCCTATATCATGAAGCGTGCCTGAGAACAAGAAGAGCAAAAAAAAAAAAAAAAACAACAAAACATGGCCACAGGAAATCTGACAAATTAAGATACCAACATCGACTCAACTAATCAAATGTTGGACAAAACCCACCATCCGCCCCAAACTGGAGACCTGGCAAAGAAGCTAGGTGGGGATATATTCTATCTCATATTTTTCCAACCCAGTCCTAAAAAACAAAAAACAAAAAAAAAAATAAAAACCCAACTAAACAGCCACTTCTCCTTCCTTTAGCTTGTTCCAATTGAGAATGCACTGTTTAAGAATAATCTGAACCTGCTAATGATGGTTTTGTTTATTTTTCATGACATGAATGAGGGGAAAATATACAAGATTTGCATGTGCAAAATCCTAAACGATTCAAAACAGATTCTTCCCTCCCCCCATTGAAGTGGAGGATTCAGAGAGCAGAGCCTGCCTGCTGACTCACATTGCAGGGCGTGGGTGGTGAGCGCCTTGCTGACAGCCTGCACTGCCGATGGGTCCTGGCACAGGCTGGCAAAATCTTCCGGCGTGCCCCCGTCATCCGACTTCTTCATCAGCAGGCGCAGCTGTTTCTCGTTGGGCACAATGAGGCAGACCGTGAAGCTCTGGTCACTGTGGGCGCACACACACACCTGCACATGGCCCCGCACAGTTCACCAACAGGTTGACACACCTGTGTGCTTACAAAAAAAGGTGGACATCTCCTTTTCTCACACTCACCTGTCTCAACAAATGCCTTATCTTTACTCGGCATGGAACACTGCCACACATCAGGATACCCCAAAGAAGAAACTGGGAGAGTGGGGAGGTATCTTCACCTCCATTATGGTTTGGCACCACAGTGATCTCCCTTAATGAGTTCACAATATTCAGCTAGATTAGTTTTCTCCTTTCCTTGGTGAAGGAACTTGACTTTTGACCTTTTTCAGCTCTGTTTTTTCATCTGCCAATAGATTCCCACAAACGATACTTCCAATTTCTCATTTCCCTCAAATGGGAAAGATTCTTTTTTGGTGACAGTCCGGGGGAATTTTGGCTGAGAATACCAAGAAATTATGCTCGTTCACCACTTCTCTACCTTCATCTGCTTCATCAACCGCCTTGGCTTCTATCAAGCCCTCTTTACAATCATTTTCTGCTTTGGCTTCTTGAATCTGTCATTTGTGCCTCAAGTGGTGTTCAGCAGAAGACTGTTTTTCAGTCAGTTGTTCTCGTTTCCTATCCCAACTGCAGAATTTTAAGTGATATTTTGTGTCGTGTTCCATTACAGATCCAAACCATATCTTTCAAAGGCTGTCTTCCTGTTTATAATGCAGATAATACTGAAGTTGTTTTAATGTTCATATACACCACAGTGCTTGGAAACAGTCTACATTAATGTTACTTTTGTAACTGTATAAATGTTTGTCACCCAATGAGCATTTTCATATCAGTCAGGGCCAATCAAAGCTCTGTTTACTTTTTACAGTACATTTATTCTTGTTGGAATCTTGTCTTGACTGACAACTCTGCCTTACTCAAATGTGTGCAAAATGTTATTTAAAAAAAAAGAAAGTAACAACAAAGTGTGAAAAAAATTAGATGCAGTGCTACCATGATGCCTAAAAAAGGAATATCAATCTATTCTGCTACTATGACATAAGAGTGCAAACCACACTATTGTCAGTGACGTGGATTTCCAGGCCCAGCTTCAGCATATACATTCACCACCAGTAAATCAATCATTTAACACTCAACCACCTCCCCATATCTCTTAATTTAGTGCCCTTACTTTCTCCTGGTCCTACATATTTCATGCTCTTTCTCTCTCTCTCTTTCTCACCCATCTTCCACCCCTCCTGCTCAATCTCCTTCTCTACCCCCCCCCCCACCTTCTAATATCCTTCATCTTTCCTTCCCCTCTCCAAAATTCTACTGACTGGTAGGTAAAGATTACACAACAGTCTTAGGGTCACAGAATTTTAAAAACATTTTCTAACACTGAACACACCACTGAATTTGAACAATTTAAGCAAGTCTATGAAATCTCAAGGAATTCCAATGTACTGTTTTCATGATACAGGATGCTTGGATTCTACATGAAGGTCTGATGCACTTACGTGACATACATGCATGTGCAGGCATGCACTTGCCAGTCACCGACACCTGGCCCCCTGTCCCTGTGAGATCATGGAACCATCACTCTACCGTCTAGCACAGGGTTGAAATGTTAAAGCAAGTGGTGTGGCAAACCCTGGTCAGCATGACTTCCAGACAAACCCTCTGTGGGGGAGACCCTGAGTGGCCATTGCACCGTGATATTGGCCCTAAACTTCTACAGACATGCCATTACCTGCTCCACAAGCGGCGACATTTTGATGGCCGTCTCCACTTTGCCCAGAGACACGTACTCTCCCATCTGAAGCTTGACCAGGTCCTTTTTGCGATCTGAAGCAAACAAAAACCTTTCTTGTCTAAGCGCATGAACAGTGACGTATGGACACTTGGTCCTTGTTTCCTGGTGTTAAAGGAAAAGTTGAAACAGTGGACTGGAACCCAATCTCCAAAAGCTGTCTTTACTGTGTCAGTAAGTAAAAGGTAAGGCAAGGCCAGGGCAGTCTGAGAAGTACATGACAGAAAACATGATGTGGAAGATATGTTCAGGAAGACGGGCACTTTTTTTCACTTCACTGTGGACAAACCCTTTTAGCAATGTGGTTTTTTTTCTGTCTTTTTTGCATCTAGCATATATAAGCGCAGCTTGTGTATTTCCCTTACAAATGACTCCCCAAAAGGAATTCCAATTAATCTTGACACCCACGTTCTTGGCATTAAGTGAAATATGAATCCATAATACACATAAGATCAATAATCAGATTCAAATGAAGTTTATGCAAATTAACTGGATTTACATCACAACATTTATCCAGAAAAATCAGATATCCTAAAATGGGCAAAATGAAAGCTCTTACCATTGCAGTATCCCACTGCTTCCATTTAATGTCAATGAAAGGAAACTACAATCAGTGATTCATGTACTTTATGCATGGCTGTACACTTGACAGATTAGAACATGCAACTGTGTTTAGAGTTGAAAACATCATAGTCTAAACATGCCGTACTGTGTGCTGGTCTCTTATGTACACTGGACTACCAATATTTTGAGCTGAGGCAGCATGGACTTCGGATCATGACACAGCCCGCATCTCAGCTGGGCGACCAAAACTGTTCGCATAAAATGTACAATGCTCTGAAGAAAAAGACACCCTGACAGAGTTTAAGCCAAAAGAAGAACAGCACGATCTTTCAATAACTGCCTCAAAAACTGAGTCATTGACAGGAGGGAACCCTTACCAGGAGGCCAATGTGGTACAAACAGAAAACTGTTACATACATACAAGCCTTCAATAAAAGGAGAAAATCTTTACAGGCAAGTAACTGTAGAACACACAGCTAAAAAAGCTCCCGGAAAACAAGCCTCCACCGGGAAGGAGTCTTAACTGCAGCACAGTAAGTCCAGTACCAACAAAGAGAAAAATGTGACACAAATTCCAAGTCCTTCTGTGGAAGGATTCTCTACAACAAAAATGTTACAGAGTAAAAATGCGACACAAAAACAAGTCATTGTATAGTAAGCGTCTTTATTATGAAAGTGTGACACAGAAGCAAGTCACTGTATAGTAAGCGTCTTTATTATGAAGTGTGACACAAAAGCAAGTCACTGTATAGTAAGCGTCTTTATTATGAAAGTGTGACACAAAAACAAGTCATTGTATAGTAAGCGTCTTTATTATGAAAGTGTGACACAGAAACAAGTCATTGTATAGTAAGTGTCTTTATTATGAAAGTGTGACACAGAAACAAGTCATTGTATAGTAAGCGTCTTTATTATGAAAATGCGACACAGAAACAAGTCATTGTATAGTAAGCGTCTTTATTATGAAAGTGTGACACAGAAACAAGTCATTGTATAGTAAGTGTCTTTATTATGAAAGTGTGACACAGAAACAAGTCATTGTATAGTAAGCGTCTTTATTATGAAAGTGTGACACAGAAGCAAGTCATTGTATAGTAAGTGTCTTTATTATGAAAGTGTGACACAGAAGCAAGTCATTGTATAGTAAGCGTCTTTATTATGAAAGTGTGACACAGAAACAAGTCATTGTATAGTAAGCGTCTTTATTATGAAGTGTGACACAAAAGCAAGTCATTGTATAGTAAGCGTCTTTATTATGAAAATGCGACACAGAAACAAGTCATTGTATAGTAAGCGTCTTTATTATGAAAGTGTGACACAGAAGCAAGTCATTGTATAGTAAGCGTCTTTATTATGAAAGTGTGACACAAAAGCAAGGCTTCGTTTAGCAGTAGGCGTCTTTAGAACAAAAATGGACCACAAAGCAAACCTTTACATGGAAGGCGTCTTTATCACAAAAATGGACCACAAAGCAAACCTTTATATGGAATCGGAAATGAAATGTGGCAGGGAACAGCAAACGATAAACAGCAAACAAGTTGGGCATCCTCCGCTCCCACAAGAAAACCCAACACAGAGCAACCTGTATCCAAGACCGGCACAGCCTTTTAAACTTGAATAAAGTCAGACAAATACATAGACGAACAATCTAATAGTGGGGGAAAAAAACAAGCGCAGGCCAACAACTTAACTATCTTCATAGTAATGGGGGTGCTATTGGATTCTTTTTTGCACCCTTGGTGGTGAGAACACCACAGTATTATGGACTGTGGTGTGTCTCTATTTGACGCCAGGAGCGCAGACACAACCAGCCGTGTCTCCCTGATGAGTCCGACCCAGCGGACGAAAGGCCTCGGAGCAGGCAATACAAATATATCTGCCTTCAAAAGGGATTGCGATGGTTCCCTTATGCAGCTAGTGAAGAGTTTTCATATCTGTAACATATTTTCTTAATTTCATGTTCCCAGTTTCTCCATCTTCAAATTCCGCCCCCTCCACCCTCCTTAAGTCCAAATCATTGCCAAGTCATTACTATGAAGATAGTTCAGTTGTTGGCCTGCGCTTGTTTTTTCCCCCACTATTAGATTGTTCGTCTATGTATTTGTCTGACTTTATTCAAGTTTAAAAGGCTGTGCCGGTCTTGGATACAGGTTGCTCTGTGTTGGGTTTTCTGTGGGAGCGGAGGATGCCCAACTTGTTTGCTGTTTATCGTTTACTGTTCCCTGCTACATTTCATTTCCGATTTTGTTTTGATTAAATTGAGGTTATTTGTATTTGTTTCTGTCTGTCTGTGTGTTTGTCTTTTGATCTCCCTTGCATCTTTGGGTGGATCCTCAGGCGTAGGCTCAAAAATTATCCCTTACATTTTATACTATTTGCCTAATGTCTCTAGTTTTTCAGCAACTTTTTTCCTCCCCACACTTTCGTTTAGTTTCATTTACTACTCATCGCTGGCTGCTTTGGGGGTGCTATTGGATTCTTTTTTGCACCCTTGGTGGTGAGAACACCACAGTATTATGGACTGTGGTGTGTCTCTATTTGACGCCAGGAGCGCAGACACAACCAGCCGTGTCTCCCTGATGAGTCCGACCCAGCGGACGAAAGGCCTCGGAGCAGGCAATACAAATATATCTGCCTTCAAAAGGGATTGCGATGGTTCCCTTATGCAGCTAGTGAAGAGTTTTCATATCTGTAACATATTTTCTTAATTTCATGTTCCCAGTTTCTCCATCTTCAAATTCCGCCCTCCCCACCCTCCTTAAGTCCAAATCATTGCCAAGTCATTACTATGAAGATAGTTCAGTTGTTGGCCTGCGCTTGTTTTTCCCCCCACTATTAGATTGTTCGTCTATGTATTTGTCTGACTTTATTCAAGTTTAAAAGGCTGTGCCGGTCTTGGATACAGGTTGCTCTGTGTTGGGTTTTCTTGTGGGAGCGGAGGATGCCCAACTTGTTTGCTCTTTATATGGAAGGCGTCTTTAGAACAAAAATGTGACACAAAAGCAAGCCTTTTTATAGAAGGAGTCTTTATTACTAAAATGTGACACAAAAGCAAGTCTTTGTTTAGAAAGTGTCTTTATCAAACAAAATGTGACAGAAAAACCCAAACCTTTATATGGAATGAGTCTTTATTACTAAAATGTGCCACAAAAGCAAGTCTTTGCTTAGAAAGTGTCTTTATCAAACAAAATGTGATAGAAAAACCCTAATATTTATATGGAAAGAGTCTTCACTACTAAAATGTTTGACATAAACAAGTCTTTCTAGGGAAGGAGTCTCCGTTACAAACTGTTTACAAGTACACAAGACTGTATGAGGAAGAAGTCTGTGTCAGCAGGGCCTTTATTTGGGAGACTTCACCAGATGGCCGACACAATGATCCACTTTCCACACTGGCACTCACCAATGATCCGTAGCACCCCATCGGGTTCAAACTGGCCGACATCTCCAGTGCAGAAGTAGCGCACACCGTTGATCATGATGAACTCCTCTTTGGTCATCTGCTCCAGCTTGTAGTAGCCCTGGGCAATGTTGCCTCCCCCTACCAGAATCTCCCCCCTGGGATAAGGTTGGTCCGTCGCTGTGTAACCACCTGCACATAAACGATCAGGTGAGCGCACACATACGCACACACAGACACACTTCTTTACCCTTCTGAAGCTACTGAATATTGTTCTGCAACAAACCAACAACAAGGCATCAAAGGAACTGAAACTGAACTTGCACAACTCGGGTATCTAGAAAATAAAACTCACTACATTACCAGCAGCCTTCCCTTGTCCTACACAACAGGGGAGCAGCCTTCCACCAATGTTACTAAGCATGAGCAAGGCCAGAGTGTTGACTGGTTTATCAATCAGCCCCCTCAAACCATCCACCATTCCATCCACTTCCAAGTGTCTTACCTTCAGGCCAGTCACGCAGTCGGAACTCGCTACAGGTCAAAGGTTGTCCAACATGGCCCAGACTGAGGTCAGTGGCTGAAACGACAAAACATACCACCAAGAATAACAGAGAACATTGTTGGTGCGGTTGGTAACTGGTCCCTGAAGGACAAGGAAAGAGACGTATTTTCAAAGTAATATCACCCTTTTGTCCAATCTGATTTTTTTCAGCAAACAGAATACCAAATTGGGGGTAAAAAACTTGTGTAGTTGTTAGCCGAGTGTTGGCAGTCCAGTGTGGGTGTATGACATTGCCATGCAGGGCCAGGAAGTGGAGCACTGCTGAAAAGGGATGGTTGTGGGTATCAGAGTATCTGGGGTGGGTAAGATGGAAGGGTGGTACAGAGGGAATGGGACAGCAGGAGGAATGTACATACATCAACAGCTTTGTAAATTCATCAGTAATGATTATGGCAATGAAGACAGCAGGAAGAATGTATGTACATCAACAGCTTTGTAAATTCATCGGTAATGATTATGGGAATGAAGACAGCAGGACGAATGTATATACATCAACAGCTTTGTGAGTTCATCAGTAATAGTCATGGCAATGAAGACAGCAGGACGAATGTATATACATCAACAGCTTTGTGAGTTCATCAGTAATGATTATGGCAATGAAGACAGCAGGACGAATGTATATACATCAACAGCTTTGTGAGTTCATCAGTAATAGTCATGGCAATGAAAACAGCAGGACGAATGTATATACATCAACAGCTTTGTAAATTCATCGGTAATGATTATGACAATGAAGACAGCAGGAGGAATGTACATACATCAACAGCTTTGTAAATTCATCAGTAATGATTATGGCAATGAAGACAGGAGGAATGTATATACATCAACAGCTTTGTAAATTCATCAGTAATGATTATGGCAATGAAGACAGCAGGAAGAATGTATGTACATCAACAGCTTTGTAAATTCATCAGTAATGATTATGACAATGAAGACAGCAGGAGGAATGTATATACATCAACAGCTTTGTAAATTCATCAGTAATGATTATGGCAATGAAGACAGCAGGAAGAATGGATGTACATCAACAGCTTTGTAAATTCATCAGTAATGATTATGGCAATGAAGACAGCAGGACGAATGTATATACATCAACAGCTTTGTGAGTTCATCAGTAATGATTATGGCAATGAAGACAGCAGGAAGAATGTATATACATCAACAGCTTTGTAAATTCATCAGTAATGATTATGACAATGAAGACAGCAGGAAGAATGTATATACATCAACAGCTTTGTAAATTCATCAGTAATGATTATGACAATGAAGACAGCAGGACGAATGTATATACATCAACAGCTTTGTAAATTCATCGGTAATAATTATGACAATGAAGAAGGCATATATGAGGGTAGGGAAGGACTGGGGTGCACATTCCTAGCTGTGGCATAATCACATTCACACACACACACACACACACACACACACACACACACACACACACACACACACACAACATAGCCAGACATACATGCACACACACACATACATGCACCCGCATGTACACACACACACATACACAAACTCACACACATGCATACACAAACTCACACACATATACACACACATACACAGACACACATACACAGACACAGACACACACACACACACACAGAGTAAAGGCAGGGCTGCAGACTCCTACCTTCAGACACGGATCCCGCCCCACACGTCTCCGTCAAGCCGTAGCCCTGCAGGACCGGGGCGGAGAAGCAGATGTGCATGAAACGCTGCGTGGCCTCCGACAAGGGGGCGCCACCAGACAGCATGGCACGCAGACGCCCTCCTAGTGCCTGGCCCACTTTTTTGAACACCAGCCTGGTTTCGGAATCAAAGATGAAGAGCATGTAGTCAACTAAAAGAAAAGGCAGTTGGTCTATGCTGATAGTGGCTGTAGTGGTGGTGTACATGTGTGGTGTTAATGTGCCTGCACTGCTAGCCTACATGGTGATAGTGGTGTGGTATGTGTGTGTGTGTGTGTGTGTGTGTGTGTGTGTGTGTGTGTGTGTGTGTGTGTGTGTGTGTGCCTTGGCTGTTATCACTCCCCTGCTGTACACCTAGTCTCACTCATTAGTACAGAACAGGATACTGTTGTCGTTCAGACTTACTCATTCCGAACTTGGATGTTACATATTCTCATTTCCTTGTTCAGAACTGAGACAGTGATCTCACTCACTTGTTCAGAACAGGGGTGTCGTAGCCATTCTCAATCTGCCGTAGCTTGTAGTGGTAGGCGAACTGGAAGATGGCTCGGCCAATGACCCCTCCCGAATGGACTTTATCCCACACTCCTTTATACAGACGGTCCATGATCACCTGTTCACACACATACATAAACACATGGACCATGATACCGACACACTGCTAAATCATTTCTCTGTCCTTGTGTTCTGATCCAACAAGCCATCTATGAATTTACAAAGCTTTTTTTTCTTCAAATATATGTTTTTGGTCAAGATGACCTTATGGAGACAATGTCCCCCAGTTTTAAGGGCTAACAGCAGCATGACTGATCTTTCTGTTGTCAAAGAAAACAAATCCACATGACTCTGCATGTGTGCGTGCGCGTGTATGTATGTGTTCTGGGATCTGGTCAAGGGTTGTTCATGCTAGACTTGAACTCAGGGAAACTTTCCACCCATCCAAAAAGATGATCTTTGATGAAGATAAAACAGCTGGTTGAAATTTACTTTAATTACTGATCACACACAGATGATATATAACACAGTGGAGAGAGAGAGAGAGAGAGAGAGAGAGAGAGAGAGAGAGAGAGAGAGAGAGAGAGAACTCATGGTTAAATTAACTGCATAGGGCAAATTAAAGACTGTGTCTTTATGTACAAGACTGGCAGAGCTGACAATTATCAGACAAAGGCCAGGCCCCTGAGGCCGACATGGCCCCAGAGGGGTGCAGGGGCAATGCCCTGAGCAGGGACAGGCTGAGTGAGACCCAGGGGGACCAAATGCCCCGCTGAAATGGAATTCATCAGGCAGTTCTGAAGATCCTTTAGTAGTCCCTCATGCCAGCCACATTACTATGCAGCAAGTAAAGAAACCAAAAGAAAAAAAAAAAGCTAACTGCACACACTCTGCAAAGCATCTGACGACCTGCCGCCATGACTGTCTGTCTGCTGCTGACTGGTTCCACACATTCACTGCCAGATACTGCTGCACAACTGCATGCTTGCTTTGTGTCTGCCTCCTAGTTTGGGCAGTGAACAACATGTATTGAACTTTTTTTTACCCCAAACTGCTGTTGATGAAACTGACAGGAAAGTTTGACAAAAGCTACAAAAAACACACCTTGCTTTTCCTGCCTTTCCTGTTATATACCATGACGATGGTGAGAGCGACGTTTGGCCGAAACTTTGTTCAACCTTTTTTTTCTTTTTTTTTCCTGTCCCATTTTCAGTGCCACCTCAGTGGCATTGCACCAACACTGCTCATTCTGACCCCCGTCCACAGCCACAGCCTGGCCTGCCAGAGCCCTGGCACTCCACTGGGAGCAGTCAATGTTAAGTCGTCAAGAGACAACCCACCGGAGGAGGACACTGAGCTAAATGCCAAGTCACTTCAGTGGTGTTCAGTGGTGCCTGTTCTGATTCAACATATGCAGGACGCTACCTTTTAAGTCCCCTACTGATGACAATAACTGTTTAATCACAAAGTCAGCATGAGCTCTCTCTCTCTCCAGAGGACACCAGCACATCCGTCCAATGACAGCTCCCATGAGTTTACCAATACCAATGACCCCGATGGAATCAAACCAAGGCTACAGATGTGGAGAGGACATCAAAATTGAGGTCACCATGAGAGCAGGGCATGAAGAGCCACAGAATTTGAGACTTTTTGTATGCTGATCAATCTGAGTGAAGATGATGATTATGCAATGAATTTCCATTCCAGTCTGAAACTGCACGACAGGGCTGTACTTTATGCTTACTTTCATAATACATCCCAGTGTCAACCAGGCCCGAGAGATACAGACACTTGCAGTATTTGTCAGGAAATTTGAGCAACACTCTCAGAGACACATCCATTCAGTGGACGAAACTTGACTGTGTGGTCCCAGTCTTCCCAACTGAGCCCGTAGCAAACTCAACTCTGGGTAGGTGCTGGCTGGGGCAGAAAAATCCCACATGGCTCTGATGGGAACCTACAACCTCCCAGCCGGGAGTCCGCAATGGCAGCTAGTAACTTTGCTCAACTTGATAGTGCTTTACAAGGAATGAGGTTGTGGGTCGGTCTACTCACATGCATATGATGCTGTAAATGTTCACCTGAAATACTGGGGAGGAAACATCAACTTGATCTGTTGCAAAGTTACTTTTAGTTTGGTGGTGTGACAGCTGACAATAGAGGTGAACTTTCGCAGGATACCCACTTGGACCTCTAGAGTGAAGACAGGAGCAAAAACACCACCTGTGTTCATGGTACACCTGAGTGTTTGCTTGTCCAGATGTTGTTCTCACCATAAATTGTGACATGTTTGGTGACAATGGACAATCACACCACCTTTCCCACTTGGACAGACATTATGCAATTCATGTTATAGTACTGGGTCACATGAAGGTACCAAAGTTCATTACTCTTGAGGTTCATTTACATCCATAGTACATTATGAACCCATCTCTGCTGAGAGCAAAACTACAAAAAGAATAGGAAATGTATAAAGTTTTACATCACAGAATCTGAATTCAAGAGCGTTAATGGATTCATCCCTGATCCCACACTCTGTCTCTCCATAAACTGTTTTTCAAATCAAATCAGGTCAGGAGTTTCTGGGTCATACAATATTCTACACTCCTGCTGCACGACCCTGGATCCACAAGACGACCTGAACCAGCACCCCAATGTCAGGGGTTTGTCCCCAGGCCACATTCCCTGTTCTACACCAGTTTGGTTCAGGCAGATTCAGCGGCCTTTGCCTGATCCTACTGACTGATACACAACACACACTGACACACAACACACACACCAACCAGCAGATGAGGGTCAACACCTAGCTTCCTCGGCAGAGGTCACAAGCTTCGTTTTTCACCCACTTTTTTTTAACCCACTGCCTACCGCACTGACCACTTGACCGCGAGACTTCCTCTTTCTGCATGCCGGCACAACCAAGTTCCATTGCTGACAAATAGGTTAACGACTTTCACTATCGCATATCCGAGAATGCAACTGCAACAGAAGAGTCTTCCAGAAGGACGGTTTTCGAACGCCATGTTGTTCTTGTTGCAAGAGTTTTGGGAGTAGTTTTGCTGCTGTGAATTTCTAAAGTTCAGCTTTTTTTCACAAAGATTTTCCAAGACAATGGCGGGCTACACCCAAGAAGAAATTTCGAAGCAAGACAAGTTTGATGTTGATCTTGCCCATTGATCAACTGCTCAGTGATTTTGAGGCTGAAATCAGTAGAACACTTAAGTAGAATTTGTTTGTTTGTTTTTTTTCCCCCTTGTGTACCAGTTCATTACATACGGGGAAAAAAAAACATCTGTTTTGGATGGGGTGATGTCTTTGGAATTTTTTCATCAAATTTATGCAACTGGTGAGTAAAAAGGACATTTTTTTAAACTGAGGTTTCTTTGTGGCGAATGTGTATGTGTTGAGGAGCTACATCCTTTGGCATGTCATTCTCACAGTCATGTTGCACAAGGTCACGAGGTAGGCAGAGGGTTAAAAACTAAAGAAGAAAAGAAAAACAGGTAGACATACCGGCACAGCCGCCAACAAGGTGGGTTTGAGTATGGAGATGTCTCCCTGACTTCCTTTTTTGATCTTGCTGGACTGAAACACAGCACATCATCATCAGCATGGTCACCTTCACAGGCTCTCTCCACAACAAAACACACTGAACATGACAGTCCTAACATATGCACAGACCTGCTACCTTTTGAAACGGAACAAAAGGCACTGGATGTCAGGCGACAGGCACTGGCCCCCTGTGGGTCCAGGGGCAATGTCCTGCTTGAGGTCTAGGGGCCAATCCCCCTGAAACTGGTGACTGTAGGTGATTAATTAGCAAAATTCATCCAAGAAAGCACAGCGATGCACTGTATAAGATGATTTATGACCATTTCCCACACTGAGTTCATGAAGCCATCTGAGATCTATATTGAGAACTGAAATCCAGAAAACTGCATTACATTTTGTGGTGTGTACACCTGACTGTGTGTGTGTACATGTGTGTGTGTGTGTGTGTGTGTGTGTGTGTGTAGGAGATAAGATAATGTTGCTTATAGCCCAGCCGACCGCAAGGGGCCACATCAGGGCTGTCACCACGTTAAAATCAACTCACAAGTCATTAAAAAAAAAAAAAAAAAAAAAAAACCTTTCACACATCTCTTTAAATGACATCTTCTAGAAACGCACCAGAAACTTCATTAAAAATCTTTTTTCCGTAAAATCTTAAATCAGATGAAAAATGTTAATCTCTCTCAAAAAGTCAAGGATCACGTCAGGCGGGACATCCCTGAACAGGATCTTCATGGACTCCGCTGTAAAATGTTTGTGTCTCACATCGTGCAAGTCCCAACACTCTAAAAGAATATGTTTCATTGTGAGTGGCACATGACATGGAATGCACCACGGAGCTTCTTCACTCTTTAAAAGGTAGGAATGAGTAAAATACGAATGGCCGGTGTGCAGCCGGCACAGAACCGTTTCCTCTTTACGACCACCAGACGTAGATGGGAGGAACTCCTTAAGGTTTGGACGGATCCGAAAGAGTTTGTTATCCGTCTGGGTATTCCAATCCTCCTGCCAGAGGTCTTTCACATAATCATTAATTTTGGGTTTCAGATCTGAGCAGGGGATATATATGTTGGACAATTTCTCTCTTGTAGCATTCTTGGCTAAACGATCAACCATTTCGTTACCTCCGATGCCAACATGACCAGGAACCCAAGCCAGAATAATGTTGTAACCATCCACTTTCAACTTGCTAAAAAGTTCAAAGAAATGTAAAAGTTCTGGATGCTGAAGGTTGCGGCCAGCTATAGCCTCCAAAGCTGACAGCGAATCCGACAGAACCAGAAAGTCCCTCTTCGTAGATTGTGAAATTATTTTCAATGCCAGAACCAGAGCAGTAAGTTCAGCAAAATAGACAGAGGCATCTGGAGGTATATGTTTTAACAGTATCTGAGAAGGAGCACCAGGGCAATAGGCTGCACAGGCCACTCCATCCTCAGACTTGGAACCGTCAGTGAAAATTTTCTGACAGGATGGAAATTTTGAACAGAGGTCAGCATACAATGCCTTGTATGCCTGAGAGCTGGTGGACTCTTTACGAAAAGCTGCGAGATCAAAACGAATCTCTGGTGTGAAAAAGGTCCACGGAGGCTGATCCGGAAACTTGGAAAAATCAGACACAACTCCTAGGTCTAGACCTGCATTCCGCGCGTGAGGCTGCATACGAACACCAAACGGCGGAATACAGTTAGGGTTGTTTTCGAATTTGTTTTGAAACTGGGGGTCAAAGACACAGTCATAGGCAGGATTCTGCGGTTCTGAGAACAGTCTGATATAGTAATTTAGAGACATTTTCAGCCTGCGGTTGGACAGTGAGGGTTCACCTGCCTCTGCGTACAGGCTGTACACAGGGGTGGTGCGGAATGCTCCAAGACAGAGACGAAGCCCTTGATGGTGGATAGGGTCCAAGAGTTTCAGATAAGAGGGTCTTGCAGAGCCGTACACAGCACAACCATAGTCCAGTTTGGAGCGGACCAGGGCTCTGTAGAGATGCAGCAAAGTTTTCTTATCAGCGCCCCAGTCAGTGTGTGCTACGACCCGCAGAATATTCAGAGCTTTCTGGCAAGAGGTTTTGAGATTTTTAATGTGGCTGAGAAAGTTGAGTTTTTGATCAAAAATAACTCCAAGGAATTTGGCTTCTTTTACAGCTGGAATGGTGGACTTGTCCAGACGAATTTCAGGATCAGCAAAAAATTGACGAAAGTTGTGAAAATGGATTGACTGAGTTTTGGTACGTGAGAAGGTAAACCCGTTTTCCTCGGCCCACTGCTGGATCTTGTTGACACAAAGTTGGAGTCGACGCTGTACGCTGGGGTAAGAAGCTCCCACTGCGTACAGCGCAAAGTCGTCAACGAACAGAGAGGACTCAGAGCCCTGGCTTACCGATTTCACAATGTCGTTGATTTTAATGCTGAAAAGAGCAGGAGAAAGGATGCTCCCTTGAGGGACACCCAACTCCTGCCCATGGATGTCAGAGAGTGTGGTGCCAACACGCACCTGGAACTGTCGATCAGCCAAAAAGTTCTGTATGAACAGAGGCAGGTGACCACGGAAACCAAGTCTGTGCAGGTCCAGAAGAATTCCTGACTTCCATGTGGTGTCGTACGCTTTTTCTAGATCAAAAAAGATAGCGACCACATGCTGCTTATTGACAAAGGCATTGCGGACGGTGGTTTCCAGACGGATTAAATGGTCAACTGTCGAGTGGTACTTCCGGAAACCGCACTGTTCACTGGCCAAAAGGCCATCAGTTTCCAGCTTCCACATCAGACGGGAGTTGACCATCTTTTCCATCAACTTACAGAGGCAGCTAGTCAGAGCTATTGGACGATAGTTGGAAGGGTTGGTAGGGTCCTTTCCAGGCTTTGGAATTGGAATGATCAGGGCTTTTCCGCCAGGAGGGCGGAAAGCACCCTGTGGTCCAGATATGGTTGTATACTTTAAGAAGGGTCTGGAGACAGTTTTCTGGAAAATGTTTCAAAACCTGATAATGAATATCATCCAGACCAGGGGCAGAATCAGTGCAGGTTTGTAAAGCTGTTTTCAGTTCATTGATTGAAAAAGGGAGATTGTAGGCTTCAGAGTTGTCTGATGTGAAATTGTATAAAGATTTCTCTCTGAGTTGTTTGTTTTTTAAAAAGGCTGCAGATTTATTTGAAGATGAGGAGTTCTGTTGGATGGTGGAAGCCAACAGATTGGCAACAGCTTGTTTGTCAGTGACCAGAGCATCAGCAAGTTTCAAGTGATGAATGGAGGGGTTGGTGTTTTTCCCTTTGATTTTTCTGATGATGTTCCAGACTTTTTTCTTTGAAGTTTTTGATGTCAGCCCGGAGCAGAAGTTTCTCCAAGACTGACGTTTACTGATTTTGAAAGTGTGTCTCGATTTGGCGCGGAGTTTCTGATGGGCTCGAGCGTTGGGACCTGAAGGTCGTTGGTATACCCGACGCTGAGCCCGTTTGCGAACTTTTGAAATTTGTTGGCAGTCTAAATTAAACCAGGGTGTTTTGGGCATTTGGAGTTTACTGGAAGACATTGGAATACAGGTTTTAGCACACTTTATCACAGTGTTAGTCAGAGATTCTGCTGGGTCTGGACTCTGAAGAAAATCAGTGTCCTGGAATTCTTTCAAAATATTGGTGGCAAAAAGATTCCAGTTGGCCTTCTTATAATTAAGATGTTGTGAGACACAGATGTTTTCAGTTAATAAGGGTTTTAAAAGAACAGGGAAATGGTCACTTCCGTGCAGATCGTCATGGACAGACCACTCATAGTCCAGGACCAGCGAGGGGTCACAAATCGACAAATCTAAACACGAAAGTGAACCTGTGGAAGAGTGGAGGTAAGTTGGAGCTCCATCGTTCAGACAACACAAATCAAAGTCTGAAAGGACATCCTCAAGAAGCAGACCTCTGGATGACGAACTGACACTACCCCAAAGAGGATTGTGACCATTAAAGTCACCCAACAGCAAAAAAGGTCGAGGAAGTTCTCCGATCAGACTGACAAGGTCCTGACGACAAACCGGGACAGAAGGTGGCAGATACAGTGAGCAGATTGTAACAGTCTTGTGGAGAGTGACTCTCGCAGCTACAGCCTGAAGGGAGGTAGTCAGAGCGACAGGACTAAACAGCAAAGTTTTGTGTAAAAGAAGGGCAACACCGCCTGACAGTCCCAATGTGGATGGTTGTGCCGGTTTAGAAAGAATATTAAAGCCAGAAAGAGTGAAGGTCTTCTGGCTTTGAATTTTAGTTTCCTGAAGAGCCATGACGGAAGGTTTTACAGTTTGACACAGAAGTTGCAGCTCCTCAAAATTTGAATTTAGGCCACGGATATTCCAATGGATTAGTTTACTACTATCCATGGTGCAGAGGATGAACAGGAGAGAAATCAAGTCATCTCCTCGTCATCGTCTGCGTTCAGTGGAGCAAATTTATTGCTTAGTTTCACTGGACTGTTTGGGTCTTCAGACCTGCTGGCAGACTTGCCCACAGGTGAAGAAGGTCTGGATTTTGGGGATGGTGGAGGTTTCTTCCTCATCTCCACCATCTCCACACTTGGTTGAACTCCCTTGCCCGCACGGGCACTGCTCGAGGAAGTTCGAGGCGGGAGGCCTGGCTTTTTCATCTGCCCAGCAGCAGATGGAGTAGACTGCTGGGCAGTCTGAGGGGTGGCGGATTGTTTGCCTCCACCAGGGGCACCCACTTTGGGTTGGGAGGTGGTGGACTTGCTTCCACCCGAGCTTAACGGTCTTCCTTGTAATGTCTTTGAGAAAATAAATTCATCAGTCTGGCAGCAGACTGAACGGGTCGTTACTTTCTTTATTGCTGAAGCATATGAAGACGCTGTTGGCGTCTGACTGCCAACAACCTGCTTACGTGCCTCAAAAAATGAGATCTTCTTTTCTGTTTTAACTTTCTGAATGTTGGACTCCTGGATCCAGACAGGGCAGTTGCGTGAAGAGGAGGGGTGGTCGCCACCGCAGTTTGCGCAATGAGCCGGGTCTTTACATGGCCCATCATGGGTTGCCTTGCAACAAATACCACACACCTCCTCCCCAGAACAGCGATCTCTGACATGTCCAAATTTCTGACATCTGAAACACCTCAACGGGGATGGGACATACAATTGCACACGGACATTTAGGTACCCTACTTTAATGACCTGAGGAAGCACAGGGTTGCAGAATGTCAGAAAGAGGGTGTTGGTGGGCACTCTTTCTGCACCTTTTTTGACTGTCACCCTATGCACCTCTGTCACACCTTGGGATGCAAGTTCTGTCTTGATCTCCACTTCCGAGACACCTTTCAAATCCGGGCACCGAATAACTCCCTTGGATGAATTCAATTGCTTATGGGGAGTCACCCGAATCTCTCTGTCCACGAGCTTTTTTGCCTTCAACAGCTGTTCCGATTGTTTTTTTGACCTGCACTGGACGAGGAATGATCCGTTCCGTAGCCTTTTCACGGACTGAGGGTCACCTGCTAGACCTTGGAAGCCCTTCTGGATCGCAAAAGGACTCAGAGCTGAAATGGGCTTTTCCTGCTCCGTCCCTTCTATCACGAGCCAGGAAGCCCAAAAACCTGTCCTCTCTCTTATCTCTATATCTGAATCACTGTCCGATTCGAAATCCCCTGAAATAGGGGCTGCTGCCTTCCTCTTCTTTTTGGGGGGGATAATTTTTGAAGAAGCCATGTTTAGTTTAATTATATTTCGTCTCTCCCTTACCCACCCACCTTGGAGTCCAACTAAGGGGCCAGGGCCAAGAAATCACTGTCTTGACCCCTTCCAGGCTTCAGGAGAGATATACGACAAACAGAACGCCACTACCCCTATCCCCCCTGATCATGCTCAACTCCCGGGAACAGAGAGCCGAGCACTGCAGGGGTTACCTTGGCCAGTCGGAGAACTGCCTGTCTTGACCCAGCCCCACGAAGGGGAAGCCGATTGATACACCCGGGCCAGAGTGTACCTCCTGTCTAGGAGAGGTCCGAGCCAAAGTGATGTGTTGAGGGCGTTGGCCCTCTCAATCACCAGGATCTCATCCCCCTCCGTCACAGGTCGCACCGCACGGCAAACGCGGCGGATCTTAAGAAGACCACAGAGAGAAAAGGAGTGTGGAAAAGAAGACTTGAAGGGGAGACGAAGATAGAAAAGAGCCAAATAAGAAAGGCAGAAAACAAGAAAAGGAGAAAGGCGGGTTACTATTAGTCAGGATCCTCACCCTTAGCCTATCTGACATGGGAAGCCCTACCAGGGCATCAACTCCTTACCACGTTATGTTTAGGCCAGACAGCATCTTGACTTCTCAGGCCTAGAAGCAGTTTTAAAAAACCAGCCTATCTTCAAGTATTGATGCCCCCGCCAGCAAAGCCTAAGGGATCACAGGACCACGCAAGCCCTCCGACCACGGCAAGGTTGCAACCCCCGGAGGGGTGGTGTGTGTGTGTGTGTGTGTGTGTGTGTGTGTGTGTGTGTGTGTGTGTGTGTGTGTGTGTGCATTGCGTGTGTGTTTGTGCATTGTGTGCAAATGTGTGTGTGTGTGCCTTGTGTGCAAGTGTGTGTTTGTGCATTCTGTGTGTGTGTGTGTGTGTGTGTGTGTGTGTGTGTGTGTGTGTGTGTGTGTGCATTGCGTGTGTGTTTGTGCATTGTGTGCAAGTGTGTGTTTGTGCATTCTGTGTGTGTGTGTGTGTGGGTGTGTGTGTGTGTGGGTATGTGTGTGTGTGTGTGTGTGTGTGTGTGTGTGTGTGTGTGTGTGTGTGTGTGTGTGTGTGTGTGAGCTAGTGTGTGTGCAAGCGCACGAATTGTGTTTATGTATACAGAGAGTATGCGTATGTGTATATGTGTGTCTGTGTGTATGTTTTGTGTGTGTGTGTGTGTGAGTGTGTGTCTCTGCGCCTGTTTTACCGCGTGTCCTACAATGACTGTCTTTAAGTAAACGAAACCATTTGAGATCTGTTATAAGAACTGATATAATGTAAGAAAGCTGTGTTATATATTACCATTAGTGTTGTATACATATACATGTGTGTGTATGTATGTATGTATGTATGAATATATGCATGCATGTATGTATGCATGTATGTATATATGTGTGTGTGTGTGTGTGTGTGTGTGTGTGTGTGTGTGTGTGTGTGTGTGTGTGTTCTACAATGACTGTATTTACATAAATAAATCCATCATAGATTTGTAATACGAACCCATATAATTGAAGAAAGCTGTATTACATATTACAATTAGTGTGTATCAGGCCGCTAACTCAAAAACTTTCTGAAAAAGACCGGGATCCAGGGGCCACCTATGCCCCAGTTGGGTCCAGAGGCAATGCCGTGGCGAGGGTGCAGGGGGGAAAGCCCCCTGGCCCCAATGGAATGTAAGCAGTATTGAAGACTCATCTGTGGTCTCTCATAAGCAAATCACTAGGCCGCAAGAAAAAAACAAAACAAAAACTAACTGCACACACATACACACTCACACACATATACACAGAAGAATGCTCACTCAAATAAATTTCTTAAAAAAAAAAATCAAAAAAAAAATCGGTGTTTGTCTCAACAGCCATGTAAATAACTTGGTAATAAAAGAATGATACCCTTTATTGTAGTCATGATTATTGTGTATCTCAGTTCTTGTTGTTTACAAGGAAGCTGACCACATCACATACTACTTATCTAGGCCATCATACCAACAGAACAAAATCCATGCATGTTTGTTTAAAAAAAAAAAAAAAAAAGGGGGAGTAGTGATGGTGGTGGTTAAAACATTACTGTGATCAAGAAATCCAGTCTGCTCTGACTGCAGTCCAGGGCTCTTGAGGCATCAACGTATTTCTGGTATTGCAGGTCTTCTTACAGTGCTGTCAACACCACAGTCTGCCAAGTTCAGCTTTTTTCAACGAAGCGAATAGGTAACAACCAGCCATTCTGGCTTGTTCACTGCCGTTGATTGAAACTGATCACTTTTATAGTCTTTTAGTCTACTCCCATCTCCAACAGTTGACAATTGTGCCTTCTCTCCCCAATTTTACAATTCGTGACACACAGGACTTGCATTTCCCCGCAAAAGATCAGGTCTATGCATGCTACACAACAAATGGCTGAACAAATCATATTTACCTATGTATTTGCCTGCCACTGAACTGGTCTGATTAATGTATGCATAAGCGCCGCAATATACCCTAACATCCATGGGCTGTATTGCCTTGAACATGGAATCATGAAACCTGCATTGCAATAACTGCAGACTTTTTTTTCCCCTCTGATGTTCGTTTTTCCCGCATCTGAAAGTAAGGCGAAAGTTTTCCTGCCTTGAAAATGTGGCGTAATATATAACAGCATGCACACAAATCCATACACAGCCATAAACATACACACAAATCCATACACAGCCATAAACAGACACACAAATCCATACACAGCCATAAACATACACACAAAAACATGCACAGTGATGTGCATAAATATGCAAACCCACATTGTCTGCACACACACACACACACGTGGTCATATGTACCCATATACATACCCCCATACAGACAAATTGCTGCCATGCACACACAAAACCTACACATAAATATCCATACTCAAGCTAATACAATGATACACATACACACACGTACACACACACACATACGCACACACACACACTCACTCACACACTAGATGTTCACTTCCATACAAGTGAGCAGAACAGTTACAGACACAAGCCAGCCTGTCTACCTGGTCAGTCAAAGTCAGAGGGGAAGAATATCCAATAGGCACCCCATGGGAGAGACAGGAAATTTCTGCACACACACAGCATGTCACTCTGCATTTCAAAAACATACTTCCAACCATAAATTCCGACTGAAGTCAATATGCATAAACACAAATGTACAATCAGGTATGGAAACATGTGGAGAAAAAGAGGTTTGGAATACAGCAGGAAAGGGAAGGATGAAGGGAAACATACTGCATGAATTAAGCAATTAATGTGCACGATATCGGATCAAACTATGAAAGAGAAAGAGAGAGAGAGAGAGAGAGAGAGAGAGACTGAGAAAGAGAGAGAGAGTCTGCGTGTATGTGCATGAGTGTATGCGTGCATGTGCACGCACATACAAGTGCATACACTCATCTGTATGCATATGTATGTGTGTGAGTGACATAACTGCCACTGTGTGGAAAGTCAGCTATGTAATGACGGCTGAGGAGGCATGGGAAGAGGAGACAGGGGAAAATGACCTACCTCCCTTCTACCAGCATGGCACTGGGTGGAGCTCATCAACCAATTCAGCAACCTTTCATTTAAAGGCAATAATCCGTTACACATATACAGAGAATACAGTGCTTATATTACACCACCTTGATCCGCAGAGAAGAAAAAGCTGTTCTTCTTTCTTTCTAATTTTTTTTTTTAACCTATATTTCTTCTCTTTTTTCCCTAATCATCAAAATAGTGAATGAAATAGTAATTCCTTACTTAGATCTATTTTCAATTAAAAAAAAAGAAAAAGAAAAACGAAATGACTGGCAGTTATGGTGTGAGTGAGTGAGTGAGTGAGTGTGTGTGAGTGTGAGTGTGTGTGTGTGTGTGTGTGTGTGTGTGTATTTAGACCCATACATCAAGATGGCTCATATACTGTGAAACTCGGCCTCCTCCTTGAGAACAAAACTACCTGTATATTTATGTATTTCTTTTTTTTTCTTTTTCTGTCTCGTCTCCTATGTCCTCTCAGTAGCATTCCTCTCCTGCCACTCTCCCTGCTCCCTCACCCACAGCCGCACCCAGGCTGTGCTGTCCCAGCACCACCAGTTCCCAGGAGGCAGCTGATATCATTGTTGTCCTCCCTGGCTCACCCACCCAAGGGACACTACCTGCTGCTCAGTGGTGCCTGTTCCCATCCAGTGTATGCAGGACATCACCTTCTCTTGTAGACCACCTTAATTACTTGGTCACAGAACTAGCACGAATGCACATCTTCATGGAGAATGCTACCATGTGCCTCCTACTTCAGTCCTCAAGACTGACCACTGTGACATGAATTCATTGGGGTATGGATCACAGGAAATTAAAACGAAGGTCATCATGAGAGCAGCATGAACGACTACTGAATAATAGGAACTGTGCTTTAATCATCATCAATGAGGATGATAAAGATGATGCTATGGAGTCCCATCCTGGTCTAAAACCTCCATGACATGGCTACACTCTACGCTTCTTTTCATGTATCCCTGTGTCAACCAGGATCCTGGTCTAAAACCTCCATGACAGGGCTACACTCTACACTTCTTTTCATGTATCCCTGTGTCAACCAGGATCCTGGTCTAAAACCTGCATGGCATGGCTACACTCTACGCTTCTTTTCATGTATCCCTGTGTCAACCATTATCCTGGTCTAAAACCTCCATGACATGGCTACACTCTACGCTTCTTTTCATGTATCCCTGTGTCAACCAGGATCCATTATACAGTCCACAGATGTGCCGGTCTGGTAACTTCAGCAGTACAATCCAAGATGACATCTGACTGCGTTGCTTCTTCTTCCCAGCTGATCCCACTGCACATCCATCAACTCTGAACAGGAGCAGGTAATGGATGAAAGTTCCAACAAACCTTGGTCTCTAATGAGACTTGAACTCATGACTTCCCACCACATAACCAGGATGCTATCCGCCACACATGGACGCTGGTCTGAGCACAATGAGACTTGAACTCATGACTTCCCACACACAACAGTGATGCTATCCGCCACACATGGACGCTGGTCTGAGCACAATGAGACTTGAACTCATGACTTCCCACCACACAACCAGTGATGCTATCCGCCACACATGGACGCTGGTCTGAGCACAATGAGACTTGAACTCATGACTTCCCACCACACAACCAGTGATGCTATCCGCCACACATGGACGCTGGTCTGAGCACAATGAGACTTGAACTCATGACTTCCCACCACACAACCAGTGATGCTATCCGCCACACATCGACGCTGGTCTGAGCACAATGAGACTTGAACTCATGACTTCCCACCACACAACCAGTGATGCTATCCGCCACACATGGACGCTGGTCTGAGCACAATGAGACTTGAACTCATGACTTCCACCACACAACCAGTGATGCTATCCGCCACACATGGACGCTGGTCTGAGCACAATGAGACTTGAACTCATGACTTCCCACCACACAACCAGTGATGCTATCCGCCACACATGGACGCTGGTCTGAGCACAATGAAATACAAGATGCATGAGAAGGAGCGGCAAAATGAAAAGGAGAAAGGCAGCGGGTTGCTATGGTAACACACAGATCGGTGAAGAACATCAAAGGTCAAACAATTAACATTCCTGAGAGACACACAGAGGTATGCACTCAGGCAAACCAGCCAACAAACAGACAGACAAGGCAACACAAAAAAAAATTCAGTTTTATTTAAAAAGAAAGAAACAAACAAACCACAGGGGTACATAAAAAGAGATGCTGCACATCACATGCAACTTCTTCCAGTGACACAAAGAGGAGGACCAGAGGGAAGGCAGCTGTCAGACCAACACCTATCCATGCCTTACCTGCCGTCAGCTCCAGAACATGTGCCAGGGGCAGATAGCCAATGTAGGTGTCTGATGGATACTTCCTGCAAAACGTGGTCATTGATATCTATAAACCTTTATATTGTTCTGTTTGACACAAAAACCACCACACACACACATTTTCAGCTTACAAGGCACTGTAGAGTACAGGAGGCATCTCTGAAAATTTTTATACATCTATTTCACTCACACATGTTCTTCCCAAAATACAGCACATGACTAGCTGTACATGAAATCAATCTCTGGCCCAACTTATGTACACAGTATCGCTCGCCAAAAATGCTAATTACCCTTGTAACACCATACAAACAAAACATACCAATTTCTAAAAACACAATCCTAACAGAACCCAACCACATCTTGCAATTAGACTAGCCCCAATTCGGACTGGCACAAACAGGCATGAATTGCTGCTTTAGTTCTGGCTTGGCCACAAGTTCTCTCTTCCTTTGGGGGTGTGTGTGTGTTTTGTGTGTGTGTGTGTGTGTGTGTGTGTGTGTGTGTGTGTGTGTGTGTGTGTGTGTGTGTGTGTGTGTACGCCTTGTCTAGCACCTACATCCCTATCTTTTCTAGTTTTTACAGTTTCATTTCACAGGATTTCAACATCCTGGAAATAGGAGTAAGTCAGCAAAAAGTATGCACAGTGAAAACAAAAGGCATGGCTTGGCAACGTTGGGCCTGGAACAGAACCAAAGCAACAAGCCTTGTGCTCTGCCTTCTCCTTTCCCTCGACTCCTCAGCCGCATTACTCCCATGCTGCTCATTCCAGCTCCCACAAACACAGCCACACCCAAGCTTGTTCCGTTGTAGCTCCAATCACAGCCACACCCAAGCTTGTTCCGTTGCAGCTCCAGTCAGGTATTCACAGGAAGCAATCCAACAGTGGAAGGCCATCATAACACAACAGACCGGAGGAGACAGATTCAGAATGTCTGGTAGAACTGAAGCATCAAGGGTGTGCACGGTTTGGGGGTCATCAGTTCTGGACATGAAGCATGCAGCCAGCATGGGCACAAGTCGTGATCCTGATTTCAGGAATGACATGCCCAATACGCTGCCATCTTTGTCCATACTATTCTGGGTGACGAGCACATCTTCAACGTCACGACATCTTAGTCATCTGCGGCTTGACTTCCCTGTTGATGATGGTGCGAACACGACTTAAATCAACACCACCCTTCACAAAGTTAAATGAAATCTGAAGAAGCAACAGTTCAGACAGGTGGTGTGTGTGTGTGTGTGTGTGTGTGTGTGTGTGTGTGTGTGTGTGTGTGTGTGTGTACTAACCTAAGCAACAGTTCAGACAGGTGGAGTGTGTGTGTGTGTGTGTGTGTGTGTGTGTGTGTGTGTGTGTGTGTGTGTGTGTGCCCCTAACCTGTGCATGTTCTTACACGTGCTTGCAGAGCGTATACACATGACACATGCTGAAAGAAAGAGAACCAAGAGAAAGGTGGTGAGCATGGACACTCACCCCAGGTCTGGGATTCTCTCACACTGCCCTGACATTCCACACATCAGATTGCCATGACTCATCACCACTCCTGAAACAGCACAACACATCACCACTGTTACACACACAGCACAGTCTTCTGCTTCTCTGTCATCAACCTCTTCATCAAACTTTCACAGAGGGCTGAAGGCTCCCATTTACTCAGCAAACAGTTACACATGTTTGTAAATCCTTCCCGTTCATCACACTTTTTATAAGCTTTAATACACCCACTCAATTTATCACACGTTATATACTTGTAGGACGTGTCTTTACAGTTATTCTTGGGCATCGCAAGAGACAGACCAACAATCTTCACAGTTATTTTTGGGCATCGCATGAGGGAGATCACTAATCTTAATTATTGGGCATCGCATGAGGGAGATCACTAATCTTTATAGTTATTTTGGGCATCGCATGAGGGAGATCACTAATCTTTACAGTTATTTTTGGGCATCGCATGAGGGAGATCACTAATCTTTACAGTTATTTTTGGGCATCGCATGAGGGAGATCACTAATCTTTACAGTTATTTTTGGGCATCGCATGAGGGAGATCACTAATCTTTACAGTTATTTTTGGGCATCGCATGAGGGAGATCACTAATCTTTACAGTTATTTTTGGGCATCGCATGAGGGAGATCACTAATCTTTACAGTTATTTTGGGCATCGCATGAGGGAGACACTAATCTTTACAGTTATTTTTGGGCATCGCATGAGGGAGACACTAATCTTTATAGTTATATTTGGGCATCGCATGAGGGAGATCACTAATCTTTACAGTTATATTTGGGCATCGCATGAGGGAGATCACTAATCTTTATAGTTATATTTGGGCATCGCATGAGGAGATCATATCTTATAGTATTGGGCAGATGGAGAAACCAACAATCTTTTTATCGCCAGGACAGTAGGGTCAGACTGCAGTCCATTTCGACATAAACTCAGTCTGTTCATTGTACGGTGATACTTTCTTACCTGTGCACATCATTCACAGTGTTGTGAAGACCCATCCCAATCATTCTACTTTCACACGTCTGCCACATTCACAGCGGGGGTATCTACCACAATATCACTCCTTCACAGGTGTTCATCCTGCCATTCAATTCTGTAACTTATATTGTCATGATAACGGTCTTCAACTTTGAAATGTTTATGGAATTGGTTATCACTCTCAGGCCACGTCTCCCAGCTCCTCTGCACACACCCACACCTGAGATGGTTCTGTCACACACCCAGTGGCAGCAGTCCAAGGGAACTACCAACACTGGGTCGTCATGGATTAAACCACCTCCATAAATCAAACCAGGGTTCACACTCTAAAAAGGCCACACAGTGTGCAAACTTTTCATAATTTCTTGAGATTCAGTTGGACTAAATGTCCAAACTTGTTTGCGTCAAGCACAAAATCTTTTCTTTCTTTTTTTTTTTCTTTTTTTTTTTAGGGGACAATATCAAATTTACATATTTTTTATGAACCCAAGTTCAATTTTTACACACTTCAAGGCCTGAAAAGGGTACCTCAGTTTTCCAGATCTTTCACAGCTGTATGAACTATGCACATTGTCTTTCTAATTTTCTTCCCTGAAGATGGAGTATGGCTGCCTTAATGGCGGGATAAAAAACGGTCATGCACACAAAACTCCACTCCCATTGTAGGGTAGATGGGATTAATACTTGCCTGTCCATACAGGGAGTGTCCGCAGGAGTATCAGCCTGTGTACGCAGAGCAGAAGAAGAAGAAGTCTTTCTAATTTTCATATATTTTTTAAAAATTTAATGATTGGTGATATCATGCTCTTCCAGTATGTTAACTGTATGTCAAATCTATTACTTACATGTCTACTTATTCCAGAATCAAATGCCCGCAGCCCTGAGATCAAACCTGATAGGAAGAGGTGGAAGAGAGAAAGAGATCAGAGAATGAAAACAGTAGGCCGCAGACAACTAAAACAGCACCTCTAAACTTTGTACTGCTTGCAACTCCCACTTCAATCCCCCCCCCCCCCCCCCTCCAATGTTTCATTAAACACTAAACTTTTCATATTCTTGTAATCCATTGTCTTGCTTGCAGCAGATGTTCAACATTACTTCTGCCAAAGGTTGTGTTTCCACCTACAACTGTTTTTCTTTTTTTGGTCTGATGGCAAAATCATGCAGACCTACTTAACCAACTGTAACATAACCTGGTGGCCAGATGGAGTACTTCAGACTGCAGGAATGATTCAGGGTGTTTTTCCCCCAAGCGGGTTGTTCAACCTTGACAGAGGTCTGGGCTCTCCTGCCTGCCTTTCTGGTCTGTGTTGTGTTTCTAACTAACCACAATGGCTGACATCTCCTGCCTGCCTTTCTGGTCTGTGCTGTGTTTCTAACTATCCACAATGCTGACATCTCCTGATTGCCTTTCTGGTCTGTGCTGTGTTTCTAACTATCCACAACGGCTGACATCTCCTGCCTGCCTTTCTGGTCTGTGCTGTGTTTTTAACTATCCACAACGGCTGACATCTCCCTGCCTTTCTGGTCTGTGCTGTGTTTCTAACTATCCACAACGGCTGACATCTCCTGCCTGCCTTTCTGGTCTGTGCTGTGTTTTTAACTATCCACAATGCTGACATCTCCTGATTGCCTTTCTGGTCTGTGCTGTGTTTCTAACTATCCACAATGGCTGACATCTCCTGCCTGCCTTTCTGGTCTGTGCTGTGTTTCTAACTATCCACAATGCTGACATCTCCTGTTGCCTTTCTGGTCTGTGCTGTGTTTCTAACTATCCACAAGGCTGACATCTCCTGCCTGCCTTTCTGGTCTGTGCTGTGTTTCTAACTATCCACAACGGCTGACATCTGCCTGCCTTTCTGGTCTGTGCTGTGTTTTCTAACTATCCACAAGGCTGACATCTCCTGTCTGCCTTTCTGGTCTGTGCTGTGTTTCTAACTATCCACAACGGCTGACATCTCTGCCTGCCTTTCTGGTCTGTGCTGTGTTTCTAACTATCCACAACGGCTGACATCTGCCTGCCTTTCTGGTCTGTGCTGTGTTTCTAACTATCCACAACGGCTGACATCTCCTGTCTGCCTCTCTGGTCTGTGCTGTGTTTCTAACTATCCACAACGGCTGACATCTCCTGCCTACCTTTCTGGTCTGTGCTGTGTTTCTAACTATCCACAACGGCTGACATCTCCTGCCTACCTTTCTGGTCTGTGCTGTGTTTCTATCCACAATGGCTGACATCTCCTGCCTGCCTTTCTGGTCTGTGCTGTGTTTCTAACTATCCACAACGGCTGACATCTCCTGCCTGCCTTTCTGGTCTGTGTTGTGTTTCTATCCACAATGGCTGACATCTCCTGTCTGCCTTTCTGGTCTGTGCTGTGTTTCTATCCACAATGGCTGACATCTCCTGCCTGCCTTTCTGGTCTGTGTTGTGTTTCTAACTATACACAATGGCTGACATCTTCTGATTGTCTTTCTGGTCTGTGCTGTGTTTCTAACTATCCACAATGGCTGACATCTCCTGCCTGCCTTTCTGGTCTGTGCTGTGTTTCTAACTATCCACAATGGCTGACATCTCCTGCCTACCTTTCTGGTCTGTGCTGTGTTTCTAACTATCCACAATGGCTGACAAGTTGTATTATGTTCAGTATTTCTGGAGGAACTGGCTAAGAAAGA
This sequence comes from Conus canariensis, assembly GCA_033310375.1. Lineage (NCBI taxonomy): Eukaryota > Metazoa > Mollusca > Gastropoda > Neogastropoda > Conidae > Conus > Conus canariensis. The sequence goes on from CM065741.1 coordinate 22,689,600, forward strand.
AAAGCTTTTTTCAATAGACAAGATAAAGTCCAAGCATTAGCAATGATCAAGCCATCACGTGTGGTACACTACAACATGGACCATTACACAGAAGGGATTTGCACACAACAACTGTAGCAAGAATCTACCATCAAAAGAAATCATTATGAGTACCCCCCCCCCCCCACCTCTTCCCCCCCAGTCCAAACTATTTCTCACATATCCATACTAAACATATGCACACACACACACATACTCACACGGACACACACACACACACACACTCAGCTTCTCATTATTACAACATCTACAAGATTGTTTAACACCAGAATTTCATCAAAACCACATTTTCTTAAAAACACACAGCAACAACAATCTTGTCTCAACCCATGAAAAGTAGGAACAGCAGAACAGTGACAAATAAATACATATATTTAAAAAAGGGTGAGGGGTGGCGGGGGTGGTGGCGGGGAGGATGCATGCAGTGAAGTGTACATGGGGAGACAAAACAATAGTTCCCAATGTGAACACACAACTGGATCCACCCTCAACATGGCTGTGGACTTACGAAACAGTCCATGCAAAAGAGTGTGCAAAACCTGATACACATGCCCACCCAGGTCAACTTCACTATGCTGAGAGGGAGGGAGGGAGGGAGGGAGGGAGGGTGGCCGTCACCAAGCAATAACCTCAAATGCCCAAGGAAAAAAAACTTTTCTTTTAGGTTTCCTTTCCCTCCCATGAAACTATCAGCACACATCAACTTACTACAGAACATCTTCTTGGTTTCTGTGTAACAAAACTACTACCAATCAACAAAAGGCCTAAATACGTAAGGGCAGACAATTTACTCTTTTATGCTGATATCATACCATTAAATCTCGTTCTTGTCACGAAAAAATATTTCTTTGTGTACAAAAAATGTGTGGTGTGTGTGCGTGTGCGTGGGCGTGGGCATGTGCGTGTGCGCATAGGTGTGGGGCATGGGCATGTGCATGTGCATATGTACATACAAATGCATGTTGTGGGAGAGAGAGACAGAGAGTGAGAGAGAATGTCTTTTAACTATATTATTCTTCATTAAGAAGTCATTCTTTACTTCTTTGGAAACATAAGGATTTTGTGAAAGACACGCAAAAATATTTGATGCAAGGGCGTTAAGATCACATCCTGAACGTACAGGATAAACCACTTTTAAAAATCAATACACATTTTTCAGGATTAAAACTAAACCCATCGTTACAGTACATACTGATATAAACAACTATTCTAAGTCTGAACTCTCAATCTGAGATCTACAAGTCTTTTCTGATATTCTTGTACACAGAACAGTGGTTGACACAAAGAACACACCCACAATAAAGGTACAACCTGTACACTGTACAGACACTCAGAACTACGACACAACAAAGCAGAACACATCAAGTTCATTTTTATGTAGGACACAAGACAGAATATTAAATACAAAGCTTGAACGACATACAGTATGTATCCAAATTACTTTTGGTGGGAAGGAGGGGGGGGGGGGGGGGGGGGGGGGGGTACGGCGTTGGAAGAGTTATGTTAGTATGTACTAAAGATCTGTTAAATGCTTAACTACATTCCTATTGTGATACTTTCATACAAAAATCGCTACAGTCCAATATGTTTATGTCATTTACAAGACTACAAAAGGTCACTAGAGAAGAAGTACAGAAAGTAAAGAGCAAATACACAATTTCAAATCCATACATATTCTTTACTACGTGGACGGCTGAGTGAGTACCAGATACAGATAGGACTGTCCCCAAACCCTGCTCCTCACCCCACTGCTTATTTCCCTAACATTTCTTTTCCTTCCTGAATTAAACCTCCTGTTCCTCAACACCACCACAAACTAGGGAAAGGGGGTAGGGAGGGGAAGCAAGGGAACATGATGGACTCAAGCCCCTACTCTACAATGAGGTTCCAAGTGGAACCGACTCCACACTCACCAGAGCAGGGAATGGCAGGCTGGGTGTGGTTATGCCCAGTCCCACCCTTACCTCTTCTACCCAAAGCAAGTCACAGTCAGGTTCAACAATTCCACCTGTCACAGGGGACATGGCAGAGGAAGAGAAGTAGGGGTGGGAAGTGGGAGGCTGGGGACGTCCATCTCAGAAGTCAGGGGGCCACGGAACTCTCTGACACGACACCATAACTACAGAATGACACCACCAAAACAACAACAACAACAAAACCTGTTAGCACACGCAGTAAGAATGCCCTTTTTCGTGCTGCCTGCTGCTGGGGTTTGAACCATCAACATCTGGCTGTCAGTTCGGTGCTTTACACAACTTAGCCAACTTAGAAGCATCAGAACCAAAATGAATAATCAAATCCTATGCTTGTTTATTGTCTATGCTCAAGCTTGTTTACTGTCAGATAAATCTTGAGGGGACTGAGTTCTTGTGCATTTGAGGGTGACAAAGCGCACTTGTTTCCAAGAATTAGTTTTGCAGATATAGCATTCTATTGCTTCATCATTTTGTTTTCTAGGTAATCAAGGATGCTGAGTACCTTTGGGTTTTCACCATGTAGCAACTGCTAAGTAGATAATACTAGATCTTCAGTACATGAATGTTGATCCTATGCCACAAAAATGTACATACGGGATGCAGATACTAGTACATCTGCAAAAAATGCAGACACTCTCACTGACACACAAAGCACACTTCTACCACTGCCTAACTAAGTAGAAGCAAAGATCAAACCACAGACATTATGAACAAAACTGTACTTGAAAAGTAATTCTACCACTGCGACCAAAGAACATGACTAAATGGAAGATTTTTTTTTTTCATGATTTATCTGTCAATGTATGTGACTTTACAAATGTTCGTTCCCTTCCATTATGGTAACACGATCAATTTCACCATGGACCACTATCAACACAACACATCACCACAGAAACTGAAATACAAAGTTGACAGAAAGCAACACCCACTCTCATGATTCTTACATCACATCACACGAAATCAAAAGCATCTACCACACTGATGACAGTGCACACTTTTCTACTACAACACATTTCCGAGAACCTCTTCAGTCCTTAATAAATCACAGTAACACTGAATGACAGCTCTGAGAGAACTGATACTGTCCTCAACAGAAATAGGGACTTAAAAAAGGCATGTACGAAGATAACGTTTGATAATCAAAAACTAAGCATCCTCAAAAAAAGAAAAAAAAAAAAAAAAGAAAAAGAAAGAACAGCAAAAAAAGAAAGACAGACAAGAGAAGGGAGCTTCAAAATGACCTACAACACTACAGCTATGGAAGTCATATTCTCAACAGGCAATGATAAGTCATGGCCTGATGTTTGACATGCAAAAAAATTGCAACAAACGAAATAACCCCCCCAAAAAAAAGCAAACCAAAAAACCCAAGACGGTATGGGTATGGGGTTTTCGTGTCAAAATTTTAACACAATGTATACATTTTTTTCACAAATCAAACTTGCACACCATCATGCTAAAACAAGATCTTCAGCCTATTCATATCAAAAGACGGTCAATGTTCACAAGTTAAGGGGAAAAACCTCACAATGCTGACAATCAATCTATTCATTTTCCAATGGAAGAGACACCCCCTTCTAAACTGTCATTATGTGTATACATTTCAATGTCCATTCTAAAGCTGACATGGAGTACAGGCAGCTGACACAAAGGCCAAGGTACGATGGACAGGCCATGCATTAACAGCTCACAAGAAGGGACAAATGTTAAAGACATGTCATGCATTCACCTCATAAAAGAGGATTCAAGATTTGCCATGCTGACAAAATGTAACCCACAGTCACTGATTACTGACGTAGCTAATTACATCCCTTGACCATGTTAGGAAGCCAGCTGTAATAGCTGTGAACACATGGACCAATGCTCTCCACCACAGTGGACCGCACAAAACACACATTTCACTTGATAGGAAGGGACCGACGGAATTAGATGGCAAACCTGAAATTTGGTTCATCTGAAAACGAAATGTCAGTCTTTCTATTTCTGGTTTAATGTACTCCACTGTATTTCATTTAAGATCTTTAGGACTCTTGGTGAAACATTTGACAGAACACACAAAGAAAGAACTGAAGGTCATGAAAGGCCCTGGCCATTTCCAAACGTCTGTCAACCCTCTTTTCACATCTTTTCTACTTCCTTTTTTTTCTTTTTTTTTAATCCTTTGTGTCATCGTTTCAATCTTTTCCTCTATAATAACATTACCAAGGCCAGTGCCAGCTTTGGAAGATTTAACAGATAACGAAGAGGAACTGGCTTCAGACAAAACTCAAAGCTAGACAAAGAAGAGAAACTGGCCTTCAGACAAAACTCAAAGCTAGACAAAGAAGAGAAACTGGCCTTCAGACAAAACTCAAGGCCTCTCATGCTGTTACCCTTCCAGCTCTCTGTGGACAGCACACCTGCAGACTGACCCACTTCACATGTCATGTCTGCATACAGCGACATGAACTGTGGACAGCACACCTGCAGACTGACCCACTTCACATGTCATGTCTGCATACAGCGACATGAACTGTGGACAGCACACCTGCAGACTGACCCACTTCACATGTCATGTCTGCATCCAGCAACATGAACTGTGGACAGCAGTATGCAGACTGACCCACTTCACATGTCATGTCTGCACAAAGCGACAAATGCCCAACAGCATGACAGGATCTCTGCAGTGCTGTCTGTTCCAAAAATGGCTTCGCTGTAAACCCACTTTGATGGGATATCAAATCAGGTGAGCCAGCCACGCTGTTAAAAGGCTGCACAAACACCTCCCCAAACACCTGTTCGACACCAAGCTGTCCAGGAGAAAGCGCTCTCCTGGTGGTCCACACACACAATTTGGTGTCATATACTATACCATGTCAGACCCTAGCATTCTATGGAAGTTAGTCAGCTCTGCCAGGCCGAATTTTTTGTGGCTAATGCAGTAATAAGACAGTCACGTGACGCCCACCCTACTTCCGCTGTAGGAAGAAGCCGGTGTCCGCTTCCTGTTCCTCAATCATCTTCGGCCTGCAGCCCAAACAAGATAAGTCTTGTGCTCTGTCTCGCCTTTGCTTTGCCGTGTGTGAAGAATTGTTTGTTGTTAGCTTCTTTACTTGTTCAGTTGTGGCTTGCGCTAAACCCGGGTCCCCTTGCCGTGTGAAGCTTTCGGTTGGCGTGCTTTAATTCATCCCATGCTCTTTACATTGGCGTGTTTTGATTGTGTTCTCTCGTCGGTGTTGCCCTCGCGACTTTGTTTTTCTTCCGTGCCATCCAAAACATTTTCGGCACTTGGTCGCCGGGATTCGGAACTCGTTCCTCCTTGGAACTCATTCCTTCTCATCCATCCTTTTATCAAACCCCCCTCAGCGCGCTTTGCCTTTCTCGTGCTCCTCTCGGCAATTTATTTCCACGATCTTTCTCGCCGGTCGTTCGGGCCGCCATCTTGCCCCTTTGCTGGTCGTCTCCGCCATCTTGCCTCACTCCTTTGTGCCTGGTTTAGCAGTTCAGAGAGTTTCCCCCCACTGCCTTAGCACCTGCCCCCTGCCATATTGTATTAGTACGATCGAGCTCTTCTCGATCTAACAGTACTCATTGGTACTGTTCCCATCACGGGGTGATCGAGCTTTCTTTCCGATTTCTTGATCCCGGGGTATTCGATCGTCACTTCTCTCGTTCGATCATTGTGGTGCTTAGTACCTGTGTTTATTACAGAGTCCATCGAGATTTTTCTATCCCTCGATCCACCGACTGTCTCCTCTTTGCGATCGTGTGTTCCGTGATTGTTCCCCACCATAGCCCAACATGGTGAAAGGCAATGACGGGTCGAGCCACTCCACTATTCGGAGGTCGCTCACTGCCCCGGAGGACCCGCTTGTTGATTCCTCGGAACAATCTGCTCTTACTAATGAAGAATGCACGGCCGGTGTGGAGGGGGGTTCCATGCAGGGGACGCGCTGGCTTGCCCTCTCACCTTCAGACGCACGCTGAGACACCTCTTGATCATGCTGCGTCTCGCGACCCTCGGTCCCCGGGGAACTTTGCGGAGGCGCGGACCAGCATGGGTGACGGCTCATGGTCGGAATCACTGCCCGTCACTCGCCAACATGAGCCTCGTGTCGTTTGCCTTCCCCCCACTAACGACACGCTGACTCAATACGCTCTCCCCAGCTGTGCCCAAGTGCAGCCACCACTCAGGCACGAGGAGCGTCAACACTCCGGTGGAGGACTTATGGCCAGTCTCTGGTGGGACGAACAATTCTGAGACATTTTCCTCTAAACACCTTTGGAGCGGACCCCAGCTCCTGGGAACAAGCCTCCATGGACTGCAGTTCCTGGTGCAGACACACAGCTCGAGGCTGCCGCTGAGGACGGGCAGTTCATGTCCCATACCCAACAAAACATTTGTGGAGAAAAAGAGGAACTGGCAAGCAGTAATGACTGTCCTGCCTTTCTTGAACATCCTACCTGCGAGATGCACTTCACTTGCCACTCTGGGCGATACAGTCACCTCCAAATCAACCAACCACACCTTACTTGGCATGTTGATGGTCATCATCACCTCTGATGGCCACGTATCAACATCACCTGTTGGTGGATTTAGACAAACGACAAGGAGACAAACGACATTGTAAATGACAAAATTAGGATCCCCCCACACCTCCCCCCCCCCCCCAAAAAAAAAACCAACAACAACAACAACAAAATCAGCAAATGATTCTCAAGAAAACCTACTCTAAATAACTCTCTAGCACTGCCCAGAGGAAAGAGACTTTTGCCTGCTTAACCATTTGAAAGTTTCAAGACTTAATTCATTACTGGATGTTTCAAACCTTTACATTTTGAT
>CM065741.1:22698936-22716436 GCA_033310375.1 Conus canariensis
GCCTGTCCCATAGCCACAGCCCTGTCTGACCCCTCACAGCCCCAGAAACACACTTGGAGCAGTCAATATACTGCTCATTCCAACAGCCTGTCCCATAGCCACAGCCCTGTCCGACCCCTCACAGCCCCAGAAACACACTTGGAGCAGTCAATATCAAGTCATCATGAGGCAAACCACCGGAGGAGATACTGCACTGCTGCCGAGTCACTTCTGTGGTGTTCAGTGGTGCCTGTTCTGACCCTAAGTACACAGAATATCAACTACTAAGCCCCCTACTGATGACAATAACTGTCAGTTGCAGAGCAGGCGCAAGTAAGCTCTCCCTCCTGAGGGCGCCACTATGTCCGTCCAATGACAGTCCCCTAAAATTTGCCGACATCAGTGACCCTGACTGAATCAAACCAAGGCCACAGACGCGAAGAGATAATTGAAACTGAGGTTACCATGACAGCAGGACATGAAGGGCCACAGAATTGAAGACCTTCTATTATGCTGACTGATGAGGATGATGATGATGAAGATGATGCTACAGATTTCCATTCAGGTCTGAGTCTGCATGACAGGGCTGTACTCTATGCTTTCTTTCATAATATATCCTGACATCAACCAGGCTCAAAAGATACAGACACCTGCAGTGTTGGTCAGGAAATCTGAGCAAAACTCACAGAGATGCATCCATAAAGTGGATGAACCTCGACTGCATAGTCCCAGTCATGCCAACTGAGCCCTTAGCAAAAACTACTTCAAGTAGGAGCCAGTCGAAGTAGAAAAATCCCACAAATAAATGGCTCTGATGGGAACCGAACACACAACCTCCCAGCCAGGAGTCTGCAATGCTAACAACTTCGCCATGGTGGCTGGTCACATACATACATCTTCCTGTACAACTTTGGATTCATCTCTTTCAAAAACACTAACAATCCATATGGAATGTACATCATACATGTACATGATGTTCACTTAGACCTTTTTTCTCTTCTTTTCTAAACGCACATGACCTGATTAAGAGTATTCAAAAGGAAAAAAAATATCCATGTCTCTGACCTATAATGTGCAACACTAAACGACATCTCTTATCTCAACACAGAAACAGACTCGCACAGTTGCACACAGTTAAGCTTCCCTATCCCACTCCCCAATTCCAGTCACCTATACTATCTATGCTACAGGTTTCTCTCATAGAAATCCAGGCTGCTGACCCTGGGCAGAAAACACCATTACATACCAGTGCTATCCATTCTTTTCTTTCCTTTTTTCCCTCCGTGTTCATGATTAACGAATAAAACTGTCATCCACTCTAACTGATTTCTCTACAACACTCTGTCACCGACAGATCCTGTTGCTAATTCTTCTACCTGCAGCATGCTGTACACAGGGCCTCAGTTTCTCATTGCATTTAAAAGATTAGAACCCAGTCCACAGCAACATTGTGGTGGGGTTTGGGTGCAGAGGGAAAATCACGATTCATTCTGGATTTGACCCTACCTGGTTTCTAAGTGAGCATGTAGCTATTTGCCCCGCAATGCACAGTTCTATTATTACTTATACCAAGTCTACAGATCATACAGTATTCCTCATGGCTGGAAGCAAGACAAAAAGCCCCTCTGAAGTAAGAATATGAAAAAGATTGAACAAAAAAAAAAGCACATACAAAAAAACACAAGCAAAAATGGCAAGAACATCGTAAAAAAAAAAGCAAGAGGCATGTGTTAAAGATGATGTTCCCAACAAAATTCTACAGGCCATAAATGCCAAGGTAAGGATCTGACCAAAGCATAGAGTGGAACATGAAGGTCATGATATTATGGATTGCCTGCCTCGAGCCAATGAACACAATGCAGGTCCCCATCTTACTCCAACACTTCCCCCAGCCTATGAGAACTGCCAGCATAAGAAGGACAGGGCATCATGAGTCAAGGCTCAACCCTTTGTGTAGGCTCAGCTCCAAGGGATATCAACTGCAGTATGCTCAGCCAGTCATTAATGAAAACTCAAGTCTTCAACTGTCTCAAATAAGGATTGCAATATATGTCAGCCACATATTGTACAGTTGCAGGTTCAATCAACTGCAGGCTCAGCCAGATATCACACAGCTGTCTCGATCAATCACAGGCTCAGCCATACAACTGTCTCAATCAATTATAGGCTCAACCATATATCATACAGCTGTCTTAATTCCAGGCTCAGCCACATATCACACAGCTGTCTCCATCAATTACAGACTCAACAATGTTTCATACAGCTGTCTCAATCAATTACAGGCTCAGCCATATATCATACAGCTGTCTCCATCAATTACAGGCTCAACCATATATCATACAGCTGTCTTAATCAATTACAGGCTCAACCATATATCATACAGCTGTCTCAATCAATTACAGGCTCAACCATATATCATACAGCTGTCTTAATCAATTACAGGCTCAGCCATATATCATACAGCTGTCTCAATCAATTACAGGCTCAGCCATATATCATACAGCTGTCTTAATCAATTACAGGCTCAGCCATATATCATACAGCTGTCTCAATCAATTACAGGCTCAGCCATATATCATACAACTGTCTCAATCAACTACAGGTTCAGCCATATATCATACAGCTGTCTCAATCAACTACAGGTTCAGCCATATATCATACAGCTGTCTCCATCAATTACAGGCTCAGCCATATATCATACAGCTGTCTCAATCAATTACAGGCTCAACAATGTTTCATACAGCTGTCTCAATCAATTACAGGCTCAGCCATATATCATACAGCTGTCTTAATCAAGTACAGGCTCAACAATGTTTCATACAGCTGTCCCAAACAATTACAGGCTCAGCCATATATCATACAGCTGTCTTAATCAAGTACAGGCTCAGCCATATATCATACAGCTGTCTCAATCAATTACAGGCTCAGCCATATATCATACAGCTGTCTTAATCAAGTACAGGCTCAACAATGTTTCATACAGCTGTCCCAAACAATTACAGGCTCAGCCATATATTATATGTCTGTCTCAATTAATTACATGCTCAGCCATGTATTATACGTCTCAATCAATGACAGGCTCAGTCATGTGTTATACAGCCGCCTTGATCAATTACAGTCTCAGCCATATACCATAGAACTGTCTTAATCAATCACAGGCTCGGCCATATACTATTCAACTTTCTCAATCAATGACAGGCTCAGTCATGTGTTATACAGCCGCCTTGATCGATTACAGTCTCAGCCATATACCATAGAACTGTCTTAATCAATCACAGGCTCGGCCATATACTATTCAACTTTCTCAATCAATGACAGGCTCAGTCATGTGTTTCACATCTGCCTTGATCAATGACAGGCTCAGTCATGTGTTACACAGCTGCCTTAATCAATGACAGGCTCAGCCATATGCCAAAAAAACTGTCTTAATCACAGGCTCGGCCATATACTATTCAACTTTCTCAATCAATTACAGGCTCAGCAATGGGTTGTCTTGATCAATTACATGTTCATCCATCTACCACACATCTGTCTCAATCACTTAAGGACTCAATCATAGATCATACACTTGTCTTTAATCTACTGCAGGATGAGCCATATATCACACATTTATCTTAATCAATTGTAGGCACCACCATTTATTACACAGTTGTTTAAATCCATTGCAGGTTCATCCATATACATACAGTTGTCTGAGTCCATTGCAGTCTCATCCCAGAATTATTTTGATTGATGGCAGACTCGGATATATATATGTATATATATATATATATATATGTATATATCATAACATGTCTTAATCAGCAGCAGGCTCAACTATTAATGATAAGGGTTGCTTTAACCAAATGCAGACTCAGATCTACATCACACAGTTATCTTAACCCATTCAAGGCTCAGCCATTTATTACACTGTTGTTCTAATCCATTGCAGACTCAGATGTATTACAGAGTTGCATTCTTCAATTGCAGACTAGCCAATTATCATTTAGCCGTCATCTTAATCGATTGCATATTTAGCCATATATCAAGCAGTTACTTTAATGTATTGCAGGCTATGCCATTTATCATATAGCTGTCTTAATCTTTTGCAAGCTCAGCCATATATCATACAGTGGTCTAGTCGCAGGCTCATATATTATACAGTTATCTTAATCTGTTACAGGCTCAGCCATTTATCATACAGTTGTCTTAATCTGTTACAGGCTCAGCCATTTATCATACAGTTGTCTTAATCTGTTACAGGCTCAGCCATTTATCATACAGTTGTCTTAATCTGTTGCAGGCTCAGCCATTTATCACACAGTTGTCTTAATCTGTTACAGGTTCAGCCATTTATCATACAGTTGTCTTAATCTGTTACAGGCTCAGCCATTTATCATACAGTTGTCTTAATCTGTTACAGGCTCAGCCATTTATCATACGGTTGTCTTAATCAATTACAGGCTTGGCCATTTATCATACAGTTGTCTTAATCTGTTACAGACTCAGCCATTTATCATACAGTTGTCTTAATCTGTTACAGGCTCAGCCATTTATCATACGGTTGTCTTAATCAATTACAGGCTTGGCCATTTATCATACAGTTGTCTTAATCTGTTGCAGGCTCAGCCATTTATCATACAGTTGTCTTAATCTGTTACAGGCTCAGCCATTTATCATACAGTTGTCTTAATCTGTTACAGACTCAGCCATTTATCATACAGTTGTCTTAATCTGTTACAGGCTCGGCCATTTATCATACGGTTGTCTTAATCGGTTGAAGATTCAGCCATTTATTATACAGTTGTCTTATCTGTTGCAGGTTCAATCACATATCATACAGATGTCGTATCTGTTACAAACTCAACTATTTATCAAACATTTGCCTTAACCTGTTGCAGGCTCAGCCATTTATCAAACATTTGTCTTAACCTGTTGCAGGCTCAGCCATTTATCAAACATTTGTTTAACCTGTTGCAGGCTCTGCCATTTATCAAACATTTGTCTTAACCTGTTGCAGGCTCAGCCATTTATCAAACATTTGTCTTAACCTGTTGCAGGCTCAGCCATTTATCAAACATTTGCCTTAACCTGTTGCAGGCTCAGCCATTTATCAAACATTTGTCTTAACCTGTTGCAGGCTCAGCCATTTATCAAACATTTGTCTTAACCTGTTGCAGGCTCAGCCACTTATCAAACATTTGCCTTAACCTGTTGCAGGCTCAGCCATTTATCAAACATTTGTCTTAACCTGTTGCAGGCTCAGCCATTTATCAAACATTTGTCTTAACCTGTTGCAGGCTCAGCCATTTATCAAACATTTGTCTTAATCTGTTCCAGTCTCAACCATGTTTCTTATTCGTTCAAACAGTTATTGGCTCAGCTTTACACCATCCTGGCTCAATCAAGTGCAGGCTCAGCCATATGTTGTTCAGCTGCAGGCTCAATCACCTCCACATTCTCTATGAGACAGGCTCCAGCCACTGCAGGTTCAGTCACCCCTGACACAGCGACTGGCTGAACCACCTGCTGGCTCAGCCACACATCAGGCAGTGCTCGATCAACGACAGGCTCCTTCATATATCACAGAGACGCAAATTCAATCAGCCACACATTAGGCAGAGCTTGATCAATGACAGGCTCCTTCATATATCACTGAGACACAGGTTCAATCAGCCACACATCAGACAGAGCTTGATCAATGACAGGCTCCTTCATATATCACTGAGACACAGGTTCAATCAGCCACACATCTGGCAGAGCTTGATCAATGACAGGCTCCTTCATATATCACTGAGACACAGGTTCAATCAGCCACACATCAGGCAGAGCTTGATCAATGACAGGCTCCTTCATATATCACAGATACGCAGATTCAATCAGCTCCGCACTTGGCTGGCACTGTCATACTGTTCAACTAGGCCATGTGCCGTTCAATTTCAGGCACAGCTGCATACCGTACAGGCTCCATCCACTGCAGGTTCCACCACTTGTCAGGCGTCTATACGCTCGGTGATAAATCAAGCAATTTCAGGCATATGTCATAAACCGCAGACTTCATTGTGTCACAAGCAGGTTGCAGGCCATGTGATAGGTCACATAAACAGCGCCATACACTATTATGCTGCAGAGGTGCATTAAGCGGCTGCAGGCTCACCTGGCTACCATGCAAGTGCCGGTGTGATCTTATCCCAGGCCAACCCACGGATAACCACTCCCTGCAGTGCAGCAACAAAGGGGACAAGCGAAAGAAACACTACAAACATCAAAGGACCTCTTCAAAAAAAAAAGTTCTCTGCAAATTACATTTGTTCCTGTCTGCATTTCATTTAATTCTGTGCAGCAGACAGCAGTAAATATGTTGTGTCTGTGTTTACTGAACATACGGCACTTCTCAAACAATTCATGAGTGTGTGAGTGTGCGCGTGTATGTGTACATTCACACTTGTGGGCATGCATGCAACAGATAATGACTAAGCTTCACAAAAAAGCAGCAGGAAGGGAATCTGATCCCCACCCCCTCCCCTCCCACCCCAAAACAGGCGACAACTGTGCGTCAACAGTATGGATCAGTAACAGACATTCCCAGGATCATTAATTTTCTTATAATAATCTCCTAACTTTCCTCCCACTGCCTAAACAGAAGGATCCCTGGAAAATAATATTTTCAAAACTGTGTATTTCTATCTACACAGTTCAAATCATTCAAGTTTTTTTTTTTCTCACCATTTTCACAATTCAATAACAAACACATTATCATAAATAATTCTCTAATTTCTGTCCTAGAAACCAAAAACGAACAGTGTATGCAAAAATTATCCAAGTATTTTTTCCTCCCTGATCTTTTTCATTTCAAACAGCAAGCTTTTCCCCCACTTTACTGGACAATCCTTTTAATCTCCCTCCCCTACCCCACACAACTACTCCTACCCGCCCCCTTCCCACCATATCCCCCCCTGCTCCCTCCATCCTCTCTCCCCCATCCACCCTCTCCCCCTCTCTGACAGAACGTTCAGCACGAGACACAGCTCCCTAATGCTATGTGGGCAGCACATGATATAAAAGCATCGTCAGGTCCAGGCATCACCTCTATAGCACAGTGGGGAGAGGAGCGGAAAAACGGCAAAGAAGACAACACAAAGAGAGAAAAGCGGTGAGGGGGGATACCTTTCGGGAGACCTGTGGAGCCACTGGTGTACATGATCACAGCAATGTCGTCTCTGGTTGGCTTGGTCACTGGGGTCCGAACTACAAAACACACACAATGAATGACTGTGATAAATGTACTTCAAAAATGGGGCTGGTTGGCATGTTTTCAACAACAGAGAAAGACACTACCTCGAAATTGCACAAAGGCTTGGTCCAACTTGTAGAAGATAGAAGTCTCTTTGATCACTGGCTGAACATCAGGAAATGTCCAAACATGCAAGAAAAAATCCTGAATATGACGATCTGTCCAATCTTCCCATACAGGCAAACTCCAAGTCCCCACCGTAAGCATTCATGATCCACTTAAAATCCATTCACAGGAGTTTCAAACAGTGCAGGCCTTATTTGAGAAATCTTAAAACTGTTCCATAGTTATCGCTTAAAAAATGTGAAAAACTCAAAAAACTGTTGAGAATTAATGAAATGGTGCCCATTTTTCACCCTCACATATACATATATATTTTATGGATAAGGAGTGCATAGATGGCATATGTGTTTGCTAACTAGCTCTTTCGAATCTGAAGGCAAACAAGCATACTGATGCACACTATTTCCTCCAGCACAACAATCTGACACATTCTGTCACAGCCTCTTTCTTTTCCTCATACCACACAATCTAACACTCTAATGCTAGCAAACACACGCATACACTCTTCCCCTCTGTCCCCTGACAACCAAACACATTGTATAACTGTCTAAAACCACCCACTACCACCACCCGCTCTCTCTTTTTTCTTTCTACCCAACTTACTGTTCTCAGGTTTGGCTCCCTCCTTCTCCACCTCCTCCATGGTCAGAATGGTCACACTGGCTGGCTTGGTCTTCAGTGAGGGCTTCTGTCCCCTGCTGGTCATCACCACCAGGTGGCTCACGAAAGGCATCCGCTCCAACACGCCCTGCACAGTGCATGTTTCAGCTGTCCTCAATTCTTCCTCCTCTGCATCCCTTTGTGAGAGAGGCAGGGGCAGGTGGGCCAAAGGAGTAGGAAGCTAATATCCCCAGGCAGTCATTCTCCCTACTGTTGTTCTGCTACGCTATCCTACTGTCACCTCTTACTGTACACACTGAACCACTGTCTGGTCAAAACATATCTAACTTAAGTGAAGTTCAGGCTGTCACCTCTTACTGTAGCACACTGAATCACTGTCTGGTCAAAACATATCTAACTTAAGTGAAGTTCAGGCTGTCGCCTCTTACTGTAGCACACTGAACCACTGTCTGGTCAAAACATATCTAACTTAAGGGAAGTTCAGGCTGTCGCCTCTTACTGTAGCACACTGAACCACTGTCTGGTCAAAACATATCTAACTTAAGTGAAGTTCAGGCTGTCGCCTCTTACTGTAGCACACTGAACCACAGTCTGGTCAAAACATATCTAACTTAAGGGAAGTTCAGGCTGTCGCCTCTTACTGTAGCACACTGAACCACTGTCTGGTCAAAACATATCTAACTTAAGGGAAGTTCAGGCTGCTCTCAGCCATGGGAGAATGCATCACCTCACTACACCCCCCCATCTCCCCTCAGTTGATGTGTCAGTACTGTTCACCCGGTCAGAGACCTAGGTGGAATATGACACGCTGGAAAGTGTCACCTGAGCTTACAAACCATTTAAAGATGCACTGCTAAACGTCAATAACAACTTTCACACTTACAGCAACTCAACAGATCCACATTCAGATTCTTCATTTGATCTCCTTCAAGACTGCCATCTTGGATTGAAATGATAGCGCTCCCACCAACATCAGTTGTGCACTTCCCTCATCGCCGTTCAGTACCATAACTGCTGAGTAAAGATATGGCAGTCCCAAGCCATTATGAACACATTCAACTGCAGTGGATGTTCATCCTGTTGAACGAGTCAGCTCAGTTCTCAATGGCTCAGTGAGACCCCAGAAATATCTCTTTTGAAAGTATCATTTGGAAGACCTCTTAAACTGGAATGCAGTGTCAGTAGGACACTGGAGGTCTGTGGCCTTTAAAAGAGTAGTTCATTACATCTAACGTGAAAAGTACACAGGTTTCATGGGGGTTTACTGGTTGATCTTATCAACACAGATGTTTCTGCCACTGCCTTGAATGGCCATGTCATTATTCCATACAACTCATCATCTCCGTCAGAGACTAGCATTCAGATCACTACCATGGAGCAAAACTCTGTCGCACGGCAGACTTGAACCATAGAGTCTAGGTTCCCTTGGTTTCAAAGCCAAATTCTTTAACCACAAAGCCACAATTCCAAGCGCACTATTTCGGTAGCCATAGTGCGTGGGTGGCATGGTGCATGTTGGGTGAGGGTGTTCCCATAACTGGACTACGCTTACCCCATGACTCTGTCATTCTCCTCTACTTCACATAACCCATTTCCCATGCAGAAAATTATTTCTTTGCTCTAGGTACACGAAAATATCAAACTGGTAGTTGTTCTCCTTTCTGCTACATAGCAAAGGCTTGACAAAAGCTACTGATGTAAAGTGTTTTCCCCAACACTCTGTTATATGCAGTTCAATTTCTGGGTACTGGTGTATATATATAGTTCAACAGTTCAGAGTTGAAATATGCAAAATCTGTGTTGGTTTACATGTCTGAATAACTCCGTGAATACAAGTATGGGATAAAGGATCTACAGTGGAACTTGTCTGTAACGATCGCCAGTAATCGTTAAAAACTGACTCTGTACAGAAGGGAACTGCTGGTGCTGAGAGGTACATCCAGTGTAGATACAGACATCCTTTCTCACCCACCCCTCTGAAATGGTCAGGAAAAATAAAACAAAATTAATAAAAGAACAAAAAACACACCTGTAGAAGAAGAAATCTTCATTTCCGAGCCTTAATTAGATGGTGTGACTGTATTCACGAAGTAAAGTGCTCAACTGGGAACAGAAATGTTAAGGCTGTCAGCTGACTGACCCTACCTTCCTCCCTCCTGTCTGCAATCTTCCCTGACAGTTTTCATTCCATAAATGATTGATCTTCTACGCTGATAACCCTAGACATTTTCAGTTTCATCGAGGTGTCATCTATGTGGACTAGTCCATATACACTACACCACATATGTTAAATTTCAAGACCACACTGCGCTTGATTTGAAGCTAATGGATAGACGACTTAGTTACCAAGATGAGAGAATTAAAAAAGAGGGTCTCATGGCCATGACTTAGCAGATGTCTGACTTATGCATCAGCCCACCACACTGGTCCTCATGTCGTCATTCGTATGACTAACCACAGGCAGGGAGAGGGGAACTGTGATGGGGAGGGGAAGCTCCCCACGGAGTAGCAGGTCAAGGTCTGTCTAAGTGTCTGCCCTGGGAAATGGGAAACATGACTGCCATCGCTGACCCACCACTGGAAGCCAGAGCTAAAAGCACAGGTCTTTGAAACGTAGCTCAGGGGAATCGAGCTCCTTGGTTACTTAGAAGTTTAATACTGTAATGCAATACTACCGCAGCCAGAGCTAAAAGCACAGGTCTTTGAAATGTAGCTCAGGGGAATCGAGCTCCTAGGTTATTTAAAAGTTTAACACTGTAATGCAATACCGTAAGTGGTCTACACAGTTTCCATGCTTCTGGATTCCAGAGGCAAAATACTGCCTGCTGTCTGATTTTTCCGACAAAGACGATGGAATATGTTGGAGCATGCACCTACACACATACACTGATCATCAAATTTGCCACGCTGGTCCTGACTGATGATGACATGGAGTCGTAGCACCTCCCCTCTCATCCAATCTCTTCCATACCAACGCACTCGCTCTCTCCCTTCCTTCCTCTCTCTCTCTCTCTCTCTCCACACACACACACACACACTCACACACACACACACACACACACACTTACACACACACACAGAAGATGGACAACAAACTTGCTGACCTGGTTTAGGCTGGAGATGATGTGGGATCTTGCATGTGTATGTAAGTACATATGCGCACACACACACGCATGCATGCACACCACACATATGCACACGCACACACGCATGCACACACACACACACACACACACACATACACCCACACCCACACATACACACACAGAGCAAAGACTGACATCAAACTTGCTGAGCTGGTCGTGGCTGGTGATGACGTGGGTCACCTCCGTCTCATTGATGCCGTGAATGATGGCCTCCTGGCCCAGTGTGGCATACAGCGTTACCACTGCAACAATGTTGTTTTCAACACATGCTCAGTAATCCTGACAATACTCAGGGCTCCAAAGAGGAGAAACAAAAATCCATGAACATTCTAAGGGGGTGGAGAGGGGGGGTGGGGAGAAAGGGGGCACCTTGCTTTCAATGGCGCAATCTGATGCAGATCAGAGCGTCCAGTCATGTGTTGTCACGGTCCACCTTTCGGTTCGACCACAATCAGGACCAAATGTTCACACAGCTGTAGTCAGCCTCTGTCACTGGTCAAATCTGGCTGACACACCATGTCAGTGTGTTGGATGATAGCTGGCCTTCCACTCTCACAAAGAAATGACAGATTTTATTATGTCAGTGTCGTCTGCTTATAATTATAGTAGAAGAGTGTCTAGTGCTCTGTGGATTCCATGCCATGTTTTTTTTTCTGTTTCCCACTCTGCCAGTCCCCCCCCCGCCCCCCTTTTGTTTGTTAAATATTTCCCTTTTTTTGAGGTTTCGCTGACATTCATGAACTCTTGGATAACAGGGAACCCTGAATATTGTTTTCACCCTGTATGATATATGATGACAGTCAGAGTATACAGTTGGCATAACTGAACAAGTTAGTGGACAAGCCGTTTGACTTAATCAAGGACGACTGAAGACATTAGTGTATGCTACATGCGTGTGGCTGAAAAGGATCCTAACGTGGCTGAAAATGATGACCTGGGTGTCCTAGGTGTGGTGAATCGCTGTGGGTGACCACAACATGTCAGCAATTTACATCAACTACATGCACACTGACAAGCACTGATCAAACTTAATCTGCTGTTAGTGCTACAATTCTATACCCAATTTGATGCCCCTCTGACATGCAGTTTCCAAGTGGTAATTTTCTTCTTTTTCCAAACAGAAGCCCATTTTGTCTTGCACTCAAGGAAACAACAAAGTAAAAGTGGAATTAAAAAAAAAGCCAATCACAAATGGGTTACAGACCCATTAGATGAAAGGGGGTTACAGACCCATTAGATGAAAGGGGGTTACAGACCCATTAGATGAAAGGGGGTTACAGACCCATTAGATGAAAGGGGGTTACAGACCCATTAGATGAAAGGAACAGACAGAATTCAGGTAGCTCATGAGGAACGTACACATCCAGGATGTGTGTAAGTTGTCAAGCATGTACAGACAGGCACAGTTTGTTTGTGTTCTCAAACTTTTCACTGTGCTGAAAGTTAATTTCCCCACTTTTTCCCATACACATGTTCAGATGTTTACTAGTTGCCGTGTGTTTTAAAAGGAATTTTAAGTAACTCCACCAGTTAACATGGTCAAACAAAATACAAGACAAAACATGATGAGTTTTGACCTCTTAGGTCTTCTTAAGGCAAGATAAACAACATTCAGGACAATGACAATGGAGAACAAGAAGATAAGAGATTGCATGTTCTTCATTTTCATTGGCTTGAATGTTCTTTATTTTGCCTGAAGAAGACCCAAGAGGTCGAAACGTCATGTTTTGTTTTATAATTTGTTTGTCCATGTTAAGTGGTCAGTTGAACAGACAGTGGGAAGACATGGAGAAACAAGACATGCTGTCAGTTGAACAGACAGTGGGAAGACATGGAGAAACAAGACATGGTGTCAGTTGAACAGACAGAGGGAAAGACATGGAGAAACACCAGAAGACATGACTGGGTCATGGTTTGAACAGACAGACAGTGGGAAGACATGGAGAAACAAGACATGCTGTCAGTTGAAACAGACAGTGGGAAGACATGGAGAAACAAGACATGTGTCAGTTGAACAGACAGGGGAAGACATGGAGAAACAAGACATGCTGTCAGTTGAAACAGACAGTGGGAAGACATGGAGAAACAAGACATGCTGTCAGTTGAACAGACAGGGGAAGACATGGAGAAACAAGACATGCTGTCAGTTGAACAGACAGTGGGAAGACATGGAAAGACAAGACAACAGGAACAAAAAAAGACATGCTGTCAGTTGAACAGACAGAAGGGACAGACATGGAGACAACAAGGACATGCTGTCAGTTGAACAGACAGAGGGAAGACATGAGAACAAGACATCTGTCAGTTGAACAACAGAGGAAGACATGAGAACAAGAGCTGTCAGTTGAACAGACAGAGGGAAGACATGGAGAAACAAGACATACTGTCAGTTGAACAGACAGAGGGAAGACATGGAGAAACAAGACATGCTGTCAGTTGAACAGACAGTGGGAAGACATGGAGAAACAAGACATGCTGTCAGTTGAACAGACAGAGGGAAAGACATGGAGAAACAAGACATGCTGTCAGTTGAACAGACAGAGGGAAAGACATGGAGAAACAAGACATGCTGTCAGTTGAACAGACAGACAGAGGGAAAGACATGGAGAAACAAGACATGCTGTCAGTTGAACAGACAGAGGGAAAGACATGGAGAAACAAGACATGCTGTCAGTTGAACAGACAGACAGTGGGAAGACATGGAGAAACAAGACATGCTGTCAGTTGAACAGACAGACAGTGGGAAGACGTGGAGAAACAAGACATGCTGTCAGTTGAACAGACAGAGGGAAGACATGGAGAAACAAGACATGCTGTCAGTTGAACAGACAGTGGGAAGACATGGAGAAACAAGACATGCTGTCAGTTGAACAGACAGACAGTGGGAAGACATGGAGAAACAAGACATGCTGTCAGTTGAACAGACAGACAGTGGGAAGACATGGAGAAACAAGACATGCTGTCAGTTGAACAGACAGACAGAGGGAAAGACATGGAGAAACAAGACATGCTGTCAGTTGAACAGACAGTGGGAAAGACATGGAGAAACAAGACATGCTGTCAGTTGAACAGACAGTGGGAAGACATGGAGAAACAAGACATGCTGTCAGTTGAACAGAGGGAAGGCATGGGGCGGGCACTGACCGGGGAAGTTGTACTTGAAGCAGGCCTGGGCAGCAATCATCCACTCTGCCCGGGTCTCAGAGAAGATGACCAGTTTGGAGCGAGGCTTCTGCCCCAGGGCCAGGATCCCGCTGCCGAAGTTGCTGACCCGCGTGAACACCGACTCAAATGTCTGCCACTGGTACTCCCCCAAAACAACCTGTCACCAAGAAAAAACAAAGAAGAACCTCAAGAGGCGTCCCAGTGTCTAGAGGTTTGTTAGATGTGAAATACGTCAATTCAACCGAGTCACAAACTGTGGAGCCAAAAGCCCCCTCAAGTCGCACAAATCTGGACGATATAAAAATAAAAAAAACACACCGGCTGTTACATATGTGACAGAATAGATACACATTATTTACAATTGCCCACTTCCATCTCTATGGCAGGTGTCGCATAAACATAGAATCAAGTGATTATGATAGAATGGGTACACACTGTTTACAATGGCTCACTTCCATTTCTAGAATTCAAGGTACACACTGTTTACAATGGCTCACTTCCATTTCTAGAATTCAAACAGAATTAGGTAAGATGTACTTTACAAAGATGTGTCAGCCCCCCCACACCCACAAAAAAAAAAAAAAAAAAAAAGGAAAAAAAAAAGGAAAAACCCACAGACTGGAACCAGGATTTCTGCACAGTTCTAGGACTGAAAATCAATGACCTTCCAAGGACCTAAGAAGAACCTTACTTTTACAACTATAAACAAAAGGATAAACTATGGCCTTACCAGAAAAAAGTTTTATACCAAGCACCACATGTATGATCTCTATTTATTTTGTGACATCATACAAAGAGCTTTCTAAAATTCAGGGTTTTAGTGGAATTCAAACAGCATAAGATTAAGAACCCTGCAGTATAAAGAAACAACTGCTAGTAAAACAAAGTAACTCAGATCAGCAAACCAAAGCGCTACATTTCTTTTACCCCAGCAGCTAAAGCAGAGTTAATGTTATTTAAAAAAAAAAAAACTGTAACAAGTTTTGTTTAATACCTCTGTACATCTAAGCATTTTTTGTAGATTTCTTTTCTTGTAAAATGTTGATATGAATGTGTTCATTTCATTTTTTGAATCTCTAGCAAGTAACTAGCCACACTGTGGATGCACAGGCATTATCCCAGTGCCTTGATTTCCAGGGAGCAATACAAACAGGTCACCAGAAAACAGCCCACCAGAGGAGACACTGCACTGCTGCTGAGTCACTCAGTGCTGTTCAATGCTGCCTGCTCTGATGCAAAAATACATCCACTACAAAACTGTCTTGAGGACAATAAAAGACAACAGATTAGTCGTAGTCCGCTTAGGTAAGCACCTGGAAGGTGGCTTTAATGAACAAACTTTGTGGAATGTTTTATTCCTGATGTGTGTGGCTAGCTGAGCCATGTTAGGCAATTGGCTGATAAGGAAATGTAACAACCTGATTAGATAAGTCCCCCCCAATTGTGTGGGACAAGGTGGGAAGTCCCATCCTAACCCATCGCTTCCAGAACCCAAATAATCCCCTAAAACTTAACAAAGGTAACTGGGGAGCACGGAGATGGGTGAGGGTCACAGAAAGGGAGAGAGAGACAGTGGGAGGGAGGAAGACAGAGAAAGGGAAGGAAAGGGAAGGGGGGGGGGAGGGCAGGAGGGAGGGGAGAGAGAGAGAGAGAGAGAGAGAGAGAGAGAGAGATGGATGATACCAGGGAGGTGGGATACAGGCTTAGTGGAAAGGGCAGATCATAATCACTTCACAAAGTTCATTTTCTCTGATTTTATTTACATAATTTGCGCCTCATCCGTACTTTAACCCTATCTTACATTTCAGAAAAAAAAAGAACAGAGACAGAAAAAGAAATGTGATGAAATAATATGTTAATATGTTCCTGAACAGAAACAAACACACATGCAGGCATTAGTGTATGTGTGTGTGTAACTGTGTGTGTGTGTGTGTGTGTGTGTGCGTGTGTGTGTGTGTGTGCGTGTGCAAGTCTGTCTGTCTTTGGAAGTGTATGTGTATGCGTGTTTCTTTTCTTCAATTGACATGTGTCAAAAACAAAGCAAAATTAAAAGGAGTGCGCCCCCCCCCCCCCCCCCCCCCCCCCCCCGCCCTTGTTCTTGATAATCAATGGTCCAAAACTAGATCACATAAAACAAAGAAATAAACAAACTTTTGAAATTTCCAAAAAAAAAATATCCAAAATGTGGTGTGAGACTTTTCTTCTGATTACAAAGAACAACCATACAACAAGAACAGAACAGCAAAAGAGAATCCTGAAGATCAAACAAGAAACGACCACAGACCCCCAGGAAAGAACAAGTTATTTCCTTTGGCCTAAACATGCAGCCATCCTGCCACACCAAGCACCATGCTTTTTCATTTCATTTCTTATCTATGCTATGGACATCAGCAAATCAAACATAAACAGTTCTATGATTATATGACAGCATAGAACAACAGCTGTTTTTCCTCTCTGTACACCCCTCGACACCCCCCCCCTTCACCACCACCCCTCCCCCCCCGTCACTCCACACTTGCCAGCTTGTCTACCCACCCCCCCACCCCTTTCTCCTTCCATCCCTCTCATCCTTCACAACTTCCCTCGATCATTCAACCTGATACGTGTAAATACATGCGAATAACAACAAATTAACTGAAATAAATAAATCTTAAATAAATGTTAGCGAACCGCCCACAGAACGTGGACAAACGAGTCACAAGACGAAACAACGCGTTTCGACCTCTTAGGTCTTCATCAGGTGAGACATAAACGAATAAAACAACGAAAATTCACTTAGCTTTGATCGCTTCAGATCACTTCGCAGGGTTCATTCAACGCCTTCTTCCTTGCGCTGAACCCTGCGAAGTGATCTGAAGCGATCAAAGCTAAGTGAATTTTCGTTGTTTTATTCGTTTATGTCTCACCTGATGAAGACCTAAGAGGTCGAAACGCGTTGTGTTTCGTCTTGTGACTTGTTTGTCCACGTTCTCTGGGCGGTTCGCTAACATTTATTTAAGATTTGTTTAGATTTCCGCCTGCAGTCCTCTCGCTTTGCAACTTGAAATAAATAAATTTCAAAAAAAAAAGAAGAAGAAAGAAAAAGAAGACACAAAACATTTCCGATTCAACTTCTATCCATTTTCATCACTTCCATCTTGGGTACAAACAACATATAAATGTCTTCTAGAGCAAAGTAAATCCTTTTTAATTCTTTTTCCAATACAAGATAAATATCTTCACAGTTCAACTTCTGTGCATCACAGACGTCACA
>CM065741.1:22718936-22743936 GCA_033310375.1 Conus canariensis
GTTCGGTATTCCATAAAACCATCATCTTTTTTTTTTCTTCTGGAACAGAGATATTAATTTATAAACAGCAGGTTCACAGTGATCCTGTTCAATGAACAATTTGTCATAATCTGGCTAAAATCTGCCTTTTGAACTGGTCTGCATTGAAATGTAATGCGTTCATCCACGGACCACACTTCATCGTTCCACTGAGTTTCCATAAAACTGGTTTGGCAATTTTTGCATAATCCTGCTGACAGACAGAGAAGAAAACTGCACAGGTATGGGTGAACACGTAACCTCTTTGACAGAAGCAATTCAAACATGGGTGATGCCACTGAAGACATGCTGCTGTCCCTGCCAATGTTGGGGCTCTACACTGGCAAGCCGTCCATCTGAAGTCTGCTTTCCTCTTCATTAAGCTGACGCTTCATTACCCCACATACACTTCCCTGTCTCTCTTTTACTTTTCTATCTTTCTTTGCTTTCTCTTTTTTCTTTTTTGTCCACGAATGAAAACCCTAAACAATGTGGCTTTGGCCTTTATGAAAATCCTTTCATGCACCCAAACACATGCCTGCATGTGCACGCGCACGCGCATGCGCGCACACACACACACATGCTGTCAGCTTTTTTTTAACAATGCAAACAAGTACCAATATGCCATTCCAGCTTGCTCACTGTCTGAAAACAAGTGGAAAACCTTTGATCGAAGTTGTTCAGTTTCATATTCTTCTCAGTCCTCTTTCATCTCCACCAGTTGATGACTGTGCTTTCCACAAACATCTCACTCCAGTTTACAATTATGACATGCAAGGCATCCTAATTCCCACCAAAAGACAAAGCCTGCACTGCTCATGATGCATGACCACAGAACTGATGAACAAATTGTGTTCATCAACATATCTGCCTGCTATTGAACTGGTCAAATCAGTGCTTGCAGAGGTGCTGCAATATACCATATATCTGCCTGCTGTTGAACTGGCCAAATCAGTGCTTGCAGAGGCACTGCAATATACTATATATCTGCCTGCTATTGAACTGGTCAAATTAGTGCTTGCAGAGGCGCTGCAATATACCATATATCTGCCTGCTATTGAACTGGTCAAATTAGTGCTTGCAGAGGCGCTGCAATATACCATAACAGCCACATGCAGCACTGCCTTGAATGCAAAACCATGGACACTTGGATGGGAAAAACTGGATATGATATGAGATTTGGGGGTGATTAAGCGTTTTGTGATTTCTTTTTTTCAGCAGATTTTTTTTTCTTCGGATGTTAGATTTCCAGCCTCCGAAAGTGAGGTAGTTCCCTCAGAAATCATCAGGTCCGAGGAGAGTTCTCCAGCCTAAAAATCAAAATGGATTTTTACATTTGCACTCTGAAAATTTAGGGCATTAGGGTCCAGATTGATCATCATTTTTTTTCCCCTCTCTCTAAAAATAAATAGACGTAATATGGAGAAACAAAAGCAAATCTTAACACTTCTTCACTGCAAAGACTGCTGACTGCCACAGACTATTTTTCCTTTCGTCTGCCAAGGGTGTTACGTTTTCACATGCGTCACCTCTTTTGTTTGTTTGCCTGTCTGTCTGGAAGTTTCAACAGAACGTGCTGACCTGATGTTCATAAAATTTGGTGGAAAGACGATATGTGCTCCAAAGACCAGTCCATTCAATTTTGGTGTGCATCTAGGTCAGAGAACAGGTCCAAGATCCCCCAGCAATGTTATGTAAAAACCACTTCACTGAATTTAACCAAATCTGATGGGAAAACAAAAAAAAAACAAAAAAAAAAACACAGCGTGACCAAAGAACAAATCCTACAAATTTTGCTGCAGATCTGTGGTGCAGATCTAGATCAAATAGTGGGTCCAGGATCCCTCTGACCTTGGAAGAGGACTGCGCTCTCCCCAGCGCCCCTCTAGTCACAACACAGATCGTTTTGGTGCAGTCTCCAACTGCTCCATGAAAACCGCTTTACTGAAAGTGTACACCCAAACCTCTTTGCCCCAACAGCCCCGCCACCCCCATGGACTCTCACCTTCTTGAAGACCCGTCCATTGGGCTGCTTTTCATCCTCCTCGCTCAGCAGCTCTCGGGTCCCCAGGCACCGGCTGGAGGTGTAGAGACGTACTGCGCGGGCAAACAGATCATCAACGGTGGAGCATTCTGGGAAAAGGGTGGTGGTCAAGTCTGTGATAGCCTCCACCGAGCGCCAGGGTCCCGCAGGTTCTCCTGATACCGACTTGGCCTGGAAAGGTGGAAGGGTGAAGGGACCCGTCAGTTTCAATGACAAACATGACTGAGACATGTTATCCACCAAAACCAGAATGAAACAGCATACAGAATTGTGTTTTCAGTCAGTAAGATAACAATAATCTGAAGGTTAAGAAGCCAGACATAAAAACAAAACAAAACAAACAAGAGAGAAAAATGCTGGTGGAATATTTATACACTCTGTCAACAGCAAGTCATTGAAAGTCATGTTGATTATAGATAGACTACCATGGAGGCCAAAGCTGTGAGCAAAGCAGAAAAATACTTCTTTTGCAGAGCTAGCTGATATTAAATCTGGCTAGTTGTTGCCTCTGGATTATCATGTGATGCTTAAAACAACATCCAGTGCAGCAAGTGCTTTGTATTAGGACCAGTATCATCAAACATGACCCAAATGCAGCTGAACAGTAAATCATAAGACTGATTACAGATTCAGCTTTCCAAAATGTTTTCAAGCATTGCCAACACACACACACACACACACACACCACACACACACACACACAATCACAATTATTACAGACGGGTGGGGAGAGTGGGGTTACAAGCAAAAATTGTGATTATCAGGAAGTCAGGGGGGGTGAGAGAGGTGGGGGTTACAAGAGAAGAATTGTGTTTATCAGGAAGTCGGTGGGGGTGGTGGGGGGGGGTGAGTTAAGTGAAGAATTGTGATTATTAGGAAGTCGAGTGGGTGGTGGGGGGGGTTACAAGTGAAGAATTGTGATTATTAGGAAGTCGAGTGGGGTGGTGGTGGGGGAGGGGGGGGGGAGTAGAATTGTGATTATAGAAGTCGTGGAAGGGGGGGGGTTAAAGTGAAGTGTGATTATTAGGAAGTCGAGTGGGGTGGTGGTGGGGGAGGGGGGGGGGGGTTGTTTCAAGTGAAGAATTGTGATTATTAGGAAGTCGAGTGGGGTGGTGGTGGGGGAGGGGGGGGGGGGGTAGGGGTGTTTGGAGAGGGGGGGGGGGGGGGGGGGGGGTGCAGAGAATTGTGATTATTAGGAAGTCGAGTGGGGTGGTGGTGGGGGAGGGGTTACAAGTGAAGAATTGTGATTATTAGGAAGTCGGGTGGGGTGGTGGTGGGGGGGGGGGGGGGAGGGGTTACAAGTGAAGAATTGTGATTAACAGGAAGTCTGGGCAGGGGGGTTACAAGTGAAGAACTGTGATTAACACTATAATAGGAAGTCGGGGGGGGGGGGGGGGGGGGGTTACAAGAGAAGAATTGTAATTATTAGGAAGTCGGGGCGTTACAAGTGAAGAATTGTGATTATCAGGAAGTCAGGTGGGGTGGGGGGTGGGGGTGGGGATTACAAGTGAAGAATTCTGATTATCAGCAAGTCGGATGGGGGTGGAGAGGGGTTACAAGTGAAGAACTGTGTTGATCAGGAAGTCTGGGGGGATGTGGGGAGGGGGGGGGGGGGAGGGGGGGGTTTACAAGTGAAGAATTGTGATTAACAGGAAGTTGGGTGGGGTGGGGTGGGGGTGGGTGGTGGGGCTACAAGTGAAGAATTCTGATTATCAGCAAGTCGGATGGGGGTGGAGAGGGGTTACAAGTGAAGAACTGTGTTGATCAGGAAGTCTGGGGGGATGTGGGGAGGGGGGGGGGGGGGAGGGAGGGGGGTTTACAAGTGAAGAATTGTGATTAACAGGAAGTCGGGTGGGGTGGGGTGGGGTGGGTGGTGGGGTTACAAGTGAAGAATTGTGGTTATCAGGAAGTCTGGAGGGTTACATGTAATTGTGAATAGCAAGAAGTCAGGAAATTTACAAGTAAAGAATCGTTATATGTCAGGGGGCTACAAGTGAAGAATTGTGATTAACAGGAAGTGGGGGGGGGGGGGGGGGGGGTGCATGTATATACATGTGTGTGTGTGTGTGTATGTGTGTGTGTGTGTGTGAGTGTACGCATGTGCAGTGCATATGTGTGTATTGTGTGTGTGTGTGTCTTCAAGTAAAGAATTGTGATTAGCAGCAAGTGAAAGGGGTTTGAAGTAAAAAAAAAAAAAAAAAAAAAAAAAATGTGGGTCAGCAAGAAGTCAAGAGGTTTCAAGTAAAGAACCCACTTGCTCAGGGACCAATGCCTCCATGTTTTTTTTCCCCTGTGACAATTTGGCAAAAAAATTGTTAAGTCTTTACAGTCCCCCACAAAAGGAGGGGTTTGTTCTACAGAGGTCAAAAACAAGATCACAATGTGAGAGAAAGACCCTCTGGTCCTTGTGAAGAAGGGGTGGAGGGTGGTGGTTGGGGTCATCGTCCAGAGGGATCGTTAATGGAGATTCCAACTGGTGTACAAGACCGCCCAACAAAAGACTGATCCCTGCCTGTAAACCTCTGTTTTCTGAAAGCTGTTCTTGGCATGTTACATCATCTGTGTGTGTGTGTGTGTGTGTGTGTGTGTGTGTGTGTGTGTGTGAGTGTGTATGTATCTGCCTCTCTGTGTGTCTATGTGTCTGTGCGCATGCCTACACATGCTTGTGTGTTCATATCATCCGCAGCTCCTGATTTCAATATGCGGCACTGAGAGTAAGCGATATGTACCTGAAAGTGCTGTATGCAAACATCTGTTTCTGTTTGCTTATAGGATTCAGTGTCTGTGCCGTGTTGGTTTGGCTGGGTTGGAAACGATCAATTTTTTTTAATTCCTCAGAGTGCATGTGTGTGTGTGCATACATGCACGCATACGCGTGCAACATACACGCATACGCGTGTGTGTTGGAAGGAGGTGGGAGGAGAGGAGGGAGAGAGGGAAGAAGATGAAGAGAACGGGGAAGTGGATAGGAAAAGTGGGAGGCAGGAGGGGCGCGCGCAGGGGAATGCATGTCTCAGTGTGTTAGAGTGTACCTGTAAGAGTGTGTGTGGTCTGGGTTTCATTTAGATTATTTTAGCTCTCTCTTTCTGTCCATGTGTGTGTGTGTGTGTGTGTGTGTGTGTGTGTGTGTATCTCTGTGTGTGTCTGTGTATACGTGCGTGCATGCATGCGTGTGTGTATGTGTGTGTGTGCACATGCGCATATGTATTTAATACTAGTTCCAGTTAATCCATTGCCATGACACTTGGAAAGTGACCCTCCGACTAAAATGGGTACCTCATGAGTGCAGTCAGTCATCCTGCGCATTTGGACTTGTTTAAAACAATGTTCAACAGATGTCACTGCCTCTGCGCATTTGGACTTGTTCAAAACAATGTTCAGCAGGCGTCTCTACCTCTGCGCATTTGGACTTGTTTAAAACAATGTTCAGCAGATGTCGCTGCCTCTGTGCATTTGGACTTGTTTAAAACAATGTTCAGCAGATGTCGCTGCCTCTGCTGCTGCAGTTCCAGTGTCAGCTGTACCAGGGCCTTGATGACCATCTACAGCCCTTTCAGAGCAGTCCTCAGACAGTGATGGACAGTCCTTTGCCCTTTATCATTCCAGCAACATACAGGACGACAGCAACTCTCCCGCAGCATTCAGTTTCATGACCCTGTTCATTTTATATTCACATTTTCCTCCCAAAAGGAACAAATGGTACACAATCTTAAATTCTAGTTTTCCTTGATCAACAAAAGGTTTGTACCTTCATCATGTTCAACACTTATCAACAAATGGTTCCCATCTTTATTACATTCCTCACATACTCACAAATGGTTCATACTCTTATAGCACTACCATATATATAAACAAATGCTTCAAATTCTTATTCTCAGCACATCAATGCACAGTCCACATTCTTATTCCTCAACCTCATCTGTAGTCAACAATGGACAGTTCACATTCTTATTCTTCAACCTCATCTGTAGTCAACAATGGACAGTTCACATTCTTATTCTTCAACCTCATCTGTAGTCAACAATGGACAGTTCACATTCTTATTCTTCAACCTCATCTGTAGTCAACAATGGACAGTTCACATTCTTATTCTTCAACCTCATCTGTAGTCAACAATGCACAGTTCACATTCTTATTCCTCAACCTCATCTGTAGTCAACAATGCACAGTTCACATTCTTATTCTTCAACCTCATCTGTAGTCAACAATGGACAGTTCACATTCTTATTTGCCTCCCACAGCCTGAAGTTAAACTTTACAGTGCCAGTTTACTCTGGATAGGAAATCTACTTTGGTGAGAAAAGACACCCAAGTCCAACTGATATCTGGGGGCGGGCGATACAGTGGGACAGTGGGAGAGTTAGAAGGGAGGTGCTGGTATTAAATCACACACACATACACAAACGCATCAGTGAGTAGCAATTCTCTAAGGAAGATTTTGAAAACATTGTGTGTGTGTGTGTGTGTGTGTGTGTGTTGGCACATGCCATGCATGTGCGCTTTGTGCATTCCTCCCAGTGTACCATCCTGTTCCTCTGCCCCTCCTCCAAATCCACTCCATTTTACTCTCTCAATCAGCAGCCTGGTTTCAATCAATTCTTTCTCAACAATTATCAGTTTGTAACACCACCATCCAGCCCACTGCCTGTCTTATGTCATACCCTAAGCATTCTGTTTTTAACACCGTCAGCATTAATGCTGTGATACATCTGCTGGCAAAACAACCACCACCATTTCCTTTACCTCTACCTTGTGATGCAACATACTAGGATGAGGGAACGTCCCACCACACGCACAAACCACTTCTCCTGGACAGCGCCTAAAACCACTGGTCCACAACCTAAAACCACTGGTCCACAACGGGCACGATGCCGACAGTGACAGACTGACACCCTTCCTTGTGAGTCAATGAATGAAAGCTTCTCAAAACAGCTTGAGTGTCAAAGCTCACCAGGAAATAACAAGTGCCCCTATTTCCCTTAGCTTAGCGGCCTCTTGTCCGAATGTGTAGCACAGATAAATTTTGGATCACATTCATGTGAGCTTACCATCACAGGTTCCTGAAATGCAGTAATATAATCATCCAATAGCTTTTTCTTTTTAAACTGAATATGTACTAATGTACAAGTCCAAAAATGTTCCAAGAAACAGACGTCATCATCAGCATAGAGAATTACTCAATCAGAAAGGGTAAAAACAAAGAATGTTATCAATTTCTATATTGACCAACATAATTGCAAAGAATTAATCGAAAGTGAAGAATTTTGATAAAGAAAGCCTATTCCTAACTCAAAAAAAAAGAAAAAAGAAAAAAAAAGTTATCAATGAAAACCTCCAACACGTTTTAACCTTTCCCATACGTTGCCTAAACGTCGTGGATGTGCCGTAACCCATGCTTTCAGTGAAGGAGCAACACGCTGCCAAACGTCGTGGATGTGCCGTAACCCATGCTTTCAGTGAAGGAGCAACACGCTGCCATACGTCGTGGATGTGCCGTAACCCATGCTTTCAGTGAAGGAGCAACACGCTGCCATACGTCGTGGATGTGCCATAACCCATGCTTTCAGTGAAGGAGCAACACGTGCCATACGTCGTGGGTGTGCCGTAACCATGCTTTCAGTGAAGGAGCAACACGCTGCCATACGTCGTGGTGTGCCATAACCCATGCTTTCAGTGAAGGAGCAACACGCTGCCATGCGTCGTGGATGTGCCGTAATCCATGGTTTCTATGAAGACACAATGCCTTCCGATACACAGTGGGTGTGCAATAATCCATGGTTTCTATGAAGGTGCAATGCCTTCCCCTGCGCCCTGGGTGTGCAATAATCCACGGTTTCTATGAAGGTGCAATGCCTTCCCCTATGCTGTGGGTGTGCAATAATCCACGATTTCTACGAAGGTGCAATGCCTTCCGATACGCCGTGGGTGTGCAATAATCCACGATTTCTATGAAGGTGCAATGCCTTCCCCTACGCCATGGGTGTGCAATAATCCATGGTTTCTATGAAGGTGCAATGCCTTCCCCTACGCCGTGGGTGTGCAAAAACCAATGGTTTCTATGAAGGTGCAATGCCTTCCCTACGCCGTGGGTGTGCAATAACCCATGGTTTCTATGAAGGTGCAATGCCTTCCCCTACGCCGTGGGTGTGCAATAACCAATGGTTTACACTAAAAACCAACATGCTGCGCTATTTCATGGACCTTACCGTATTGCCATGGGTGTAATGTAACACTGCTTCTCCTAAAGGAGCTTTCTGTTAGTTGTGGATGTACAGTAAATCGTGTGTTCTAAGAAGGAACAATGACTTTCATCACATCATGAGAGGACAGTAATAGGTGCGTACATAGTGAGCGAGCGCTTGTGCACGCACGCACACCCACCCACCAGTTGGTGAAGAAAATACGGCTTTTCTCTCAGAATGCATGTGCATGAAATCACACGTTTTTAAGCGTTTGTCACACCACTGCGATTTTCACAAAGCGGTGTGATATTTCTATGTGTTTGTGTTGATCGAGTCATTCTTTTGATCCATCAGAGTATCAGATGGATGTATGTAATGACAATAAAAGATTTTGACCGCCTATCTTCTGTGAACAATACAAACTATCTTTGAGATAAGATAAGATAATGTTGCTTATAGCCCAGCCGACCGCAAGGGGCCACATCAGGGCTGTCACCACGTTAAAATCAACTCACAAGTCATTTAAAAAAAAAAAAAAACCACCTTTCACACATCTCTTTAAATGACATCGTCTAGAAACGCACCAGAAACTTCGTTAAAAATCTTTCATCCGTAAAATCTTAAATCAGATGAAAAATGTTAATCTCTCTCAAAAACTCAGAGATCACGTCAGGCGGGACATCTCTGAACAGGATTTTCATGGACTCTGCTGTAAAATGTTTGTGTCTCACATCATGCAAGTCCCAACACTCTAAAAGAATATGTTTCATTGTGAGTGGCACATGACATGGAATGCACCACGGAGCTTCCTCATTCTTTAAAAGGTACGAATGGGTAAAATACGAATGGCCAGTGTGCAGCCGGCACAGAACTGTTTCTTCTTTACGACCACCAGACGTAGATGGGAGGAACTCCTTAAGGTTTGGACGGATCTGAAAGAGTTTGTTATCCGTCTGTGTGTTCCAATCCTCCTGCCAGAGGTCTCTCACATAATCATTAATTTTGGGTTTCAGATCTGAGCAGGGGATATATATGTTGGACAATTTCTCTCTTGTGGCATTCTTGGCTAAACGATCAACCATTTCGTTCCCTCCGATGCCAACATGACCAGGAACCCAAGCTAGAATAATATTGTAACCATCCACTTTCAACTTGCTAAAAAGTTCAAAGAAATGTAAAAGTTCTGGATGCTGAAGGTTGCGGCCAGCTATGGCCTCCAAAGCTGACAGCGAATCCGACAGAACCAGAAAGTCCCTCTTCTTAGATTGTGAAATTATCTTCAATGCCAGAACCAGAGCAGTAAGTTCAGCAGAATAGACAGAAGCATCTGAAGGTATATGTTTTAACAGTATCTGAGAAGGAGCATCAGGGCAATAAGCTGCACAGGCCACTCCATCTTCAGACTTGGAACCATCAGTGAAAATTTTCTGATAAGATGGGAATTTTGAACAGAGGTCAGCATACAAGGCCTTGTATGCCAGAGAGCTGGTAGACTCTTTACGAAAAGCTGCAAGATCAAAACGAATCTCTGGTGTGAAAAAGGTCCACGGAGGCTGATCTGGAAATTTGGAAAAATCCGACACAACTCCTAGGTCTAGACCTGCATTCCGCGCGTGAGGCTGCATACGAACACCAAATGGCGGAATACAGTTAGGGTTGGTTTCGAATTTGCTTTGAAACTGGGGGTCAAAGACACAGTCATAGGCAGGATTCTGCGGTTCTGAGAACAGTCTGATATAGTAATTTAGAGACATTTTCAGCCTGCGGTTGGACAGTGAGGGTTCACCTGCCTCTGCGTACAGGCTGTACACAGGGGTGGTGCGGAATGCTCCAAGACAGAGACGAAGCCCTTGATGGTGGATAGGGTCCAAGAGTTTCAGATAAGAGGGTCTTGCAGAGCCGTACACAGCACAACCATAGTCCAGTTTGGAGCGGACCAGGGCTCTGTAGAGATGCAGCAAAGTTTTCTTATCAGCGCCCCAGTCAGTGTGCGCTACGACCCGCAGAATATTCAGAGCTTTCTGGCAAGAGGTTTTGAGATTTTTAATGTGGCTGAGAAAGTTGAGTTTTTGATCAAAAATAACTCCCAGGAATTTGGCTTCTTTTACAGCTGGAATGGTGGACTTGTCCAGACGAATTTCAGGATCAACAAAAAATTGACGAAAATTGTGAAAATGGATTGACTGAGTTTTGGTACGTGAGAAGGTAAACCCGTTTTCCTCGGCCCACTGCTGGATCTTGTTGACACAAAGTTGGAGTCGGCGCTGTACGCTGGGGTAAGAAGCTCCAACTGCGTACAGCGTGAAGTCGTCTACGAACAGAGAGGACTCAGAGCCCTGGCTTACCGATTTTACAATGTCATTAATTTTAATGCTGAAAAGGGCAGGAGAAAGGATGCTCCCCTGAGGTACACCCAACTCCTGCCCATGGATGTCAGAGAGTGTGGTGCCAACACGCACCTGGAACTGTCGATCAGCCAAAAAGTTCTGTATAAACTGAGGCAGGTGACCACGGAAACCAAGTCTGTGCAAGTCCAGAAGAATTCCTGATTTCCATGTGGTGTCATACGCTTTTTCGAGGTCGAAAAAGATAGCGACCACATGCTGTTTATTGACAAAGGCATTGCTGATGGTGGTTTTTAGACGGATTAGATGGTCGACTGTCGAGTGGTATTTCCGGAACCCGCACTGTTGACTGGCCAAAAGGCCATCGGTTTCCAGCTTCCACATCAGACGGGAGTTGACCATCTTCTCCATCAACTTACAAAGGCAGCTAGTCAGAGCTATTGGACGATAGTTGGAAGGGTTGGTAAGGTCCTTTCCAGGCTTTGGAATTGGAATGATCAGGGCTTTCCGCCAGGAGGGCGGAAAGCACCCTGTGGTCCAGATATGGTTGTATACTTTAAGAAGGGTCTGGAGACAGCTTTCTGGAAAATGTTTCAAAACCTGATAATGAATATCATCCAGACCAGGGGCAGAATCAGTGCAGGTTTGTAAAGCTGTTTTCAGTTCATTGATTGAAAAAGGGAGATTGTAGGCTTCAGAGTTGTCTGATGTGAAATTGTATAAAGATTTCTCTCTGAGTTGTTTGTTTTTTAAAAAGGCTGCAGATTTATTTGAAGAGGAGGAGTTCTGTTGGATGGTGGAAGCCAACAGATTGGCAACAGCTTGTTTGTCAGTGACCAGAGCATCGGCAAGTTTCAAGTGATGAATGGAGGGGTTGGTGTTTTTCCCTTTGATTTTTCTGATGATGTTCCAGACTTTTTTCTTTGAAGTTTTTGATGTCAGCCCGGAGCAGAAGTTTCTCCAAGACAGACGTTTACTGATTTTGAAAGTGTGTCTCGATTTGGCGCGGAGTTTCTGATGGGCTCGAGCGTTGGGACCTGAAGGTCGTTGGTATACCCGACGCTGAGCCCGTTTGCGAACTTTTGAAATTTGTTGGCAGTCTGAATTAAACCAGGGTGTTTTGGGCATTTGGAGTTTGTCGGAAGACATTGGAATACAGGTTTTAGCACAGTTTATCACAGTATTGGTCAGAGATTCTGCTGGGTCTGGACTCTGAAGAAAATCAACTTCCTGGAATTCTTTTGAAATATTGGTTACAAAGAGATCCCAGTTGGCCTTCTTATAATTAAAATGTTGTGAGACAGAAGCGCTCTCAGTTAATACAGGTTTTAAAAGAACAGGGAAATGGTCACTTCCGTGTAGATCGTCATGGACAGACCACTCATAGTCCAGGACCAGCGAGGGGTCACAAATCGACAAATCTAAACACGAAAGTGAACCTGTGGAAGAGTGGAGGTAAGTTGGAGCTCCATCGTTCAGACAACACAAATCAAAGTCTGAAAGGACATCCTCAAGAAGCAGACCTCTGGATGACGAACTGACACTACCCAAAGAGGATTGTGACCATTAAAGTCACCCAACAGCAAAAAAGGTCGAGGAAGTTCTCCGATCAGACTGACAAGGTCCTGACGACAAACCGGGACAGAAGGTGGCAGATACAGTGAGCAGATTGTAACAGTCTTGTGGAGAGTGACTCTCGCAGCTACAGCCTGAAGGGAGGTAGTCAGAGCGACAGGACTAAACAGCAAAGTTTTGTGTAAAAGAAGGGCAACACCGCCTGACAGTCCCAATGTGGATGGTTGTGCAGGTTTAGAAAGAATATTAAAGCCAGAAAGAGTGAAGGTCTTCTGGCTTTGAATTTTAGTTTCTTGAAGAGCCACGACGGAAGGTTTTACTGTTTGACACAGAAGCTGCAGCTCCTCAAATTTGAATTTAGGCCACGGATATTCCAATGGATTAGTTTACTACTATCCATGGTGCAGAGGATGAATAGGAGAGAAATCAAGTCATCTCCTCTTCATCGTCTGCGTTCAGTGGAGCAAATTTATTGCTTAGTTTCACTGGACTGTTTGGGTCTTCAGACCTGCTGGCAGACTTGCCCACAGGTGAAGAAGGTCTGGATTTTGGAGATGGTGGAGGTTTCTTCCTCATCTCCACCATCTCCACACTTGGTTGAACTCCCTTGCCCGCACGGGCACTGCTCGAGGAAGTTCGAGGCGGGAGGCCTGGCTTTTTCATCTGCCCAGCAGCAGATGGTAGTAGACTGCTGGGCAGTCTGAGGGGTGGCGGATTGTTTGCCTCCACCAGGGGCACCCACTTTGGGTTGGGAGGTGGTGGACTTGCTTCCACCCGAGCTTAACGGTCTTCCTTGTAATGTCTTTGAGAAAATAAATTCATCAGTCTGGCAGCAGACTGAACGGGTCGTTACTTTCTTTATTGCTGAAGCATATGAAGACGCTGTTGGTGTCTGACTGCCAACAACCTGCTTACGTGCCTCAAAAAATGAGATCTTCTTTTCTGTTTTAACTTTCTGAATGTTGGACTCCTGGATCCAGACAGGGCAGTTGCGTGAAGAGGAGGGGTGGTCACCACCGCAGTTTGCGCAATGAGCCGGGTCTTTACATGGCCCATCATGGGTTGCCTTGCAACAAAGACCACACACCTCCTCCCCAGAACAGCGATCTCTGACATGTCCAAATTTCTGACATCTGAAACACCTCAACGGGGATGGGACATACAATTGCACACGGACATTTAGGTACCCTACTTTAATGACCTGAGGCAGCACAGGGTTGCAGAATGTCAGAAAGAGGGTGTTGGTGGCCACTCTTTCTGCACTTTTTTGACTGTCACCCTATGCACCTCTGTCACACCTTGGGATGCAAGTTCTGTCTTGATCTCCACTTCCGAGATACCTTTCAAATCCGGGCACCGAATAACTCCCTTGGATGAATTCAATTGCTTATGGGGAGTCACCCGAATCTCTCTGTCCACGAGCTTTTTTGCCTTCAACAGCTGTTCCGATTGTTTTTTTGACCTGCACTGGACGAGGAATGATCCGTTCCGTAGCCTTTTCACGGACTGAGGGTCACCCGCTAGACCTTGGAAGCCCTTCTGGATCGCAAAAGGACTCAGAGCTGAAATGGGCTTTTCCTGCTCCGTCCCTTCTATCACGAGCCAGGAAGCCCCAAAACCTGTCCTCTCTCTTATCTCTATATCCGAGTCACTGTCCGATTCGAAATCCCCTGAAATAGGGGCTGCTGCCTTCCTCTTCTTTTTGGGGGGGATGATTTTTGAAGAAGCCATGTTTAGTTTAATTATATTTCGTCTCTCCCTTCCCCACACCACCTTGGAGTCCAACTAAGGGGCCAGGGCCAAGAAATCACTGTCTTGACCCCTTCCAGGCTTCAGGAGAGATATACGACAAACAGAACGCCACTACCCCTATCCCCCTGATCATGCTCAACTCCCGGGAACAGAGAGCCGAGCACTGCAGGGGTTAACTTGGCCAGCAGGAGAACTGCCTGTCTTGACCCAGCCCCAAGAAGGGGGAGCCGATTAGTACACGCGGGCCAGAGTGTACCTCCTGTCTAGGAGAGGTCCGAGCCAAAGTGATGTGTTGAGGGCGTTGGCCCTCTCAATCACCAGGATCTCATCCCCCTCCGTCACAGGTCGCACCGCACGGCAAATGCGGCGGATCATAAGAAGACCACAGAGAGAAAAGGAGTGTGGAAAAGAAGACTTGAAGGGGAGACGAAGATAGAAAAGAGCCAAATAAGAAAGGCAGAAAACAAGAAAAGGAGAAAGGCGGGTTACTATTAGTCAGGATCCTCACCCTTAGCCTATCTGACATGGGAAGCCCTACCAGGGGCATCAACTCCTTACCACGTTATGTTTAGGCCAGACAGCATCTTGACTTCTCAGGCCTAGAAGCAGTTTTAAAAAACCAGCCTATCGTCAAGTATTGATGCCCCCGCCAGCAAAGCCTAAGGGATCACAGGACCACGCAAGCCCTCCGACCATGGCAAGGTTGCAACCCCCGGAGGGAACTATCTTTGAGGATGCTCAGAAGATTTGAAAATAGAAAAAACAAGCAAACAAAAACCTTCAACATTTCGCTCATAGACTGTCTACAGGACTTGTGACATAAAACGAAAGAAATAAATACATATAGGCAATGACTTAAGAAAACATACACGTAAACAGATGAATACGTAATGTACTGACGTGCATATGACCGTGTGTTTAGCACTGTTTCTGTTACGAATGCACTCAAGCATTCGTGACATTGCTTCTAAGTAACTGCGATCACGCATACCGGACAGGGCTGTCTATCTAAAACATGCATGGGTGTCTCCACACCCACAACGTACAGCGTGCAGGGTTTATTCTTTATGAATATGGGTGTGCTCACATCCACGGCATACTGTGACCTTTTTTTGTTTATTTACTGTTTTGTTTATGTACACAGGTAAGTTTCTGTGGGTATGTAAAACACAGATTTATTGACAAAGTCATGAAGTGTCAGGGATGTAGATTTAAATGTAACATGGTAAAAAGTGGGTGTGTGGGTGATTTCACACCCACAGAATATGGGAAAGGTTAAAGCATATAATCATAACATATGCATATATACATTAAAAAAAAAAAAAGTGTTATTACCTGAGATTTTGAAATGACACTTACAAAAATGATTATTATCTTTTTTAGAACTGACTGGCAGGCGTTCATATTCTTCTTTTACAAGTGTATCTCAATTTATTTTGACATTTTTGCTTTTCTTCTCTTTTTTTCCCCATGTTTTCTGTCCCTATTTTTTGTTAGTGATTAACTACTATTTTTTTCAATGAGTGAAATTATATGCGTAGAAACATGTGGAACAAAAACGGTTGAAAAAATAAAGCAGTGTGTGTGTGTGTGTGTGTGTGTGTGTGTGTGTGTGTGTGTGTGTGTGTGTGTGTGTGTGTGTGTGTGTGCGTGCGTGTGTGTGTGTGTTTGTATGCGTCTGTGTGTGTCCATGTCTGTGTCTATGAAGGGTCGAAGATACAGAGACATATACAATTTTAATCATCAGAAGCAAAAGACAGAGATCTGAGAATGCCAGCGACAAAACGCCATGCCATCAGCAAGAGCAATCATAATAACTATGAGTGGGAGTACACAGCTTGCAGTCTGGCTAGCAAATCAAAGCAGATGCAAAGGCGCCTCTCCCTCTCTCTCACACACACACACACACGCGCGCATGCATGCTCACACCCATAGGCACGCACGCGAGTGCGTGCACACACACACACACATACTCTCACACCATGTTACCTCTTAAATCAAATGCTTTAACATTTGATAAATCTTATGGGGAGGATACTGCCAGAAATCGTATTGTCCAATCAGCTTTTCTCACTGATGGGTTCTTTGGATCATTCATTTCAGTAAACTATGTCACCTTTTTCCCCCACCAAAGACTTTGACAGCAAAAGCACTGATTTCATTCTAGATTTAAACATGGTGCTGTGAAAAAAGAAAACCGCAGAACATTTCCAGGGTAGACGGTTAAAAGTCAACAGCAGACATGCAGAAGAGTCTGCCCGTACACTTACAGTCAACAAAAAACCCACAAAGTAACACCCTCAAAAAAGAACTTTTCTGGACAACCATTTCTGGTCAAAACTCCATATTAGTTCCTTTAGGTTCTTTCACCATGTACATTTTCCCTCTCTTAGATGACTCCCATCTTGTCTGCCGTGGACACATTTATTCAAAAAGACAAAAACAAAGACATTTTTTTTTTTCTTTTTAGGTTTCTGTCATTCCACACCACAAGCACTTTTGCTGTGTATCCAGTCTTCTGTAAACTGAACACGACAGGGAAATGGTCACTTCCATGATGAAGAAGTGCTTCCGCACTCACGCCTGCTGTGAATTTTGGTCCACTGAGTGCAAAGTCAATGACACTGTCGGAGTCACAAAACTGAAGGCCTGACCAGAGTTCCCCAAACTGCTCCCTCTCATTTTCAACAGCACTGAAGGCCTGACCAGAGTTCCCCAAACTGCTCCCTTCATTTTCAACAGCACTGAAGGCCTGACCAGAGTCCCAACTGCTCCCTCTCTTTCACAGCACTGAAGGCCTGACCAAGTCCCCAATGCTCCCTTCATTTTCAACAGCACTGAAGGCCTGACCACAGTTCCTCAAACTGCTCCCTCTCATTTTCAACAGCACTGAAGGCCTGACCAGAGTTCCTCAAACTGCTCCCTCTCATTTTCAACAGCACTGAAGGCCTGACCAGAGTTCCCCAAACTGCTCCCTCTCATTTTCAACAGCACTGAAGGCCTGACCAGAGTTCCCCAAACTGCTCCCTTTCATTTTCAACAGCACTGAAGGCCTGAACACAGTTATACAAGCTCATAGGGGAATTCCTGGAAAACGGAGCATATCAATGCTGTTCCTTTCAAGAAGTGTTGAGTCAAGCAAGCACAATCCACTGTGAGAAAAATCAGCTCTTGTCTGTCAAGGGAAAAGGAAATGCAGAAGATGCAATTCTCATCATATCCCTGGCAGGGAGAAATTTTAAAAAGAACTGTTTGTTATTCCGCAAGACAATATGGACAAACAGATTACAAGACAAAGCACAACACATTTCAACCTCTTAAAACAAACATTCAGGACAATGAAAATGAAGAACGAGCAATCATTCAGTCTTGCGCAGAATATGAGAATATAAGTGAATGCTTCTTCTTCATCTTCATTCTCCTACATGTTGTCTTCTTTTCAAAATTTATTTCAATTTCCACCTTGTCACCTCACTTTGAAATTAACAGGGAGAAGCCAAGCAAAACTACAGTGCTCCTATGATCATACATGTGTGATTGTACAATGGTGTTTCAACACAAATAAACACACACTTACTCAATCACACAAATGCCTGTGAAAATAGGTCAACACTGACATGCTCACATTAGAACAGATGCGAAATTAAAAAAAAAAAAGAAGGTGAAAAAAAGGAGGCATCACACACCACGACTCACCTTCAGGCATCACACACCACGACTCACCTTCAAGCGCCGAGATGCAATCAACTTGTTTCTGGGCCGGTACAGCACAAAGTAAGGGATGAAGGAGAAGACGTCGTAGACCAGTGACAACACTTTAAACACCCCAACCAAAGCTTGAACCACGATTTCAGACATCTTGGTAAACCTCCCAAAATTCTCTCTTTGTGTCTAGATTCACGACAAATGACCCCTCGAACTTTAAATACAGATCTTTATCGCTAATCACTATCATCAGACAAGAAATCCTTGAAAGGAAAAAAAGTGGACGTGGGTTACACCTTACAAAGCAAGATACTTCAGCGTCCTCTAGAAGTCACGACCGTGATGAACTTCACAACTACAAAGTCGAAATGTGAGAGAAATGTTCAACAGATAACCATCATGCTGCAAATTTCTTTCCTTTCTGTTCACTTTGAAGGGAAAAAAAGTATAACATCCAACGACTTTGTTCTATGCTGCTACCTTTGCTCAATAAAAGAAAGAATACTATCACAACACTAATCACACTCTGGCATATAAATATTACCTAACTTTCTTTTACCCCAGGGGAAAACGTCCCTTTCACCACAACAGCCAACAATTCACCAAAACACAACTATATTACCAGTGTACACTTGCATGTAAACAGACGCAGCACTTCAGCAAAAAGGAATCACACAAGAAACAGCACTCAAAAAGCCACAACTCTTCAGCTCTCCAGTCACCACAGTGGAGTTCGCCGGAAAAAAACAAACGGAAGACACAACCCTTAAATCTGGGCAATTGTGTTGATAAAAAGATATCCTTGATGGTATGTCTGTCCCTGGCAACGCCTGAAGAGCAGGAAAAGGATGATACACGTTCCAGATTTCTTTCTCCTGACTCTTGTCTGCCTCTGCAGCAGTCTAGGATGAGAACGGCAGGCCTGAACGTGTATAATCTCAGACCTTTGCCCCAGGCAGTCTATTTCCAGTCATCTGCAACAACAAAAGGAAAGAAAAAAACACACGTTAAAAGTGACACCTAAACATAGTGTATGAATGCTTATCTGTCTGAGGTGCTGTCAGTCTGTGCCTGTCAGAACAGCCCCCCCACCAAGATGCTGATGCAAATGCTGAAATGTCCTGAAGGGGCATCAAGGTCTGGGCGCTGATAAAAAAAAATAGCAGGTCAATGCTCCTCCAGACATGCAATATGGGTAAATGTTTCCCCCTTTTTTTTTTTAATAAAACATATATTACAGGGGGGTGGGGTGGGGGGAGGGCAGAAAGAAAAACGAAATCTGTCTTCTGCCAGCAAAGCGGAATGAGGGGATGGAGATGGTGTGTGTGTGTGTGTGTGTGTGTGTGTGTGTGTGTGTGTGTGTGTGTGTGTGTGTGTGTGTGTGTTTGTTTGTGTGTGTGTGTGTTGTGTGTGTGTTGGGGTGTGTGTGTGTGTGTGTGTGTGTGTGTGTGTGTGTGTGTGTGAAGGCAAAAAAAAAAAAATCAGAACATTACACAAACATTTTGGTTGGACTAGTCACAAAGCTACAAACACAACTTGGTTCCCCCGAACTTCCTGCCTTCCACACTGGCCAGCTGAAATCCCCCCCCCCCCCCCCCCCCCCCTCCTGATTTCTGGACAATAAACCACTGATACAGGTGTGCAGCTTGCAGGTCCAGATATACAATTTATTTCAACAAATCTACAACTGACACATGTGCACGTGCACACAAATACAAACAACGTCATGCACATGCACACAAACATACAATGTCACACACAACCACAGGCATGCACACACCCACTCATATACATGCACTCGCAGTGACCCGAGACACTATGAGAGGCTTGATGTAAAACCCCATCCTGCACCATAATTTGATCAGCCAGAGACACTATGAGAGGCTTGATCTAAAACCCCATCCTGCACCATTATTTGGATCAGCAAATGGAAAGGGTGGTATGAATCACAATTCCTCTTCTCTTTTCCAACTCCACAAAGGAAGTTACATGGTCTGCCTGTTATCAAAATTATGCGAAAGCCACTGAACCAACTTTGGTGAAATCAGCTAAAAGCTGTGGTGTAGCCCAAGAACAACCCATTCCAATTTTAGTGCTGATTTGTCGCAAGAATCTGGATCAGAGGGCTGATCCAGGATCCCTTTGATACTGGCACAGGTCTGTGCTCTCCTTAGTATC
This sequence comes from Conus canariensis, assembly GCA_033310375.1. Classification (NCBI taxonomy): domain Eukaryota; kingdom Metazoa; phylum Mollusca; class Gastropoda; order Neogastropoda; family Conidae; genus Conus; species Conus canariensis. The sequence continues at coordinate 22,738,736 of CM065741.1, forward strand.
AATTTCTTGTTTTCCTGGACAGCTTATTTCAACATGCTGAAGTATTTCCATTCCCATCTTACGCATGCACTGAAGTGCACAATTGTTCTAGCGCAGGAACAACATATAATAAATATATATCTATTCATTCATCTATTTATATACACAAACAAATGCATACCTGCACACAGACACATGTGATTGTAAAACAAACAAAAACTAACAGCCTAACAGTTAATTATTATTTGGACAAAAAACACAAGAAACCTCTCAGCAGCTGAGCCACGTCCTGCACTGGATGAACCTTCAACCATCACAGACAAAGTCCAGGAAAGCTCTCCCACTCTTTTTCCCATTCACTACACTGTGCCCTTGGTAAACTCAAGACATTACCACTACAAACTCCATTATGCAAAAGCAACTGGGGCAAAAAAAAAAAAAAGCACAGACACGGAAAGACATCTCTTGCTGTCCACAGTAAGGGAAAGCTGGAGAACGGACACTAAACATCAACCTGTACATACCCTGTGTCTTCTACATCATATTCTACACTCCTGTTCTTTTTCGACTGGTGGTGGTGGGGTAAGCTGCAAGAAGTGGGGTGGAGGGGGGCGGGGGAAGGGGGTGACAGCAACCCCTTCTTTCTTTACAAAGTCCTGAAACTGGAAGGAACAGGTCAAGTATGGTAGGGCAGCGGGATCAACATGTGAAATTCGGGAAACTTCATGATAATTCATACACACAGGTACACAGAAAGTCAACAGCTTATCATGAACACACTAAGCCACCAAATCCAATTCTGGGGGTCACAAGGAACATGCAGCCCTGGCCACTGAAGACCTGGTCACCGAGTGCCTTTGGCAGAAAGGATGGGCTGTACAACTGTTTTGAATTACCTTGTCCCACGGACAGCCACACTGCATCTTCAGAAAAAACACAGAAATGAAGAAAAGGAGATTTTCACATCATCTGATACATGCAAAAACAATTTTGTTCAAATGGATGATTTTTTTTTTTTTAGTATGCATCAGTATAATCTTACTTACTCAATTTAGGTGAATATCAAACTTTTCCAGGTGCTAGCAGTCACTTAACTAATAAGCTGAACCACTGTGTTAACTTTACCACAGATGACATACACTGGCCACCTTTGTGTTATTTTCAAGTTATATGGAGCTCACAATCTTCTGCTTGCACAACTCGATATCATGTCAGTTGTCAGCATTTGCAACTTGCTGCATCCATCACAATCAGTGTCTTACACATTTTTCAGGGAAGGTTTCTGGTGTGTTCATGATTTGTGGTGCGTAGGCACTGTTTTCAGTTGAAGTTGATTTCAGCCTCTGCGTGTGTGCATGCACTGTGTGAGAGAGAAGAACAGCCCACAGGGATAATGAATACACAAGTCAACATACTCATTCTCACAAAACAAAGAATCCACCAGAGCTGTACCTTTACATTTCTGTCACTTTTGACAGAAACATACTAGCCATAGCAGAAGACATACCTCCATTAACACTCTATAGATTCAGGCTACAGTCCAATGTTTACCTAACACTTACCTAAGAGACAGACACAGATTTCAACACGAAAGCTGCAGAGTACACAGTAAGAGACTGTGTGTGTGTGTGTGTGTGTGTGTGTGTCCACACGTGTTTATGCATGCACATGTGCATGCATGTACCTGCAGGTGAAACCTTCGCCAAACAAAGGGATTAGCCACATACCCAGACTACGCAAGGACACAATCACTGACTGACTCCTCTAAACACCTGGAACAAACACCTGAGTTACGTCAGGTCACATTGACTGACTCCAAACACCTGGAACACACAGCCCAGTTACGTCTGGTCACCTGGCTGGGCTGTTGCCGTTACAGTTGAACTTTTTCTGGCCCCCAGTCTAGACAGAGACAGGTTGTTTTTATTGCATCTTACCTGTGCCCCCTTCCTGACAACTGGATTGGTCAACAGGATTTGAGAAACAAAGGGAGGGATTGACACAGAGGCAGACTGAGAGAGAGAAGGGTGGGTGGGGGAAGGGGAGAGAGAGAGAGAGAGACAGACAAAGAAACAGAGAGAGACAGACAGGTACGTACAGACAGACAGAGACAGACAGACAGAGGCAAAGAGAGAGAGAGAAGGAAAGACAAACAGGCAGACAGTGAGGCATACACGGAAAAACAGAGAGAGAGAGAGAGAGAGAGAGAGAGAGAGAGAGAGAGAGAGAGAACAGAGAGAGAGACTGAGAGAGGAAAAGAATGAGAGTGAGTAAATATGACCTTGTAAATCTAGTTGCAAAGCGAGAGGACTGCAGGCGGAAATCTAAACAAATCTTAAATAAATGTTAGCGAACCGCCCAGAGAACGTGGACAAACAAGTCACAAGATGAAACACAACGCGTTTCGACCTCTTAGGTCTTCATCAGGTGAGACATAAACGAATAAACACACGAAAATTCACTTAGCTTTGATCGCTTAGGATCACTTCACAGGGTTCAGCGCAAGGAAGAAGGCGTTGAATGAGAACGAGGCTGTTGGAAGGGAAATAGTGAGCGAGTCAAAGTCGTAATGAAGATAATAATATTTTTTATTATTATTATTATTTTTTTAATGTTTCATTTATTTATTTATTTGATTATTATAAAAATGTATTTTCTAAATATATTTCTGTATCATGCTTTCATTACCTTAACCTTCACTGTCGTTGTTAGCAGTATCATTCAGTAATACTATTGCTAGTATTGATACTACCACTGGCATTGACATCACCATCGCGCCTCTGGGACTGTTGCCACAGCAACCCTGCTGTTTAAAAATCCTCTAACCCACTCTCCTTTCTCCCATACCCATACTTATTGACACTAAGATTGGTAGTAATCTTGTCCCTTTTTTTTTTTTTTCTCTCAATATTTTGACCATTATTAGTATTCCTATCAGTAATGTTATTATCTTCATTACGACTTTGACTCGCTCACTATTTTCCTACCAACAGCCTCGTTCTCATTCAACGCCTTCTTCCTTGCACTGAACCCTGTGAAGTGATCCTAAGCAATCAAAGCTAAGTGAATTTTCGTTGTTTTATTCGTTTATGTCTCACCTGATGAAGACCTAAGAGGTCGAAACGCGTTGTGTTTCATCTTGTGACTCGTTTGTCCACGTTCTCTGGGCGGTTTGCTAACATTTATTTAAGACTTGTAAATCTAAGCAAAGATCGGCTCCACTGTTTGTTTCATCTTCCTTACACACACACACACACACACACTACACACACACACACACACACACACACACACACACTATCACACACCCACACACACAAACACACGCACACACACAGGGACAGAAAACGATACTCTAATTCCAAAGTGTTTGAGTCCCATGCATGGGCATGCCATCATTACTCTCAGAAACATCAACTATCCAAACACTGCAGCATGTCCACTACTGGGCTGCCTACTCATGACCTGACTGTTTTGACAGCTCTCTGTAACCTGCTGGCTCTGGACTGTCAAAGCAAGAACCTGGACGTTGGAAGAGAAAGCAGCAACGTACAGTGTGGGAAGTGATACCACTGTGAAAGAGGAAAAGAAGACAGTACCAGAACGTCAGCATAATAAATGACCCAAGGCATTCATCACGATAAGAATATCACAACAGGTGGAACACTGTTTCATTCATGAGGCAAAAAGGCTGGCCGACAGTCAAGGTCATGTCACAGCCACAGGACAGGTTTGTAACAACACTGTTTACCCCGCATTCAGCAAGCAAGGTTCAAACCCAAACTCCGTTTGAATTCTTCAGTAACTAGGAGTACATTCAGATGAGCAAAGACCTCCACCAAGGTTTTCCCTGTCATGAAACCCTACCGAAATCCACAGCATAAACTCTGATGTATCTCCAAAACTGTGACAGAAACATGTACCTCCATACTGTTTGGCCTTCATCAATCCTTAATGTCTCAGTGCTCTGTGACAGAAACATGTACCTCCACACTGTTTGGCCTTCATCAATCCTCAATGTCTCAGTGCTCTGTGACAGAAACATGTACCTCCACACTGTTTGGCCTTCATCAATCCTCAATGTCTCAGTGCTCTGTGACAGAAACATGTACCTCCACACTGTTTGGCCTTCATCAATCCTCAATGTCTCAGTGCTCTGTGACAGAAACATGTACCTCCATACTGTTTGGCCTTCATCAATACTCAATGTCTCAGTGCCCTGGGACAGAAACATGTACCTCCACACTGTTTGGCCTTCATCAATACTCAATGTCTCAGTGCTCTGTGACAGAAACATGTACCTCCATACTGTTTGGCCTTCATCAATACTCAATGTCTCAGTGCCCTGGGACAGAAACATGTACCTCCACACTGTTTGGCCTTCATCAATCCTTAATGTGTCAGTGCCCGGTGGTGGTAGCTGCAGGTTTCAGTTCAGTTTGCTGCTGGTCAGTGACTGCATATTACCTGCACTCCCCTTCAGCCCTCTGATAAAGGTTTTTCCTCCCGGGACCTGGCTTGCAGCTTTGACCCGTGCCAAATCTTACAAGTCAGGTATCAATACATCTGATAAGCCTTTGGGATTACTTTTTTTGTTGAGATCGACAGAAATTTACTTGAGATATTCACAAAATTTTTTTGTTTTTTAAATTGCTGTATCTTATATACTGGATCTGCCCTTTGATCAAGGTTTGCAACACACATAGTAAGTCTGTCCTTCAACCACAATCCAGCAGCGAAGTTTCCTTGAAAGCAGTGGTGCCCTCCACAAGGGGACCTTCACTGGCAATGGCTCCACGACCAAGCTATGACTGTCATCATAGGGGCTTAGCCGGCAATGGGTCCACGACCAAGCTATGACTGTCATCATAGGGGGCTTAGCCGGCAATGGGTCCACGACCAAGCTATGACTGTCATCATAGGGGGCTTAGCCGGCAATGGGTCCACGACCAAGCTATGACTGTCATCATAGGGGGCTTAGCCGGCAATGGGTCCACGACCAAGCTATGACTGTCATCATAGGGGGCTCAAAGCATGCACCTGTGAACAATGTGGAAGTGACTTGCTAGCAGTGCAGGGTGTGCTCTGTTGGGTTGCCTTACATCTTACTTGACATCGACTCTCCTCATGGATTGTCTATGCTCTGGTTGTGACAGGACAAGCCGGAGAGGGGGAGGAGGGAGAGGAGGGGCAGCGGGAAGGAGGGAGAGGGGGGAAAGGGA
>CM065741.1:22748936-22773936 GCA_033310375.1 Conus canariensis
AATGTTAATCTCTCTCAGAAACTCAAAGATCACGTCAGGCGGGACATCCCTGAACAGGATTTTCATGGACTCTGCTGTAAAATGTTTGTGTCTCACATCGTGCAAGTCCCAACACTCTAAAAGAATATGTTTCACTGTGAGTGGCACATGACATGGAATGCACCACAGAGCTTCTTTATTCTTTAAAAGGTACGAATGGGTAAAATACGAATGGAAAAAACTGGTTAATAGAATAGTAAACAGAAGAAAACAACAATACATACATCTCCTTAGCTTAGAACAAAGATGTTAAAAAAGATTCTTAAGAAACCAAAGTGACATTTCTCCGGGCTGCTGTATGGTGACATAAGATACTCCCACACAGAGGCCTGTGACTTCCTATCATGTGAGGGGTTGGCATGAGAAAACAACACATGCCCCATGGCCTTGCCTGGTCTGTCTGACATGATGGACCCCTTGAAACTGAGGGACTACAGGCTGCACACCAAACATTAATGCACCAAGGCCTTGCTTAAGGAGTTAAGTATCTACAGACTGGTGCACAATAAGACTGGAGAATTGTTATCGTGTCTGAAAAATGGTTCTCCTCGTTTCCTTTCATATGTCCATCAAGGTACAAGCCAGATGGTTCCAAGAAGACAGATCAAAATCAAAGGAATAGGACTGTTTAAGGGCTTGGAAGCAGGCACAAAGACAGGGTCATGGATGAGTGCAAAGGCCTGAAAATGTGACGTCAACAACAGGGAAGGTAATGCATTTGAAGATTGTAAGTGATTTCATCAGTGAAAATCCCACAAAACAAGGGAAATAATTGGTGGGGAGTTGTTCATTTGATCAATTCTCAGTGTAAAATTAAATGCTAGCTCAAACTTACGCTAAGCCCCAAAAAGCTTACATGGATCATATAGTGAGTTAGTGCAAAATACTGATTGTGGCAAGTGGCCACACTGAGCTGGGGCTGATCCCTTCATGGAAGCTGGGGTGAGGGGAGTGGGAGGTTGTGGTGGTGGGGAAAATTCCATTTTTTATTACTTGCGGAGTAGAGGCCCACTGTACAATAGAAACTGAGGGTGAAGGAGGGTGGAACAGGAGTGGGGCAGGGGAAGGGGAGAGATGGGTTAACTACTGAAATTGGTTCTCATCCACTGAAAGACAAACACTGGCCCCAAAACAAAAAGTTCGAGCTGTGGTCGTGCCAGCAGTGTGCAGGAAGAGGGTTGGGGTTTTGGGGAAAGGAGAGAGGGAACAGGACGTGGGAGAATGACAGGACTGGGTTGAGTAGAAGGACAGAACTTATTCTGTTTCTGGCGCACTCACTCACTAGAAAGTCAAGTGACTGGTGAAATGGTGTGCATGTGTGTGTTGGTGCGGGGGGTGGGGGGGGGCGGGGAGGGGGGGGGGGGGGGGGGGGGGGGGGGGGGAGGGGGGAGGGTGAGAAGGGAAGAGGGTAAGTGGGGGGAAGGGTATTGTGAATGATGTCCAGAAAAGTGCTCATGGTGCATTTTTCTGTGAAATTAGGGGAGGGGAAGGGGACAGAGAATGGACGGGGACACATTTTTAGTGTTCCTATTTTTTTCTTTCCTTGTTTTCATCGTTGTCTCAGAACTGGGCGACTTGGGGGGGGGGGGGGGGGGGGGCACAGTGCTCCCCCCCCCCTCCCAGGAAGGGAGCCTGCTGAGGCACAACAAGAGAACCCCTCAACTTCAGTCTTCATCAAACATTATCTGAACACATGGGGAGAAAAAGAAATTGGGGGGGGGGGGGGGGGAGGGTCCCCTACTCGGTGCCGAATCTGCACAGATTGTCTGCAATATTTGCTAGCATTCTACATTCTTTGTAGGATGTTTCAAACCAAAAATTAATGTCTGGCTTGTACTCTTTTACAGAGATTTCAAGTAATTTTTTTTTTCTGAAAATGATCGGGAGAAAGACTTCCAGAACCTATTTACTCCCTGAATGGAACCTAAGAAAGGAGGATGACCAAGCAATAAAAAGCCTCATGTCACCTCCCCTAGAGGTTAAAGGTCATGCTGATTCTGGTGTATTTCTGTGATCAGGTGTCGTGCAGGCAAGATGAATGCTGATCTCATACAGCATGGTCAGTCCCCTATCTTTTTTTTATTTTCCCTACTTCACCTTTGAATAGTAATGCACAGTTGTCTACTTTACCTTTGGATAGTAATGCACAGTTGTCTACTTGACCTTTGAATAGTAATGCACAGTTGTCTACTTGACCTTTGAATAGTAATGCACAGTTGTCTACTTGACCTTTGAATAGTAATGCACAGTTGTCTACTTGACCTTTGAATAGTAATGCACAGTTGTCTACTTGACCTTTGAATAGTAATGCACAGTTGTCTACTTGACCTTTGAATAGTAATGCACAGTTGTCTACTTGACCTTTGAATAGTAATGCACAGTTGTCTACTTGACCTTTGAATAGTAATGCACAGTTAACTACTTCACCTTTGAATACTAATGCACAGTTGTCTACTTTACCTTTGAATAGTAATGCACAGTTGTCTACCTTTGAATAATAATGCACAGTTGTCTACTTTACCTTTGAATTGTAATGCACAGTTGTCTACTTTACCTTTGAATAGTAATGCACAGTTATCTACTTTACCTCTGAATAGTAATGCACAGTTAACTACTTTACCTTTGAATAGTAATGCACAGTTATCTAATCTACCTTTGAACAGCAATGCACAGTTGTCTACTTTATCTCTGAATAGTAATGCACAGTTGTCTACTTTACCTCTGAATAGTAATGCACAGTTCTTTTACCGTTCGAATCAGCAATACACATATCACTAACACTCTAGAATAGTACGCATACTTTTCCATAACTTTACCGTCTGATTAGTAACACACGAAGTGTCTGTTTCCAGGTGAATAGCACCAGCAATCAACTCCAAACACCAGAAAGCAAGCATCCCTTTTTCCAGGTCAGAATTAGTACGCGATTCAACGAAAAAACACAGTAAAGGAATGCATACTTCCAGGTCGGAATAGCACCAGCAATGAAACTGCCAACACACAGAAAGCAAGCAGTGCCATTTCATCCGACTTTGCGAGTTCACACAATCAAAGCACTGAGACTTGCTGCTTCCTGGTCACAATACCAGTCATGGACTGCGAAGCACACATGAGAGGAGCATAGCAGTCCGTCCTTTACCCACTACCTGTCAGTCCCAATCGCCTGTCACAGTACCCCAGTCGCCTGTCACATACCAGCACATCACTGTCTGACATGACACATAGCAGCTACCTGTCCTCAGTCCACAGTCCCCTGTCAGCAGTACCACACAGTCACCCTGTCACAGTACCACACAGTCACCCTGTCCACAGTACCACACAGTCAGCCCTGTCACAGTACCACACAGTCACCCTGTCCCAGTACCACACAGTCACCCTGTCCAGTACCACACAGTCACCCTGTCGCAGTACCACACAGTCACGTCCTGTCCAGTACCACACAGTCACCCTGTCACAGTACCACACAGTCACCCTGTCGCAGTACCACACAGTCACCCTGTCCCAGTACCACACAGTCACCCTGTCCAGTACCACACAGTCACCCTGTCGCAGTACCACACAGTAGTCCCTGTCGTACACACAGTACCTGTCACAGTACACACAGTCACCTGTCGCAGTACCACACAGTCCCCTGTCCCAGTACACACAGTCACCCTGTCTAGTACTACAGTCACCCTGTCGCAGTACCACAGTCGCCCTGTCCAGTACCACACAGTCACCCTGTCACAGTACCACACAGTCACCCTGTCACAGTACCACACAGTCGCCCTGTCACAGTACCACACAGTCGCCTGTCACAGTACCACACAGTCACCCTGTCCTAGTATCACACAGTCGCCCTGTCCTAGTACCACACAGTCGCCCTGTCACAGTACCACACAGTCACCTTGTTACAGTACCACACAGTCGCCCTGTCCTAGTACCACACAGTCACCCTGTCACAATACAACACAGTCACCCTGTCCTAGTACCACACAGTCGCCCTGTCACATTACCACAGTCACCCTGTCCTAGTACCACACAGTCACCCTGTCACAGTACCACACAGTCACCTTGTTACAGTACCACACAGTCACCCTGTCCTAGTACCACACAGTCACCCTGTCACAGTACCACACAGTCACCCTGTCACAGTACCACACAGTCACCCACTGTCTGACATGACACATGAGCAGCTTCTCCTGTCCTTAGAGTCCTGTCACAGTACCACACATTCACCCACTGTCTGACATGACACATGAGCAGCTTCTCCTGTCCTTAGAGTCCTGTCACAGTACCACACAGTCACCCTGTCACAGTACCACACAGTCACCCACTGTCCGACATGACACATGAGCAGCTTCTCCTGTCCTTAGAGTCCTGTCACAGTACCACACAGTCACCCTGTCACAGTACCACACAGTCACCCACTGTCTGACATGACACATGAGCAGCTTCTCCTGTCCTTAGAAGCCTGTTACATTCTTACCTGGATCTTCTTGCTTTAAATCTCTGTCAGTTTCCCTTCTCCTTCCTCTTCCTTTTTTTTTTTACACCCCCCCCCCCCCCCCCCCCCCCCCCTTAAGCCTATCTCAGTTCCCACTCTTTCTTTTCAATCTTCCCTCTTGCTTGCAGACTGACAGCTTTATTTCTAAGCTGCTTCCCCCCCCCCCCCCCCCCCCTCCTTTTTTTTTTTTTATGTCATCATCTTTTTTCTTTTGTTTGCTGTGTTTTTTTATGCACTGCTCTGCTCTCTCTCTTTCTCTCTCTCTCCCCTCCACCCCCCCTCTCTCTCTCTCTCCCCTCCACCCCTCTTTTTCTCTCGCTTTCATTTTCTCTGGACATCCATTCAGCGATCAACTCAACTCTTTGACATGCCTCGAGATGTTTTTCATCGCAGCAGGACTTTTGGGTAGATTAAAAACAGAAAGAAACACAAAGACGATGGTGATAAAAGAGAGAAGAGATACGAAGTTCCAATTCTCTTCACCAGTGATTAAAAAAAAAAAAAATAATGAAAGAAATAAAGTAAATTAAGTGCTGTTCAAATGGTGTGCGTGTGTGTGTGTGTGTGTGTGTGTGTGTGTGTGTGTGTGTGTGTGTGTGTGTGTGTTGTTGTGTTGTTGTTGTTGTTGTTGTTCTTCGATTTAACGTCTTTTCACTTTAAAGTGATATTAGACAGGAAGTGAGTGTTTACTTGTATATGTGTATGAGTGTGTAGTATGCATGCGTGCTTGCTTGTGTGTGTGTGTGTGTGCATGTGTGTGTGTGCGCGCGCGTGTGTGTGCCTGTGTGTGTGTTAAATATTAATGGAAATACGACATAAGAACAATCCTTAGCAAAAATCAACATTAACAAATCAAATTGCAACAGTCAAAACAAAACAGTCTAAAATACGCAGAAATCATAAAAACGAGCCGACTGGACTTATCATTAAGTTCTGAACAAAGTTCAAAAGAAATACAGGTTCTTGGAAAATGCATTTAGATTCATCTTTTCTGAATTTTGATAGAGCTGATTCAAAATAAGGACAAAAGTACAAAATATGTGTTGTTGTACAACTACCAACAGCCCCGCACACACATTGGGCGTTTTTTATGAACTTTGTTTTGAAAGCGTTTAACCTAAGTCTGTAAAACAGTGAAACAATTTTTTTGCGGTGTTTTGGGTGTTTATTGACATTTTTTTGATAAAATGTATAATTTATTAATGAATTCTGTTTTGAAAAATTTTGTGATCGAGCGTTTAAACAACACTTTATTGAAGAATTAGGTTTATGTACTTTGGGAAGCATGTAGTCTTTATATATCTTTTCAAAATTTTCAAAAGAAGCTTTTTGTAATAAAGAGTAACCCTCTTGTAAACTTAAAAGAATGGGAATATCCTTGGATTTAAAAGACTTTTTTGCACCTGCACGAGCTGTACGATCAGCCCATTCATTTCCAGATATTGAACAATGAGATGGGATCCAACAAAAATCAACTGCGATACCCCTTGATATAAGAACATGAATAAGTATTTTAATTTCTGTGATGACTTCAGCCCGGTTTTTCGGATTTGTTGATTCTAAAGCTTGGAGAACTGATTTAGAGTCTACACAAAAGAGTGCACCATAGAAATTGAATGGTGTATCAATGACATACTGAATAGCCATTAAAACTGCTATTAATTCAGCTGTGAAAATGGAGAAGTCCTTACCAAGGTAAAAAGATTTCTCAATTTTTAAAGTGGGGATGACAAAACCACAGCCTGCCTGATTGTCTAATAAAGAACCATCAGTGAAGATTTTTAGATGATTGGGATAAAAATCATTCATATGGGATCTAGCTTCATATGCAAGAACATTGATGTTATCAAACTTGGACAGTTGTGTATAGTTATAATCAAACTTTGCCTTAGAAAGCTCCCAGGTTGGGATGGGACTTATTGGAAAACGCACAGCTAATTTCTTTTGATTAGTGTTTAATTTTGTCAATAGTTTAGAAGAAAATGTAAGAATAGTTTTATTAGATCGGATACGTTTTGCACGCTTAGGAAAATGAATATCGGACCTAATTTCAAGTTCCATTTGGTTTGAATTTTGAATGGTAGAGCATCTTAAAATGTATTTAGCACAGGCTAATTTTCGCTGATCATCAAGAGGCAAAACACCTGCTTCATGGTAAGATCCTATGATGGAACCATGAAATGGAACGCCAAGGGCTATTCTGTATGCTTTACAATCTATGCTCCGCAGTTTTTTCAATAGATATTTTGGAGCACTAAAGAAAACCTCTTGTGCATACGACAATTTAGATCTAACTAAAGCTGAGGACAAATGAATTAATGTATTTGTGTCTTGACCCCAGCTTTGTCTGCTTATGACTTTTAGAAGGTTCAATGACTTTCTTGCTTGATTTACAGCATGTTCTACATGCAGATTCCAAGAGAGCTTAGACGTTATATAAACACCAAGAAATTTAATATTTGAAGCGTATTTAAGTATGATGTTGTTAACTTTGAATTCTGGGGCATTGTGAACATATCCACTTGCATCGAATAGCATCATGTGAGATTTTTGAGGTGATAAGCTTAAACCATTTTCAGACATATACATAGCAATATTATCTAGATCACATTGATATGCTCTTTTTATAAAATTTATAGACCTTTTTGATGTTTTCTTTTTTAAAGTAACATTCATCCACAAACAGATATCATCGGCATACTGAATGAAATTACTTTTTTGGGAAATAGATATTGGTAAATCGTAAGTTAGGATATTAAATAGAATAGGAGCAATAACAGAGCCTTGAGGGATACCCATATTAAGGAATCTTTTAGAGGAATAGATGTGACCAATTCTTGTTTGGATACTTCTGTTGGCCAAGAATGTTTTAACATAGTCATAGATATGACCAGAAAGCCCAACCGTTTTTAACTTGTATAGTAATCGTTCATGCCAAACCTGATCGTATGCCTTATTTATATCAAAGAATGTGGCAAGAACATTTTGTCTTTTGGCAAATTGTTGTTTGATTTGAGTTGTTAATTTCACTAAATGATCAATGGTTGATCTGCCTTTTCTAAAGCCTCCTTAGTTTACAGGGATAATCCCACGTTTTTCGCAATAAGACAATCGATTTAAAACAATTTACTCCATTAATTTGCATATGTGAGACGTCAGAGAGATAGGTCTATAACTATTCACATTGTGTACTGGTTTGCCCTGCTTTAAAATAGGGACTATAATTGAATCTCTCCATATGGATGGGATGTTACCTTCAATCCAGCATTTACTAATAATTCCGTGTAAAAATAACAAAAAGTTTTCTGGAAGATGTTTTATCAACTCATTGGAAATGGCATCCAGACCAGCAGACGTTTTCTTGGTCTTAGGTAATGAACAGATAGCAGACAGAAATTCTTGGAAAGTAATTTCAGCATTCAAGTAGTGATCATTATTTTTCTCAGGGTCATTGTATATGTCATTTTGTGATTGATTTTCCCTCAAAGTTCTGCATTTGTCTGATAGACTACTGTAGGATCTATTCTTTACAAAGGTGTCAGCAAATGCCTCAGCTTTTTGATATTCTGAAGGAAATTGTTCATCACCTAGAATAACTGGATATTCTGGTAGATGAATCCCATTTTTCATTTCATGGATCTTTTTCCAAATTTTACTTTTATCTTTATGGTCACTTATTTCATTAAATCAAAACGTTGACCAATAGTTGCTTTTAGCACTCTCTATAACTCTGTTTCTTTGGTTTTTAGCAGATTTGACAGGAACACTGCCTTTCACTTTTTTAACTTTAGCATACGATTTAAAGATGTTCTTGTTTTTGTCTACAGCATTTTTACATGAATCTGTCCACCATACTTTACCAACGTGTTTCGAAGAGTTTGACACATTAATTTTGGGAATTGCTTTGCCTGCAGCATTTAAAACTGCCTCTGTAAAATGAGTGTACACAGATTCAATGTCTGATTTATCAAAAGAACTAACGTCGTAAGACCTTAGAACAGATTCAAATTTGGCCCAGTCAGCTCGTTTATAATCAAATTTAGGAATTTTATCCTTTACATCATTGTGCTTAACTTCAAATCCTCTAAAAGTAAGGATAATAGGAATATGGTCACTTCCCAAAGTGTTATCGTGTAATTGCCACTTGCAGCTAGGAACTAACTTTGGAGAGATTAGAGTCAGATCAATTGCTGATGGTTTGTGGCTGGGAACATCAGGCAGTCTTGTAACACTTCCGTCATTTAAAAGAAAAAGTGGAGAATCTGAAATATTCTCCACCAAGCGATTAAAAGGTTACTTTGATGCAAGATAGATCCCAAAAAGGAGCATGTTCATTAAAGTCCCCCGCTATTAACCATTTATCAGTTGTAGTATTCAACGAACGTAGCCAGTCAGAATTGCAATCAATAATACCTTTTGGGAAATACACTGAAACGATATTCAAAACTAACGATTTGTCGAATCGGACACACGCTGCACAAGAAAACAAGTTTGTTGTGTCATTTGGTACAGGCGATTGGATTGGTTGGTAAAATAGTTGGTCATTAATATAAATGGCCACAGAAATTTTCGCAGCACAATCACTTTCTTGGCACACTGGTGGATAGAAGAAATGGTCCAATCGTGGCAAGTCCTTCTTTGTCACATTTAGAGATTGAAGGATGATGACCATATAAGTGTTGTTCTCAAGATGTTGTTGAAGGTGTATTATATTGGTAGTGATTGAACGGCAATTCCATTGTAGGATACTAATATTTGTCTTTTTTTCCATCAAAAAGTTATAAAGAATAATAATAAAGAAACAGAAGAATACTGCAAATAAAACAAAGCACAGTAATAGCCTATTAAAATGAAAATAGACACTTTGCAAACACCAAAAACTGAAATTCAGTATGGCAATACCTAAAATCTATCAACAGGACAGTGACTAATAATACTATGAACAATCATGCGCGACTATGAAAATGGCAGCCTTATAACAATCCAACAGAAATACGTAGACAGAAGACTTTCACTGGGCTCGGTAATTGTACAGGTAATCTCGTCCCCGATGTTCCCTGCGCAGCAAGAAAGAGTTCCTCCTGCCCTGGTGATGTGGACGGGGTGGGTTATCCCTGGGACGATGAGAGCTGTAGCGATGACCGGGTTGTCTTTGCTTTCTCCAGTACATGTAATGAAGATGACGACCAAGGTTGCCTGCAAACACGCTGAGGCCCCTTTCTGAAGGATGGATTAAGTCCCACATGTACTGAGTGTTGTTGGTGATGTTTTCGTGGGACACAAACGACACGTTATTTTGACCGGAAAGATTACAATGTATTTCGTCATTAAAGATTTCTCTTTTGATGTTTAGCTTTTTTATCCTAGTTGGGGCGACCTTGCTAACAACAATTCGAGTTTGAGGATAATGCTTTTGCAATTCTTTCACGAGGTTGATGAAAGTAGATGCCTTTTCTTTTGGATCAGATGTGTCTTTGAGATCATTTACCCCAACATGAAGCACAAACACGTCTGCATTGTCGATAGAGTCAGACAGTAAAGCCTTCTTGCATTGATCAATGGTGGTCGTTTTCTTTTTCTTGATATACAGTCCATAAGCTGCACCCAGTCTTTGAGCGGATATACCGTTTAGCACCGAGTCGTGCAGTACAACAACTTCGGGTAAATCTATGGAACCTCTAGATTGCAATGAATGTGAAGAAAGTTCGTGTTTTTGCTGGTGATCTTTATTTCTTTGTTTGCTTGTAGAATGTAAGGGGTTAATTTTGTCTTTTTCTGAATGTTCTTTTCCCTCATCCATCCCCCTAGCGTCATTTTTATTCTCGTCATCGTTTTTAACGTCATCAGATGCCGTAGAACCCTTCATTACAGACCTTTTAGCTTTGCGTTTGACAATGTCCGAGTATGTCGGCCTCCCACCGCTGCTCATCCGTGACATGGTCCCGAGACGAGTGGCACCTGCCGCGCCCGCAGCAGATGCCACATGCTGGGCCCCGACAACGCCTGTTGTACCGTCCGCAGTCGACCGCGCAGCCACACTCGCACTCTGGACCACCTCACGCAGCTCGTTGATTTGGCTCGAGATCGCGCTTTTCAGATCCAAAATCGACGCATTCACCTCATTCATCAGACTCTCCCTCGTTTTTGTAAGTTGTCTGAGAAGCTGTGTTTGATTTTGTTGTTGTACTGTTGTCTTTCGTAAGGTCCCTTTTCGTCTGGTTGCCAACAGTGGAGTAACCGCTAAAAGTAGGTCTATCCTGTTGATCAGACTCACCTCTTTCTTGCTGAATTTCCTTCATCAGTTCAGGACTCATTAAACCTGAGGCACAATTTTCGCACATAAACTTTCGTTTAGTTTTCAAAAATACGCATAGCATGTAGCTTGGGAGTCCAGTTTGTGACCAGGGAATTAGATCTAAACATTCCATACATTTCAAGGCGCGGCCGTTGGTGGAGTTTTGCCTGCACTGTTCCCCTTCAGATCTAACAGTCGATGTAACAATCGATGCACATAGCTCTGGTCCTGTAGAAGGTTCCGATGGTTCTCTGGTTGACTTTATGGAGGCATTTCCTTTCTTATCCTGCTTCCTTTTGTATCTTGTCCTGCCCATGATAGGTCTTCTGCTATGACTGATTTAGTCCATGGAGAGATCAGCCGCCATGTTGTTTATTGTAAAGCGCTTAGTGTGTGTTGTGTGTGTGTGTGTGTGTGTGAGCGTGTGTGTGCGTGCGCACCTGTGCCTATGTGTGTGTGCGTGTGTGTATGTGTGTGCATGTGTCCAGTGTGTGCGTGCGCACATATGTGTGTGTGGTGTGTGTGTGTGCCTGGATGTAAATGCAGTTTTATTACAGTACCTGCAAAAAATTTCACATCCAAGGAAGCAAGCAATCTGGCATCCTTCATAAACTTCTGTTGCTGAACCTTTCGCCCCCCCTCCCCCCCCCATCATTCTTCTTCTTCTTCTTAAAACTCTTTGCCTTTTCACAAAGGTTTTTCCAGTTGTGATTCTGATGGCAAAATCAGACCTGTTGGCATGTTATTGTTTATTCATTATGTTAAAGATAACAAAAAAAGGGAAACTAAAAGCCCCCATGTACAATGAAAAGCAACCATTCTCCAGGGGCATACGCCTCCCTCACCTCCCAAAAGTACCAAGTGCCCTAGGCCACCCTTCTCCCCAACCCCCTCTCTCCAGTCCTCCACTGCCACCCCAACCCACCCCTCCTCTCCCTGCATCCACCCTTCCACTCTATCGTCCCCCCTCCCCCCCCCCTCCATGTCATCACAGGCAGAGCAGTACCTGCCAGGTCAGGTTTGTGTTTGAAGACTGATTTGTGAAATGTGACTTCTGCACACACCTTCATATTCATATGAGGTATCACTGAACAGATGAAACTTTGTCATCTTAATCATCAACTAGAAATAGAAAAAATATAAAAAAACAACATAAAACAGTTTAAGAGAGAGAGAGAGAGAGAGAGAGAGAGAGAGAAGAGAGAGAGAGAGAGAAAGAATATGTAAATACTGCACAATGAAGTAGGTGATAAATCTGATTTTATGGCTGACTGCCAAAGGTATACTGCCTTATGCAATCAGTTTAATTACAACATTTATTGAAGTTCATCAAATTAAGCAAGATAGTCATAGCCCAATTTGTAGATGAAATACTGATTCATACACAGAAGAACTGTCTGTAACTTTTCTACAATGCCATTTGCGTGACCATTCATGTTATTTTCAATCTGAAAGTCTATGGCGATGACCATTTTCTCCTCCATGCCCCCCAAAGGGTACAGGACAATAAACAGTGTTCATGGCTCAAGCCCCAGAAGGACTGTCCCATGCCTGGCTGGGCGTCACTTCCACAGGCTGACAGCCACACCTGTGACAGGGATCTGCTCCGCTTTGGCCAGGAGAGACAGGGCAAGGGAAGAGAAGTCAAGAGAAAAGGGCTGGCAGGGGAGGGAATTTACAGACTGCAGACTAAGCCAGAGACAGTGTCAGTCTCAGGGGAGGGGCTGAAGAAGAGAGGAAGAACACAAGGGAGAGTGTTGGAGGTGATGTCTGTGTACAGATGAAACCTTGAATAGACAAACAGGACAACTGGGAAGTTCAACCAAGAAATATGAAGAAATAAAATCAACAAAACAGTAAGCGGTCAGAGTAAGTAGAACAGAAAATAAGGGAGGGAGAGAGAAGCAGCAAATGGGGGGGGGGGGGGGGGGGGGGGGGAGGAATTGGGGTTGGGGAAGGCTGGAGGAGAAAGAGAGAGGGTGCAAGGTGAACACTCAATCTTAGAAGCAAAAGCCTTTTCCAAGTCATTTCCGTTTGAGAAAAGTACAACCATGAGACAATTCTGTTTAGTATCTAATAAACCTGTGTTCCTTTGTCAGCACCTAAAACACACACACACACACACACACACACACACACACACACACACACACACACACAACTGCTGTTCTATCATAATGTAAATTAGCATTTTAACAAGTAAGCAGACTTCATGAGCTTTATGTACCTGTACAGTGTAAGACACACAGACAAAAAATATGAATGGTTTCCTATGGTACATTGCTCTGATACTGGGAGCCTCTAGCAATGGCAGGCTCCCATTTTCTCTCCTCCCTCTCTCAACTTCGCTTCCCACCATCCATTCACTTCAAGACAGTGGTCACTAGCGCCAAGACCCACTGACAATCAGGAACACTGACAACTGTTATGTGACTTTACTGTAGGAACACTGACAACTGTTATGTGACTTTACTGTAGGAACACTGACAACTGTTATGTGACTTTACTGTAGGAACACTGACAACTGTTATGTGACTTTACTGTAGGAACACGGACAACTGTTGTGTGACTTTACTGTAGGAACACTGACAACTGTTGTGTGACTTTACTGTAAGAACACTGACAACTGTTATGTGACTTTACTGTAGGAACACAGACAACTGTTATGTGACTTTACTGTTTTTCTTTGAAACTTGCTTCCTCCAGGACGCTTGGAGCAGACGATCCAACAGGATGAGCTTGCTGAGGCTGACTGCTACAGGGGAAGCTGAACAGAACCATTTCAAGGGAGTAAAGCCACTGAGAACAACACACACACACACACACACACACACACACACACACACACACACACACACACACAGTGAGAAAGACAGAAAAGAGTGGGAGAGAGACAGAGACAGACAGACAAACAGAGAGAGAGAGAGAGAGAGAGAGAGAGAAAGAGAGAGAGAGAGACAGACAGACAGACAGACAGACAGGCAGAGAAAGATACAGAGATACAGAGAGAGAGACAGAGACAGACAGAGAGAGAGACTCTGCAACAATTTCATCAACATGAAAACTGCCTCCATGACACTTAACTGAATCATTAATATAAACCTGCTGAAGGAAGAGGAGGGAAATAATGTCCACAACACTTTCCAAAAAAAAATTTCAACAGCGCTGTCCAACAGCTCAAACTGCTTACCCAACTGTACTCCGACAGCTGAAACAGGACACAAAGCACACAAGACTTACAGGTCCAAGGCACTCCTGACTGCTAACATGTTGTTTCTAGGGACAGGGAGTGATGACAGACTGTGGCACAGCAGATGAAAGACAAAGAGTTCCAGATTTGCACAGCTGAAGGAACTGTGGGTTCTTCCATCATCAACAAAAGGCACTTCTTCCATCTCGACTGAACAGTGGAAAGACTCTTCCATCTCGACTGAACAGTGGGAAGACAATCATCAACTAAACTAAGGCTCTCCTTCCACCACCACTGAACAGTGGGAAGACAATCATCAACTAAAGGCTCTTCCTCCACCTCCACTGAACAGTGGGAAGACAATCATCAACTAAAGGCTCTTCCTCCACCACCACTGAACAGTGGGAAGACAATCATCAACTAAAGGCTCTTCTTCCACCCCCACTGACCAGTGGGAAGACAATCATCAACTAAAGGCTCTCCTTCCACCACCACTGAACAGTGGGAAGACAATCATCAACTAAAGGCTCTTCTTCCACCTCCACTGAACAGTGGGAAGACAATCATCAACTAAAGGCTCTTTTTCCACCTCCACTGACCAGTGGGAAGACAATCATCAACTAAAGGCTCTTTTTCCACCTCCACTGAACAGTGGGAAGACAATCATCAACTAAAGGCTCTTTTTCCACCTCCACTGAACAGTGGGAAGACAATCATCAACTAAAGGCTCTTTTTCCACCACCACTGACCAGTGGGAAGACAATCATCAACTAAAGGCTCTTTTTCCACCTCCACTGAACAGTGGGAAGACAATCATCAACTAAAGGCTCTTCCTCCACCACCACTGACCAGTGGGAAGACAATCATCAACTAAAGGCTCTTTTTCCACCCCCACTGAACAGTGGGAAGACAATCATCAACTAAAGGCTCTTCCTCCACCCCACTGACCAGTGGGAAGACAATCATCAACTAAAGGCTCTTCTTCCACCCCCACTGAACAGTGGGAAGACAATCATCAACTAAACTAAGGCTCTCCTTCCACCTCCACTGAACAGTGGGAAGACAATCATCAACTAAAGGCTCTTCCTCCACCTCCACTGACCAGTGGGAAGACAATTATCAACTAAAGGCTCTCCTTCCACCAGCACTGAACAGTGGGAAGACAATAATCAACTAAAGGCTCTTTTTCCACCACCACTGACCAGTGGGAAGACAATCATCAACTAAAGGCTCTTCCTCCACCTCCACTGATCAGTGGGAAGACAATCATCAACTAAAGGCTCTCCTTCCACCACCACTGAACAGTGGGAAGACAATCATCAACTAAAGGCTCTTTTTCCACCACCACTGACCAGTGGGAAGACAATCATCACCTAAAGGCTCTTCCTCCACCTCCACTGACCAGTGGGAAGACGATCATCAACTAAAGGCTCTTCCTCCACCTCCACTGACCAGTGGGAAGACAATCATCAACTAAAGGCTCTTCTTCCACCCCCACTGAACAGTGGGAAGACAATCATCAACTAAACTAAGGCTCTCCTTCCACCTCCACTGAACAGTGGGAAGACAATCATCAACTAAAGGCTCTTCCTCCACCTCCACTGACCAGTGGGAAGACAATCATCAACTAAGGCTCTCCTTCCACCACCACTGAACAGTGGGAAGACAATCATCAACTAAAGGCTCTTTTTCCACCACCACTGACCAGTGGGAAGACAATCATCAACTAAAGGCTCTTTTTCCACCACCACTGACCAGTGGGAAGACAATCATCAACTAAAGGCTCTTCCTCCACCTCCACTGAACAGTGGGAAGACAATCATCAACTAAAGGCTCTTCCTCCACCACCACTGAACAGTGGGAAGACAATCATCAACTAAAGGCTCTTCTTCCACCCCCACTGACCAGTGGGAAGACAATCATCAACTAAAGGCTCTTTTTCCACCACCACTGAACAGTGGGAAGACAATCATCAACTAAAGGCTCTTCCTCCACCCCCACTGACCAGTGGGAAGACAATCATCAACTAAAGGCTCTTCCTCCACCTCCACTGACCAGTGGGAAGACGATCATCAACTAAAGGCTCTTCCTCCACCTCCACTGACCAGTGGGAAGAGATCATTCCTGTCCTAGGCAGAAGTGCCAAGAGGTTCTTTCTCTTGTTTTGGATCATGATTTTATTCTGAACTTGCTTTTATTTTTAGAAAGGTGGGGGTGGGGGGGGTGGGGGTGGGGGTGGGGAGGAGGCACCACAGATGATTCCTGTCATAGCTGTCGTATCAATCACTTCCATTCTCAGCAGACAGCACTGATCAGAACCCCAAACATCCTGTTGGCTGGAGAAATGAATTAGCTTGATACTGCCATTGCCAAGGGCATCAGTCTCATCCTTCCCAGAAGGCAGCGTGGATCAGGACCCAAACTTTCTTCCCACTGGAGTAATGAATTAGAATTGATTCCGCCATTGCCTGGAGCAACAATGTTACCATGACAGCAGTGACAACATAAGGAGAGCTGAAAATTGTAAAGCACTCACACTACCCTACACCCATAACACAGAGAGAGAGAGAGAGAGGGGGAGGCAGAGACAGAGTCAGACTCGACTTGGGAATCGTTTAATGATTAGGTCATTTCTGTCTGTGTCAAAATGGGTAGGGTGGGGTTTAGGGTGGGGTTAGGGTAAAGCATGACAATGATATTTGTCTTGGGGAAAAAAAAAAGTTCAAAACGGCATGAATGAAGACAAAATGATGTACAAATGTGAGTGTTGTAGCATGCTCAAACTCATGGATACATGAATACAAATTATACGTAGTCCATCAAATTCATTCAGAGGGTGAGAGAGAGGGAAATGGAGGGGGGGGGGGGGGGGGTGTGGAAGAGAGAGAGAGAGAGAGAGAGAGAGAGAGATTCACAACGTGTTTGTACAAGTGAAAATTCTTGAAAGAAAAATAAAAGGTGACATGCATACTTTTACATCTGCAAACAATACAGAAAATTCAAAAGCATTCAAACAGGCATACTGCTTCTTTGTAATGAGCAGTTCTCTAAAAATTCTAAAATTCAGAGTATGTCCTGAGGCACAGAGACAGAGACTCAGAGAGAGAGAAAGAGACAGACAGAGAGAGAGAGACAGACAGACAGACAGAAAAACAGAGTAAGACAGTGAGATGGCAAGAGACTGCCAGATGGAGAAAGAGTGAAAGAAAACAGAGGGAGAGGAAGGAAGGGAAAGAAAGGGAAGGAAGAAAAGAGAGAGAGAGAGAGAGAGAGAGAGAGAGAGAGAGAGAGAGGAGGGGGGGGGGGACAGACTTACACAAAGAACTACTTACTACTTAACTAGACAGGAATGACATCCCTAAATAAACATAAAAAATAAACCAAAGCCAAACCCAAGGTGAGCTGTGACCTTCAGCATGTGGAGATGGAAAGAGCCTGAACAATACAGTGACTGGCAAAACCAGTCAGCTTTGAAGGACACAGGTGGAAGTCAGATCCAAGGCTATCTACAGGCGAAGGAGGATGCATGTTTTGTTGTTCATCAGTTGTAGGTCTTTCATTAAGATTTATTGGGGACAAGAAAAGGGGGAAGTGTTTTATCAGGTACAGGAGCAAATGTGCACGTGTGTGTGTGTGTGTGTGTGTGTGTGTGTGTGTGTGTGTGTGTGTGTGTGTGTGTGTGTGTGTGTGTGTGTGTGTGTGTGTGTGTGTGTGTGTGTGTGTATGCGTGTGTGCACGTGCATATGCTTGCATAATTATGTATGTGTGCATGTACATGAATCACAGAGAGAGAGAGAGAGAGACAAGAGACAGAGGAGAAAGTGTGCATGTGTTTATGTATGCATGAGTGCATGCATGCACATGTTTCTCTGTGTGTGTGTGTGTGTGTGTGTGTGTTGTGTGTGTGTGTGTGTGTGTGTGTGTCCATGTGCTTGTGTGTGGGTGTGTTCACCATGTACATGTGAATGCATGCATGTTATGTGTTATTTATGAGTGATCTGTGCATGTGTGTGTGTGTGTGTGTGTGTGTGTACCTGTAAGCATATATTATATGAGTGCGCAAGTGTGTCTACATGTGTGTGTATATGTGAGTGTGAGAGAGAGGGGGGAGAGAAGGAGAGGGGAGGGGAGGGAGGGGCGAAGGGTGGGGAGAGAGAGACAGAGAGAGGGAGAGAGAGACACAGACAGACAGGCAGGTAGGCAGATAGACAGACAGAGAATGTGTGTGTGTGTGTGTGTGTGTGTGTGTGTGTGTGTGTGTGTGTGTGTGTGTGCACATGCACGTGTGCGTGCATGCATGTACATGTGTGCGTGTGTGTGTGCATGCATGTACATGTGTGTGTGTGTCTGTGTGTGCGTGCATGCATGTGTGTGTGTGTGTGTGCGTGTGTGTGTGTGTGTGTGTGTGTGTGTGTGTGTGTGTGTGTGTGTGTGTGTGTGAGTGCTCATGCATATACACAGGAGTGTTAAAGTGGATGGATCAGTTGCATGTTTGTGCATACATTTAGCTTCAAGTTTGACGAACAAAAAAAAAATGAAAAGAAGAGACTCTTCTCTCGGCCTAAAAACCAAAGGGTCCTGCGAGCGAGCCACAGCATTTCTATTTTCCACAAGTGTTTAAGAATAGGTGAAGACTGGGGCAGCAAGTGGATAAGCCCAATGAGGTTTCAGCCAGTTGAGTAACAAGCAAAGTGCAGTTTGCCTGCAGGATTGCCCAATGCTTCCAGTGGATCTTGTGAGTCACAGTGGTCTACTGCCCCAGTTTTGGAACCAAACTGACTATCACATTATTATATATGCAAACTGTTTTGGGGGTTTCTCCATCTCTGGCATAACAGTGATCAAATGTTAACCACGCGACAGTGCAAAAAGGAAACCCCCCCCCCCCCCCCCCCCCCCCCAAACACTCTCAGTACTATCATCCCCCCTCTTTCCACCCCCTCTCCACACACACACACACACATAACAAACACAAAGGGAGGACATTCCTGAAATGGGGGATAGGGGTGTTTGTTGGTCTGGAGAGGACAAAGTGAACCACACCTCTGAATGCTAACTTTTCACATGGATATTCACAAACATGCAAATGTGCATATATATAATTATATATATATACATAATCACAAAGAGAGAGGAGAGAGAGAGAGAGAGAGAGAGAGAGAGAGAGAGACAGACAGACAGACAGACAGACTGACAGACAGAGACATTGGGATGGGGAGGAGGGATGAGATGAATTCTTTTTCTTTCATGCATGACTCCCAGCAAACCTTTGACACTGAGTGACATGCTCAGCTTGTGTACACACACATGCAAACACACATGCACATTAGCATTCCAATACACACACATACACTATCACACACCCACACATACACATGCATACACACACACACACACACACACACACACACACTTCTTTTCCTTGCATGCTTGACTCTAAGCCAACCTCGTCTGACACATGCCTGCTCACATGTATGCATGCACACACACACATAAGCACAGACAGACACACACACAAACATCAGCATTGTAACACACACACACACACACACACACACACACACACACACACACACACACACACAATCTATGATAACATGGAATGTTGCTCTGACGATGGCAAAGCGGAGCAAGTGGCTTCAAACACGAACACACACACCTGACCTGTAATTATCGATCACATTAAAGGCTAGAGTTCTGTCCTGCTGCTACACGTGTCTTCCTTCAACATGGCTGCCTCCCTTCCTCACCTGTCTCCCATTTTATCTCAACAGTGTAAGAAAAAAAAAAACACACAAAATTGAAAAACAAGATTTACCTGAGCTTGCTTTTAAGACAACCTTTAAGATGTCATGACAACTGAAAACCTAATGCATGCAAGAAAACGAACTGTGCGCTCACACAAACACAGACATACACACATGTGCTTCTTGTAAGTCAGCGCGCTAGCACACACACACACGCAAACACACACACACACACACACACACTCAAGTACACACACAGTCTTTTAAGTCTGAAGGACCAACTTTTATATTATATGCAAACACTTGGACAAAACAAACACTGCCTGGTTTCTGTTCCACATCTGCAAACAATTACCCATTCCATGCACAATTTCCAGGGCTCAGACCACAATAGCATGCCTGCTTAATGCATCTCTCTCTGTCTCTCTCTTTTGTGTTACACACACACACACTCTCTCTCTCTCTCTCACATGCATGCACACACACACACACACACACACACACACACACACACACACACACACAACACACACACAGGGTATCAACTGTGTATGTTGTACACTCATACCCCATGCATGGGAGCCAGTTAGACTGACAGTCCATTTCCTCTGCCCCATGCTGTGTTCCCTGTGCCAGCAGTGTGTGATGTGTCTATCTCCCATGTTATGTAGAAGAAGAAGAAGCCTTAGTGAACACTGCAGTCAGCTGAAGCATGAACAAGGGGCCTAAGTGTTGGCAAGAGAGATTTATTTTAGGCTCACTGAAGAGTGGGCATGTTTGTCTTCTGACCTAGTCAGTGCCTCTGTGTGTGTGTGTGTGTGTGTGTGTGTGTGTGTGTGTGTGTGTGTGTGTGTGCGCGCGCTGTGTGCGTGTATGTGAGTGCATGCGCATGAATGTATGTCCACGCATTTATGCATGTATGGTGTGCATGTGTGTACGTGCGTGTGTGTGTGTGTGTGTGTGTGTGTGTGTGTGCGTGCGTGTGTGTGTGTGTGTGTGTGCGTGTGTGTGAGAGTGTGTGTATGTGTGTGTGCATGTCCATGCATTTATGCATGTGTGTGTGTGTGTGTGTGTGCATGCGTGCGCGTGCGTGTGCATGTGTGCACGCGTGTGTGTGTGTGTATGTGTCTGAGTGCGCATATAAGTAGTGTGTGTGCTGTGAGTGTGCCGCATGTGCGTGTGTGCGTGTGTGTGTGTGTGTGTGTGCTCGCAAGTGTGTGCACATGTATATGTGCACAAGTGTGTACTGCCTATTTGTGCTTCTGTGCAGAGTATCCTACTGAGAGAGAAAGAGAGAGAGAGAGAGAGAGAGAGAGAGAGAGAGAGTGAGAGAGAGAGAGATGCAGATGCAGATGTTTATTCGTAAAGGCCATAGCCCCTTAGAAGGGGGATACATATAAAAGAAAGAACTTCGCATAATCCATTTCTAATCAAGGGTACAAACAAACTAAGGTATTACAGAATTTCTTCGTTTAAACCCTCTGTAAAAATACACAGCAAGCTGCTTCACTATTTTATCATTTGTCATGACATTAACAAAATTAACCTGAATAGTGAAGGATGCATATAGTATTTGGATGGAATACACTGTTGTCTAAGATCACTTAGTTCTGGGCATGAAAGAACAAAATGAACTTCATTTTCTTGAGATTCCTGACATAATGGACAAACAGTCACACGATCATTTAAATGTCTGTAACGCTGTGAATGTGCATAGATATCTGATATACCAAATCTGAACCTGGTTATCATATATTTCAAATGTCTGTCAATAACCATTGACAAATACCTCGGAACACAATGCATAGGATTTAGCATTCTATAAAAATCAAATCTATTACTGTCGTCAACATGAGCGTTCCACCTCTGCCATCTACAATCAATCAATGTTTGCCGAAAAACACGGACAAAAGCATTTATATCGCCAACACCCTGATTTTCCCATACAAAACCAAATCCATATTCATACAACTTTAGCCTTACATTCGAGACCCAATTTTTCTTACCCCTTGCATCTAACTCCACGAGCATCGTATAGGCTTTATAAGGTAATCTGTGTGGTTCCATTTGTGTTATCCCTAACCAGTAACGAATACATTTAATCACAGATATTAAATAGATAGGATATCGGTTAGTCTCTCCATATACCAAATCATTTGGTGTTCTCATCGAAACACCAAGAAATTTCTTCAGAGCGTACAAATGAATTTTCTCAACATGCATAGCAGCAGAATCAAAGCCCCATAGCTCAGCACCATATTGTAACATTGGTTGAATTTGAATATCAAATAATTTCAACAACAAAGATAGAGATTCATTATCTAACTGTGCCAATTTCCTCAAAATACACAATAAAGCATATTTAGCTCTACTTGCAAGATCTTTACAAGCAAAGGTAAAGCTTAAGCGTGTAGAAAAATAAATACCAAGATATTTATAAGCATTCACTACGGGCATTTCGACTCCATTATATGTCCACCTTTCTCTGGCGGCAAGATAACCGCCCTTTCTAAACACAATTATATTACTTTTCGTCATGTTTATTTTTAGCTGCAATGCAAAAGAAGCTCTTTCTAAACTGTTCAGCTGGGTTTGTAAACCAATTATAGTTTCAGACATTAATACAACATCGTCTGCCAACAGAAGAATGAAAATTTCCAAAAAATCATTTATAAACTTTGCTCCATGTCGTCCAGAATTGGTAACTTCTAATGTCAGTTCATTAATAAATAAGGAAAACAATATAGGACTGCACACATCACCTTGCTTAACACCAGTCGTGCAGTTTATGCAATCAGTCAAAGACCTACCGCTTCTCACTGTAGCTTTGACAGAGTCATACATGCTCATGACACTTCGATATAATTTCCCTCTGATTCCATTTTTAAACAAAATATGCCACAAAATACTTCTATTAACAGAATCAAAGGCTTTTTCGAAATCAATAAAAGCAACATATAATTTGCGATTCAAACAAAACTGTTTTTGCACAAATGCCATTAAAGTAAACATATGATCTATTGTAGAATAGTTCCGCTTAAATCCAGCTTGAAATTCACCAGTGAGGTTCTTTTCTTCTACCCAGTCCTGCAGCCTTCTGTTGATAACAGCACTGTATAGTTTACTACAAATGTTACACAAAGAAATGCCTCTGTAATTGCTTGGGTCATCAACATCACCTTTCTTGTATAAAGGAAGAACAATAGATTCAGTCCACAGTTCAGGAAACACACCTCTGTCAAACAGAGCATTAAAAAATTTTATGACAAAATCTAACAACAAATGAGATTTACATGCATTTTTTAACATCTCACCAATGATTCCATCAGGGCCGCTAGCTTTACGATTCTTTAATTTCTTTAAAGCCAGCAGAATCTCATCTCTTGAAATTGGATGATTTAATGTATAATCACTGGTATAATTGTTATCACTAGTATCATTGTTACTATTGTCATCACTACCGCCTTCATCGTCCATAATATTACAGGTATCTACTTCTTTTTCAAGCAATTTCTGAAAGTGCTGAAACCAGTTTTCTAAACTAATATTGTTAGATGGTTGTTTACTTTTATTGTGGATTCTCCGCATTGAATTCCAGAATTCCTTCTGGTTGTTTACAGAGGATACCAGTTTTTCTAACATAGCTCGATTAAACTGTTTACGTTTTGTTTTCAGAAGCTGTTTACAGGCACGTCTGGCATTACTATAAGAAACATGATCTGGTGGCAATAAAGTGCGACGATATCTATTTAACAAATTACGGGCCTTTCTCTTACCAGACTTACACTCCACATCATACCAGTCATCATCATAACTATGTTTTACATTTACATTGCTCTGTTTTTTCATGCTCTCTGCTGCTTCTTTCAAGCAACAGTTAAATATATACAGAGCTTCATTTATATCCACATCAATTACACTGATCGCCATTTCAACTCTCTGTTGAATCTCAGGGGAGCAAACTATATCACTAAATACATTAGTATACGTCTCATTCCAAACATACTTTTCAATGAAAAGGTTAGAAACATTTCTTTTTGTGTTATTCATGCAGTCATTTGGAACACTGAGGTTCATCAACAAAGGCATATGGTCTGACTCGATTCTTTCTAGCACTTGTAATTTACAATCATTCGAGAAACTCAAAAACATATCTCGTGACATTAAAAAAATAATCAATTACACTATTACCTCTATCAGATATATATGTGTAGCGACCATTCAGCTCGCCCTGACACATACCATTCATGATACACAAATTCAAAGCAGTGCACATATTGATTAGCATTTTACCATAATTATTCAATACATTATCTTCAGAATTTCTGTTTGTACATAAAGGAGTACTTACATACTGATCATCAATAGGCAAACCATCATCTTCTAAATCATGTGAAAGGTTTGAAGTTCGACTGTTCAAATCACCACTTAATAAAACATAAACATCATCAAGAGCAAGTATACAATCACTCACAAATTCTTCAAGCATACATATTCCATTTTCAATGTCAGAATGTGTATAGTACGGTGAATCAACCGCATGTGCGTGTGTGCGTGTGTGTGTGTGTGCTCGCAAGTGTGTGCACATGTATATGTGCACAAGTGTGTACTGCCTATTTGTGCTTCTGTGCAGAGTATCCTACTGAGAGAAAGAGAGAGAAGAGAGAGAGAGAGAGAGATAGAGAGAGTGAGAGAGAGAGAGGAGAGAGAGAGAGAGAGAGTGGGAGGGAGGGAGAAAGAGTGTGCCTGTGTGTGTGTGTGTGTGTGTGTGTGTGTGTGTGTGTGTGTGTGTGTGCGCGCGTGCGTGCATGCGTGTGCATGTATGCGTGTGAGACACAGAAAGAGAGAGAGACTGAGACAGAAAAGCAAAGACAAAAATACGGAAACACAAGAAAGTGAGATAAAGCATGTGTGTCAGTGTGTGTGTGTGTGTATGTGTCTGAGTGCGCATATAAGTAGTGTGTGTGCTGTGAGTGTGCGCGCATGTGTGTGTGTGCGTGTGTGTGTGTGTGCTCGCAAGTGTGTGCACATGTATATGTGCACAAGTGTGTACTGCCTATTTGTGCTTCTGTGTAGAGTATCCTACTGAGAGAAAGAGAAGAGAGAGAGAGAGAGAGAGAGAGAGAGAGAGAGTGAGAGAGAGAGTGAGAGAGAGAGGGAGGGAGGGAGAAAGAGTGTGCCTGTGTGTTGTGTGTGTGTGTGTGTGTGTGTGTGTGTGTGTGTGTGTGTGTGTGTGCGTGCGC
>CM065741.1:22776436-22778936 GCA_033310375.1 Conus canariensis
GTGTGTGTGTGTGTGTGTGTGTGTGTGTGTGTGTGTGTGTGTGTGAGTGCATGTGTGCGTGCGTGTGTGTGTGTATGTGTGTGCCTATGTGTGCGTGCACACACATATGCATACATGTGTGTGTGTGTGTGTATGAGCATGTGCGCATGTGCATGTGTGTGTGCGTGTGTGATGCAGTGTTCCTTACAGCTGCCAAAAAAAAGCACCTTCCTTTGTTCTTGAAAAAAGGGTCACTGTGCAAACATTTCAGCGTCAACAACACTCAAGGCTGATAACATATCAAGAGAGTACCTTAAACAGACGCGACCCACTGCAGACACATCACAGAACAAACAACTCAAACCTAATCTGTTTTTCCATTGCTCATATGTGCACTGTCACCTTTTTTAACCAAGTACACCAAAACATTTTGCGGAAAGAATAAAAGTCTAAACTGTGGAGCTGATGAAAACTACATTAACATATCACTTCTGAAAAGCTTACCCACCCAGGCCTTTCAAGGGACAGTACGAGACACATCATGGTTGAAGAACTGTCTGTTCTGCCAAGTCGATGAAAACTAAATCAATCATTTTCTACGAAACTTCCAGACGCAGGCCTTTCAAGGGAGAGTACTTTCTGCAGAGAAGGGAGAGAATGGGCACTGCTGGGCCCACAGTGACAGCACTGATCAATACAGGGCTCAGACAGACTGGCTGTGGCAGCGGCCTGCCCAGGAAAGGCTGGTCACTGGCCTGGTCACTTAGCTCTGCTACTGTACCTAGCCTGCAGACAGATACCGTTCTGGCACCTGCCATGGTGGAAGGGGGTAATGGTTTGGACCTATAAGTGACTGCACACTTCACCATGCTCCTCCTCATGTATTTTACAAGAGTGTGATGTGCAATTCAGTGTAATGGTAATGAGTTTGACCTTGCCAACAGTTTTTTTTTATATATAGCTTCTTAAACAATCATAAGAAACCTGGCCAAAGACAAAAGCTGTGTGTCATTCTGGCCTCTTGTTTGGAAGTTAATGCCTCATATCTGAAATGTAATGCACCAATATTATAAAGAACACTGTGTATGTATGTGTGTGTGTGTGTGTGTGTGTGTGTGTGCACGTGTGCGCATGAATATGTGTGTGTGTATTTGTGTGCACGGGCAAATGCATGTGTACATACATATGTGTGCATGCCTGTTTGAGTATGTGAGTGTATAGACATCTAGATTTAGCAAGCAAGCAAGCAAGTGTGTGGTGTGTGTGTGTGTGTGTGTGTGTGTGTGTGTGTGTGTGTGTGTGTGTGTGTGTGGTGCGTGCATGTGTCTGTGTGTGTGTGCACACGCAGACGTGTCTGTGTGTGTGCGCACGCAGACGTGTCTGTGTGTGCGAGCACATATGCGCATGTGTGTGTGTGTGCGCAAGTTTGCAAGTGCATGCATGTGCATGCATGTGTGAATGTGTGTGTCCATGTCCATACACACATTTAGATTAAATGTTACATTATGTGAGCAAGCATATTTGACAGAGAGAGAGAGAGAGAGAGAGAGAGAGAGAGAGAGAGAGAAAGAGAGAGCTACAGAGAGAACATGAGAGAGAATGAGAGAAACTACAGAGACAGAATGAGAGAACGACAGAGAGACAAACAACGAGGGAATTAAAGAAGGGTGTTCATAAGGTACTGTGCTGTGCAAACGCGTATATAAATTAGCAATCAACACACACACAAACAGAATGATTTTTGAGCAGTATACACAGACAAACATGCACAGAAACGCACACAGGGATATATGACATATGTATGCAAACACGCCAGTCGGCTAGCTTCAGTAAGACAATGGCTCGAGAAAGGTCTTATGCCTAAGGCTAGGCCTCAAGTGTGGAACTAAAGCAGCTTAGTCAGTCTAGGGCCAAACTCTACTAAAAAAAAAACCTCCATCATGGTCTTGTTCTAAGCTCCTGTTTATACCAATTTCAAGCATCATGATGCACAAAACAGCCTGTAAGTGTAAGACTGAGTCTCAGCCAAGAAGTCACTTAAAAGGTCAATCAAACAAAGGCAACATTCATTAAGATGAAAGATAAATCTTTAACTAAAGAGACATAATGCTCCAGCTACAGCTGAGACTAGTGAAGTATTACATCTTTACAATCATATGGTATGGAGCAGAGATGCAAACTATGTACAAAGACATGGAAAAGAAAACAGAAGCATTCAAAATGTAGATAATCCGATGTTTGGGCAGACTAAATTGAAAAGACACAGTTACCAATAATGAGGTGCTGAACAGACTATGTGTGCAAATAGAACTAATGCACAAATAAGATCAACAAAGCTTGCATATTTCGGACATATCATGAGGCTCAACTCACTTCCAAAGAACATCTTAACTTGAACCATGGAGGGCAAGAGAGCAAAAGGACGTCAGAGAAAACTGTGGACAGATGATATCAAAGAATGGGCAGGGAGGAATCTGACAGACTGCCTACATATGACACAAGATTGGAAAACTTGGAGAGT
>CM065741.1:22783936-22806436 GCA_033310375.1 Conus canariensis
CTATCGTTAACCCTAAAACACGATGCTCATCTACCTGCTCGATAGAAGTGCCATTCAACTGAAGTTTTAGGCAAAGAGGAGTCAACTGGTGTTTTTGGCGGGTAGCTATAATCATAGATTTGGATTTGGCTGGGTGTATGACCATTGAGTTTGAATGACACCAGTCTGACACGCCGTTTAGACTTTCCTGGAGAGAGGTTTTTATTGTCTGTAGATCACTACCATTCGTTTGGAGTGACGAGTCATCAGCAAATAAATCTGTCGTGACCTTTTCATCTGATACGGACAATGGTAAATCATTGATGAAGATGCAGAATAGTAGGGGGGCTAGTACTGAGCCCTGTGGGACTCCATGTCTGACAAAGTCTGAAGTGGAGGTTTTGCCATTAAGCACCACATACTGAGTCCTATCGTTCAAGTATGATTGGAATAATGAGATTGTCGGGGTATGGTTCAAGTAGACAGATAGTTTCTTTAGAAGAATGGAATGATTAACAAGATCAAACGCCTTTTTGAAGTCAAGAAAGACAACCCCTGTCATTTGTGATTGGTTCATATTTGAAAGCCATGAGTCACACATTCGTGATAATGCTGTGTGGCAGGAATGATTAGTTAGTTAGTTAGTGTTTATAGGGTCCAGCGGACTACTAGGAGCCAAATCAGGACCTCAGCTATCATATCTAAGTCTCTAGATAGAAATACCCACACTAGTATTAACACATCGCTTAAAATTTATGAGGACAAAAGCACAATTATCTGTTCAACTCCGACGACACCTGTATACATTATTAAAACACTATATTTTATAAAATAAGTTTACCTCTTTCAAAAAAGAAAAAATAAGATCTACTGAAATCTCACGAAAAAGAACTGATAAATCACTGGTGGAAAAGAACTTCTCTCTGATACACATCAAATCAGCACATTCTGTCAAAAAATGATTAACACTGAACAAGCTGTCACACGCAACACACCATGGGGGGTCTTCCCTTCTGAGTATCCAACTGTGCGTTATATAGCTGTGCCCAATATGTAACCGTGACAAAACCGATTCCTCTTTACGGTTACGTACCACCGATGGGAAAGGATTGGTTAAATCTGGGCAAATTGTAAACAATTTATTAAGAATTTGATTACACCATTCACTCTGCCACAGTTCACGACAATACAAACTAGATTTATGACGTAGATCAGAGTGAGGAACAAACTGCATAGGCCTCCTGGAAAGACTTGCACCGAGAGCTTGTTTGGCTGCTTTGTCCACCACTGAGTTACCATAGATTCCCATGTGGCTGGGGACCCACAAGAAAACTATATGCTTACCTGAAGAGACAAGCTGAGTATGAAGATCATGAATATCAGCCAAAACTGGATGTGAAACTTCTCTTGTCGATAAAGCCGACAATGAATCCGATAAAATAAGGAAATCATTCTGATCTGACCTGGACACCGCACTGAGGGCCAGATTTAAAGCCTTCAGTTCAGCAGTATAAACAGACGACCAATCCCGCAATCTTAACAAAGTAGGCTCCTGAAAATTACAAAAACACAAAGGCAGCTGCAGCCCTCTCACCTTTTTTAGAACCATCTGTAAAAATCTTGATAAAATCTTTATAAAGTTCACATTGCCCAAGATAAAGTTGTTTATATGCAGTACTCGAGGTGACCTCCTTTCGAAATTGAGTTAAATATAAATTAATCTCTGGATTGGCGACTTTCCAGGGAGGTACATCAGTCTGTAATGGACCGTCATCAACAGCATCAAGGTCAATGCCAGTTGCCCCGAAGTGGGGCAAAATACGAATACCCAGTGGAGGAATCTCATTTGGCTTTAGATCATATTTGGCTCTAAAAGGCGGGTTCATGACAATATCATAGGCAGGGTTTTCTGGATTAGCCCTCAATTTTAGATAGTAATTCATGGAAAGACACAACCTCCTTAGCTCCAGAGGGGGTTCACCAGATTCAACATAGAGATGTGCGAAGTGCTCCCAGAGCAATCCGCAGTCCTTGATGATGAATTGGATCAAGAGCTTTGAGGTAAGATTTTCGTGCAGAACCATATACCACACACCCATAATCTAGCTTTGGTCTCACCAAAGCCCGATACAATCGCAACAAAGTTCGCTTGTCTGCACCCCAATCAGTGTGACTAATAACCTTCAAAACATTCAAACCTGACTGGCAAGATTGTTTAATGTACTTAATGTGAGGCAAAAAAGAAAGCTTATTATCAAAAATAACCCCCAAAAATTTCACTTGTTTGGAAACTTTAATTACCTGACCATTGAGACTGATAGCTGGTTCTAAGACCTGAGATCTTTTCCTATGGAAATGAATACACTCTGTCTTAGTAGCTGAAAACTTAAATCCATTTTCAGTAACCCACTGCTGAACACGATTAACACACAACTGAAGTTGACGCTCAGCTGCAGCCAAAGTTTTCCCCTTGGCAGAGATGGAGAAGTCATCAACAAATAATGACTTATCAATTCCAGACTTTACTGACTGGACGATGTTATTAATCTTGAGATTGAACAGAAGTGGAGAAAGGATGCTACCCTGAGGGACACCCATCTCCTGCTCAAAAGGATCCGAAAAGGTCGAATGAAGTCTAACACTGAAATGCCTGTTAGACAAAAAATTAGCAAAAAGCATTGGTAAATTACCTTTGAAATCAAGTGCCTTCAAGTCCTGAAGAATTCCATGCCTCCATGTTGTGTCATAAGCTTTTTCTAAATCAAAAAGAATAGAAACTACATGTTCTCCATTAATCAAAGCATTCCTGATAAAAGACTCATATCTGTTACGGAAGCCAGGGACAGAGCAGAAAAGCAGCCATCACTGGAGAATAACATAACGCTGAAGGAAGTAACTGCCAGATACAAGCTGTCCTGCGCACAAGCTGCAAGAAAAAGCTGGCAAGAGAAAACTGAAAGCCTAAATCTCGACAGGGATGGCAGCAAGCTGTGGAAACTGGCTAGAACCCTCTGTAATGAAACAAGTCACACCACTATAACAATACAAGAGAATGGAAATTACCTCTCTGGAAAGAAAGCAGCAGACCACTTCATAGACGTCTATGAAAACATCAGCAATCTGGAAGTCCCTCCTGAACATAGAGCTGCAGTGCACAGGGCCCAAGGTGAACTTCATGAGGAAGAGCCCCAAGAGGAAGTCATGACCACAGCTTTCACAGAGAAAGAGCTGGAGGAAGCGTTGCAGAGCCTCAACCTGAAGAAGTTACCTGGACCAGACGGAATCACAAATGAAATGATTCTGCATCTTGGGATGAAGAGCAAGGCAGTCCTTCTAAAAATCTTTAACTCCAGCTGGAAGACAGGATCAGTACCACAGTGTTGGAGGGAAGCAGACATGATCCCCATTCACAAAAAGGGAAAGGACAAGTCGAAGGCTGACAGCTACAGACCCATCAGCCTTACAAGCTGCTTAGGGAAGCTGATGGAGAGACTTGTCAACACAAGGCTTGTCTGGCACCTTGAGGAGCATCAGCTGCTGAGCCCTGAACAGGCAGGCTTCCGCCAACACAGATCAACAGAAGACCAGATCACATTCATCACGCAAAGCATTGAGGACGCTTTCCAAGAAAAGAAGAACACGCTTGCTGTCTGGATTGACA
This sequence comes from Conus canariensis, assembly GCA_033310375.1. Lineage (NCBI taxonomy): Eukaryota > Metazoa > Mollusca > Gastropoda > Neogastropoda > Conidae > Conus > Conus canariensis. Next base: position 22,787,577 of record CM065741.1, read on the forward strand.
TGGAGAAGGCGTTCGACAAAGTCTGGAAGGACGGACTTAGGCTCAAACTACGGCGATGTGGTGTGTCTGGGAGGATGTACACCTGGATCAGCCAGTACCTACACAATCGCCAAGCCCGAGTCAAGATTCAGGGCCAGAAAAGCAAGAAGAAGGTGCTGAGACAGGGAGTACCACAAGGAGGAGTCCTTTCGCCAACGCTGTTCCTCATCTTCATAGATGACATCGTCAGAGAACTGCCAAAAGGGGTCAGAGGAGCGATCTACGGAGATGACCTCGTGCTTTGGTGCTCTGAAGAGTACACCACCACAGCACAGGTACGCCTCCAGACTGCGCTCAACAAGATCAGCGACTGGACCAAGGAATGGCTTGTCTCTGTCAACTCAAGCAAAACAACCTACACAGTCTTCAGCCTATCCAGCAAGAAGCAAGAGGCGAAGCTGACACTGAACAACCAAAGGCTTGCAGAGGAACCCACACCTACCTACCTGGGAGTGACCTTTGACCGAAGGCTCACTTGGAAACAGCAGATCACCAGATGCTGTAGCAAGGCCAAGTTGAGACTGGCGATCATGAGGAAACTTGCGGGGACGGACTGGGGGGCTGACGAACGTATCCTGAAGAGACTCTATACAGGGAGAGTCCGACCTGTAGTTGAGTACGGGACGTCAGCATGGGCATCAGCTGCAAAGTCTAACCTCAACCACCTCAATAAGATACAGAACCAAGCTCAGCGTGTCATAATTGGCGCCATGAGATCCACCCCAATCCTGAAGATGGAAGAGACCACTGGGCTACAGTCATTGGAGGACAGAAGGGACACAAAGATCCTCATCCAAGCAGCAAAATTCAAACGCCTTGAAAACCATCCAATGAACAACAGAATGAGCAGACCCACCAAGAGCCGGTTGAAAAGAGGCAGCTTCATCCGCCAGTCAAGACGCCTTGAAAGACAAACCCCAGTCTTGATGGAACATGAAGCAAAGCCTATCCCGGCAAATGTCACCCACCCATCTTGGAAGAGGCAGGTGTTCCCAACAGTCGTCACCAGCATTCCCGGAGTGGAGAAGAGAGGAATACAGTCAGACACCCAAAGGAAGGCCCTGGCCATGGAGTACATCTGCAACCAGTATCCCCAGGAAGACTGGACCCATGTCTTCACAGATGGCTCCGCCACAGAGGTAACGAGGGATGGTGGAGCTGGAATCTTCCTCCGATACAAAGACGGAGATGAAGAAATTGCAATTCCAACAGGAAAATACTCCACCAACTTCCGAGCTGAGCGAGAAGCCCTCTGTGAGGCAGCCACAACAGTCTTGCAGAACTCCAAAAGAACAACAGGGCAGGTGGTGGTCTTCTCTGACGCTCTCTCCGTGCTCCAAGCCCTCAAGAACTCCCGCTGCAAAGAACAGAACCATATCACTTCAGCCCTTGTTGCCCTGAGTGCCAGAGTGGAGAAAGTGGTGATACAATAGGTACCAGCACACTGTGGCATCAGAGACAACGAAAAAGCGGACATTCTGGCAAAAGATGGTGCACAGAAGGAGCAGGCCAACAACCTGGTGTCATACGATGAAATTAAGACAATCATCAAGGCACAACAAGGAATAAAATGGCGCCTCCTGCATCCCAAATACAACCCAGAAGACACATACCATTTGCTGGGACGACGGGAACAGGTCAAGATCTTCCGCCTGAGGACTGGACACAATCGCCTGCTCCACCACATGCACACAAAATTTGGCATTGGACAGAGTGGAGAGTGCCCTTGTGGTGAGGGACCAATGACAACTGACCACATCCTTCAAGTCTGTACGACGTATGCAGCATCCAGGAGAAAGTACTGGCCAACACCGACAGCAGTGGAAGCCAAGCTGTACGGCACCCTGGAGGAGCTGCGACGGACGGCAGCCTTCATCGAGGACACCGGGCTGCTCATCTAACGGGATGGCGAACGAGGAAGAAGAAAGACTCATATCGAACCAGGTGATCAGTAGTACTTCATAAGGCTTAATTTCCCTACAAATATCAGGTGTCCCTGTGGCTCAGTGGTTAAAGCGCGAGTCATTAAGTGGAAAATGAGCATGTCCAGAGGGTCATGGGTTCGAATCCCAGCCATGGCTCGTCCCAAGATGGGAAAAAAAAGGGGCAGCAGAGGGACATCCGGAGTCATGAACCGGGTGTGGCCCAACCCCCCTAGAGTGTCAGGAGATAAGGGCCGAAACACTTGCTTGAAGGGGGCTTCTCTTCTGAGGACTCTCTGCTGCCACGCTCTCCACGAGTTTCTTTCTACTGATGCATGGGTAAACCATTGACTTCCGGGAATAGGCCGGAGGACGTCCGGGAAAGACCGGAGGACACTGGGAAAGACCAGAACCAAGGGCTCTGTGGGCTGGCTCCCCACTTTGCCTTAAACATGTGGCTACTAAAAATAAAAGGAAAAGATGCTCCCAGGATTCACCGAAAGGGGGAGAGAATGATGAATCCATCGGTGCTCAACCAATCATGACTGCAAATCCCAAACGGACTATGAACATGGACCAAATGGAATATCCATGTGTCTGTGGAAAGCGTTTCGCTACCACCCGTGGCATGAAGATCCACAGAACAAAGATGGGATGTGTGAAGACTCATCTGAATGAGCAGCAGCGCACTGCATCAGCAGATAAGACGTCGGAAGACCAAGGCCAGGATTTAAACCACAGTGCCAAGGACATCCACGCTGTTGGTTCGGATGAGGAATTTGCACAGGCCCTCGATGCCAGGCGCCTGAAACTCAACCTGCCACGAGCAAACGAAACTGAAGATTGGGAGAAACTGGATGCAAAAATCGTCCAAAGACTCGATGCACTGATAGGGAAAAGCACCCTGGAACACAAACTAGCCACATATGGGGACATTGTGTATGCCACATGTAGAGACGCCTATGGAGCAAAACTACCCAAAGAGAAAACACCTCCAAAGAAATCCAGACGCCAAGAAAAGATGGACAAGATCAGGGTCCAAAAGAAAAACCTCAAGATGCAAATGAAGACCGCACTGCCAGCTGAAAAACAAGGCTTGGAAAAACTGTGGAAAGACCTGAAAGAAAAACACAGTGCCCTCAGCAAAGCGGAATCTGCGAGGAAGAGGAAGAGCAAAAAGAAGAAGACACAAGAGCGCTTCTTCAGAGACCCCTTCCAGTTTGCCAGAACACTGTTTGAGCAGCCAAAATCTGGGACCCTAAGTGTGGACAAAGGAGTTCTTGAGCAGCATCTGAGGAAAACATACTCTGACCCACAGAGCAAAGCACCACTCGACATTCAAGGTCTGGTGTGGCCAACCAACCCTGAGGAACAGTTCAATGGCAAGCCTCCAACGTTGGCGGAAATCAAGAAGGTGGTCGACAAAGCCAGAGCCAAATCATCACCAGGGCCAAACGGAATACCTTACCAGCTTTACAAGAAATGTCCCAAGGTGCTGGAGTGGCTCCACAGGCTGCTGCGATCGGCTTGGAGAAACCAGAAGATCAGCGGCCAGTGGATGACGGCAGATGGTGTGTACATCCCCAAAGAGCAAAACTCAAGTGACATTAGCCAGTTCAGGCCAATATCACTACTGAACGTCGAAGGGAAAAATCTTCTTCTCTGTCATGGCAGCAAGGCTGACCAAGTACCTGATGGAAAACAAGTACTTGGATGTGTCAGTCCAGAAAGGTGGCATCCCAGGCGTGGCTGGCTGTGTAGAACACGCCACAATGATCTGGGACGCAATCCAAAAAGCAAAAACAGAAAAGAGAGACCTGGACGTAGTGTGGCTTGATCTGGCAAACGCATATGGATCTGTGCCCCATGAGATGATACAGTTGGCTCTTGAGATGTACCATGTGCCAAAGAACATCCGCGACATGCTCAAGAAGTACTTCAATGGCTTCTCAATGCGGTTCTCTACCAAGGAGTACACAACAGACTGGATCAACTTGGAAGTGGGTATTGCAATGGGCTGTGCAATTTCCCCAATACTGTTCGTGCTGGCAATGGAACTCATCTTGAAAGCAGCAACAAACAACGCGAGACAAACAGACCATGGCGATGGATACAAGATGCCTCCTCTCAAGGCCTTCATGGATGACACTACAGTGATTTCATCCAGAGAAGACGAGACACGTCATGTGCTGGAGAGGCTGGACGACATAGTTGCCTCATCCAGAATGAAGTTCAAGCCAAAGAAATCACGGAGTCTCTCACTGAGGAAAGGAAAAGTGGCCGGATCTGTGGTCTTCAGTGTTGCCAACCAGGCCATTCCAACAGTCACAGAAGAACCAGTCAAGAGCCTTGGAAGATGGTATGATGATACGCTGAAAGACACACAAAGAGCAAAAGAAACCAAGCAGATGGCGGAGGAAGGCTTGGAGACCATTGACCAGTGTGGGCTCCCTGGCAAATACAAGGTCTGGTGTCTGCAGTTCATGCTGATACCAAAGCTGCTATGGCCTCTGATGATATACGACATCTGCACCAGCATAGTGGAGGCAATGGAAGCCAAAATCAACAAGTTCACAAGGAAATGGCTTGGTGTCCCACCCTGTCTGACTGACATAGCGCTGTACTGTCGCCAAGCAAAGCTGAAACTACCCCTGAAATCCATCCTGGAGGAATACAAAGCAGGGAAGATCAGACTTCAAAGCATGCTGGAGGACTCAGGAGACAAGGTGGTAGAAGCAATTAAGCCCCAGCTGAAGACAGGCAGAAAATGGAAAGTTCAAGAGGCGATGGATTCTGCAAAAGAAAGTCTCAAGATCAGAGAAATAACAGGACACACACAGACCAACAGACAGGGACTGGGGGTGACCAAAACTGAATGGTGGTCAAAGGCCAAAGGAAAAGCCAAAAGAGACATGATGATTCAGGAGATGAGAAAAGAAGAAGACCAAAAAAGACTCCAAAAATCAGTCCAGCAGAGCCAGCAAGGGCAATGGACAACGTGGGAGAATGCACTCCAAAGAAGTCTCACTTGGAATGACATTTGGCACATGGCCCCTCTCAGGATCAGCTTCATTCTCAGATCTGCATATGACCTTCTGCCCTCAAATGCAAACCTGGTGAAGTGGGGGAAAACAGACGATCCTGCATGCCCCCTCTGCCATGAAAAACAAACAGTGGAGCATGTCCTAAGCTCATGTAAAGTAGCCCTGGCTCAAGGAAGGTACACATGGAGGCACAACCAAGTGCTCAAAGAAATTGTACAAGTAGTCTGGGCTAGTACCAACACCACAAAAGGGAAAATCAGGACTCCAAAAGCACCCGCAACATTCTTCACGGCAGGAGGCAGCAAATCATGGCCAAGAACAACAGTGCCACTCGAAACATGCAGGCAGAGTCTGCTGGACGGGGCAGATGACTGGGAGTGCACTGCAGACCTCCCAGAATGGAAGAGTCACCCAGAGATCATCAGCAAGAGTGGCATGAGACCAGACATAGTAGTCCACTCTAAGTCAACCAAGCAGCTGATCATGATCGAGCTCACGGTGCCATATGAGAACAGAATGGAGGCAGCTCAAATCTACAAGACTGAAAAGTATGCTGATCTGGCAAACAGCCTGAGGAGAGAAGGCTATCAGGTCAAAGTCCTCACTGCAGAAATTGGAGCTAGGGGTTTGTAGGAACGTCTGCATACAGCCTCATGAAACAGCTCTCAGTTGCAGGGAAGGAAAAAACCAGAGCCCTGAAAGCAATGGCAGAAGCGGCAGAGAGGTGTTCAAGCTGGATCTGGTCAAGGAGGAACAAAAGTGAACTTCATAAGGCTTAATTTCCCTACAAATATCAGGTGTCCCTGTGGCTCAGTGGTTAAAGCGCGAGTCATTAAGTGGAAAATGAGCATGTCCAGAGGTCATGGGTTCGAATCCCAGCCATGGCTCGTCCCAAGATGGGGGAAAAAAAAAGGGCAGCAGAGGGACATCCGGAGTCATGAACCGGGTGTGGCCCAACCCCCCTAGAGTGTCAGGAGATAAGGGCCGAAACACTTGCTTGAAGGGGGCTTCTCTTCTGAGGACTCTCTGCTGCCACGCTCTCCACGAGTTTCTTTCTACTACTGCGGTTGTTCCGAAATCCACACTGGGAAACATCTAAGGCCCCCAGACATTCTAACTGCCATAACAATCGAGAATATACCATTCTCTCCATAGTTTTACATAAGCAGCTAGTGAGAGCTATAGGACGATAGTTGTTAGGATCCGAATGATCTTTCCCTGGTTTAGGAATAGGGATAACAACCGCCTCTCTCCAAGAAGGTGGAAAATGCCCTGAACACCAAACATGATTAAACAGAGACAACAACACCTTTAAACCCTCAGCTGGCAAATGTTGAATAAATTGATAATGAATGTCATCTGGTCCAGGAGCCGAGTTGTTGGCTTTCAAAATGGCGTCCTTTAACTCATCCATGCTGAAAACGCAGTTGTAATCCTCAGAACTATCTGGCACGAAGGAACAAGATTTTGACTCTGCTGATCTTTTGATACGCTGGAATTTCAGGAATGATTAGATCGGAATCCAGATTGGAGTGGGTGAAATAGTTTGTTTTTCTCCATGAACTGAGATACGTGTGTGTGTACGTGTCTTTCAAGGGGTTTGGATAGAATCGATAGTAAGGATATAGGTCTGAAATTATTTGGATCCGACAAATCATTTGATTTTGGAAGGGGGATCACTTTGGCGTTTTTGAACGCCTGAGGGAAAACATTAGTTTCAATGGATAAATTATATATGTATGTAAGAGACTCAACAATGTAAGGTAGAGCGAGTCTGAGAAGAAATGCGGGTATGTTATCAGGACCCATGGATTTTTTTAATTCTTTAATTGCGCTATATGCATTCCTACTTCATGTACAGCAAGAAGGGGAATTTTGATTGAGTTACTGGATCCAAGTTTTTGTTTGCAAAATGATATTAGGGAAGTCGGGCATGTATATTCATTTGGTGCTCTTATAGTCTGTGAAGCTTGAGTAATTGTATCTGTTAATGACAAAGTGGGTATTAAATTTGTCCGGGCTGATGTTTGCGCTTGAATTTTGTGAATCTGTACGCTTGTTGCGTACAATAGTGTTTATTGCCCTCCACACTGGCGCCGTGGTTTTTGCATCCGTTATCATTTGACTGAAGTAGTCTCGTTTGGCTTTTTCAGCTTCGTTTGAAACAAAGTTTCTCTGCTCTTTGTATTCGTCAAACAAATTTGCTGCCTTGAGTTGGTCACGTAGTACCATTTCTTGCAGCAATTCTGGCGTTAACCACGGGTTCATCTGCGGATGCCTAACTCTTTTTTGATGTAACGGCGCGTGTTTATTTATGATGGTGAGGAATGTTTGGTACCAGAAGGACAGTGCATCATTGACGTCTGAGTAATTATAAGTTAAGTGAAATGGGGAAATGTTTAAGTCATAGAGGTATGCTGCTTCATTAAACTTTTTGAAAGAGCGGTATTGGATGGTCGTGTGACCTTTGGGTGGTGGTTTTGGGAGCCTTAAGGACCACGTGCAGAAGACTGGACAGTGATCACTAATACCAGAATGTACCACCGAAACATTTAGTATTGCAGATTTGTTGTTAGTGTATACATGATCAATAAGAGTCGCAGTTGTTTTAGTTATTCTCGTTGGGGTTTGTACTAACTGATGGAGTGCATGAAGTGATAGTGTGCTTGTCCAAGCTGGTTGTTGTTTTAACATATCAATATTAAAGTCCCCTAACAGTAGTATATTTGAATTGTTGTGACAGATCCAATCCATCATTTGTACAAAGTTGTCATACCATTCGTATGTGGAAGATGTGTGTCTATATAAATGTCCGATTATTAATGGCGGTGATTTGGAGTTTTTTTTATTTCAATCCAGATACATTCGACAGTATTAGTTTCAAGATCAGTTCTGCGTCGGGTAATTGTTACGGATGGAAATGCGTGTGTGTGGAAGTCTGACTCACTCAGAATTATGGATGCATGCACGACTTTTTCTAATTCACATACACACACCCACTCATCCGAACATGGACAGCCAGGCAACAAAATAACTTTTTTTATGCCGCCCGAGCCATCAAACAAAACACATACAAAATAAACACACAATTAAACGTAGGTTGGTACACCTACCATTAGGTGTACATATACAACAAATTAATACAATTTCAATTATCAACTGCCGGGTCCAGCGCTGATGACGACGACGGCAGCGACGAGGCAAGTCTGACACAGAGTCCCTTCCAAGCTGTGGTTCTCAATGGAGAAAGAGGGAAAGAAAAACTAACTCGTTCGTGGCGTCTCTGTCGGCAACACGGTGACAGTCTCACCCACGAGCTGTGGCTCAAACACCTAAGAGCTATGGCTCAACACCAACCAAGAGCTGTGGCACACACACCACCTGTGGCTCAACACCAACCAAGAGCTGTGGCACACGCACCACACACACAGCGACGGCCTCGGACGCAAGTCGCTGGCACAAAAGAAGGGGCGACGTCCTGGCTCACCAGCAGCGACGTCTCCAACCCACTGGCCCAACAGTGGTCGGTCACGGGCGCAGTGGCAGGTAGGGCAATTGTCGGCGCTCAGGCCGGCCTCTCAACACCAGCAGCAAACAGGTGGAGAACGGGGTGTCAACACAGCTACGGCCCCGGCCCTAATCCGGTAGCAGCCAGTCCCCGTCAGTCCAGGGAACACTATCAACCTGGGGGCAACTGATTAACTACCTTGATTATCATGGCCACTGTTCATTGCAATCACAACTATCTTCATATTCATTAGCCACATTATATTTTATTAGAAGTTAGTTAGTTAGTTGGTGTTTATAGGGTCCAGCGGACTACTAGGAGCCAAATCAGGACCTCAGCTATCATATCTAAGTCTCTAAATACAAATACCCACACTAGTATTAACACATAGCTTAAAATTTATGAGGACAAAAGCACAATTATCTGTTCAACTCCGACGACACCTGTATACATAATTAAAACACTATATTTTATAAAATAAGTTTACCTCTTTCAAAAAAGAAAAAATAAGATCTACTGAAATCTCACGAAAAAGAACTGATAAATCACTGGTGGAAAAGAACTTCTCTCTGATACACATCAAATCAGCACATTCTGTCAAAAAATGATTAACACTGAACAAGCTGTCACACGCAACACACAATGGGGGGTCTTCCCCTCTGAGTATCCAACTGTGCGTTATATAGCTGTGCCCAATATGTAACCGTGACAAAACCGATTCCTCTTTACGGTTACATACCACCGATGGGAAAGGAATAGTTAAATCTGGGCAAATTTTAAACAATTTATTATGAATTTGATTACACCATTCACTCTGCCACAGTTCACGACAATACAAACTAGATTTATGACGTAGATCAGAGTGAGGAACAAACTGCATAGGCCTCCTGGAAAGACTTGCACCGAGAGCTTGTTTGGCTGCTTTGTCCACCACTGAGTTACCACAGATTCCCATGTGGCTGGGGACCCACAAGAAAACTATATGCTTTCCCGAAGAGACAAGCCGAGTATGAAGATCATGAATATCAGCCAAAACTGGATGTGAAACTTCTCTTGTCGATAGAGCCGACAATGCCGACAGTGAATCCGATAAAATAAGGAAATCATTCTGATCTGACCTGGACACCGCACTGAGGGCCAGATTTAAAGCCTTTAGTTCAGCAGTATAAACAGACGACCAATCCCGCAATCTTAACAAAGTAGGCTCCTGAAAATTGTTATCACACACAATGGCAGCTGCAGCCCTCTCACCTTTTTTAGAACCATCTGTAAAAATCTTGATAAAATCTTGATAAAGTTCACATTGCCCAAGATAAAGTTGTTTATATGCAGCACTCGAGGTGACCTCCTTTCGAAATTGAGTTAAATATAAATTAATCTCTGGATTGGCGACTTTCCAGGGAGGTACATCAGTCTGTAATGGACCGTCATCAACAGCATCAAGGTCAATGCCAGCTGCCCCGAAGTGGGGCAAAATACGAATACCCAGTGGAGGAATCTCATTTGGCTTTAGATCATATTTGGCTCTAAAAGGCGGGTTCATGACAATATCATAGGCAGGGTTTTCTGGATTAGCCCTCAGTTTCAGATAGTAATTCATGGAAAGACACAACCTCCTTAGCTCCAGAGGGGGTTCACCAGATTCAGCATACAAACTCTCTTTTGGAGATGTGCGAAATGCTCCCAGAGCAATCCGCAGTCCTTGATGAATTGGATCAAGAGCTTTGAGGTAAGATTTTCGTGCAGAACCATATACCACACACCCATAATCTAGCTTTGGTCTCACCAAAGCCCGATACAATCGCAACAAAGTTCGCTTGTCTGCACCCCAATCAGTGTGACTAATAACCTTCAAAACATTCAAACCTGACTGGCAAGATTGTTTAATGTACTTAATGTGAGGCAAAAAAGAAAGCTTATTATCAAAAATAACCCCCAAAAATTTCACTTGTTTGGAAACTTTAATTACTTGACCATTGAGACTGATAGCTGGTTCTAAGACCTGAGATCTTTTCCTATGGAAATGAACACACTCTGTCTTAGTAGCTGAAAACTTAAATCCATTTTCAGTAACCCACTGCTGAACACGATTAACACACAACTGAAGTTGACGCTCAGCTGCAGCCAAAGTTTTCCCCTTGGCAGAGATGGAGAAGTCATCAACAAATAATGACTTATCAATTCCAGAATTTACTGACTGGACAATGTTATTAATCTTGAGATTGAACAGAAGTGGAGAAAGGATGCTACCCTGAGGGACACCCATCTCCTGCTCCAAAGGATCCGAAAAGGTCGAATGAAGCCTAACACTGAAATGCCTGTTAGACAAAAAATTAGCAATAAACATTGGTAAATTACCTTTGAAATCAAGTGCCTTCAAATCCTGGAGAATTCCATGCCTCCATGTTGTGTCATAAGCTTTTTCTAAATCAAAAAGAATAGAAACTACATGTTCTCCATTAATCAAAGCATTCCTGATAAAAGACTCATATCGAACCAGGTGATCAGTAGTACTGCGGTTGTTCCGAAATCCACACTAGGAAACATCTAAGGCCCCCAGACATTCTAACTGCCATAACAATCGAGAATATACCATTCTCTCCATAGTTTTACATAAGCAACTAGTGAGAGCTATACGACGATAGTTGTTAGGGTCCGAATGATCTTTCCCTGGTTTAGGAATAGGGATAACAACCGCCTCTCTCCAAGAAGGTGGAAAATACCCTGAACACCAAACATGATTAAACAGAGACAACAACACCTTTAAACCCTCAGCTGGCAAATGTTGAATAAATTGATAATGAATGTCATCTGGTCCAGGAGCTGAGTTGTTGGCTTTCAAAATGGCGTCCTTTAACTCATCCATGCTGAAAACGCAGTTGTAATCCTCAGAACTATCTGGCACGAAGGAACAAGATTATGACTCTGCTGATCTTTTGATACGCTGGAATTCCTTGCAATAATGATCAGCTGACGAATTTTGATGGATAGTAACAGCTAACAAGTTAGCAACCTCCTTTTTATTAGTAATAATCGATCCATTTACTTGCAAACATTTTATAACTGATGTAACCGACTTTCCCTTAATCTTACGGATTAGTTTCCAGACTTTCCTTGAATTGACCTTAAAGGACAGATTTGAACAAAAATTTTTCCAAGATTCTTTCTTCTTAGTTTTAAAAGTATACCGACACTTAGCCCTACACGCCTGATGTTTAACTTTGTTCCCCACCATAGGAAACCTAGCAAAAAGTCTTTGAGCACCTTTTCTCTTACCCTTCAAAGTTTTGCACCACAAGGGGTCTTAACATCATTTGGTTTATCACGGGACTTGGGAATAGCTTCCTTAGCACTCTCTACAATCACTTTAGTGAACTGCAAAACAGGATCATCATAACTCCGCAACAGATTCATAGGCAGTCTACTTAAAATCTGTTGCTGATAAAGACTCCAATCTGCAGAGCGAAACTTCCATGTTTCCCGAGGGGACTCCTGCATTTGCTTTGTAAAATAAATAAAAATCGGAAAGTGATCACTCCCGCTTAGGTCCGAATGAACCTGCCACTCTAAGTCCAAAAATAAGGAAGGGTCGGAAATGGACAAATCCAAGTGAGTCAAAGAACCAGAAGGAGAACAAAAGGTCGGTGAGCCTGAATTCAGAAGACAGAGATCATGATCCGATATAAAATCCTCAAGAACTTTCCCTTGAGAATTGGTGCAGTTACTTCCCCACTGTGGAGAATGGCCATTCAAGTCACCCAATAAAAGAAATGGGCGAGGGAGCTGAGAAATTAAACCATCCAACTGACTCTTCGAAATCACAGAAGATGGAGACAGATACAAACAACATATCGTAACGACCTTGTTTAACGAGATACGAGCTGCCACTGCCTCCAGATCCGTCTGAAGTGGAATTTCTGTATGTAGTACCGAATTATGAATATAAAGAGAAACGCCTCTCCTTGAAAAGTCTGCAGAAGCTGGCTTGAGTAAGCAGGAGAAACCAGGAATCTCATGCTTCTTACTTGCAGTTAAAAGGGTTTCCTGAAGAGCAATTACCGAAGATCTATACTCTGTCAATAATAGCTCAAGGTCCCGACAATTTGCTTTAACTCCCCTTATGTTCCACTGGAGTATGTCCATGTTAGGTTGTTAAAAGAATATCTATCAGCCCTCTTCTCCAGAAACTTCACTGTCCACCAAAGAACTAAAACGGTTCTTCAAGACAAGGTCAGAAGCCGATGCTCCTGATAAATTTCTAAGTTGTTTGTTGCCATGCTTGGAATTTGCTCTTACTGGACTGAAACCTGCTGCACCAAATACCTGACTTCGAGATTTTCCCCTAGGAGGGTCTGGAGTCCGAAAAGGACGCTCCTCACTGCGTGCCTGTCTCGTACTGCTGTTATTGGCCTGTGAGCGAGGGGACATCTCTTTCCTCCGATCCTTCACCCCTGACCTCTGATCCACAGCACTTTGTGCAACTGAAACACTTCTTCCCTCACCAGCAGGGACTGAAGCCTGTTGTACACTGCTGGACGGAACACTATTGCATTTCTGAGACAAAACCTCAACTGATTGTTCAAGTATAGTAAGCCGATCCAAAACCGATGACAACAATTCTGTCAATTTCTTCTCCAGAGCAGTGAATGGAGCTGCTCCCAGATCATCACCCGATGACCGGTTCGCAGAATCGTTAACCACCTTCTGTGCATAAGTCGCAGCCGAAGGAGTCCTGGCCTCCACTAGCCTTCTAGCCTCAAGAAAGGAACATTTCCTCTCAATCTTTACTTTCTGAATCTCGCATTCCTTTTTCCACACTGGACAACTTTTTGAATTTGCTGGATGATCACCCTTACAATTGACACAGTATACAGCATTTATACAAGATTCATCATGCTTCTTCTGTCCACAGTCACGACAGATCTCCTGACCCCGACAAGCTCGGCTGGAATGCCCAAAGCGTTGGCACTTGAAACACCGCAAAGGAGATGGTACAAAAGGCGTAACTTTCACTCGGACATAACCCACTTTGACAAACTCTGGGGGAGATGGCATAGCAAAAGTCAAGAATAGTGTGTTGGTTTCGATTAAGTCACTTCCTTTAGAGATTTTAACTCTATGGACCTGCAGAACACCCTGACTTTCCATCTCAGTCCGAATTTCTGATTCAGCAACTCCAGCCAAGTCAACACATCTGATTACCCCTTTCGAGTAGTTGAGAAAGGGGTGAATGGAAACCTTAACTGTGATCTGCATGAGTTGAGAACCATCCCTTTTCAGCAGCAACCGAGACGCCGCTTCCGTAGCACAGTTAACAAGGTAACTACCAGATCGGAGTCTTTTGATCATTTTAAATCCTGTGGACGAAACTCCCTCGAACCACTTGCAAACAGCGAACGGAGAAATCCGAGCAATGGATTCTTTCGGATCTTTTGCTTCCACTAAAAGGAAGCTTGGCCATGTGTTTTGGATACCCTTTCTCTTTGCCACTTCTCTTATCTCATTATCTGAATCTGAATCTCTATTCATAGTCTCGTCCATAAGCGTGCCATGTCCATCATCATTTCTTCTCTTTTTGTTAGGGGGTAATTGTTTAGATGTCATAATGAAAGGAAAAAACTTCACCTCCCCTACTCCCCACCCGCCATCGAGTGCCCACAAGGGCGATGCCCCTAAGCGGTCCTCCAGCAAAGGGAAACACCAGGGTTATAGTGCAGGTATACACCGCGTGGCATGCGCTCCACCCCATCCACCAGGCTCATGACCAACTGCCGGGAACGGACAGGAGGCCACTCACCTGGCTTCCAGGACAAGCAACGTGGCACACGGTTTGACCCATGCCATGCCCACACTGTGAAGGCGACCGGTTGACAGCATTGGGCCCCATGCTGCCCCCCGTCTAGGGGAAGTCCGGGCCAAAGTGGCGTGTTGAGGGGCACGGATCCTACTCCGAGTCCCTCTCAACCACCAGGACACCATTCTCCCCCGACACGGGCCGCACCGCACGGTCAACACGGTGGACCAAGAGGCCACAGAGAAAATAGAAAGTGCTACAGAAGACTTGTGAAAAAAGGAAAAGAATAGGGTAAAGATCCGTAAAGGCAGAAGATAGACAAAACAGAAAACTGCAGATTAATAAGGAGAATGCTGAAAGAGAAATGCAGGTGAAAGAACCATGGGTAGGCAGAAAAAACACAAAAAACAGAGAAAAAGAAAGCCCACTTAAAACAAAGTCCCACCCTCAAGGGGCACAAGAGGGTGACCCTGAGAACTAAAAATAAGACACCCCACCCAGGTCCCCCAGGGCAGACCCCGGTGGGGGATATTTTATTAGAACTTGAACCACATATCAGCATATTCGTCCATATTCATTAGCCACATCATATTTCACTAGAACTTCAGCCATACATCAGCATATTTGTTCATCATTACAATATTCTTTTTTTTCCGGAATCATAACATTACAACATTCCCTTTTCCGGAATCATTACATTGCACAGGAAAGGATTTCCATATAAACCTTTCATAATCTAGTCTTCCAAATTAGGGAAAAGGATTTCCATCTGGATCCTCTTCAATAAACCATGAGTACAATTCATTACACACAATTGATGATTATTTTTTCAAACTATAAATGTCTTTCGTCAATTCACAAAATGTTCATTTCTTTTCTTGTAACACAAGAATGTTCATTTCGTTTCAAATGATCACCATGTCTTTTATCAATTCAGGAAATGTTCATTTCTTTTGTTGTAACACAAGAACGCTCACTTCACTTCATCAACTTCACTATATGCAAGGGAAAGATTTCCACCACACTTTTGTTTAACAACACATATACTGATACCCATGTAAACACATCACACATCAGAATGAAAAACGAAAGTCTATGTCGCTCACTCTGGGAGCTTATTATCCATAGCATCAAAACTCTCCATCTTCTTGCAAACCATATTAGAGTAGACACTTTTTCTTCATCATGAAGCTCATAGCCAGTTAAGTTACAAAATAAACAAAATCTTTTTTCTTTTTTCCTGAAGACCACTTCTGATAACACTCACTTCATCTATTCACATTTTCCGAAACAATTTCGTTTTGTTACCCTATCAAGTCATAGGATAACAGAACAATACTTTCTTAAAAAAAAAAAAAAAAAAAAACCTTCACAAGGGCGCTGAGGAAGTTTCAGTCGCTCCTAAACGGGAATACAGTTTTAGTTTGTTAATAAATAAACATTCAATGATAAATACCTGACTGCTACCAGGAAACGGCTGAGTCCCTCTTCGGCCTTCTGTGACTTGTATTGCCGGAATCACTGCAGAGACTGCCTAACCGGTGCAACTCACCCGGCTTATAGCAATGCGCCGGTGAGTAGCAGTCAGCTAAATTTTTGCAACCGGCTTCCGGACAACTACCTTCCGGTAAGCACGGTCGCACATGAAACTTTGTGACCGGATGAAAAACGGTCCGTCACACCGCTGGAACAAATTATCACTAGCCACATCATGGCTCGACTACAGAATAACAGCATTCACTGCCCAGAACAACATGGCTGCCAATGCAATCGATCATACCAGTCACAGCTCCTGGGGTACGTTGATGAAACCACAGTACAGCTGAGAAGGGAGCCAAGTGGAACCAGTCAGCTGGAAGAGGAGCAATGGGAAACCACAGTACAGCTGGAGAGAGGGAGCCATGTGGAAACCACAGTACATGCCTGGAGAGAGGGAGCCATGTGGAAACCACAGTACAGTTGGAGAGAGGGAGCAAAGGGCAGAGCTGGAGAGAGGGAGCCAAGTGGAAACCACAGTACAGTTGGAGAGAGGGAGCCAAGGGCAGAGCTGGAGAGAGGGAGCCAAGTGAAACCACAGTACAGCTGGAGAGAGGGGAAACCAAGGCAGAGCTGGAGAGAGGGAGCCAGTGAAAACCACAGTCAGAGCTGGAGAGAGGGGCCAAGTGAAAACCACAGCAAGTTGGAGAGAGGGCCAAGTGGCCAAGCAGTTGGAGAGAGGGAGACCAAGTGGAAAACCACAGTACAGCTGGAGAGTGGGGCCAAGTGGAAACACAGCAGAGTTGGAGAGAGGGAACCAAGTGGAAACCACAGTACAGCTTGGAGAGCGGAGCAGGGCGAGCTGAGAGGGAGCCAAGTTGAAAACCACAGTACAGTTGGAGAGAGGGGCCAAGTTGAAACCACAGTACAGTTGGAGAGGGAGCAGTGAACCACAGAGAGTTGAGAGAGGGAGCCAAGTGAAAACCACAGTACAGTTGGAGAGAGGGGGCCAAGCTGAAACCACAGTACAGTTGGAGAGAGGGAGCCAAGTGGAAACCACAGTACAGCTGGAGAGAGGGAGCCATGGGGAAACCACAGTACAGCTGGAGAGAGGGAGCCAAGTGGAAACCACAGTACAGCTGGAGAGAGGGAGCCATGGGGAAACCACAGTACAGCTGGAGAGAGGGAGCCAAGTGGAAACCACAGTACAGCTGGAGAGAGGGAGCCAAGGGCAGAGCTGGAGATAGGGAGCCAAGTGGAAACAACAGTACAGCTGGAGAGAGGGAGCCAAGTGGAAACCACAGCAGAGTTGGAGAGAGGGAGCCAAGTGGAAACCACAGTACAGCCGGAGAGAGGGAGCCAAGTGGAAACCACAGTACAGCCGGAGAGAGGGAGCCAAGGGCAGAGCTGGAGAGAGGGAGCCAAGTGGAAACCACAGCAGAGTTGGAGAGAGGGAGCCAAGTGGAAACTACAGTACAGCTGGAGAGAGGGAGCCAAGGGCAGAGCTGGAGAGAGGGAGCCAAGTGGAAACCACAGCAGAGTTGGAGAGAGAGAGAGCCAAGTGGAAACCACAGTACAGCTGGAGAGAGGGAGCCAAGTGGAAACCACAGTACAGTTGGAGAGAGGGAGCCAAGGGCAGAGCTGGAGAGAGGGGGCCAAGTGGAAACCACAGTACAGCTGGAGAGAGGGAGCCAAGGGCAGAGCTGGAGATAGGGAGCCAAGTGAAAACCACAGTACAGCTGGAGAGAGGGAGCCAAGTGGAAACCACAGCAGAGTTGGAGAGAGGGAGCCAAGTGGAAACCACAGCAGAGTTGGAGAGAGGGAACCAAGTGGAAACCACAGTACAGCTGGAGAGAGGGAGCCAAGGGCAGAGCTGGAGAGAGGGAGCCAAGGGCAGAGCTGGAGAGAGGGGGCCAAGTGGAAACCACAGCAGAGTTGGAGAGAGGGGGCCAAGCGGATACGGCAGTTCTAGACTTCTCCAAAGCTTTTGATGTGATCGGCCATACTCTACCTCACTGGCTGAACCGCGATGGCATCACAGAGGTCGCCTGAACGTCTGGGTGAAGATTTTCTTTTGCGGATTGGAAAAAAGCAGTGGTGGTGAGGGAGCAGCCTCGTGCTTCGCTTCAGTCCGCTCACAAGTCACCCTGGGCTCCGTTATGACCCATACCTCTTTCCTTGTCATCAATACCTACACAATTTCCTTCTAAAACAATTCTGAGCTTCAATGGCATCTATTTTCAGGCGGAAGACAAGTTCCAGAGAACAGGACCAGAATGTTAAAGACCTGTTTTGAATAGGTCACTTCTTAGGTATAGGAACTTGGAGGAAGAAAGAAAG
Source organism: Conus canariensis (assembly GCA_033310375.1). Classification (NCBI taxonomy): domain Eukaryota; kingdom Metazoa; phylum Mollusca; class Gastropoda; order Neogastropoda; family Conidae; genus Conus; species Conus canariensis. The sequence goes on from CM065741.1 coordinate 22,805,700, forward strand.
AGAGAGAGAGAGAAGAGAGAGAGAGAGAGACAGAGACAGAGACAGAGAGAGAGGAGGGGAGCGGCAGGATAGGAAGTGGAGGGAGAGGGGACGACCAGAGGGCGCGGCTGTGGGATTAAAGAGCGAGAGGATGGGAAGAGAGAGTGACAGCAGACAAGAGGCTTCCTGATGATTATTTTACTAAAATTAAAAAAGGGGGGTTGAAGATAAAGAATATAGGAAGATAAAAACATACTATAAATATGAAAACCCTTCACTAGCTGCATGAGGGAACCATCGTAATCCCTCTCAAAGGCAGATCTATTTGGTATTGCGACGAAACATAAAATGCCAAACAATTAAGTAGTGGGGAAAACAAGTGCAGGCTAACAATTCTTCCGTCATAGTAATGACTTGGCAAAGATTTGAACTTTAACATGCTCAAAAAGGGTTGAAGATGAAGAAAATGGGAAGATAAAATATATTATAAATATGAAAACCCTTCACTAGCTGCACGAGGGAACCATCGCAATCCGTCTCGAAGGCAGGTCTATTGGTATTGTCTGCTCCTAGGCCTTTCGTCTGCTGGATCGGACTCATCAGGGAGACACGGCTGATTGTATCTGTGCCCTTGGCGTCAAATAGAGACACACTACAGTCCATAACTCTGTGGTGTTCTCACTACCAAGAGTTCCAAAAAGAATCCAACAGCATCCCGAAAGCAGCCAGTGAAGGGTAGTAAATGAAACAAAACGAAA
>CM065741.1:22811436-22823936 GCA_033310375.1 Conus canariensis
CGATAAAGTTCAAGATGAAATGATTGCGCCAGTGTGGTGTAAGTGTTCGTTACCTCCGCCAAGGAGAAAGTTCTGCGTCTGTTTGTTGGTTTGTCCGTCAGCAAGATTACGACAAAAAAAAAAAAAAAAAAAAAAAAGGAAAAGAAAATCGAAAAAAAAAAAAAAAGCGATGTCAAGGAAACTTGGTGGACGGACAGAATGCAGCCGAACGCCAAAGAAAGCCAGCCATAAGATGGACATGCTGATCGAGGATCCGACCAGCAAGATTATTACACATTATCCACTGAACATCAACACTATGACGTCATTGTTTAACTATGTGATTTTTTTTATGACGTAATATATTTCAATGGAGTATTAAAACCTAATGACAAAAACTTGGACAATTCGCCTTTTCCACAATCTATAACGATACAGTACATGGGAAGTCACTCTTTCATCCGTACATGCTATTGATTTCCCTGTCGTAAACACACATACACACACACGCGCGCGCGCGCGCGCGCGCGCGCGCGGCGTGCGTGCGTGCGTGCGTGCGTGCGTGCGTGCGTCGTGTGTGTGTGTGTGTGTGTGTGCAATTTCTTAAACAATTTGATTTCCACTTAACAAACTGACTTGCTCATATTTCTTAAACAATTTGATTTCCACTTAACAAACTGACTTGCTCATAGAAGCGGCGGAAAAGGTCTACCTACTAATACAGGGGTCTTCCACCTCTCACTTTACAGTAACCACACCGTTTCCCCTTCACATTTTGGAGTAGAAAGATCCACTTCAAAGGGTGGATGTAAGACCCGTTTAAACTTGGAGAAGCTAGTCTGCATTCTCCCAAACGCTCTTCTAGTTTCTTCTTCTGTCGATGCTGTGTGCACGTGTCAAACTTGGAGTGTATGGGAAAACTTACAACATGCTCCTTAGGGCAGTTTTCTTATTTCTTCAGAGTGCATCTGTCTGCAGGCGTGTTAGGTGAATGGGTATCAGAAGCAAGCGTCAGTTTAGCGTTATGTGCTTGTAAATTGTTCTATCAAGGGAGCAAACGTTACCTTCCTTGTGTATCATTTAAGTCTCCAAATTCAAAGTGTATTGTCACATGACATGCCATTTTTTTTGTACTCTGAACGTCGAGTATGGTGTGAAAGCCGCCGATGTCATTTGACTTGGCGTCCATTCCCTAAAGGCTGAGAGGATGAACTCACGTCCACCGTCAGCTTATGACGCAATCACTGTCCCACTCCTTCCTCTTTTCTCTCTCTCTTTCTGTCTTTTTTTTCAGTTTACTTATTTCTAATCGCGTCACAGTTCAGTCTGTGTTTTGAAAACGGTATGCTCAAACCCGTTCTTTAAAAAAAAAAAGACAAAAAGAAAAGAAAACGGGAGGCGCTATCACACTACAGCATCAAGTCTTTGGCAGGAAACGTCACACACACACACACACACACACTGACGCACACACAGAGCAGCAGCAGCAGCACTGACGACAGCCGGGAGAACCAACACGTCCGAACACCACCTCCTCCTCCGCCTCTTCCTCCCGCTGCAACTGCAGCTGATGAAGCAGCTGGACTGTCCCTGTCCTCTTGGCTCCCAGCCGGCACTGCCCCCTGTGTGGTGGGGGGAGACGAGGTGGACCTGCTGGCCACAGACTCCCCTCCCACAATGGAAGTCCTGCTGTTGCTGGTTCTGTCCCTGTGGGAGGCCGGGAAGGGCGTTCTGGTGGAGCCGGGCACGTTCCCGCCCAGCTGAGTGCTGACGTCGGTCTGTGCTCTGCTGCTGTCAGCGTCCATGGAGCTGCCTTCCACGGGGTCCACAGTCTCCACGGGCTGACCGGGGGGAGGGGTAGGCCTTGTGATGAGATAGAAATCCGTTTCCTTCACCCAGCCTGAGTCGCTGTCCCCTGCACCGCCGTCGCCGCCACTACCGCCACCACTGAAATACACCTCGTCATCGTCTTCATCGTCAGCTGTGACGTCACGGTGGGCGGTGAGGTCACGGGTGCTGTCAACGCGGAGGTGGGAGGTAGGGGATGGGTTAGGTGGGGGTGACGTGACTTCCTTTGAGAGGTCGCCGTGTCCCGTGGTACTGCTTGGCCTGTGGCGGTTTGCCTTGATGCCATCCGCCGCTTCTGGTGACGTCATGTTGTTTGTGGCTGGGGGGACGGGCTGGGTGCTGGGTACATCTTTGTCTGTAAGATAGACGTTGACTGTTAGGGCAGTAATGACACCGTTATCTTCGTCACATAAATGCATGCACGCGCACACACACACACACACACACACACACACACACAAACGCACACACAACACACAATATGCATTCCTACATACACTCACACACATATGTATGCATTTGCGTGTAGAGTTCATATGCATTCACAGAGAGAGAGAGAGAGAGAGAGAGAGAGAGAGAGAGAGAGAGAGACAGAGAGAGAGAGAGAGAACACAGAGAGGAGAGAGAGAGACAGAGAGAGAGACAGACAGACAGAGAGAGAGAGTCAAACATACATCCTCTATGATAGCCATAAATCCAAGAAAACAAGAAAAGATTAACCACACAGCAGCATACGGAGACAGAAAGAACAACTCCAAATCAAACCAGTCCTCACCTCTCACGGTCGACGATGATAACGACGACGACGACGAAGAGGAGGCAGAGGACGACGAAGAGCAGGGTTGATCGGGATGGGGCACACGGAGGGGCAGGAGAGCAGGGGGACCTTGCCCCCCCTCCACCGAAACCCCCCGCACCTGCACCGTGTAGTGGTCCCCTGCCCTCAGCCTTCCCAACTCAGCACAGGTCGAGTTCTGCACAGAAACCACACCGGTCACGACTGACAAGTGTTCGGGGAACATGAAACCGAATCAGCCTTAGTAGCTGAAGGGGAACAATCAAGACGGACAACTCTCCTTTATTCGGTCTATCGAAACAATGAAATGATGTTATATACCTGATTTCAAGTTAACCAGTGCATGTGGACACGGCACAATGATTTTGTGCAAAGTAGCCAATAACTGTGTCATTCCTTACCTTTTTACAACAGATTTCAAAGAGGAGATAATTATCTTGCCTTATTTTCCTCTCAGTCGCCTTAGTCGGAGTCTTGTTTCTTCGTTCTGATCACTAATCATTTCCTGGGGCGGGCTCAAACAGTCACCGCTAGCCACGAGAGCACTGTTCCCATGGCTGGAATGCCTTCTCAGCTAACCACGTAAGCAGCACAGTCCGAAATTGTCCACTGTCGGGCCCAGCCCCACTGTCGTAGAGATGCCCAGCATGCCAGCCACCACGTGTGCGCTTCATACGTCATAGCTAGTTAGACACTGTCAGTGGCGCAGTGTGCTGGACTGATAGCCAATCCGAGCACACGAGGCAGACGGAGAGCCAATCAAGGCAACGAGAGTTGGTGGCTGACGGCAAGTCGTGCAATAGAACTCTGACTAGCAAACGGCGAGAATACTATATATATATACACACACATACAAAGAAAATATTATACCAGTACATAGTAAGGACAGACTTCCTTTTTACCGCTGTGGTGCAATGGTTAATGTCGCGGACTTCCCACTGGGAGGTTGTGGGTTCGATTCCCTTTAGAACCATTTGTATTTGTGAGGTTTTTCTGGCATGACCAACTTCATACCCAGCGTTGAGTTTGCCACGGGCTCAGTTGGTAGGAACGAAGCCACACATTGGAGTTTTACCCTGTTAAGACATACGCCTCTGAGAGTGTCATTCACATTTCCTGGCCTATTCTGCGGTTGTCGGCATCTCTCAGGCCTGGTTGACGCCGGGATAACTATGTTCTGAAAGTGAGCGTACAGTATCGCCCTGTCATGCAGTCTCAAACCAGAATGGCGCTCCTCAGTATCAGCTTCTTTTTCCTCATCCATCAGGAGAAAAATTTCCCTTTCAACCTCTGTCCCTTAACAAAACTCTCAACAGTTTGAGTTTTTTGCAATTTTGTAAACAACTATGCAAAATGTCAAAATTTTCTCAAAATAATATTTTTTCTCGGTAAATGCGTTTGTTTAGGTTTCGTTTAGTAAACTATTTCAATTATAACAAACTGATGTTTTTAGATGTGATAGTTTCCACAAAAAAACTCCTATCACCGGTGATAAAAAAAATCAAAGGAAAGAACTGATAGGAATAGAAGACCCACTTAAATTGTTTGCATGGAAGAAGACGTTGATTTTGAATGGAAAGAAGCAGAATCATTTCAACTGATGATGCTTGCAGCTCGGCGATCGCAACGAGCTGTATCAGAGTTGTCACCTCCGGGGAGTCAACTTTCATGTTAAACAAATATATGCAGAACTCAAGATCTGAATCCGTCAATACACTGATTAAATGGGGTCTTCGCCCCCCCCCCCCCCCAGTATCTCCCTTTCATTGATTATACACACATACAAACATACACACATACATGCATACATACACACATACATACATACATACATACACACATAACATACACACATAGATACATACATACACACATACAAGCATGCATGCATGCATAGATGTTTGACAAAAGGTCTTTCCCTTTTATAAAATAAACAAACAGCCACCCATCCATCCATTCATCTTATCATCATCATCATCATCAAAGTCTGGCTGTGCGATTCGCTGAATTTCGTCATCCTTCTAGAGATTGGTAACGACCAATAACTCGATTTGCCTATCAGATGATTCCAAGCCAGCAGCATCAGTAAGTTTTCTGCGTGTGATTGTTTCCCCAGGGTAACAAAAGTAATTTATCCCGAGTCTCTCTTAAGATCCCTATGACCTTCCCATGGAAGTTTTGGATCGCATGGGTAGGATTAAACTTAAAAGATGAAATTGTTTGAATCAACGTAAGGTTTTAGATCATAACACACACACATACACACACACACGCGCGCGCGCACGCATTCGCGCAACACACACACACACACACACACACACACACACACACACACACACACCGTATCCACGCGCACGCACACACATGCACATGCTCGTGCGTATGTACACACATACACAAACAGTGGTCAGTCAGACAGACAGACAGACACACACACACACACACGAGCATGTTGACAGATTGACAGACACACCCACACACATGTGCGTTTTCACACATACACACACGCGCACACACGCACCACCACCTCACCCCTCACAACACACACACTAACCCGTCTTCCGTACATTTCTCTTCCCTTAACACACCTCGTTCTTTCAGGCAAAACGTACAAAAAAAAATGATGGTCAAGAAGATGATCACGACATCAACCACATCTTTAACAACAATGACAACGTTGATGACATCATCCACATCTTTGACAACAATGACAACGTTGATGACATCATCCACATCTTTGACAACAATGACAACGTTGATGACATCATCCACATCTTTAACAACAGTGACAACGTTGATGACATCATTCACATCTTTAACAGCAGTGACAACGTTGATGACATCATCCACATCTTTAACAATAACGACAACGTTGATGACATCAACCACATATTTAACTACAGTGACAACGTTGATGACATCAACCACATCTTTAACAACAATGACAACGTTGATGACATCAACCACATCTTTAACAACAATGACAACGTTGATGACATCAACCACATCTTTGACAACAATGACAACGTTGATGACATCATCCACATCTTTAACAACAATGACAACGTTGATGACATCATTCACATCTTTGACAATGACGACGCTGATGACATCATTCATATCTTTAACAACAATGACAACGTTGATGACATCATTCACATCTTTAACAACAATGACAATGTTGATGACATCATCCACATCTTTAACAACAATGACAACGTTGATGACATCATCCACATCTTTAACGACAATGACAACGTTGATGACATCATTCACATCTTTGACGACAATGACAACGTTGTTAACATCATTCACATCTTTGACGACAATGACAACGTTGTTGACATCATTCACATCTCTGAGAACAGTGACAACGTTGTTGACATCATCCACATCTTTAACAACAGTGACAATGTTGATGACATCATCCACATCTTTAACAACAGTGACAACGTTGATGACATCATCACATCTTTAGCAACAGTGACAACGTTGATGACATCATCCACATCTTTAGCAACAGTGACAACGTTGATGACATCATCCACATCTTCAACAACAGTGACAACGTTGATGACATCATCCACATCTGCAACAACAGTGACAACGTTGATGACATCATCCACATCTTTGACGACAGTGACAACGTTGATGACATCAACCATATCTTTAACAACAGTGACAACGTTGATGACATCGTTCACATCTTTAACAACAATGACAACGTTGATGACATCATTCACATCTTTGACGACAATGACAGCGTTGATGACATCATTCACATCTTTGACAACAATGACAACGTTGATAACATCATTCACATCTTTGACGACAATGACAACGTTGATGACAATATCCACATCTTTGACGACAACGACGATGTTGACGATCCACAGATGTCGACGACAACCACAACCACACATACCCATCGCACACACTCACTGCAAGCACAGTCAGCCGGCGAGGCTCCGAAGTGTAGATGACAGTGGCAGCAGAGAAGCCCCCCGCCTCCGTGGTACCCCACATGACGTCATAGGCCTGCAGGGCGGGGGAGGGAGAGGAGGGGGCTAGCCACCGGACCACCGTCAGGCACCCCGACGTCTCGGCGTGGAGGCCCTGCACCTCCTCTGGGGTCTCTGGAAGACGGGAGAAATCAGGAACTGGGTGATCATGAACGGTTGGAAAATCGCCAGGGCTAAGATGTAGAAGACTTATGGGGTCTGGTGTCTTGAGTGCCCATTGGATGAAGCGTATACCTGCTCTCTTAATACAGGATTCCTGGGGTTCAAATCCTCCCCCCCCCCCCCCCCCCCCGTTTGAGACGAGTTAGACTTTTCATTTCTGAATTAATGTATTGGCAGACTTTCCTACCCCTCTGTCCTCCCAACCCTCTCCTCACCTCTTTTTGCCCTTCTCCAGTTACCTCCCTTCTTACCCCTATTCCCCTCATCCCAGTTCCTAACCCCATCCACTATTCACCCTTCTGTTTCAAGCATTCGTAGACGTTTCTTAATGCATTTTTTCCTTATGCTTACTTTTCTTTCTTCTTTTATTTGAACACACACACATACAAACACACCCACCCACCCACCTACCCACCCACCCACACATATTATATATATATATATATCTAATATATCTATATATATATATTATATATATATATATTAAAAAGAAAACACAACGCACTTAATGTCATAATATTTTGCCAAGTTTTCGGCCATGCGGCCTTCTTCTGGGGCTTGTTTATTGACAAGGTAAGAACGTCATAAGTATTGACGCATTTGAACAAAATTATAGCTATGACGTCAGTGTTTCTGCCATTTAAAAGAAAAAACTGAGATTCAGAGATAAAGTTGAGAGACTTGAGAAAGAAAAAGAGACGCACTAATACATAACACCACACACACCACACACACACACACACACATATGCACGTGTCTCTCTGCCACCGATACCACCAGAGAACCAAGTCCCCCTGCCACAGGGACAATTCCATAACAGTATTTACACAAACACACATATATACACACGTGCAGATCTCATAAAGAATTCCACCCAACCATATCATGTCCCACCCCTCCCATAAGTTAACCAAGATTCCCCCCCCCCCCCCCCCCCGTCTCCACTCTGCCAATCAGTGTCCATCGGAATCAAGGCCGTTGAGTCCCAAAGGATAAACTGTCTTTAGTTTATTCTTCCAGAAATCTTCTCTTCTCTGTCTTGCGGTTTTGTTCAGGCTGTGGACCTTTTCCACCACAATGCATCTCATGTTCTTCAGAGAGTGTTCAGGTAAGTTGAAATGATTGTTGACATGAACACATGCACCTTTGTTCAACTTGATGTTAGACCTGTGCTGATAGAAGCGATCTTTCAGTGTCAGCATAGTTTCACCCATGTACTGTGTACTCTGACAGTTGGTGCAGTACAGCATGTAGACGATATTGCTGCTGTCACAGGACAGTCGATGACGGATGGTAAATGTCTCTCCTGTCTGCATACTACTGAATGTTCTGCTCTCAACTAGATGGTTTTCACAAACCACACAGTGTTCAGCTGTACATTTGAAGCATTCAGCATAGATGTCATCTGGAATCGGGAGAGCTGATAGCATGAGCAGATTTCTGAAAGACCGCGATTTTCTTTCGGCTAGTATGGGTGGGAAAGACATAGCCTTCCGCATTTTCTGGCTCGTGTGGAGAAGAGGTTGGAGTTCTGCAAACCAAGAACGGAATGGGGGATTACAGGGGTTGTGAGTGATGATGAATGGAACTCGGTTGTGTTGCCTGTCTTCCATCTTACAGCTGAGAGTCTCGTGTCGGGGAACATGGCTGACTTTGGTTTTTGCCTCCTGGATGGTCACAGGGTTGTATCCTCGCTGGAAGAAATCACGTTCCATATCCTGGCAACGAGACTGGAAGGTTGGCATGTCAGAACAGAGGCGGCGGAGGCGCAGGTACTGGGCATAAGGAATGTTTTTGATGGTATGGTAAGGGTGGCAGGATGAATGGGCCAAGTATGTACGAGCATCTGTAGGTTTGGAATACAGGTCTGTGTACAGATAACCTCGCTTCAGATGGATGAAGATGTTCAAGAATGGCAGTGATTCCTTAGAATAGTTCATAGTGAACTTGATGGTAGGGTGGAACTGGTTCAAAAACTCAAGGAACTGGTGAAGTTCTTCTGTTGATCGAGACCACAGAAGATATATGTATACACATATGTATGTATAATAAGCCACCACGGAAGGGGGGGGGGGAGGATCCAAAACAACAACAATGGGAACACAGATTTATTTAAAACAACAACAAACAAACGTACCGGAGGCGTGGCAGTCGGGTGCCCTCCCCTGTTTGACGGGAATGAGGTGGCAGGAGGGGGTGAGGAAGCTGGTGACAGTTGCCGCCCCTGTCCTGCCCCGGGAGGTGACGGCGTGCACGCGCACCGCGTATTCACACTGCGGCTTGAGATTGTACAAGGTGAAGGAGCGAGCCTGCAACAGGAAGGTATTCGACCGTCACCTAACAGCAGTGGCCAAACCAGGCCTGTCCAGCCTGCAACACGGAGGTATTCGACCATTACCTAACAGCAGTGGCCAAACCAGGCCTGTCCAGCCTGCAACACGAAGGTATTCGACCATCACCTAACAGCAGTGGCCAAACCAGGCCTGTCCAGCCTGCAACACGGAGGTATTCGACCATCACCTAACAGCAGTGGCCAAACCAGGCCTGTCCAGCCTGCAACACGGAGGTATTCGACCATCACCTAACAGCAGTGGCCAAACCAGGCCTGTCCAGCCTGCAACACGGAGGTATTCGACCATCACCTAACAGCAGTGGCCAAACCAGGCCTGTCCAGCCTGCAACACGAAGGTATTCGACCATCACCTAACAGCAGTGGCCAAACCAGGCCTGTCCGCTTCCCGATGAAAATACAACTCAAGATGTATGTTCTTGAGGAAAACAACTGTCCTAAAAAAACAACAACAGTCTTTAACTAACATGACCCCAGTCGTCGTGCCTGTATTTCACAATAAATCACACATTAGCACCCTTTTCCTGAAGGCTAATGTTTCCCACGGGAAAACAATGATGGTATCTGATTTCCCTTTTATCACTGTTTCCCGCAAGTATAATAATTTTTTTTTTTTCCCAGGAAAAGGTGAAATAATTGATTTCTATGTAACAATTCTTTCCTTGCGGATGATACTAGCAAATAACGATTAAGTAAGGTAACTGTTGTTCCTATGGTGAGACAATCAGACGCCCATAACGCTCATATACTCTGTACCTGAGACATAGGTAACAGTTGTTCCCATGACGAGACAATCAGACACCTGTAACACTCATATACTCTGTACCTGACACATAGGTAAGAGTTGTTCCCATGATGAGACAATCACACACCCATAACGCTTATATACTCTGTACCTGACACATAGGTAACAGTTGTTCCCATGATGAGACAATCACACACCCATAACGCTTATATACTCTGTACCTGACACATAGGTAACAGTTGTTCCCATGATGAGACAATCACACACCCATAACGCTCACTATACTCTGTACCTGACACATAGGTAACTGTTGTTCCCATGACGAGACAATCAGACACCCATAACGCTCATATACTCTGTACCTGACACAAGTACACTGCAACAAGTGGAGAAATGAAGGGACACAATTGAACATTTACTAAAACTGGCACGGCCTTCTCGGTCTTGAATATAGCCAGACATAGGGACGAACAGTAACAACTGCAAGTAACCTCAGTTTGACTGGTATGAAAAGAAAATCTTAAACGAGGTAGGGCATAGTAAATAGTAAATAAGGAATAAATAAAGTAACTACTCTTGCTCCCTTGGTGAGAAAATCACACGCGCATAACTCCAAACAACTGCTGTCTACGACACTAAATTGCCCAGCAGAAATACTAACAAAGAGCACACGCACAAACCTGAAACCAAGAAAGGATGTTCCAAGATTGCTCATATACCCTGTGTCTGACACATGTACATAGCAACAACAACATCCTTTTGGGGATGTCGCACCCATTCCTTACAGTCCACAACCATTCTACAGGGTACAGTAGAAGTTGGATGTGAATATCACCATGATTCCTGTCCAAGATCCTCTACAGGGTACAGTGGAGGGTGGACATGTATCTCGCCATGACTCCCTGTCCAAGACCATTCTACAAGGTACAGTAGAAGTTGGATATGAATATCACCATCACTCCTGTCCAAGACCCTCTACAGGGTACAGTGGAGGGTGGACATGTATCTCGCCATGACTCCCTGTCCAAGACCATTCTACAAGGTACAGTAGAAGTTGGATATGAATATCACCATGACTCCTGTCCAAGACCCTCTACAGGGTACAGTGGAGGGTGGACATGTATCTCGCCATAACTTCCTGTCCAAGACCATTCTGCAGGGTACAGTGGAGGGTGGACATGTATCTCGCCATAACTTCCTGTCCAAGACCATTCTACAGGGTACAGTGGAGGGTGGACATGTATCTCGCCATGACTTCCTGTCCAAGACCATTCTACAGGGTACAGTGGAGGGTGGACATGTATCTCGCCATAACTTCCTGTCCAAGACCATTCTACAGGGTACAGTGGAGGGTGGACATGTACTCTCCGCCAAGACCTTCACTGTACTCCCAAGCCAACATTCTACAGGGTACAGTGGAGGGTGGACATGTATCTCCAATAACTTCCTGTCCAGACCATTCTACAGGGTACAGTGGAGGGTGGACATGTATCTCGCCATGACTCCCTGTCCAAGACCATTCTACAGGGTACAGTGGAGGGTGGGCATGTATCTCGCCATGATTCCCTGCCCAAAACCATTCTACAGGATGCAGTGGAGGGTGGACATGTATCTCGCCACGATTCCCTGCCAAACCATTCTACAGGATGCAGTGGAGGGTGGACGGGCAAGGTGAAGGACTGGACTGGTTACAACGACTCTATCTTGTTGCTCAGGACTGAGAACAGAAGGCGGGGGAGATCCCTGACTGTCCAATCGTTCGCCATGAGACTCCCGGTACTGCTGGCAAGGAATCATCTCACACTAGTCAGAACAGCAACTGCCACTGAACACCACCGACACGACTTGGCAGTTGCGCAGTGTCTCCTCTGGTGAGTCGCATCATGAGGACTTGACATTGACTGCTCTCTGCTGATTGCTGGGGCTGGGGCTGCAGCGGGATGGGCCTGACTGTAGCTGTGACCTAGGGATCGGAATGAGCGGCGTGGGTGCGATGCCACTGTGTGGTGGCACAGATGATGATGGGTCAACAACAACAACAACAACAACAACAAAATAATTGCAGTCATCCTCAGGGTCAACTCACGTGGCTGGTGGCCGAGGTCTCTAATCTGGGGTGGGTCTTTCTGTGTTCGTTCTGCGCGCACGTCTCCGCCTTCCAGTAGATCAGGTACTTGCGGGCATTCTTGCCTGAGGGTGGCCCCGTCCATGCCCCAACACACACACACACACACACACACACACACACACACACACACACACATACACTCACCACACACACACACACAGACACACACACAGACACACACACATACACACACACGAGCTCCATTTCATTAAGTCTACGAAGAGAGAGAGAGAGAGAGAGAGAGAGAGAGAGAGAGAGCGAGAGAGAGAGGGAGGGAGGGAGGGAGGGAAGTAGGGAGGGATGGAGAGAGAAAGGTGACATGTGTTTTGTGCAACGACTAGTTAAAAAAGGACTAGTTGACAACTCTCACACTTCACAATCCCCCCTAACTCCCCCCCCCCCCCCCGCTCCTCACGACAGTCTCCTCCTCCGCCCAGCTCCCTCCCTCACGCAGTCACTGACAGGGCTGA
>CM065741.1:22828936-22836436 GCA_033310375.1 Conus canariensis
CAATATTGGTCAGATCTGTGTCAAAGAAGCGGGTTTTAAAGACTCCGAATCAGGTATTTCTCTCACCCATCGCCGTACAACTTTTCTTTGTGGATCCTGACAACTGAGCAGTGTCATTCAGGAGACTAAAGTCGACACCAGTCAGACCTGAAGAATGGTTCTGCTCACAAGATGGAGTTCTATAGCTCCTCTGCTGTCAGTGAGGGGGTTGTTATTTACACTGCCACCTTCTTCATCCTTTCCCCCACCCCTTCTGAAGAAATCTTTGTCACGTCATGTTCATAAAGACAGAAACACTGAGCTACCAGCTCTTTCTTCTCGTCCACTAATAAATTGCTCCATTGTGTTTGTTTTCGTCCACTAATAAATTGCTCCATTGTGTTTGTTTTCTTCCACTAATAAATTGCTCCATTGTGTTTGTTTTCTTCCACTAATGAATTGCTCCATTGTGTTTTTCTTCCACTAATGAATTGCTCCATTGTGTTTGTTTTCTTCCACTAATGAATTGCTCCATTGTGTTTGTTTTCGTCCACTAATAAATTGCTCCATTGTGTTTGTTTTCTTCCACTAATGAATTGCTCCATTGTGTTTGTTTTCTTCCACTAATGAATTGCTCCATTGTGTTTGTTTTCTTCCACTAATGAATTGCTCCATTGTGTTTGTTTTCTTCCACTGATGAATTGCTCCATTGTGTTTTTCTTCCACTAATAAATTGCTCCATTGTGTTTGTTTTCTTCCACTAATAAATTGCTCCATTGTGTTTGCTTTCTTCCACTAATGAATTGCTCCATTGTGTTTGTTTTCTTCCACTAATAAATTGCTCCATTGTGTTTGTTTTCTTCCACTAATGCTTTGTTCAATACTGTGCTCTGTTGGTGTCACTATGCCCAATGTCTTGTTGTATATCAATGTTGTATTGATCTGGCTGAACACAATTCTGTTTGAACCAAGGAGCAGGACATTGCCTTGTTGTTCATTAATACATAAACAGATCAAGACATGACCTTGTTGTTCATGTTCATACCCGGTGACATCGGTTTTGTGGGATAGAAAGCAGTTTCGACAAAAGAACAAGACATGACCTTGCTGTTGTTCAACATTATACCGTCATTGCCTTGGCCTTCTTGCATGAAATGCGACTGGTTTGAAACAAACATTTACTGAATGAAAATTTTGAGCTCGACATTTGTTGTCTATTATCATAATCCATTGCACTGGCTTGCCTTGTTGATGAAAAGAATTCACACGAATAAAAAAAAACACACCCACATACAAACTTTTTTGTTCATTTTGCATTCTGTTCTATTGATATTGCCGAACAAACTTTTGTTTAAAAAGTATACCCTTAGCTTGTTATAACCATACTATGTGCGTTAATCTGACACTGGATAAACTTTGTTTGAACCCAAACCATGACGTTATCTTTGTTTGTGTCCAATGTTCTATCCTTCTGCACTGACTACCCCGAATAAAATGTTGTTTGAACCGAAGATAACCGCTGCGCTTGATGTTGTTCAATATTACCCTTTAATGCATTGGCTCTGTTGAACAGAACTGAAAACCAGAGAACACGACATCACTCGGTGCTGTTCGTTATTGTTCCCATCAGTGTTATAGTGACCTTGCTGACTATCATTTCCCATCAGTGTTATAGTGACCTTGCTGACTATCATTTTCTTTGCTTTAAAGAGAATGGTAGCCCACGGGGTCAACTCTCCGTAAAGCAAAGAAAACAGTTCCATTCATTTAGCAGTGACCTCCACTCTCACCTCCACTGACGTGGCAGACAGGGGAATCACCATCTTGTGAGAAAGGGTTGGGGATGGGAAGAGGTGGGGATGTGAAGGGGAGGGGTAGTGCTGGGGCTGGGGCGGGGAGGTGGGGTCATGGGGAAACCCATCTTACACTACACGCCATCCCACCAGAACGACCACATACTTAGAACGAACTTACGACATTTCATTTAAAGAGAGTATTGGGATAAGCATTACTGTGCTTTTCTTTCACATCCAGCCCTCTGCCCCCCACTCCCCTTATTCCCCCCTCCCCCCCCACCCCACCCCCCCAAAAAGTATGCTGTAAATTAATTCGGCACAAATGTAAATGCGAGCAAAAAAAAAGCGTGAATACCCACTGTACCCTGCTGAAAGACCCATTCACAAATGAAACAAAAGATAACATCACTCTGCACACTCTTCTTCCATACAGTTCACAAGATGGACAACAGAATACCATCTGTTAGCTGTTTCGCCCCGGGCTGGACCTAGCAACATACAGGTAAAGCCAAGGACACAACATCTGTTAGGTGGACCTAGCAACATACAGGTAAAGCCAAGGACTCAGCATCTGTTAGGTGGACCTAGCAACATACAGATAAAGCCAAAGACTCAGCATCTGTTAGGTGGACCTAGCAACATACAGATAAAGCCAGGGACACAACTGTTTGGTGGACCTAACAATATACAAGTAACTGGACCTCCCAACATACAAGTACAGCCAAGGACACAGCATCGATTAAGTGGACCTAGCAGTCTACATGTAAAGCCAAGGACAGCACCTGTTACGTGGACCTAGCAACATTCAGGTAGAACCAACGACAGAATCTGTTAGGTGGACCTAGCAACATTCAGGTAGAACCAACGACAGAATCTGTTAGGTGGACCTAGCAACATTCAGGTAGAACCAACGACAGCTTCTGTTAGGTGGACCTAGCAACATACAGGTAGAACCAACGACAGCATCTGTTAGGTGGACCTAGCAACATTCAGGTAGAGCCAACGACAGCTTCTGTTAGGTGGACCTAGCAACATACAGGTAGAACCAACGACAGCATCTGTTAGGTGGACCTAGCAACATACAAGTAAAGCCAAGGACACAGCATCTGTAAGTGGACATAGCAACATACAGGTAAAGCCAAGGACACAGCATCTGTTAGGTGGACATAGCACATACAAGTAAAGCCAAGGACACAGCATCTGTTAGGTGGACATAGCACATACAAGTAAAGCCAAGGACACAGCATCTGTTAGGTGGACATAGCACATACAAGTAAAGCCAAGGACACAGCATCTGTTAGGTGGACCTAGCAACATACAAGTGAAGCCAAGAACACCATCTGTTAGGTGGACATAGCAACATACAGGTAAAGCCAAGAACACCATCTGTTAGGTGGACATAGCAACATACAGGTAAAGCCAAGAACACCATCTGTTAGGTGGACATAGCAACATACAGGTAAAGCCAACGACACACCATCTGTTAGGTGGGCCTAGCAATATACAAGTAAAGCCAACGACAGCATCTGTTAGGTGGGCCTAGCAATATACAGGTAAAGCCAAGGACACCATCTGTTAGGTGGACCTAGCACATACAAGTAAAGCCAAGGACACCATCTGTTAGGTGGACCTAGCAATATACAGGTAAAGCCAAGAACACCATCTGTTAGGTGGACCTAGCAATATACAGGTAAAGCCAAGGACACAGCATCTGTTAGGTGGACATAGCACATACAAGTAAAGCCAACGACACAGCATCTGTTAGGTGGACATAGCACATACAAGTAAAGCCAAGAACACAGCATCTGTTAGGTGGACATAGCACATACAAGTAAAGCCAACGACACAGCATCTGTTAGGTGGACATAGCACATACAAGTAAAGCCAAGAACACAGCATCTGTTAGGTGGACATAGCACATACAAGTAAAGCCAACGACACAGCATCTGTTAGGTGGACATAGCACATACAAGTAAAGCCAAGAACACAGCATCTGTTAGGTGGACCTAGCAACATACAGGTAAAGCCAAAGATACAGCATCTGTTAGGTGGACCTAGCAACATACAAGTAAAGCCAAGAACACAGCATCTGTTAGGTGGACATAGCACATACAAGTAAAGCCAAGGACACAGCATCTGTTAGGTGGACATAGCACATACAAGTAAAGCCAAGGATACAGCATCTGTTAGGTGGACATAGCAACATACAGGTAAAGCCAAGGACACCATCTGTTAGGTGGACCTAGCAATATACAGGTAAAGCCAAGGACACAACATCTGTTAGGTGGACCTAGCAACATACAGGTAAAGCCAAGGACACCATCTGTTAGGTGGACCTAGCAATATACAGGTAAAGCCAAGGACACAACATCTGTTAGGTGGACCTAGCAACATACAGGTAAAGCCAAGGACACCATCTGTTAGGTGGACCTAGCAATATACAGGTAAAGCCAAGGACACAACATCTGTTAGGTGGACCTAGCAACATACAGGTAAAGCCGAGGACATTGCCCGACGGCTCAGGCGGGATGCTTGGTAGGCTGAAGAATACAGAACCGAGTTCACTTGCCAAAGGTTCCGAGTTCGAATCCCTTTCGGGCCTAATACCACAATCATCATTTTTGTTCCATGCTTCACGTGCTGTTGTTTTAATGGAATCAGTGTATAGTGTTTGACAGATCCTTCCAGTCTCCACGGGAGGTAATCCCGGTTTGCCCTGTTATCTCTAGTGATTGTGAACGTTGAAGCGGATAGGGAGCTAACCACCACTGTGTACCTGATATCTGTAGACTGGCAGACCGTCAGTGTATACGGGAGGCTGCCACTGGATGGTGACGTCAACCTTCCCGTCATGCACCCGGCTCTTCACCTGCTCCAGGTGCAGGGGCGGGGAGGGCAAGAGGAACTCTGGAAGGTAAATTGTCATCTCCATCAGTATCGTCATCGTCGTCGTCACCGTCACAGACAGGTGCAGGTGCGGGTGAGGTAATGGCAGCTAACATCACCATCATCATAATCGCCGTCGTCAACATCAGTTTCGCTGTTATCATCGTCGCAGCATCATCGTCGTTGTCATTAACATTATTGTCCTAGTCGTCATCGCCATCATCTACGGAACCAGCGTCATTATCCTCGTCAACGTCATCATCACTATGACATCATCCTCAACATCATCTTAAGATGACATCATAATTTAAACAAGTGCTAACATTATCATCTTCCATAAAAAAAGAAACAAAGAAAAAATAAAAACAGAAAAGAAAACAAGAAAGCCACACGAAAAGCTAGAAGCTTATTGTCGCTCTCTCAATAGTACAGTTGTAATGCTACATATTTTGAAAGAAAAAAATGTTCTGTTTAAACCAAAGAACAGAAGACACAAAGAAAGAAAGAAACACACAAAAAACAACATAAACAAACACAGTGAGGTCCTGTGAGTGGCAGTCACTGACATCGTGAACAGTGAGGTCCTGTGAGTGGCAGTCACTGACATCGTGAACAGTGAGGTCCTGTGAGTGCCAGTCACTGACATCGTGAACAGTGAGGTCCTGTGAGTGGCAGTCACTGACATCGTGAACAGTGAGGTCCTGTGAGTGGCAGTCACTGACATCGTGAACAGTGAGGTCCTGTGAGTGGCAGTCACTGACATCGTGAACAGTGAGGTCCTGTGAGTGGCAGTCACTGACATCGTGAACAGTGAGGTCCTGTGAGTGACAGTCACTGTCATCGCTAACAGTGAGATCCTGTGAGTGGCAGTCACTGTCATCGCTAACAGTGAGATCCTGTGAGTGGCAGTCACTGTCATCGCTAACAGTGAGATCCTGTGAGTGGCAGCCACTGTCATCGCTAACAGTGAGGTCCTGTGAGTGACAGTCACTGTCATCGCTAACAGTGAGGTCCTGTGAGTGCCAGTCACTGTCCGAGTCAAAGTCTTCCTCCCACCACTCACGTTTGATGTAGGGGGAGACACGGGAGAAGCCACGGGAGCCATGGAGGTTGACGGCGGCCACCATGAAGTGACACTTGCTGCCCGGGTACAGCCCTGACGGGTAGCCCTGAAGACGGGTGCGAGGGCGATCCGTCTGCCATCATCCCACGAACAGGAGTGAGGAGGGTTAGGGCGGAGTAAGGGGTAGGAAAGTGGACATTAATCACAACACAGATGACGACGACGACGACGATGATGATGATAATGATGATGACGATGACGACGATGATGATGATGGTGATGATAATTATAATGATGGTAACGAAAAGGGCGCACTGTACGGGTGTCCTTCTGAATGATAAAGCATGACAATAGGGAAGAAGAATGAGTGGTAGAAAAGGCGGTACCATAGGGAGAAGAAGAAGAGGAAGAGGAGGAGAAGGAGGAGGAGAAGGAGAAGGAGAAGCAGGAGGAGGAGGAGGAGAAGAGGAAGGAGGAGGAGGAGAAGGAGAAGGAGAAGGAGGAGGAGAAGCAGGAGGAGGAGGAGGAGAAGAGGGAGGAGGAGGAAGAGGAGGAGAAGGAGAAGGAGAAGGAGAAGGAGGAGGAGGAGAAGAGGGAGGAGGAGGGGGAGGAGGAGAAAGAGGGGGAGGAGGAGGAGGAGAAAACGAAGGAGTAGAAGAAGGAGATGATGATGAGGAGGAGGAGGAGAAGGAGGAGGAGGAGGAGGGGGAGAAAACGAAGGAGTAGAAGAAGAAGGAGATGATGATGTTATGAGGAGGAGGAGGAGAAAACGAAGGAGTAGAAGGAGGAGGAGGAGGAAGAGGAGGAGGAGGAGGAGGAAGAAAATGAAGGAGGAGGAGGAGAGGAGGAGGAGGAGGAGGAGCAGATGGAGAATATGAAAAAGGAGAAACTGAAAAAGGAGATACAGGTCAAGATACAGAAGAAAGCAGAAAAAAAAGCGCAAGAATTTGTTGTAAAAAAAAAAAAGAAAAGAAAAAGCAGCGTGACCAAGAAGACAAAAAAAGATGATGATGGTGATGAAAAAGACGGCTGACAAAATAGCGTTTGCGTTATCTGTTGTCATAGCATCTACTTTATAATAGAGAGTAATGTTACATAATAAATGAAGTATCTACATATATAATGGAATACGGCATCAAGGACACTTCTCCCTCTCCCCTTCCATCTCACCACAGAGGTGAGGGCCCCGGGGGTGTAGGGGCACCACCAGCGGAAGATGTAGACCGCAGGGGGTGGAGGGGGACCCTCCCCTGGCGCCGTACCCTTCCGTCCATCCCCAACCCTCCGTCTACCCGTGTCAGCGCCCGGCGTGGTTGCTGGGGGAGGTGTGGTGGGATGTTGGGGGGGCTGGGGACGCGGTGCCCGTGGAGGCGGGCGGTGGTGTCCGGGCTGCCAGGAGATGAGCACTCCACCCGTTTTGAGCATCTTGAAGTGGAGGTCGCCCGGCACGGGGGGGAGGACTGCAGAGAGATAGGACGTTTAAAGGACTGCACAGAGACAGGACATATAAAGGACTGCAGAGAGACAGGACGTATAAAGGACTGCAGAGAGACAGGACGTATAAAGGACTGCAGAGAGACAGGACGTATAAAGGACTGCAGAGAGACAGGACGTTTAAAGGACTGCAGAGAGACATGACATATAAAGGACTGCAGAGAGACAGGACGTATACAGTACTGCAGAGAGACAGGACGTTTAAAGGACTGCAGAGAGACAGGACGTATAAAGGACTGCAGAGAGACAGGACGTTTAAAGGACTGCAGAGAGTCATATAAA
>CM065741.1:22841436-22843936 GCA_033310375.1 Conus canariensis
GATATTATCAATCCATCAACTGTTTGAAAGCTAATTCAAAGAAACAAGGAGAAAAATGAAAACAATGTTATACCAGTTCGTATATGGTATCACACACTAAACTGACTTCAATGGAACTGGAAATTCAGGACATAGCTATTTCTCTTTTCTTAAAGGCTTTAGAAAGATCTATGAATATATATATATATATATATATATATATATATATATATATATATATATACATGTGTGTGTGTGTGTGTGTGTGTGGTGTGTGTGTGTGTGCGTGTGGTGTGTGTTGTGTGTGTGTGTATGTTTCTGATCTGTGCATTTCGTGATGCTAAAAGCAACGTTAATCTGAAGTCACTGGGATTGTTATAATATTTTGGATGGATTAAACTGTCTCAAATCATCAAAAGCAGGACAACATAAAAAAAATCCCAAAGTGAATTTCATCATCAGTGGCAGATGTGCACAACGGGCATTTTGTCCCACATTCACCATTCCTTTGTATCTTGAACTATGTACTGTTAAATCAGACATTCCAAATCTAAATCTTGTCAGAATATATTGAAGAAATCTGTCTAAACCCAATAGTAAGTATGGCTCCAGATCATGCGTTGTCTTGACTTTCATGTATTCTATAAATCTGTCGCTATTATTTATATGATAAATTCCAGTTTTGCCACCTGCAGTCGACCAGTTTCTTTATAAAAGAATTTATGCACCACACGCCTTGGTATTCCCATACATAGCCATAACTTTTCAAAACATCACGAACTTATGAAGCCCAATTAATTTTTCCTCTATTAGCCAAATTTAATAACGTTTTATACGCTTCGGATGGTAGTCTATGTTCCTCCATTTGAGTCAGTTTCAATGAGTATCTAATGCAAGAAACCCTAGAATTAATCGTTAATGGGAATCGATTCAATTCACCATACACAAGGTCGTTTGGTGTTGTAATACCAACCCCCAGATACTTCTTCAATACAAGTAAATGAACATTTAAAATAACAGATTAAGCATCTTCTAAACCCAAACTCTCAGCACCATATTGAATCTGAGGATCAAAAAGTTTCAAATACAATTTCAGAGTTATCATTTAGCTGATACAACTTGCAAATAATGCTGATGGCAGCTCGTTTCCTTTTACTTACTAAATCTTGGCATGCATACTAAAAACTCCGTCGTGTTGAAAACAGGATGCCTACATATTGATAAGAATCTACTACGTTCATCTTTATGTTATCATAAAACAATCTCTCAGTACTTGCTAGATACCTACCTTTCCTAAAGATTACTATGCTAAATTTTTCCAAACTGACTTTAAGCTGTAACTGGCACGCAGCTCTATGACGAGTATGCAATTGGGTTTGTAAGCCAACCACAGTTTCTGACAATAAAATCATGTCATCAGCAAACAAAAGAATAAACAGTTCAATGAAATCAATACTCAGGCTAACACCATGTCTACCATTATTGATGATATCGAGAGCGAGTTCTTTTATAAACAAGGAAAACACAGGAGGACCATAAACATTACCTTGTTTCACACCATTAGTGCAATATAATGTAGCCTGTATACTGTGTACCACAGCAAACTCAAGCTCTAACAATTTCGTACATACCTCTTATACATCTGTAGATTTTACCCTTAATTCCACTTTTAATCAAAACAGGCCACAGTAGTTTTCTTGACATGGTATGAAAAGTGTTCTCGAAATCAATAAATGCAACGTATAATTTTCTATTTGATGAAAACTGTTTTTGTACTGTTGTCAACAATGTAAACACGTGATCGATTGTAGAACAATTTTGTTTAAACCCTGCTTGAAATTCACCTGTAATATTGCTTTGATCGACCCATTCAACTGATCTTGAATTAATTATAGAGCTATACATTTTGCTACTTATATCTGATAGCGAAATTCCTCTGTAATCATTTGGGTAATTTTCATTGCCTTTCTTAAACAATGAAATGATAATAGATTCTTTCCATAAATCAGGATATTAACTTGTGTCAAATAATGCACTGAAGTATTTTACTAAGAGAACAATGATGTCATTTTCTGCATTTTTTAATATCTCTCCAATAATGCCATCTGGTCCTGCTGCTTTCTTACTTTTCAGTTTTTGATCGAGAGTAATAGTTCTTCCGTTGTTATGGGCCGGTTCATAAAGTTAACATTATCCTCATCATTCTCAAGTCTATCAGTTCCAACCCCTTGACTGTCATCAGTTCCACTAGTACTATCTGATGAATTATCTGAAAAGATCGGTAGCATCTGTAAGAATATTTCTATTACAATTAATATCGTGTTTTTTAAAAACTCCTTTAAAATGTTGAAACTATTCTTGAACAGAGATTTTGTTAGATTGAAACTTATTCTTACTGGAAACTCTGCTAATATTATGCCAAAATTCTTTCTGGTCATTAATGTACATGATCAGTTGCTCAAGTACAGTTCTGTTGTATTCTTTTTTCTGTCTTTGTAACAATGTCTTGTATTCTCTGCTA
>CM065741.1:22848936-22873936 GCA_033310375.1 Conus canariensis
TCTGGCAAGCTCTTATGGGATTTTGAGGCAACGTGTCCACCTCTGTCTCCCCCTGCATGAACACACACACACACACACACACACACACACACACACACACACACACACATACACACACACACACGCGCGCGCGCGCGCGCGCGAATTCACCATTGTCAATTTCGTTGTAAAGAATACCAGCAACAACTAAGACACACAAAGACACAAACAAACACACACTTATGCACGCACACACACACACACACACACACACACACACACACACACACACAAAATACCTGTATCTATTATTGACAGATTCGTTGTACACAATACTAGCAGCAACTACAACACACACACGCACGCACGCACGCACGCGCGCGCACGCCACACACACACACACACACACACACACACACACACACACACATACTCCAGACTCTCTGATAGTGCCGCAGAAGAGGCACACATGCTATGACATAAAAGTACCACAACTGTGTGCACAAAATCCAGCGGAGAGAAGAAGAAAAGGATTATGAATATAAATGAGACTTCAGCCTACGTTTGAAAGTAGTGAGTGACGAAGCACTTTCGTCCTCCAGAAATACCACCACTCCCATGAACTGAAGAGTAGCCATTCCTGACTAGAGCAAATGAGAATATACAAAAATCGAACAGGTAAGATCCTCTCTCTCTCTCTCTCTCTCCTCTCTCTCTCTCTCTCTCTCTGTAAGAAATTTGTCAGTACAACCTTGAGTTAATCTGACAATAAATTGGTTTCAGTCAGTCAGTATAAGAAATTAACAAATGACATCTATAACCACCCCAAAACACACACGCACACACACACACACACGCGCGCGCGCGCGCGCGCGCGCGCGCACACACACACAAACGCACACGCACGCATACACACACACACACACACACGTACGTAAACACGCACTCTCCCTCTCTCTCTCTCTCTCTTGCGCCGAATTTGACAAAGATAAGTGATCGCTCGTTCTTCATTTTCGTTGTCCTGAGTGTTGTTTATCTTGCCTGAAGAAGACCTTAGAGGTCGAAACGCGTCGTGTTTGTCTTGTGATTCGTTTGTCCATGTTGTTCGGCGGAATGTTCTTAAACACTATTCAATATTTGTTTAAATTTCCACCTGTAGTTTCCTCACTTTGCGTCTAACTATGAATAAGGCAAATCTGACAATAACTTATTACTACTACTGTTGTGGTTGTTATTAATATAATGTATCATTTTGCTTATAGTAGTAGTAGCAGTAGTGCTAATAGTTGTAATGGCAGCAGCAGCAACAGCAATAGTGACAGTTAAACGAAACTAGGACAGAAGTACACGTAACAGTCACGGTGTTTAAATATTAATGACACAATTAACATTTCATCTCCGACGTGGAGGAGCGTGACAATTTTCTACATCATTAAAAACATCTGTGAAAAAAATCGAATACCTTTTGGTCAATTTGCTCTAGTCTGACATGTGTTACACACGTGTATACATAGCTAACGCGGAAAACAACAACCACCACCCAGCAATATAAAGGTAAATATATACATTCACAAAGAGACAGACACAAGGGAGATACATATTCATGCGCGCGCTCTCTCTCTCTCTCTCTCTCTCCTCTCTCTCTCTCTCTCTCCGTCACACACACACACACACACACACACACACACACACACACACACACACACACACAAAGATTCAAAGATTTTCAAAGATTTTAATCCTGCGACCCCTTTTGGGGCATGGAGGACTTGAAACAAATCAAACAAATAGAAATGAAACAAATCAAACATCAAAATTTTCCCTATAATTAACATACTGAATGTAATGTTACACAACTTTACTAAGTTTCAAAAACTTCGCTAAGTTTAGCAACACTTTCTTACTACCACAAAGCAAACGACAATAGTTAAATACGGACTTTGTATATGTAAATTTTCTAGGTATAAACTGATTTCTAATGTCGTTATATTTGTTACATTTCATTACAAAATGAAATTCATCACCAAGGTCATTCTGGTCACAGTCCCGACAGAATCGTTCATCGTGAGGTATTCCAAATCGTCTGCCAATTTCTATCATGAGTTTATGATTGCCACAGCGAAACTGAATCAGTGGGTATATATAAACATCAGGTAACATCTTAATATATTTTTCACGGCGAAACTCTGTTTTAACATTTCTGTAAAATAAACACTTATTACTAGATTCTAAAGCATCATTCCATGCACGTTTGTAAATGTCTTCTAATGAATTACGAACATTTCTACAGAGACTGTGAACAGACGAAAACTTTTGTGTCTCCGACACACAGTCGAATCCTGTTTCTATTAGGATATCCCGTACACACATCAACCACCTGGATGTAAAACCCTGATTTCTGTATAAATCATATAATACCTGATACAATCTAGATGAATATTTGTTTGTTTGTGGAGAAAGTAAGGATGACCAGAATTTTATCATTCGTGCATGTACTTGAACTGACACAGGATACATTCCTAGTTCTCCATATATCAATTCTGTTTTGGTAGAACGATTTAAATGAAAAAGATGCTTAAAGAATTTAAGCTGAAAACTTTCCATTAGCTTTAAATCACTATATCCCCAAATTTCACAGCCATATAAAAGCACAGGCAGTACCATTGACTGGTATAAGTCCAGTACAATGTTTATAGGCAAATCTTGAAATCTTGCCATCTTTAATAAAGAAAACATTGCACATTGCGCTTGGTCATACAAATGCTTCTTACATTTATAAAAATTTCCTGTTCTGCTAAAGATTTTACCTAAATATTTGAAAGTGTGTACTATTTCTATACACTGGTTTTTGAATTTTAGTTTTTTTCTTAGGCTATTGCGTCCATTAAAGACTACACCCTTTGTTTTTGCTACATTAACATTAAGCTTCCATGTACTACAATACTCGCTTAATACATCAAGAGCATGCTGCAAACCGCAAAAAGAATCTGCAATAATAACAATATCATCAGCATACAAAAGTAAAAGTAAACTAATGTAACTTAGTAAATCTGAGTCAGGAAGATTTAAATCAATATTTAAGAAAGCACAGTTACGATCTGTGAGATATAGTTCAAGATCATTCAAATACAAAGAAAATAGCAAAGGTGAAAGATTTTCACCTTGACGAACACCTCTAAAACTGCCAAAATATTCAGATTGACTTCCATTTATAAATATACAAGATTTTATCTGCTGATACATATTCGTGATTACTTGCAAAATCTTTCCATTTACACCTTCTTTGATAAGCTTTTGCCATAATCCCTGCCTCCAAACTGAATCGAACGCTTTTGTGAAATCAACAAAAACACAAAATAATTGCTTTTTACGACTATTGAAAATATCAATTAAACTTTTTAAAACAAATATATGATCTGTCGTAGAATGACTTCGTCGAAAACCAACTTGATTTTCCGAAAGTGTGTTGTTATTCTCGATAAAATTTGTCAAACGGTTATTCAAAATTGTTGTGAACAGTTTTCCAACACAACTCAAAAGTGTTATACCTCTATAATTGTTACAGTCCAATTTACTACCTTTTCCTTTGTATATTGGCAGAATAAGTCCAATCAACCATTCTTCTGGTATGGTCCCTGTATCAAGAACTTTATTGAAAAGTTTACAATAACTTGTTTTGAGAACTGGGATGCTTTGTTTTATATATTCATTTCGTATTCTATCTATCCCACAAGCCTTTCCATTCTTAAGTTGCTGTACAGCTTTTTCAACGTCTTCGTCACTTATTGGTGCATTTAGAAATTCAAGATCATATTGCAAGTCACAGTCAATATCACTTTCATTCTCAACACTATCTGGTTGTACATTCAATGATTTAAAATGTAAGAAAAGATCATCCATACTAACAGGGCATTCATTTCTCTTTTTGATTTTAATGTTTTCCCAATATTCTCTTGGTCTATTAGCTTTTAGATTACGAATCTTCTTATGCCAGTGTTTTGTGTAAACTCTATACGATTTTCTGAGAACTTTTTTGTATTCTTTACTGCTAATTTCAACCTCTCTACGGTTGGGACTAGAATCATTTAATTTAGTTCTATGTTTGGCTGTAAAATACTTTTTTCTATGTTCCCTGCATGTGGCATCAAACCACGGCTTATTTTCATGGCTTTTGTCTGACTTTTGCTTTGTACCTTTTGATACATTTTTTACTTCTCCTAGAGTGTCTTTAGCTGTTTCTAACAGAATTTGTGATAACAATGTATAGGCATCGGCAACAGAAGCGTTTTCATTGTCAAGTATATTGTTTAATTCCTCTATGTTTTTAGTAAGCAAGTTTTCTTTAAACATCTCACCTTTAGATGGGTCCCACTGCTTAATGTTTGTATCAAACAAAGGTCTTCCTGTTTCTGGACATCTTACACTTCTATTATTTTCATTGGAGTTTGAACTTCGATTGTTTATCTTTTCCACGAAATGCTGAGAGATACAAGAATTGGATTGTGAACATCTGAAAGCATGGCGTCAAAGGGATCAACACTAAAGTCAGCAATATGTGTGAACAAATATGGTGAACCCAACATATAATCAATCACAGTACATCCACTACTAGTGCATCGACCAATACCTGCGTCTCTGCCAACTCTCCCATTGAATATAAACAGATTCTGTGATTTGCAAAAATCAGTTAGTCGATAACCATAGTTATTAGGTCGACGTGCATCCTGTGAACATCTCTCAATAGGGATATCAAAATCTTCAATACACGAGTGAAAACCATCAGCAATAATGTCATTGATATTTGTATCAAGCTTCAGAAAATCAGGCAAACATTTAGTATAAGCATTAAAATCTCCCATAAGAAGTACATGGCAGTTAGAATCATGACGTGTAAGACTAGATTCCAAATCATCAAAACAGTTCACTGAACCATAAGCAGTTCCCTCTGGGGGAATATAAACTGAACCGACGAGCAGATCTTTATCATAACCTGTCAACAGTTTGTTGATTTTCAACCACAAAACACAGTCACTATCACCACTGGCTTCAAGTTCCAATACCTGAATAAAATCTTCATATATTTTTTTTATAGGCAATGGCTATGCCACCGGATCTTTGATATGAAAGGTATTTTCGACTAAACAAAGCAATAGAGTAACCAAGATCACTAAAGCAGTCCACTAAATAGTCAGAGTCTTGTGCATCAGTTCTACTTTCGGTGAATGTTAATATGTCAAACTGGGAAATATAGTTCGTAAATTCTTTAAACTGCAAGCGACTTCTTAGTCCACAAACATTGAGGGACAGGAAAGATAAACTACATTTAGAACTAGAAAAACTTGAAGAAGAATTCAAACTAGAAACACTGTCAAGGCTTGAATACTGATGTACATCACCACGTCCTCCAGCAGATCCCTATGGCTCACAGACAAGGAGGTGCTGCAGCCCAAGGAACTGGAAGTCCACATCGACGCCCAACTTGAAGAGGTCGTCAGGGCTGTCCACCATTACAACTTGCGCCCTCTCCTGACCAGGGATCTTCTTCAGCTCACACCGAAGTCTGCCATCAGGAGTCGTTGAAACCTTGTCCACTTTGCCCGACTTCTTCACCAGTTGAAGAAGCCTGCTACGAAGGACAGTCAGGTCGTCGTTCAGATATACCCTCTTGTACTGTTCTTTCTTATGCAGCTCCTTCTTCTTCCTCATGACGTCGCCTTTCACACGTCTAGAAAGAAACTTCACAAGCACAGGCCTACACTTGCCGCTAATCTTCCTGCCGTTCCTATGAATAACAGAAATGTCCGACGCCTTCACCTCACATCCTGCCTCTTGGAACAGCGTCGCTACCTTTTGATCAAGGTTCTCCTCTTCTTCTTCAGGCAGATTGATGATCCGCACTGTTTCCCGCCTGGTGTACTGTTCCTGGCGATCCAGGGAGTAGTGCAGCTGCAGGTTTGATTTCTGCACTTGTTGCAGAATTTCCGTGTTTTTCTTGAAGACAGTGTCCATCACTCCAGTGATCACCCTCTCCAACCCCTTCACAAACAAACTTTCCATTTGTTTGGCAATCACTGGAACTAGGATTTCGGCGACGCGCATCGCAATAACGTCACTATCAACATTGACGTCATTCTGGTTCTGATTTTTTCCTTTCGGCGTTTTCTTGCTGCTGATCTTCTGCTGGCTGGGTTTCGTCGCATTCAGTCTGTGCAAAATGCTCTCCTGCACCTCGTCACACACTCCTGCTGTCGACTCCCTCACCAGCTTCTGCACGACACTGTCCAAACTAGATCTAGCAGCCTGCCACTGCACTGCAGAAGTAGAAGCCTCAGCCGACATTCTCGCACGGTTCGGTTCAAAACCAAAATATATAAAATAGAACACTCACTTGATCAAAAGTTTAAAAAGTGGCACAAACTGAAGTCCGGAATACTTAACTACTTAATGACTAAAGTTTCAAGTTTAAAGTAAAAGAAAAACTAACAGAAAAGAAGAAAAAACACAGAGCTCAAAATCTCAGCTGCCCATCAGAATGACCCGGAAGTGAACACACACACACACACACAAGCACGCACGCACGAACACACACCTTCACACATGCACACACATGTTGTTTACCCCCTTCCTCCCCATGTTCCCGTATGTTAAAATGATGATACAACACAACCCACAGGCAAAGAAGTGAACGGGTTATTGGCCAACCAGAGCGTGAACAAAAGAATGAAAAAGAGGAGTCTGTCACGGTTATGTCTGTGAACAGGTTAGAAATGGCGGCGAACAATGCGAAGACTTTAGAAAGAGGGGGGGGGGGGGGGGGGGGGGGGGGGGGGGGGGGGAGGGCAGGGGAGTAGGGGTGGAATGTATGGAGGAGGGGCTGAAGGTGTGGAAGCTGCGGAGAGGCTGAATGATTTGGTAACACCTCGGAGTATCACCCGAGAAGACCAATATCCATATAGTTCTACGGTTCCCATCCTCCCCCTCCTCTCTCTCTGGTGTGTGTGTGTGTGTGTGTGTGTGTGTGTGTGTGTGTGTGTGTGTGTGTGTGTGTGTGTGCGTACTTGCGCGCGCGCGAGTGTGTAAACGGGTAATTTTGTAATCTGCGGACTATTGTAACATACAAATCTTCTGTGGACTTCCGAATTCTGCTGACGTTTGCAGAATGCTATTTGTTAGCGACAGACCGCAGCTCTGACACTTATACTAACTACCTATGCGATCAATCAGCTACAAAAAAGGTAGTAGAAAAAAAAATCGGCGTTTCACTGAAGCCAGGAATAACGAGTCCACAACAACTCCATGTTGATGGAAGTTGCGCGCAGTGCCGAAGGCCTGTACCCATTACTTACTCTAAGCGCACTACCTTCCACGATCGTAGCCAAGTCCGTGGTCATGAAAGTTAGTACCAATTCTAGTATTGGTCACATAACATTGTTGATCTTCAGCACAGCAGTCTTGGTTATGATCATCATTAGCAGTACCACCACCACACCACCACCACACCACCATCATCATCATCATCATCACCATCATTTTGTTTCCAGATTGTTTTAAACCAATCACCCCACCTCCCCAACAAACAAACAAACAAAAAGCCTTCAAAAGTAGGCTGTATGACGGATCATCCTCAGAACTATCAATGTATACTCACCACCCCCCCCCCTCTCTCTCTCCTTCTGTGTGTGTGTGTGTGTGTGTGTGTGTGTGTGTGTGTGTGTGTGTGTGTGGTGAGTGCGCGCGCGCGCGTGTGTGTATGTGTGTGTGTGTGTGTGTGTGCGCACGTGCGCGCGCGCGTGTGAGTGTGCGCGCGCGCGCGAGTGTGTGTGTGTGTGTGTGTGTGTGTGTGTGTGTGTGTGTGTGTGTGTGTGTGTGTGTGCGCCATGTGAGACTTCAGTGTGGATGATGTTGGAGGATTTCTTTTTATTCCTTAAGCAGAAGCAGCTGAGGAACAAACGGCAGAAGCATGTCCTATTTAAGACTTGGAACTCATGCACGCAAAACACACACACACACACACACACACACACACACACACCACACACCACACACACACACACACACACACACAGTCGTTCAAAGTAATGCCGTTCTAGGTGCTGACAACAGACAGCAGTGACCCTGACTTTCGTGGGGTGACAAGTGGAGTGGAGCGGAGCGGACAGTCTCTTTTCTCTTGCTTCTTCACTTCTCTTCCTTTGCTACAATCTTCTCCCATCTCACCATTTCTCTGTTGCCCCCCCCCCCCCCCCCCCCCCCCCCCCCCCCTTGCCCCTTAAAGCTCTCCTCCGCCCAACCTCTCTGTACGATTTGCTGCCGAAAGTCCGTCCTTTCTATCTCCAGTCTTTACCTAGCCTTACGTGTTGGGGGCTTCTGTGTCTTGTATGTGGAAAGACTGGGTGGGAGTGGGGGTGATTAGGCTGGGAAGGAGCGAAGAATTTAAACCACGCCGCACGCAGAGTGCCGGGGGTGGGGGTGGATTGTGTGGTGTGTGTGTGTGTGTGTGTGTGTGTGTGTGTGTGTGTGTGTGTGTGTGTGTTGTGTGTGTGTGTGTGTGTGTGTGTGTGTGTGTGTGTGTGTGTGTGTGTGTGTGTGTGTGGTGGGGGACAGAGGTGGAAGAGTACTCCAAAACACTCATGGCATCAAGACTTTACAAACTGAACATAATTATTGTTTTTCTTTCCCGTGTGCGATACTTCACTGAAGGGAGCTTTGGCTTATTTTTCAATGTTGGAAACATTTCTGTGTGGAACCATGGTCTATTTTCCAGTGTTGGAAACTTTTCAGTGTGGAACCGTGGTCTGTATTTTCCAGTGCTGGAAACTTTCCTCTGTGGAGCTTTGGTCTTTATGTTCTAGCTTTACAAACTTTTATGTGTGGAGCCGTGCTCTGTATTTTCCAATGCTGGAAACGTTTCTGTGTTGAGCTGAGGTCTTTACTTTCCAGTGATGAAAATTTGTCATTATGGAGCTGTAGTCTGCGGTCTTCATTTTCCAGTGTTGAAAATATCTCTGTATACAGCCGTGATCTTTATTTTCCAGTGTTGAAAACATCTCTGTATAGAGCCATGATCTTTATTTTCCAGTGTTGAAAATATCTCTGTATACAGCCGTGATCTTTATTTTCCAGTGTTGAAAACATCTCTGTATAGAGCCATGATCTTTATTTTCCAGTGTTGAAAATATCTCTGTATACAGCCGTGATCTTTATTTTCCAGTGTTGAAAACTTCTCTGTATAGAGCCACGATCTTTATTTTCCAGTGTAGAAAACTTCTCTGTGTAGAGTCATGATCGTTATTTTCCAGTGTTGAAACATCTCTATATAGCCATGATCTTTGTTTTCCAGTGTTGAAAACTTCTCTGTATGAAGCCATGATCTTTATTTTCCAATGTTGGAAACTTTTCCGTACGGGGCTGAGGTTTACATTTTCCAGTGTTTCCGAAAATGTTTCTGTATGGAGCCATGATCTGTATTTTCCGATGTTGGAACATGTTTTGTGTGGAGCCATGGTCTGTATTCTCTAGTGACAGAAACTTTCGTGTGTATCCGTGGTTTTTATTTTCCAGTGTTCGATAATTTTCTGTGTGTATCCGTGGTCTGTATTTTCCAGTGTTGGAAACAGTTTTGCCGTGGTCTGTATTTTCCACGCTCTATTAGCAGCAAGGGAGCTCATAGCCCCAGGCAAAAGTCTATGGAAAATTCCACGTTGATAAGAACGCACACAAATCAACAAACACGCAACATAAAACAAACACAACAAAAGATCACACTGGAAAGTGCAGATTTCCGCTAACGTCACACGGATTCTGGGCCCTGGCTGGCCTTGTGGGTGAGACGTTGGACTCTGGTTCCAAGCTCGGCGTTCGGTTCTCACCGGAAACAATTAGAAACGATTTTCTCCTCGCATTTAAGACCTGTGCAGGCTCCAGTCCTCTCCTAGACCCTTGGATGAGACTTTGAATCGAAGTCACACACGCGTAACGCATGCTTAAGAAAACTTGCGTGCAGTCAGCTCCCTTGTCACCTTTTCATGAAGAGTTGCCGGTCGTGTGCCGGTGGGATGGATGACACGGAAATGAAAACACAGGCCCGCTGGTGTCGTGCTTAGACGTTATCCCCGAAGACGGAAGGTGGCTACCTTCATGGTGGGGTCACATGCAGCCTATTATCCAGAAATTTTGCCAGAAGCCAACCCTAGAATTATATCCGGGAAACGAAAAAATACAAGGAGAAAGGAAGAACGGATCATGCAAAAAAAAAGGCATTTTCGGCAGGGGTAATAGTAATTACCAGCTGAAAGAGTTACTTCCCATGACTTTAAAAACATGCTACGGGAAGCTACGAAAATGTCTGAACGTTTTCTTTCTCTTGTCAGTTTTAGTATTGCATGAAAATATATTGCTTTATACTTATCAATCTACAAACGCAAACTTCAGAGTGTACGTATTCAGAGGACACATTGCAACACTATCACTGAACGCACTCATCTCACTGACCGGATTCCTTTGTAACTGTATTACTGAACGGATTCTGTTCATAACAGTCTCATTGAACGCATTTATTATAATAATCTCACTGAACGGATTAATTGTAATAATCTCACTGAACAAATTCTGTGTTAACAATCTCACTGAACGAATTCTGTTGTAATAATCTCACTGAACGATTTTGTTGTCATAATCTTACAGAACGTAATCTTTTGTAATAATCTCACTGAACGAATTCTGTTGTGAAAATCAGACTGAACGAACTGTTGTAATAATATCACAGAACGAATTCTGCTGTAATAATCTCACAGAACGAATTCTGTTGTAATAATCTCACAGAACAAATTCTGCTGTAATAATCTCACAGAACGAATTCTGCTGTAATAATCTCACAGAACGAATTCTGCTGTAATAATCTCACAGAACGAACGAATTCTGCTGTAATAATATCACAGAACGAATTCTGCTGTAATAATCTCACAGAACGAATTCTGCTGTAATAATCTCACAGAACGAATTCTGTTGTAATAATCTCACAGAACGAATTCTGCTGTAATAATCTCACAGAACGAATTCTGCTGTAATAATCTCACAGAACGAATTCTGTGTCTGCCGTCATACACGATCCGCTCCACAGATTCGCACCAAATGGCGCCACATTCCTTCCGCACCAAATGGGGCCACATTCATTCCGCACCAAGTGGGGCCACATTCCTTCCGCACCAAATGGGGCCACATTCCTTCCGCACCAAATAGGGCCACATTCATTCCGCACCAAGTGGGGCCACATTCATTCCGCACCAAATGGGGCCACATTCCTTCCCCACCAAATGGGGCCACATTCCTTCCGCACCAAGTGGGGCCACATTCCTTCCGCACCAAATGGGGCCACATTCATTCCGCACCAAGTGGGGCCACATTCCTTCCGCACCAAGTGGGGCCACATTCCTTCCGCACCAAATGGGGCCACATTCCTTCCGCACCAAATGGCGCCACATTCATTCCCCACAAAATGGGGCCACATTCATTCCGCACCAAATGGGGCCACATTCATTCCGCACCAAATGGGGCCACATTCATTCCGCACCAAATGGCACCACATTCATTCCGCACCAAATGGGGCCACATTCTTCCGCATCAAATGGGGCCACATTCCTTCCGCACCAAATGGGGCCACATTCATTCCGCACCAAATGGGCCCACATTCATTCCGCACCAATGGGGCCACATTCATTCCGCACCAAATGGGGCCACATTCATTCCGCACCAAATGGGGCCACATTCATTCCGCACCAAATGGGGCCACATTCATTCCGCACCAAATGGGGCCACATTCATTCCGCACCAAATGGGGCCACATTCCTTCCGCACCAAATGGGCCACATTCATTCCGCACCAAATGGGGCCACATTCATTCCGCACCAAATGGGGCCACATTCATTCCGCACCAAATGGGGCCACATTCATTCCGCACCAAATGGGGCCACATTCATTCCGCACCAAATGGGGCCACATTCATTCCGCACCAAATGGGGCCACATTCATTCCGCACCAAATGGGGCCACATTCATTCCCCACAAATGGGGCCACATTCATTCCCCACAAAATGGGGCCAGTTCATTCCGCACCAAATGGGGCCACATTCCTTCCACACCAAATGGGGCCACATTCCTTCTGCACCAAATGGGCCACATTCATTCCGCACCAAATGGGGCCACATTCATTCCGCACCAAATGGGGCCACATTCCTTCCGCACCAAATGGGGCCACATTCCTTCCGCACCAAATGGGGCCACATTCATTCCGCACAAAGGCCATTTCCAAAATGGGGCCATATTCATTCCGCACCAAATGGGGCCATATTCATTCCGCACAAATGGGGCCACATTTCTAGATTTCGACAGGCTCACAGAGTAACAATTCGTGTGAAGTCGCCGACATACAGACAGACAAACAGACAGGTCCAGAAAGAGTACACTGCTCCGCTATGCTCGCGGATCGCGAAAAAAAAAAGACGAAAAAAAAGAAAGAAAAAACAAACAAAAATAAGAAAGAAAGAAAGAAAAGCTATCCCATCGCGAATTTTTTTTTTAATTTTTTTTATGCACAGCGGTGTAAACTTCATTTTTTTTTGGGGGGGGGGGAGGGGGGGGGGGGGGGGGAGGGGGCGTTTAACAGAGTCGGGCGGACAACTGTGGGATGATAATAGACAGGTAGGAGGCTCTCTTACGTGTGACATCAGGACGGGGTGCTTGCCTATGGGACACTTGCGGCGTCAAAAGATTGAATAGTCATGTTCTTCCCATTGTCTCATTTATAACTTGAAGGCCGATGTCTTATTTAATACTGTCATCGTGGGATCGTGAAGCAGCGATAGTATTTCCCGTGAACTACTATCGCGGCGACATTTTCTGACAAAATTAGTCGCGCGACACCTTTTTACGAAAGTTGTCCTATGAAATATGGTTGCTGTCCATAAAAATTGTCGCAGCTCATTTTGCGATATCATTTTGCGACAGGACACTGTGAAATGTTGTACTCATTGAATGCTGTCGCTTGCGACAATTTTCCTCAGAAAAATGTGTAGTTGCGACTTTTTATCACGTGAAATGTTGCTCCCAGAGTGATTATTTTCTGTGGATGAAGATCGTAGCGATACTGTTTCACAGTGACGCTTTTTGTTGCAAAATGGAAAAAAAGAAAAAAAGAAAAAAAAGAAAAAACGTCGCCGTATATGAAAATGTCACAGTAAATGATGCAACTTTGCCATGAAATAAGTGTAGCATGTATGTTTGCATGCATTTTTTACAGAAAGTGTATAGTCAATTCGCAGGTAGGGGATGCGCGCGGCGTGTGTGTGTGTGTGTGTGTGTGTGTGTGTGTGTGTGTGTGTGTGTGTGTGTGTGTGGTGTGAATGAGTGCATGCGTACATACACGCTCGTGTCTGTGTGCGTGCGTGTGTGTGTGTGTGTGTGTGTGTGTGTGTGTGTGTGTGTGTGTGTGTGTGTGTGTGTGTGCATGCATGTGTGTATGCGTTTGTGTCTGTATGCGAGCGCGCGCGCGTGTGTGTAGGTGTGATTATTAAGCACTGACCAGTCAGTGCTGCAGGAAACCAAGGTGGCAGTGCTAGTGAGTGAATGTTGTCAATTTTGTATTTCTGGATCTAAGTAGACATGACATTTTACACAGCATATGGATATAATACTAAAGAAAATGGTTCCATCTGAAACCCCTAACTTGGGTGGTCTTGTTAAAAATCAACATCATTGACTACTTTGCATTAGAAACTGTTCAGTATTGTTTCACCAATCATAAAAGTATACAAGTGTATCACTCAGTCCAAAGTTAGCATTTTAAAACAAAAATGAAATCTTTTCTCCTTTTCACATGCCCCCAGTCCAACACACTCAACAAACGAAATATAATTATTCTTTATAAGAATATTTAATGCAAATGTGCATAGCCAGTTTCTAGCCATTTATAAAATATCAGCCATAAATCCAATAATTCATAAAAAGAAAATGATTTCACACACACGCACGCACGCACGCACACACACGCACGCACACCACCACCCACACACACACATTTACAAGAACTGCCACTGAAAAAAAAAAAAAAAAACACGCTAGATTTGTTCATTCCTTTTATGTTCCTTTTGAGAAAAAGATCAGTGCAATCTGCTATGCAAAACAATTCAGGTTAAAGTTAGCGACAAAGTCCCACATTTTCATTAATGCATGCGAACGCGCACACGCGCGCATACGTCACTCCAAAAGTGCTGCACGGAATTTCCAAAATTTATGGACATTTCTCCTGTCGCACTTCACTATTTCACGAGAATTTATGGAAACTTCCATGAAATCCCCTTGCGCTTCACTATTTCACAGAAAAGACTGTTGCACAGCGACATTTTTTTCATGACCAGCGCAGTCTTTCACAGGAAATGTCGCTGCGACACGATTTTATAGGCGACGTATTTATATACGACACCGGCCGACGTCCGGGGGTCACGCTAGGAAAGTCGCCTTCAGGAAACAAACAAACAAAGAAACAAAACGACCCCCAAAACATACGAAAGAAACCTTTAAAAACAAAACAATTGGGGCAAATGTTAACAAGGAAAAAAAATCTGTCACAACACACACGCACCACACACACACACACACACACACACACACACACACACACACACTCACACACACACACATGCGCGCGCGCGTGCGACATCCTTACGGCTGAAAAAAAACCCAACACACTCAACGCCGTAGACAAGTGAAAGTCACTTTCCGCTTGTTTACAGGTGGCATTTTCCTTTGCTCTTTCTTCCTTTCTCTCTTCCTTCCCTTTAAACAGATGGTCAGTTTCGGCTGTTACTTTCTTCCCTCAAACAATGACTGTTTTCTTCACTTCGGATCTGAGCCTTCAGAAGCTTCCACCTGTGAAAAGGCCTTTGTGGTTGACTGGGCTATAAACAACAGCTTCATGCTGTTATTTACTGTCCATTCCTTACTGCCCACTATTCCCTGCCTCGTTTTAGATGTCCTTTCATACCGGCCAAACTGAGGTTACCTGTATTTTTGTCTGTTCGGCCTCTCTCTCTCTCTCTCCCTGTGTGGTGTGTGTGTGTGGTGTGTGTGTGTGTGTGTGTGTGTGTGTGTGTGTGTGTATTCAACATTACAAAGGCTGTGCCTGTCTTGAATAGATATTGATTCGCTTTTGTTCATTTCTCCAGTTACTGTCGCTGAGTACATATCTCAGGTACGAAGTATATGAGCAGGCTTGAACACTCTGTGTGTAAGTCGGAGGGGGGGGTGTGTGTGTGTGTGTGGGGGGGGGTGTCTTCTTGTTTGTTCTGTGTGCTCTGGGTGGGCACTGCTGTCAGGGGATTTGGTGTGTGAAGCAGCATTCGTTCGGAGTTATGGGCGTGCAGTTATTTCAGCATGGGAGGAAGAGTTACCCTACTTGTTCGTTATTTAGCATCATTGTCACCCCCCCCCCCCCCCACACCCACCCCCGTCCCATCCCTTCTCCCTTTCCAAGTAATAATCATACTAGTTTATTGCATTTTGTTTCCTCAAACATTGCTATTATCTCAAATGTCGAATGATATGTAGCCACAGTATTTGAATTAATGAAACCAGTTGTGATTGCGCATCAATATCAATCAATATGGATACATGACTTATAGCACGTCATTAATGTTTAAAAAAAGAAAAGAAAAGAGACATATTGAAACAAGTGTCCTCCTATAACTAAAGAAGAGACTTGGGTTGGATTGTAGGGTCCTTCCACCGAGTCGGGGGATGGCGGGGAATGGAGGGGGAGGG
Organism: Conus canariensis; assembly: GCA_033310375.1. Lineage (NCBI taxonomy): Eukaryota > Metazoa > Mollusca > Gastropoda > Neogastropoda > Conidae > Conus > Conus canariensis. Next base: position 22,864,728 of record CM065741.1, read on the forward strand.
GGTGGGACGCAAGGGAGTAGGGGTAGGAGTAAGTTTGGATGGTAAATGAAGCGTAGCCGTACTCTTTTTTGTTTCCGGGCGCGAGGTCACTGGCCCGTAAAAGTGTCGTCGCCGTAAACTTCACACCTGCCTTCGCGACACGGCTGACTGATGGCCCCTGTCTGTCTGTCTGTCTTCTTCGGTTTCTGATTTCTCTCTCTCTCCCTCCCTCCCTCCCCCCTCCCTCTCTCTTCACCATGTTCCTCCGCTCCTTTCTCTTGTCACTTCTTTGTTCTTATCTGAGTCTACGTGGCTTTTTCTTTTCTTTGTTCTTGTGTTTGAGCCTTCTTGGGGCTGCCTTCACGCTCTCTATCGTTCCACTTTGAGTTTCCTTCACGATGATAATGAAACTGTAAGGTTTCATTATCATCGCGTTTCTATTTCTCGTCTGTTTTTTCTTTCCTTCCGTCCTTTCTCCCTGTCTGTTCCCTAGGAAATGGTTGAAGAGGAAAACAAACGTTTCAGTGCCTATCTTAACGAGTTGTTTTGTGATGGGGGATAGTCCTCCAGTCCCCTTACCCTGCCCCCCCTCCCTCCCACAATCCCTCATCCACCCCCTCTCACCACCCACAGTGTGTCTTGTCGTATGATTAAACCTGGGTTTCTTCAAGCCTCTATTAGAGTCAAACTGACCACCTGATCTGTGCTCATACATTCGAACATTACACCGTGTTTGAGAAAGCTTGGTGCAAACTTTGCATTTCAGCACACAACCCTCGGTCCTTCGCTCGTACCCCTTTTCGCCCCATCCCCCCACTCCGCCCTGAATCTGAACATCTTAATGAATCTTTAGGATGAGGAGGTGTATATCTCGTGATTAGTTGACCGTTTCAGTGACATTTCATTAACTTTTTCGCCCTTTTAAAACAAAACAGTTGTAAAAGTGTATTGATGTACTGATAATGTGACAGGTGACATTTGTTGTTGTTGTTGTTGTTGTTTTTTTTTCCATTTTCTCCTTGCCGTCACATGAATGGCGCCGTGTACTTCGCTAAAAAAGGAAACGGAATCGTTGGTCAGCATGGCTGCCGACAGGGTCGTGTTTTCACGCAGCTATGCTGATTACACTGTATGTTAATTACACAGTATGCTTGTCTGCCTGTGAACAACAAAGCACAAAAACTGTTTCACCTATTTGAACGAAACTCGGAGTAAAGACGGAATGTCACCTAAGGGCGGATCCATTACACTTTAGTGTGGATCCATAGCGCGGATCCTAATTGAAGGCGGGTCTAGGATCCGTTCGATCTTGCCGGAGGTATCTATTTATTTATTCACAAGATTCCTAGCATGCATAAGTACCAGTAAGCAAAACTAGTAATATTGTCCGGCTGTCCTTTTCCCTCTCTCCAACGTTTTCCTTTCTTAACTGGAGTTTCTGCTTCTCTTTCCTCTCTGTCTTCCTTTAGCCTGTCTCACATTGCTGTCTTTTTTCCCTGTCTTCCTTTAGCCTCTGTCTTACATTGCTGTGTCTGTCTTCCCTGTCTTCCTTTAGCCTCTGTCTTACATTGCAGTGTCTTTTTCTCCTGTCTTCCTTTAGCCTGTCTCACATTGCTGTCTTTTTTCCCTGTCTTCCTTTAGCCTCTGTCTGACATTGCTGTGTCTGTCTTCCCTGTCTTCCTTTAGCCTCTGTCTTACATTGCTGTGTCTTCCTTCCCTGTCTTCCTTTAGCCTCTAACATTGCTGTGTCTGTCTTCCCTGTCTTCCTTTAGCCTCTGTCTTACATTGCTGTGCCTTTTTTCCTGTCTTCCTTTAGCCTCTGTCTTACATTGCTGTGTCTGTCTTCCCTGTCTTCCTTTAGCCTCGGTCTTACATTGCTGTGCCTTTTTTTTCCTGTCTTCCTTTAGCCTCTGTCTTACACTGCTGTGTCTTTCTTCCCTGTCTTCCTTTAGCCTCTGTCTTACATTGCTGTGCCTTTTTTCCTGTCTTCCTTTAGCCTCTGTCTTACATTGCTGTCTTTCTTTTTACCTGTCTTCCTTTAGCCTCTGTCTTACATTGCTGTGTCTTTTTTCCTGTCTTCCTTTAGACTCTGTCTCACATTGCTGTGTCTGTCTTCCCCGTCTTCCTTTAGTCTCTGTCACTGCTGTGTCTTTTTTCTCCTGTCTTCCTTTAGCCTCTGTCTTACATTGCTGTGTCTTTTTTTACCTGTCTTCCTTTAGCCTCTGTCTTACGTTGCTGTGTCTGTCTTCCCTGTCTTCCTTTAGCCTCTGTCTTACATTGCTGTGTCTTCCTTCCCTGTCTTCCTTTAGCCTCTGTCTCACATTGCTGTGTCTTTCTTCCATGTTCCTTTAGCCTCTGTCTTACATTGCTGTGTCTTCCTTCCCTGTTTTCCTTTAGCCTCTGTCTTACATTGCTGTGCCTTCCTTCCCTGTCTTCCTTTAGACTCTGTCTTACATTGCTGTCTTTTTCTCCTGTCTTCCTTTAGCCTCTATCTTACATTGCTGTGCCTTTCTTCCCTGTCTTCCTTTAGCCTCTGTCTTACATTGCTGTGTTTTTTCCCTGTCTTCCTTAAGCCTCTGTCTTACATTGCTGTGTCTGTCTTCCCTGTCTTCCTTTAGCCTCTGTCTTACATTGCTGTGTCTTTCTTCCCTGTTTTCCTTTAGCCTCTGTCTTACATTGCTGTGTCTTTCTTCCCCGTCTTCCTTTAGCCTCTGTCTTACATTGCTGTATCTTTTTTCCCTGTCTTCCTTTAGCCTCTGTCTCACATTGCTGTGTCTGTCTTCCCTGTCTTCCTTTAGCGTCTGTCTTACATTGCTGTGTCTTTCTTCCCTGTCTTCCTTTAGCCTCTGTCTTACATTGCTGTGTCTGTCTTCCCTGTCTTCATTTAGCCTCTGTCTTACATTGCTGTGTCTTTTTTCCCTGTCTTCCTTTAGCCTCTGTCTTACATTGCTGTGTCTGTCTTCCTTGTTCCTTTAGCCTCTGTCTTACATTGCTGTGTCTTCCTTCCCTGTTTTCCTTTAGCCTCTGTCTTACATTGCTGTGCCTTCCTTCCCTGTCTTCCTTTAGCCTCTGTCTGACATTGCTGTCTTTTTCTCCTGTCTTCCTTTAGCCTCTATCTTACATTGCTGTGCCTTTCTTCCCTGTCTTCCTTTAGCCTCTGTCTTACATTGCTGTGTTTTTTCCCTGTCTTCCTTAAGCCTCTGTCTTACATTGCTGTGTCTGTCTTCCCTGTCTTCCTTTAGCCTCTGTCTTACATTGCTGTGTCTTTCTTCCCTGTTTTCCTTTAGCCTCTGTCTTACATTGCTGTGTCTTTCTTCCCCGTCTTCCTTTAGCCTCTGTCTTACATTGCTGTATCTTTTTTCCCTGTCTTCCTTTAGCCTCTGTCTCACATTGCTGTGTCTGTCTTCCCTGTCTTTCTTTAGCGTCTGTCTTACATTGCTGTGTCTTTCTTCCCTGTCTTCCTTTAGCCTCTGTCTTACATTGCTGTGTCTGTCTTCCCTGTCTTCATTTAGCCTCTGTCTTACATTGCTGTGTCTTTTTTCCCTGTCTTCCTTTAGCCTCTGTCTTACATTGCTGTGTCTGTCTTCCTTGTCTTCCTTTAGCCTCTGTCTTACATTGCTGTGTCTGTCTTCCTTGTCTTCCTTTAGCCTCTGTCTGACATTGCTGTGTCTTTTTTCCCTGTCTTCCTTTAGCCTCTGTCTCACATTGCTGTGTCTGTCTTCCCTGTCTTCCTTTAGCCTCTGTCTTACATTGCTGTGTCTTTCTTCCCTGTTTTCCTTTAGCCTCTGTCTTACATTGCTGTGTCTTTCTTCCCTGTCTTCCTTTAGCCTCTGTCTGACATTGCTGTGTCTGTCATCCTTGTCTTCCTTTAGCCTCTGTCTGACATTGCTGTGTCTGTCTTCCATGTTCCTTTAGCCTCTGTCTTACATTGCTGTCTTTCTTCCCTGTCTTCCTTTAGCCTCTGTCTTACATTGCTGTGTCTTTCTTCCCTGTCTTAATTTAGCCTCTGTCTTACATTGCTGTGTCTGTCTTCCCTGTCTTCCTTTATCCTCTGTCTTGCATTGCTGTGTCTGTCTCCCCTGTCTTCCTTTAGCCTCTGTCTCACATTGCTGTGTCTTTCTTCCCTGTCTTCCTTTAGCCTCTGTCTCACATTGCTGTGTCTGTCTTCCCTGTCTTCCTTTAGCCTCTGTCTTGCATTGCTGTGTCTGTCTCCCCTGTCTTCCTTTAGCCTCTGTCTGACATTGCTGTGTCTTTTTTCCCTGTCTTCCTTTAGCCTCTGTCTCACATTGCTGTGTCTGTCTTCCCTGTCTTCCTTTAGCCTCTGTCTTACATTGCTGTGTCTTTTTCTCCTGTCTTCCTTTAGCCTCTGTCGTACATTGCTGTGTCTTTTTTCCCTGTCTTCCGTTAGCCTCTGTCTTACATTGCTGTGTCTTTCTTCCTGTCTTCCTTTAGCCTCTGTCTCACATTGCTGTGTCTTTTTCTCCTGTCCTACCTCACTTTTGTCCCTTTCAGAATTGTGGTTTCTCTTTTGCCTTCGTTCTTTTCTTTTTTCCTGTCTCTTTCTGAATTGCACTTTGAGATCTGTATCTTCCTTCTCCTACCACCGTCTGGTCACTTTCTTAAGTGTAGTTTCATTTCTTCAGCTTAACTTTCTCATTCCCACTTACAAATATTACATGGCTGACAGTAATGTGTCCAAAACATCGCAAAAGTGTCGAAAACTGTAACAGCAACGATAAAAAGAAATGTCTTGAAATGCCAGTTTTAAAAGTTAACAACAGAAAAATACTTACTAAAGAATTATTAAGTTAATTACTAAACAAAGAGCGCTATTAAAATTTGTTAAGGGCTAGGCTGGGGGTTGTGGGGGTGGTGGCAATTTCCCAAATGAAGAACACTCGCCAAAAAGGTCCCAGGCAAGGGAACAACCCGAATCATTATGCTTTACAAGAACGCTGTTGGTAGTGAACGAATAAGACAGAACAAAACACATCGCCATGGGTGCAGAGAGACAGAGAGAGAGAGAGAGAGAGAGAGAGAGAAGAGAGAGAGAGAGAGAGAGAGAGAGAGAGAGTAAAATGATGTTCAAAGAACAGCATCCTAACATCTCTTTTAGCGCTTATGGAGAGTGAGGGACCACAGGGCCGTGTTCAAAGACTTCTCCGCCAAGACAAATGGTCACCACCCCCCCCCCCCTTCCCAAAAAACAAAACAAAACAAAATCAGAAGAAACAGCCTCCCATTACTAACCACAAAACGATATTCCTTAATTCAATCATCGGAAAAATGATGGAAGTAGTCTTTCGATTCAGTAATCTGGAAAAGCGACAGAATTGTGAGCAGGAACAAGAAGTGTGATGGTCTTTTGTCAGTAATCCCTAATGTCTGGTGCTGCGTGTCTTCCTGCTGTGTCAGCCTCTGTCATGGAACGGAGGAAACTTGGCATGGAAGCGGAAAGCAGTCTGAGTGAAAAACACTGTGATGGACACACAGGCATGGTGAACATAGAGACACAAACAAACAGCGCCCATTTCTCCGCGTGTGGTTTTCGTTGTTTTATTGCTTGTTACCATAAAGGAGATTATGTTTTCATCCGCGTTCGTTGGTTTGCTGGATTGTTTGTTTGATTGTATGTTTGTTTCTCTGTCTATGCTTATGCAAAAACTGCTTAACCGATTTAAGCAGACTTCTGCCAACAAACGGAGAGCGGTTTACGAACTAATCCATTCAATTGTGGTGCGGAACCGTGTGTGCAAATCAAATCAAAACGCAGTTTGCCCATCATCTGTTTAGAAGGATTGTTACACCTTGAAAAACTGAACACGAACAAAGTGATTTTATTGTTATGAACTGTACATTAATGAACTACGGAAAATTAGACACTCCCTAATAATATACACGTTAAAATTGTCTAATTACCGTATCCGATTAAAAACAAAGTACAAGGGAAGCAACTCCTTTAGTCTGTGCCCACTATTCCATCCCCTGGTGGTCCTCCAAGAGTACGTTCAGAACAGTTCAACCTAGATGGAAGTTGCCATCTCCCGAGTGATGATGTAGTCGTTCTCATCTTTGTTTTGCTTGGAGAAGCTGAGAAACAATGGTTAATGGAAGGGGGGGGGGGGGGGGGAGTATTTTCTGTTCCCTCTACCACCGAACCTACCATCCCTCCACTCCCCTCCCTGTCTCCCCCGACTGAGGTTCCTTTTTGTTTCGTTTCTGCTGTGCTCAGCAAGGTCTTTCCAGAGAAATCACCATAACTGATAGATTTAGAATATGTCATTACACACACACACACACACACAAAGCGCAAACACGCATGCGCAGACGCATTCACACAAACATGCACGCGAGAGAGAGGGGAGAGAAGAGAGAGAGAGAGAGAGAGAGAGCCGCTTCACCTCTAATTAATCATAATACATTAGGTCCCCATACGCACTCGCCTGGGGTCAGACGTATCCGTGCACACCCAACAGGCAACAGAACTCACAGGTCTAAATATAAACTCTAAAATAATCCCCACCTACACAGTTTAACGGAAAAGAGGTGAGGCGTACAGAGAGAGAGAGAGAGAGAGAGAGAGAGAGAGAGAGAGAGAGAGAGAGAGGGGGGGGGGATCAGCCCTTCTCCCTATCCACCCACGTAAATCCTCTCCCCAGTTCTCCCCTCTAGTCTCCGCCTTGTTTCACAGCGTCCAGAGGTCAGTATCTCAGTAGGTGGCCAACGTTAATCTCTCAATGATCGGTCACTGGGGGGCCTGTGCTTTCATTGGGTGTAAGCAGACATAGGCCCCTCTTACCACCCCCCCCCCCCCCCCCCCCCCGCCTTTTTTCGTTGTCCCATTGGTTTTCTGTTCACCGACACCACGGTGGTCGAACGGTTAAAATGTATCGACGGGTACGATAACTAAAGCGGGTGTGGGTAATGTTGCTTATAGCCCAGCCGACCGCAAATGGCCATATCAGGGTTGTCACCGTGTTTAAGTCAACTCACAAAATCTTTTAAAAAAAAATCAATTCACACAACCCTTTAAAATACACCTTTTAAAACACACTGGAAATTTCTTATTAAAAATCTTTCTTGTGTAAATGAAAAATGTTGATCTCTTTCAGAACTTCAAAGATCACATCAGGTGGGACATCTCTGAACAATGTTTTCATGGAGTCTGTGTTAAATGTTTATGTCTCACATCATGCAAGTCCCAACACTCTAAAAGAATATGTTTGACTGTGAGTGGTACATGACATGGAATGCACCACTGAGCTTCTTCACCTTTTAAAAGATAAGAATGGGTATGAAAAAAGTGGCCAGTTTGCAAACGGCACAAGACTGTTTCGCCTTTACGGCCGCCTCGGGAACATGGTCTCTTTCAGGTTTGGACGGATTTTGAACATGTTTGTTATCCGTCTGCATGTTCCATTCCTCTTGCCAGAGGTCTTTGACGTAAGCCTGGGGGGTTTCAGATCAGTGTGAAGGATAGACAATCTGCTCAACTTTTTGTTTGTGGCACTCTTGGCAAGTTGATCAACCACCTCGTCGCCTCGAATGCCCACATGGCTTGGAACCCAAGCAAAAACATGTTGTAACCATCTGATTTCAGATAGGTGTACAGTTAGAATAATTTCAGCAATTGAGGGTGCTCATGGTTACACCTGGCAATGGCCTCCAAAGCAGAAACAGTCCGACAACATGAGGAAATCTTTATGTTTGGATTTTAAGAGCCAGGGCCAAGGCTATCAACTTAGCAGTGTAGATGGAGCTATCAGTGGAAATCTGTTAGAACAGCTCTAAACAGGATCTGTTGCACATAACACAAAACACCCTTCCTCAGATTTAAAAACCGTCAGTGAAAATTCTTCTGAAGGGTGGAAACTTCGAACACAGTTCGGCGAAAAAGGACCTGTACGCCAAAAGGCTGGGGGTACCTTCAGCCCAGTGTTCAGAACTTTCGTCTACTTCTTCTTTAACGTTCATTAACTAGGTCCCCTAGGTTCAGCACTGGTGAGATTCTGGAAGTATATGACTGTTTTTAACCCCGCCATTCAAGGTAACCGTATTCTGTCTTCGGGGATGATGTCTCATCACAACACAAGAGAACAAGCTTCGTTTTTCATATTAAACTAAAACGTCGTCCATTCCATTGCTCATGAAGGCAATTGGCGTGTCTGCAAGTTTAATGTAGTTATTGTTAAACAGTAAACAAGTTGGGTATTTTTTGCTCCCATAAGAAAACCTAACACAGAGTTACTTTTATTCAAGACTGGCACAGCCTTTTAAACTTGAATAAAGTCAGACAAATACATAGACGAACAATCTAATAGTGGGGGAAAAACAAGCGCAGGCCAACAACTGAACTATCTTCATAGTAATGACTTGGCAAAGATTTGGACTTAAGGAGGGGCGGGGGTGGGGGGGGGGGGTGTGGAATTTGAAGATGGAGAAACTGGGAACATGAAATTAAGAAAATATGTTACAGATATAAAAGCTCTTCACTAGCTGCATAAGGGAACCATCGCAATCTCTTTTGAAGGCAGATATATTTGTATTGCCTGCTCCGAGGCCTTTCGTCCGCTGGGTCGGACTCATCAGGGAGACACGGCTGGTTGTGTCTGCGCTCCTGGCGTCAAATAGAGACACACCACAGTCCATAATACTGTGGTGTTCTCACCACCAAGGGTGCAAAAAAGAATCCAATAGCACCCCCAAAGCAGCCAGCGAAGAGTAGTAAATGAAACCAAACGAACGTTTGGGGAGGAAAAAAGTTGCTGAAAAACTAAAGACATTATGCAAACAGTATAAAATGTAGGGGACAATCTTTGAGCCTACGCTTGAGAATCCACCCAAAGATGCAAGGGAGATCAAAAGACAAACACACAGACGGACAGAAACAAATACAAATAACCTCAATTTAATCAAACAAAATCGGAAATGAAATGAGGCAGGGAACAGTAAACGATAAACAGTAAACAAGTTGGGTATTTTTTGCTCCCATAAGAAAACCTAACACAGAGTTACTTTTATTCAAGACTGGCACAGCCTTTTAAACTTGAATAAAGTCAGACAAATACATAGACGAACAATCTAATAGTGGGGGAAAAACAAGCGCAGGCCAACAACTGAACTATCTTCATAGTAATGACTTGGCAAAGATTTGGACTTAAGGAGGGGGGGGGGTGGGGGGGGGGGGGGGTGTGTGTGGAATTTGAAGATGGAGAAACTGGGAACATGAA
>CM065741.1:22876436-22878936 GCA_033310375.1 Conus canariensis
TCCGTGACAAAGTGACAGTAATCTTTAAAACCTGCAGAAAAAACTTTCCGAAGACAAAAGGATCGAACAAAGCTGACAGCTTGGCAACAGCAATCGGTAACAGGCAAGCGCACGATTCCCATCTTCACAGTTTCAACGAGATCGACACAGATGTCGGTGGCGGATATTTCAGTCGGTTGTCCGTCGTCGGAACCGGTATTAAACACCGGAAATTAACGGTAAACTGGATATTGGTAGCCCTTCTCTACTGACCTGGGATACTTATACGAGTCACTCACAGCACATTAGTTTGGTGAGGAACTTCAGCCTGAAAACAAACTTGACAAAACTTTGATCAGCTCCGTGACTTTGTCAAAGTCTGATATCGAAGTTTGGGCCGCGTAGACTCCCCAGTGGAGATAAAAGCCAGAGAGAATTACACATTAAACTTTGCAGAAGAACAACGTTGTTTTCGATCTTTTTCTCCTTCCAAGATCAAGGCATGTCCAGATCTGCGAGTATGTGACCACAGTTTATGTTTTCCAACGAAGAAGAAGTTCAGTTCCGCACTTTCAAAATCCCACGAAGAAGCAGACCAAGGTGGAGGAAGAAGAGAGAAATCCACTTCGGTCATCATTCTTTGAACGGAAAAAAAGTTTTTAGTAACACAAGGGGAAAGATTTATCCATAATGAGTCATCTGTGGTTTGGAAAGCTTCTTTCAAAACGAGAGAGAGAGAGAGAGAGAGAGAGAGAGAGAGAGAGAGAGAGAGAGAGAGAGAGAGAGAGAGAGAGAGAGAGAGAGAGAGGGGAAGGATAAAACGATGTTTTGCAGCAGTCTCATAAAACGCCATCCCTTGAGGCGCAAGACCACAGAGATTTCTTTGACACTTGGAGAGAAAAGGAAGGCGACTAAACATTCTCCACAACCCCTTCAAACGCCGTCAGGATAGGGCCGGGGTGAAAGGGGGAGGGAGGGAGGGAACTCTCGGACACACCCACCATCCCTGCTTCCCTGGGCTGTAGGAACAGTGTCACAGAGAGAGAGAGAGAGAGAGAGAGAGAGAGAGAGAGAGAGAGAGAGGAGAGAGAGAGAGAGAGAGAGAGAGAATAAAACGATGTTTTGTAGCATTCCCATAAAACACCATCATCCCTTGAGGCGAAAGAACAAAAAGGTTTCTTCGACACTTGCAGAGACGACCAAACATTCTTCACTGCCCATGAAACTCCGTGGACATAGAAACGGGAAGAAACAGGGATGGAGGGGTGGGGGAAGGGAGGGGGAGGGGGCACTCAGACCCCTTCACCAACCCCGCTTTCCAGCACAGGCTGCACACCAAAAATCAATGTGTCAAGGCCTTGCTTAAGGAGTCGAGTATTTATAGACTGGAACAATTAGATTGTTTTGAGAATTTTCACTGTGTCTGAAAGCTAATTTACCATCTTTTATTTTTCATATGCCCATCAAGGTACAAGTCAGGTGGTTCCAAGCAGACAGACTGAAACGAAAGGAATGGGACCATTTTGGGGAAACCACCTGGCGCAAAGACAGAGTCACGGATGAGTTGGAAGGCCTGACATGTGACGTCAGCTAAGGGATAGTCATGTATTGCTAGATTGTAAATGATTTCATGAGGTGAAATCCATACAAACAAGTGAAATAATTGGTATGGGGTTATTCATTTGATCTACTATCAGTTTAACATCAAGTTTTTGCTCAAATTTGCACCTCAAAACGCTTGTATCGATTAAAAGTGTTTTAGAACAAATCCAATTTGTGGCTTGTGGCCACAGCACGGAAACACTGTCTGTCATGGCGACCCAGCGACAGTGAAAATGCCGGCCGTTTCATCTACAAACCAGAGGACATCACGATCTCTTTTACATAGGAGAATCCCGTAACGGCTGAAAGTACTTAGAAATGATTTCCCGTTGTACCTCTGCCTCTAAAAAAAAAAACAGCATGTGTTTTTAATCATCGACGATGTTGTGGATTTTATACTGAATGTGAACCAAAGGCTTTATTTTCCCACCTCTTCCTTGTTGACTTATGTACATGATTATAAACGGTGGGCTGTCTGGTTCGCCGAATTCCTAGGGTTTCCTTGTCATTGGTACGAAAAGATGCCAGTTGAACACAATTAAAATCCCACGAGAGAAAGACAGGAGGAGCAAGAGGAGGAGAGAAAGACAGGAGGAGCAAGAGGAGGAGGAGCAAGAGGAGGAGAGAAGACAGGAGGAGCAAGAGGAGGAGAGAAAGACAGGAGGAGAAAGAGGAGGAGGAGAGAAGACAGGAGGAGCAAGAGGAGGAGAGAAAGACAGGAGGAGCAAGAGGAGGAGGAGAGAAGACAGGAGGAGCAAGAGGAGGAGAGAAAGACAGGAGGAGAAAGAGGAGAGAAAGACAGGAGGAGAAAGAGGAGGAGGAGAGAAGACAGGAGGAGCAAGAGGAGGAGGAGAGAAAGACAGGAGGAGCAAGAGGAGGGGGGAGAAAGACAGGAGGAGCAAGAGGAGGAGAGAAGACA
>CM065741.1:22891436-22898936 GCA_033310375.1 Conus canariensis
GTCAAGGCGTGGGAACAAGTTGAAATGACATGCTGTTTTAAACAGTTGCAATGCTGTCATTTGTTGGTCAATTTTCCCCTTTCCTATCTCGCTCCGCGTCTCATTCGCCGCCCCCCCCCCCCCCCTCCCCCCGCTCCTTCACCAGGTGTGGACAAATAGCCCTTCCACACTGACATAATTGCTGTTTTACAAGCTAATTCATACACTTCTGTGTAATTTTAACACACACACACACACACACACACGCGCGCGCGCGCGCGCGCGCGCCACAGACACACACACATATCTGTAATGATAATGTTTGTTTTCAAACAAATGATTTTTAAATCTCTCTCTCTCTCTCTCTCTCTCTCTCTCTCTCTCTCTCTCTCTCTCCAGAAGTTTTGATCAGAACCCAGACTGACTACTTTTTTATTATTAAAAAAAATCTCATGTTATTTAACAAACAACAAAACAAACATACAGAATGAATGTATAAACAAATAGATAAATGAACGAATACATGGAAATCCGTAGCATCATCTTAATCATCCTCATTCTCATCGATCAGCATAAAAAAAAGTCTCAAATTCTGTGGCCCTTCATGTCCTGCTCTCATGGTGACCTCAGTTTCGATGTCCTCTCCACGTCTGTGGCCTTGGTTTGGTTCCGTCGGGGTCACCGGTATCGGCGAGTCCATGGGGGCTGTCGTTGGACGGACGTGGTGGCGCCCTCCGGAGGGAGAGCTCACTCACGCCGGCTCCGCGACTAAGCAATTATTGTCGTCAGTAGGGGGCTTAGTAGGTGGTGTCCTGCGTATGTTAGATCAGAACAGGCGCCACTGAACACCACCGAAGTGACTCGGCAGCAGTGCAGTGTCTCCTCCGGTGGGTTGCCTCTTGACGACTTGACATTGACTGCTCCCTGTGGATTGCCGGTGCCGGGGCTGCGGCGGGGCCGACCGGGCTGTGGCTGTGGACGGGGTGTCGGAATGAGCGGCGTGGGTGCACTGCCTCCGAGGTGGCGCAGAGGTTGGGACAGCAACAAAAAAAAAAAAAAAAAAAAAAAAAAAAAAAATGAATAAATAAATGAATGAATAAATTAATAAACAAACAAATAAATGAATGAATAAATAAATAAATGAATTTAGGAAAAACAACAACAAAACGCTACCACCAGTACAAGCCGAGAGGCAGTGGAGAGAGCCCAGACTGTGCCATGGTGCAAGGAAAGGCAGGTCCAGCCTGTGACCCATCACCTGGGACTGTGAACAGGTCCAGCCTGTGACCCCATCACCAGGGACTGTGAACAGGCCCAGCCTGTGACCCCATCACCAGGGACTGTGAACAGGCCCAGCCTGTGACCCCATCACCAGGGACTGTGAACAGGTCCAGCCTGTGACCCCATCACCAGGGAATGTGAACAGGCCCAGCCTGTGACCCCATCACCAGGGACTGGGCACCAGCTCTGAACAGGTCCAGCCTGTGACCCTATCACCAGGGACTGTGAACAGGCCCAGCCTGTGACCCCATCACCAGGGACTGAGAACAGGTCCAGCCTGTGACCCCATCACCAGGGACTGGGCACCAGCTCTGAACAGGTCCAGCCTGTGACCCCATCACCAGGGACTGTGAACAGGCCCAGCCTGTGACCCCATCACCAGGGACTGGGCACCAGCTCTGAACAGGTCCAGCCTGTGACCCCATCACCAGGGACTGTGAACAGGCCCAGCCTGTGACCCCATCACCAGGGACTGTGAACAGGCCCAGCCTGTGACCCCATCACCAGGGACTGGGCACCAGCTCTGAACAGGTCCAGCCTGTGACCCCATCACCAGGGACTGTGAACAGGCCCAGCCTGTGACCCCATCACCAGGGACTGAGAACAGGCCCAGCCTGTGACCCCATCACCAGGGACTGGGCACCAGCTCTGAACAGGTCCAGCCTGTGACCCCATCACCAGGGACTGTGAACAGGCCCAGCCTGTGACCCATCACCAGGGACTGTGAACAGGCCCAGTCTGTGACCCCATCACCAGGGACTGTGAACAGGCCCAGCCTGTGACCCCATCACCAAGGACTGTGAACAGGTCCAGCCTGTGACCCCATCACCAGGGACTGGGCACCAGCTCTGAACAGGTCCAGCCTGTGACCCCATCACCAGGGACTGTGAACAGGCCCAGCCTGTGACCCCATCACCAGGGACTGTGAACAGGCCCAGCCTGTGACCCCATCACCAGGGACTGGGCGCCAGCTACTAAACAGGCCCAGCCTGTGACCCCATCACCAGGGACTGTGAACAGGTCCAGCCTGTGACCCCATCACCAGGGACTGTGAACAGGCCCAGCCTGTGACCCCATCACCAGGGACTGGGCGCCAGCTCTGAACAGGCCCAGCCTGTAACCCCATCACCAGGGACTGTGAACAGGTCCAGCCTGTGACCCATCACCAGGGACTGTGAACAGGCCCAGCCTGTGACCCCATCACCAGGGACTGGGCGCCAGCTCTGAACATTGTTTGGCTTCTATCTGCTCACCAATTGCCCTTCACATCGGTCCATGATTTCCTGCGTCATCTTGCTGACCGGATCCCGAATCTGCCATTAATGTGGATCCACATCACAGATCCATATAACGGATCTGCATAACGGATCAACATCACAGACCCTCGTCCCGGATCCCAAACCATGGATCCGCATCATGGATCCACACCACGGATCTACACCATGGATGCACACCGAGCGTCCACACCAAAGATCCATACCAAGGATCCACACCACGGATCCACACCATGGATTTACACCAAGGGTCCACACCCTGAATCCACACCTTGGATTTACACCAAGGATCCACACCCTGAATCCACACCTTGGATTTACACCAAGGATCCACACCTTGGATTTACACCAAGGATCCACACCCTGAATCCACACCTTGGATTTACACCAAGGATCCACACTCTGAATCCACACCAAGGATCCACACCCTGAATCCACACCTTGGATTTACACCAAGGATCCACACCCTGAATCCACACCATGGATTTACACCAAGGGTCCACACCCTGAATCCACACCATGGATTTACACCAAGGGTCCACACCCTGAATCCACACCATGGATTTACACCAAGGGTCCACACCATAAATCCACACCATGGATTTACACCAAGGATCCACACAAAGGATCCACACCATGGACTCACACCATGGATCCACACCATGGATCCACACACAGATCCATACGGGTTCGTCCTTGGGCCACACTTCATCTTTCGACCAATGTCCACTGATCACTACAAAAAAAAAAGAAAAAAAGAAGTGAGTTGTCGCATGCTTTTCCTGAGCGGATACTGGTTCTGCCCTTTAATAGAGATCCAGACCAGGGATCCGCGTTGAAATCTAACTGATCCGTTCGCAATCCACATTACATCTTGTAACCAATGTTTATGTAAGAAAAGAAAGAAAGATTCACTTGTTCCGTGCTCTTGCTAATCCACTCTTCGATGTGGATCCGGACGACGGATCCGGTTCTTTAAAGTCACACTCCGTCTTTTCAAAAACTGGGTCAGTAGTTATTGCGTACTCTTGCAGGACGCGCCCTGCATTTATTATTTGATCCAGATAATCAATACGGAACCACTCCAACATGGGTTCACTAGCCGGCGCGGTGAAGTGATTAGCGTGGCGGAATCCCGGTCGTGGGTTCGATTCCCATGACAGCCGTTTCTTTGTGGGATTTTTCTGCCCCAGCCGATCCCTACCCAGAGCTGAGTTCCCTACAGTATCAGTTGGGAAGATTGGGACCTCACAGTTTTTTTTTTTTTTTCCCGCTGAATGAATGTGTCTCTTACAGTGTTGATCAAATGTCCAGGCCAACGCTGCATTGTCTGTGTTTCCCGGGCCTGGCTGACGCCGGGAATCATTATGAAAGTAAGCGTGGAGTACAGCCCTGTCATGCAGTCTCCGTCCAGAATAGAATTCCGTAGCCGCCATCGTCATCATCCTCATCGATCAACATTTAAAAAAGAAATCAAACTTCTGTGGCCCTTTATGCCCTGCTCTCATAATGACCTCAACGTCTATGCCCTGGGTTCGATTCCGTCGGGGTCACCGGTATTGGCAAATTCATGGGGGATGTCGTTGGACATGGGGACTGATATAGTGGCGCCCTCTGGTGGGAGGGGATGCGCGTGGACAGAGTTAACTCACGCCGGCTCCACGATTAAAACAAAATATCGCTGGCAGGGGGCTTAGCAGGTGGTGTCCTGTGTATGTTGGATCAGAACAGGCGCCACTAAACACCACCGAAGTGACTGGGCAGCAGTGCGGTGTCTCCTCTGGTGGGTTGCCTCATGCCTCAGGACATTGACTGCCAGGGTTGTGGCAGGCCGGGCTGGGCTGTGGCTGTGGACGAAGGGTGGGAATGTGCGGCGTGGGTGCAGTGCCACTGACGTGGCACTGAACATAGGGGGCGAATGGAAAGAGGGGGGGGGGGGGGGGGGGGGGTGGTGGGCTTAAGTCACTCTCCATTCTACCATCCAGTTCCGTTTACGTCGATTCTGAGGTTTTTGCGAAATCTGTCTAAATGGATGTACACGGTTCATCTCTTTGCTACATTCTACCTGCCTACTTGCTTGCGTTCAAGTGGATTCAGTAGTTTTTTTTGCCTAACATTGCGCACACACAGACGAACAAACCAACAAAGAGACGCCGGTAAAAATATAGCCTGCAAGGCTTGGTGATAATGCAATCCACCACAGCCTGTAATACATCACATTTCAACTCGACACAGACGGTAAAATACGATGCAATGCAAAGCGAACAGCATGGGAAGCATGCAAAGACTGCAAGCGCTGTAAAGACACTTCACATCAGTCATCCGCTGACAACTCGCACTCAAGCTCATCATAAATTGGCACGCTTGTCTGCAAGGCGCAATGTGGTGTCGGGTGTTTCGTCTGGTTTTGGACGCATGTGGGTTTGATGTCCGTTTGTCAGTGTGTGTGTGTGTGTGTGTGTGTGTGTGTGTGTGTGTGTGTGTGTGTGTGTGTGTGTGTGTTTACATGTGTGTGTGTGTGTGTGTGTGTGTGTGTGTGTGTGTTTGCATGTGTGTGTGTGTGTGTGTGTGTGTGTGTGTGTGTGTGTGTGTTTACATGTGTGTGTGTGGGTTTGCATGTGTGTGTGTGTGTTTGCATGTGTGTGTGTGTGTGTGTGTGTGTGTGTGTGTGTAAGTGTATGTTGTGTGTGTGTGTGTGCGCGCGCGCGCGCGCGTACATGTGCATGCATGTGCTGATTTTACATATGCCTCTCAATTACATTCAGTTCGCTTATGGCCCAGTCGACTCGGGGCTGTCAACTCGTTGAAGTCAACTCTCAACATAGACTGTGGAAAAAAAATTACATATACACAACTCATTAAAAACAGATGTTCTCAAAAACATGCTGGATTGTTTTAAATCCCCGCCCCTCCCACCGCCGCAAATCTTAGATCAGATGAGAAATGTTTAATTCTTTCAGAAAAAAAAAAAACAAAACAAAAAGCATCCGGTGGGACATCTCTGAATATTGAATAACATTTGATGGAGTCTGCTATAATGTGTTTGACACATCAATCCCAACACAAGAAAACATGTTTAATAGTGAGTAGTGAATCGCATTGAATGCACCTTTCTCTATCCCACACGCACCCCCCAACTCGCCTATCTCGTCGCTCTCATCTGTTCCCCGACCTTTGAAACCCACCACACCCTGACCCAACAGCACCATCACTTTTCAATTTTTTTTTCAGCCCGCGCTCTGTCTACCTTCCCCTCTACCCTTCGCCTCCCAATCCCCTCCCTTCCCCGCCGTGCTCTCCTGTCCCCAAACCACTGAATGAAAGTCTGCAGTATGGAGACACCACCGACCCAGCGACAGGAGCACTCGTCCCTCTTCAACTGGGGGAAGGGCTGAAGGTAAGATTGGGGGGGGGGGGGGGGGGGGAGGTAGAGTTGGCGAATGGGGGAAGGGGTGCGGGAATTGTGTGTATGTGTGAGGGGTAGGGGTGGGCAGGGGGGGGGGGGGGGGGGGAAAGGGGGGATAATCTACTGCGGCAAATTGAATGAATGACGCCTGACAGTGAGTGCACAGGGGAGGTCATCTCTCACCCACTGTCGCTCTCACACGATCTCTCTCTCTCTCTCTCTTACACAGCGCATGCGCTCTCTCTCTCTCTCTCCCCTCTCTCTCTCTCTCACACACACACACAACAACACAATTGCCTGCATGCGCGTAATTCGACACATACATTTCAGCATCACACGACCATTTTTCTGGTATTGCAGCCCCTTCCTTCTCTCCTTTACACACACACACACGCACAACACACACACACACAGATTACCAGTCTTCTAGTTCATAGACACACAAACACGCGCACCCACCACACACACACACACACACACACACACACACACACACACCTCAGACAGACGACACACACACACAAACACACACGCACGCACGCACACACACACACCACCACACACACACACACACACACACAATACACACCACGCATACACATACACACACACGAACACACACACACAACACAACACACACACACACACACACACACACACCTGTACCATGCAATGTGACTCCACTGTAAAGTACATTAGCAAATTTGAAAATTTCGTTTTTATGGGAATGTGAAACTTGTCTATATGCCTTTCATGTATTTCATTCATAAACAGTATTCCTCACCACTGACAACACATGATTGGGTATTATGCACGTTGAAGTGAAATCATATTTGTTTGATGTGTATGTACCTCTGTGTCTTTGGACGCTGTTAATTATATTGTCAAGTTGGATTATTGTTTGGGAAAACTTTCAATGTAAGAGAGAGAGAGAGAGAGAGAGAGAGAGAGGGGGGGGGGGGGGGGTTGCGTTTGTTAAATTCATGTCAGTCCATGCGACATTTCAGTATGGCGCCGGTGAGTCGAGCGCCCTGCGAAATGTGTCACCATACGCGGATGACGCGAGCGAAAAGACCTTTGACCCTCTTGTCTCTGTTCATTTCTTTTTTTTCTTTCTTCTTTTTGTCTCTGCACAAGTGTTTGTTTGCCCAGGGCGAACGCGATACGTGCGTGTTATCATGTTGTACTAGCCTGATTGTCTGTCTGAGTGGGATGACTGACAGAGAGCCGATTAGTTTGTTTGAATGAGCGAGCTCGTGAATCAATGAACGAGTGAATGACAATGCCCATTGAGATCAACATCGTCTACACAACGCGCGCTATTTTCTTTTCGTTCTTTTTTTTTTATCTCCGCGAATAAGGTTACGTTTTTACTTGCCTTTTTTTCTGTTTTTTTTTTTGGGGGGGGGGGGGGGGGGGGGGGGGGGGAGGGGGGGGGGTTGTGTCCCATCTTCTGTGCCACCTCAGTGGCATGCACCCATGTCGCTCATTCCAACTCCCGTCCACAGCCACAGCCCGGCTCGGCCCACAGCAGCCCCTGCACCGGCAATCCACGGGGAG
>CM065741.1:22903936-22911436 GCA_033310375.1 Conus canariensis
CTTTCTGAATACAATCATGTCGGGTTCTGTTTTATTAACTTTCAGTCGTAATATAGCAGTAGCTCTTTGCAAACTGTTTAACTGAGTTTGTAATCCTATTACTGTTTCTGAGACCAAGACCACGTCATAAGCTAAAAAAAATTAATGAAAATCTCTAAAAGTTCATTCATAAAATGTGCACCACGCTGTCCAGAATGTATAACTTACTGTGTTAATTCATTTATAAATAACAAAAACAAAACTGGGCTACAAACATCGCCCTGTTTCACACCAGAAGTACAGTTAATATAGTCTGTTAAAGTAGCACCAGATCGCACTCATGCCTTTACACAGTCATACATACTTACCACACATTTATACAGCTTTCCACGAATGCCATTTTCAAGCAAGATGGACCACAATATAGTTCCATTAAAAGAATCAAACGACTTCTCGAAATCAATAACACACACACACACACACACACACACACACACACACACACACACACACACACACTCACCGAGTCCAGGGAGTGCTGCTGAAGATGTTGGTGCAGACAGTAAGAGTAACACCTTCCCCACAGTATCAGGTGCACGCTGCCACTCACAGGGGGAGCCACCGCCCAACACACCACCACCGCCACCACCACCACCATCCAGGCGGAGAGGGGGAGGCGGCCGATCGCTGGGCCTCCTCCCCCTCCTCCTCGAACAGGGCCTCGGAGGCCTCGTGACGTCATCCTGACGTCACATGGAGATACTTCGGGAGGTAACTGGAAGCGCTGTCTTCTTGCCGACGCTCTTCACAATGAGAGGAGAGTTCAAACGTTGGGAAGAGAGTATCCCTTTCGTACCAGAACGGGTAGGCGGTTCTTCACGGGTTTTCCACAGGAGGAGAATCAAGTGTAGAATACAGCTTATCAGTTGGGAGCAAGAACAGGTGACGTAGGTGTTGATGCCTTCTGTCTTGCTAAGGATGACAATTTTTTCGTTGGGAAAGCTTGTCACTTCTGTACAAGAATAGCGTGTTCACTTTTTCTTTGTAGAGGAACAGAATTTAACGAAGGAGGAATGTGTCACTTACTGAACATGACAGGTCACTTCTGTTTACCCATGCATATCACCACTTCTTCGTTTGCTGAGGGTGAGAATTTAGCGTATGCAGAATATATCACTTCTGAATAGGAGAAATACTTTAGCTGATAAATGTATGTATGCTTCCTTCCTTGATAAGGAAAACAGATGACAAGAGGGAAGAGCGTATCTCTCTACAGCAGAACGCTGCCATCTGCTGGCATATTCTTCCTCCCTTCTTGAGGATGACAACTCAGTGCTGGGATAAATGAATCACATCCAAATCAGAACGATTCCTTGTGACGTCACTTGCAACATCTCTTTTTCGCTGCTTTACAGGGTACGAGACTTAGGCATGCGAAGCTTGTACCATTTCTGAAAAAGAACGGTTCTTTCCCCACTCTTCTCCCCACAATGAAAGTGAGAAACAATAAGGAGAGCAGATCACGTATTGAGAGAAGTTAACCCTGATGCTGAAATGTATAGTTTGCGTACACATCTGACAACCGCAAGCTGCACTGGCATGTTACTTCAGAACACACCTCGTCTAATGACAGCAATGTATTAGGTGTTAAGGATTTCATTCGGACACTTGTGCAAATGCTTTCAACGATCAGTCTGACAATTTACGACCTTGAACGACTAACAACAAATTCTCGTATCAAATTTATGGGGATGGCACCGTTCATATAAATAAAACAAGTTCTAACTGAAAAAGGTAGCAGACTTCAAATCACTTAAAGTCTCAATTGTATAAGTATAGGTTAAAACAAATTGTCATCTACATTCATTTTTTTTAACGTCCACACTCAAAAACGAATTTGCTAGTACGTTACATTCAGGTTTAATGTCCACACAGTGAACAAACTTGTTATTTACATTCAGATTCACTATCCACACGGTAAACTGATTCTTTAACTTAGTTACATTCAGGCTTCACGTTCACATAGTAAACTCATTTGTTTGGTACATTCGGATTTAACATTAACACCGTAAATTGATTTGTTGGTTAGTTACATTCAGGTTTAATGTCCACAGAGTAAACTAATTTATTTGTTACATTCAGGTTAATATCCACACAGTACACTAATTTATTCGTTGCATTCAGGTTTAATGTCCACACAGTACACTAATTTATTCGTTACATTCAGGTGGAATGTCCACACAGTACACTAATCTATTCGTTACATTCAGGTGTAATGTCCACACAGTACACTAATCTATTCGTTACATTCATGTTTAATGTTCACATAGTACACTTATTTATTAGTTACATTCAGGTTTAATGTCCACACAGTACACTAATTTATTCGTTACATTCAGAATTAATGTCCACACAGTACACTAATTTATTAGTTACATTAAGAATTAATGTCCACACAGTACACTTATTTATTAGTTACATTCAGAATTAATGTCCACACAGTACACTAATTTATTCGTTACGTTCAGGTTTAATGTCCACACAGTACACTAATTTATTCTTTACATTCAGAATTAATGTCCACACAGTACACTAATTTATTCGTTACATTCAGGTGTAATGTCCACACAGTACACTAATCTATTCGTTACATTCATGTTTAATGTTCACATAGTACACTAATTTATTCGTTACATTCAGGTGTAATGTCCACACAGTAAACTGATTTGTTACTTACGTTCAGTTTTATTGTCCACACAATTAACTGATTGTTCGTCACAATCAGTTGAATGTTCACACAGTAAAGTAATTTGTTTGTTACTTATGTTCAGGTTTAATATACTACACGAATCTGTTAGTTAGTTACACATTCAGGTTTAACAAGGTTTAACATCCCCTTCCCCGAATGACAGAAGCGAGGGGTCGAACCTTCCCAAGAGAGCGGGAGGTGGGGGAGACCTGTGTAACTCTACATCGATACCATCAGAACGACAAGCGAGTTGAGTCGGGTTCCGAATGCGCCCTTTGTATACTTCGGGTGCCCGAGGGACCAAACTCGCAGCTGTCATTTGTACACTTCTGAAGAGTTATTTAAACCATTGGTAGTTGAAAATCATGTACAATACGTTTCATTTATGGAACAATTATTTTGCTGCCTCGTCTTTTGTGCCAGCTACTCCCACTCTGCCCATTCAAGCTATCCTAGACACACGCCACACCTCGGACCGGCAGTCCACAGGGAGCGATCAGAATCAGACCGTGAAGAGGCAACCCACCAGAGTAGTCACCGCCCTGCTGCCGACGACAACGTTTTTCGTGCCTTTGGCACGGAGGCACCAGCAAGTCCTCAGCGGTGTCTCAATGTGACCCCAGCTCGGGAGAAGAGAGGAACAAAGCCATGCAGAATGCCAGATGAAAGGAACAAAAACAAGTGAACTGGATCTTTAGCAGCCGAGAGCGGTGAAGGGGGAGAAGTGTCTGTTGACGATTCAGGGTCCGGTATGCTGGTGACTTACTGACAAAGTCAGGAGGTGCTGGGCATTCACACGCTGGAGGCACTCCTGCTCTGTCTTTGGTAGTCAGCCGGTCCGATGCCTTGCCTTTACTGTGTTTTTCCTGCACACACACACACACACACACACACACACACACACACACACACCACACACACACACACACGCACACACATTTTATTAAAACCATTTACACAAAGTGGTTTTCAGTTTGACAACAAAACAGCGACTATACACTTGCAATAGGTACAGTGTATGAATGTTCACCACTGGGACATGTTAACATTTAAAGGAACGATTCGTTTATATCAATATATGATTTCTCTTTTTTTCCCCTCCGAAATGCTCGAAAGCTCTATTTGCTAGAATTCTTTATCCTGCTGTTAAAAAAGGCAGATAGGCCAGTCATTCATCTTTCAATAAACTCAGCACAAAAAGCAAGCCTTACAAAAGAATAAAGATAAAGAAAGACAAATTCAGAGGAGGAGAGGGCGCGGGAGGAAGGGGCGGGGGGGGGGGGGGGGGGGGGGGGGGGGGGGAGTGAGGGAGAGGGGAATAACACCTTCTTCTCGTAAAACAACATGGCTTCCTTTCTTTTCCTTTCCCTGAAACAAAATGTTTGAGAAAAAAAAAGTTGTTCATGCCCTGAGTTCATCCTATGGTAAAGCTGGATTTCGGACAAAATGAGTATTGGGAAAGAAAACAGTCGTTTACACAAAGCTTTCAAATAATGTATAACAAATAAGTTTGTCTGGGAAACCAAGAGCAGATATACAAAATGTCTGCCATCATGATAATGCTTACCACAGACTTGAAAAAAAAAAGACTATAAAGGATTCGTGAAGAAAGAGTGGGGAGATGGGGGTGGGGTGGGTGGGTGGCGGGAGGGGTGTTGAAAAGCTGAGATGATGATTGGGGCGGGTGGAGAGGTTAAAGAAGACGGCGTAAAAGTGTCAGTATTATGCCTTTTATCTGCAGCATCACGGGGTGTGAGGGTGGAGGAAGGGGAGACGGTAGTGGTGGTGACACATCCAATAATGCGTCACTAACAAAACCATGGAAAGAAATCTTAAATGAGGCCTGGAACAGTTAACAGTAAATAACAAACAAGTAGGGTAACTCTTGCTCCCATGACGAAAAAAGTACTGGCCCATATATCCAAACAAATGCTGCTTACAGCACCTAATCGCCCAGCAGAAATGACAACACAGAGCACAGAGAACAAACAAGCAGAATCCCCTTTCTGATAGGCAATTTATGCGTTGTAAGCAGCATTCGCTTGGAGTTTTGGGCCTGTAATTATTTCATCATGGAAGCAAGAGTTGCCCTACCTGTTTGTTATTTGCTAACTTATGTTGTACTTCATAGTAACTAGCATCCTTGAACAATCACTTACATCCTTGAACAATCACTTAATCCTTGAACAATCACTTAAATCCTTGAACAAACACTTAAATCCTTGAACAATCACTTACATCCTTGAACAATCACTTAAATCCTTGAACAATCACTTAAATCCTTGAACAATCACTTACATCCTTGAACAAACACTTAAATCCTTGAACAATCACTTAAATCCCCATGAACATACCGTTCTCTTCTACTTAACAGTAACTCCATGGCACTGTAGATCTAACAATTCATGAAAAAGAAGTTTACTGTACAATGACCCCACACAACACTTGATTTATTAATGAAAAAGGAACTCCGCATACTTGACAATAACCCTCATCATACTCGATCTGTTAATGAAACAAAAAGAACTGCGAGTACTTAACAATAACCTTCAGCTTCTTTGATCTACTAAAGAAAAAAAAAAAAAGAACTCCGCGTACTTTACAATAACCCACATCATGCTCGATCTATCTATGAAAAAAGAACTCCGTGTACTTTGAAATAACCCACACCATAGTCGATATATTAATGAAAAATAAAACTCCGTGTATTTTACAATAAACCACACCATACTCAATATATTAATGAAAAAAACAACTCCGTGTACTTTACAATAACCCACACCATACTCAAACAATCGATGAAAAGGAAACTCCATGTTTCTTTATATATATATTATATATATATATATATATATTAAACCCACACCACCATCAACCAACCAATGAATGACAGGAAAAGGTCCATCGCACCAAGCAATACTCCCCAGCATGTTCGCTATGATTTATGGAAAACAAAGCGTCCCTAAGTCTACAACACAGCCGAGCTTTCAATAATAATAATAATAACCAAATCCCTGATAGGAATATTTAACAATAACTATACAGCACTCGATTAATGAATTCATGGAAAAAGAGTCCTTGCAACTGACACTGACAGAAAGCACACCCGATCTATCAGTAAAAAAAAAGTCCCTAGTACTGACACACTAACATCACAGCATGCTTCACAGATCCCTTCATGCACCATACAGAGACTAAAAGCCCATCCGATCTGTCAATAAATGGAAACAAGAGTCCCTAAGACTTACACAACACCACAGCACACTCCGTTGATCAATTCACTGAAAAAGTCCTTTGCACCATACAGTGACTGAAAGCACACCCGATCTATTAGTTACTGGAGAAAATAGTCCCTTGTACTTAAACAGTAAGTCCATAACACACTCGACCAATCAACAAAGGAAAGAAGTCCTGTGTAAACAGTAATTCTACACAATACTTGATGTTTTGATTAATAATAAAAGAATTCTTTGCAGGCGTACTCAACAATAACTCCATATATACCACACTTGGTCCATCAATTGAGTCATAAACAACAACTCCACGGTACATTCAATCTATCAGTTAAACTCTAATTAAAAAAAAAAGCGTCCTCTGTATTGAACACTAGGACCAAAACACCCATGGTCACTGCGGTTTGACGGGTCATAAACTGTGCGCAGTCCTCTTATCATTTACAGCACTGACCAAGACACTTGGAGCTTTCTGTCGATAGTCAGTTACGTTTTACACCCACAGACCCTCATTTGTCATCCGTTACTCAGCACATGTCAATCGTGACCATCCAACCAATTGTTTTGCAGTGAAGCGAACGTAGAAAAAAGGACGCAGAAGTGACTGACTCGGCAAAGATCGCTTGCGCATGTCACTACTCAAATCAACACGGAGGCACGTACCATCCCTTAAAAACGGCAGCTTTAAACTATAGTTCACCGTATTACAATTCTGGTTTAAACTTAAAGTGTTAAAACTTAAAGTGATCAAAATCTATACTCTGGAGCCCAAACAGCGATCAGTTTAGCGTCCTTCATTTTTTTGTGCGCTCAAACGAATCAACTTTGCTCGGCGTTCAATTCTTGAAAATTAAGAATCCTAGTAAACACACACACACACAACACACACACACGCACACACTCCTACCCCCACCCCCAACCCCCACAAGCGCGCGCGCACACACACACACACACACGCACGCACATGCACGCGCGGGCGCGCACGGTCAGAAGTCCTTTTCCTATAAAGCTGCCTCAGTGTGTGGAATGAAGAGGCTGTAAATCTGCACTTAAGTACATTTCATCAAATCTCGCTGAAAACCAGCCTGTCTCAACCTATCAAACTTGCCAACTGTCCATAGATTTTCCTGTGCAACAGCCAGTCCGGTGTGTGTGTGTGTGTGTGTGTGTGTGTGTGTGTGCGTGTGCGTGCGTGCCTGCATGCCTACTGCGTGCGTGCGTGCGTGTGTATGTGAGTGAGTGTGTGTGTGTGTGTGTGTGTGTGTGTGTGTGTGTGTGTGTGTGTGTGTGTGTGTGCGCGCGCGCGCGCGCGCGCAGACGCGCGGGCGTATATGCGTTGATATATGCGTGCGTATCTAGGTACTTGTATGAACATGTGCCTTTGAGGAAGGAGACGGTGTATGGGGAGTGTGTGTGTGTGTGTGTGTGTGTGTGTGTGTGTGTGTGTGTGTGTGTGTGTTGTGTGTATGTGTGTACGGGATATTCTAATAGAAACAGGATTCGACTGTGTTTGGGAGACACAAAAGTTTTTGTCTGTTC
>CM065741.1:22913936-22916436 GCA_033310375.1 Conus canariensis
TGATAATAATTTAGACTGGAGTCAAGTCGTGTTGTATAGATCCTCAATCATGTTGCTCAAGTTATGTATAGATCCTCAACCATGTTGCTCAAGTCATGCTGTATAGATCAATCATGTTGCTCAAGTCATGTTGTATAGATCCTCAATCATGTTGCTCAAGTCGTGTTGTATAGATCCTCAATCATGTTGTACACAGGCTCAGCCGACCATAAACCACATCAGGACTGAAAGTCACTGGTCAGCTGTTTGCTGCACTGTGCGGACATTGGTCAGCTGTTTGCTGCACTGTGCGGACATTGGTTAGCTGTTTGCTGCACTGTGCGGACATTGGTCAGCTGTTTGCTGCACTGTGAGGACATTGGTCAGCTGTTTGCTGCACTGTGCGGACACTGGTCAGCTGTGTGCTGCATTGTGCGGACAAACATGGCGACGTCGTCACAACAGTCGCAAAGTTTTCAGATTACATCTGGGAAGATTGGGAAATACATCAGAATGTAACCGGCTTTGAGAGAGAGAAGAGAGAGAGAGAGAGAGAGAGAGGAGAGAGAGAGAGAGAGAGAGAGAGAGAGTAGAGAGAGAGAGAGAGAGAGAGAGAGGATGTTGGTAAGGATTAGATTAGAAGTGTTTGTTCGTCGTCGATATACACACACATCTAGGGTGTGGGGATTATTCGGCCTAATTAACAGGCACGTGCACGCAGGAAGCAGGGTACCGTGAAATTTTGGAGGAGTGACTTTGATCTCGGCAATACCACCGACAGCCATGGAACACCAAGAGAAGTCAACATTATCGTTTGGAAGTCAACAGCAGTCAACTATAACATATAGGTAACATTTGAATACGGTGTGGGATGATTTAGAATACAGGGTATGGTCATGGTTTTATGATATGGACACAACGTGCTGTGTGGAAAAGGAAAGACATTAAGCTTTGTTTAATCTTGGCTGCAATATCATGAAACATAATCTCTCTCTCTCTCTCTCTCTCTCTCTCTCTCTCTCTCTCTCTCCCTCCCTCTCTCTCTCTCTCTCTCTCTCTCTCTCACACACACACACACACACACACACACACACACACACATCTATAACAAGAGCTGCTGTTTTGAAATCATTGATATGTGACCCATCATCAAAAAAGGTACTTCTACATCAGGCGTCAGTTTGATCACTTTCAAATTATAGAGCGATCGAAACCTAAAAAACAAAAACAAAACCCAAACCTCTACTGACTTAAAAGTATGATTATGTGATTCTTCAGTACAAAGTTATGGTTTATGAGCTGCCTTTTTGAGAAACCGGGACAATGTCCTCCAAACGACCTACGAAGCCACTGAAACGTGCTATGAAAGGTACAGAGGTCAATACAGCCTGCGGTGTCTGATACAGAAGACAACAGACTCAGAGACTACAAAATAGGCCACAACGCAAAACGCATTTTAAAAAAAGTTTGTGAGGTCTCTGAGTTTGTTGTACAAAATCATATCTGCGACTTACTATTATCATTCACTGAGGGGGCTAAAACAAATATTGTCAAAACTTACATTTATATATGTTTGGATATTATTTCCAGCCCCCTAAGGCTCTCGACACTTTATACAATGTGCCTTTTTTTGTCCGGAGCAGAAAGTAGGACGGAACTAATCGAAGAACAGCGGTAAAAAGCAAAAACTGTAAAGAAATGAATGTGTCAGACTTAAATACGTTAGGTGCAACACTCGAACTTAGTCAGTAAGTAGAATTTGAACTATCAAACATAAACGGAAAGAAACTGCAATGTTTGATTGCTGACCTATGACACACGTGATGGAATATACCTCTTATTATCTAAATTGATGTGCAAAAGATAACTGGTCTTGGAAAATGTGAAAGAAATCACTTTATCAATAAGTTAAACCAACTTACACAATAAAATCCTTGCATAGCCTAATTTGTGTAACGAAACCATCATAACTGGAAACATGTTCATGATATTCTAAAGGTTGGAATAAGACGAGTATCCACACGACATATCATTTTGGCACATTTAATGGAGAAAAGCTGACACAACTGTGGTTTACAACTAAAAACAATGTTAAAGATATTTTTTGTACTATGGTGGTTGCGTTATGTAAATTAAAAAGTGCGTTGAAAAAAAAGGAATATATACATAAAACGGTGCTGCAATGGAATCCGAAGCAGGACTGAAAAAAAAAAAACGTTCTGTATCAAACGGCTCCTACATTATACAATAATAAACAAGGATAAGGGGAAGCTGTTGAAAAGGTCCCGATATTGCTTTCATACATTATAAAATAATAAACAAGGATAAGGGGAAGCTGTTGAAAGGGCCCAGATATTGATTCCTGACATAAACTGGAACAACCGTTTCTTTAAAAAGCTATCAAACTAAAGATGGTATACAAAATGGATGTAAATGAGACTTGTTCACACAATCATTACAAGTCATGTGGCATTGAAAGAAAGCATACCAACACGATTCCTTCAAAAACCTGGCACACAGG
>CM065741.1:22921436-22936436 GCA_033310375.1 Conus canariensis
CAGAGGACAGGGCCGGATGGCGGCGCCCGGCTTCGAGAGTGTCTCTCATCTCTCCTCTACGCCCATCATGGGCAAGAGAATGATGATGATGATGATGACCGGTTGGATGGCTTCATACGACAATCAATATTTTCACATCACGGGTGTACCTGTGTAAAGGAGAAAACGAGGCTTTTAGGGCACTTAATTTACTACGAAATTTGGATCCCCGGTCAAAACGTTTCTGCCGTGCACAAAGTGTGGATCATGTTTGTTTCTCGTTGTTTCACCTTCAGTGGGCTCCAAGTGGAATTACTCCCACGCTGCTCATTTGGGTTTCTGATACACAGCCGCACCCGGCAAGTTTGGACGAGAAGGAGTGTGCACTATACGTGTACCCCCGTCTAGGACAAAGAACATGGTTCCATGCTGTTTAATACGGAATAGCATCATCAAAAATAAAACCAGGGATGGGCGGAGAAGGGTGGGGTGGGGCCACTTCAGCTTCGATTGACACTTAAAACTTCCAAGTGCCCTCCGCCCCCTTGAAAACTAAAGTGATCTGCCGCTGACCAGGTGCGGTCTTCTGGCAACCCAAGCACCTGCAGTCACTAGGGAATGATCACTATCAGATCGTCATCCGGGGTAGCCCACCAGCGGAGACTCTGCACTGCTGCTGAGTCACTTGAAAGGAATTACTGAGAAGTTACCTGCACTCAAGCCATCCACACGGCCATTCATGCACTATTTACTGCTTCATCATGAGTGGGTAACGTGGCCACTTCTATCGTTCAGTTGTAAACTAGCGTCTACGGCTGACAGCTGGATAATGGACAATCGCGAGCATAATGGAGGCATAAAATACAGTAAAACAAAAACAACAATAACAAAAATCTAATGACTTCGGCCTAGATTACATATTCAGCAATATCGAGTAACCCAAACGCGCGATCTTGAAGTCTTTCGATCGATTGATAAGGTTCTGAACCTATTCATCGTGAAAGATAACAGTTCTGTTATCAGATCGTCGAACCAATGGGACGGAACAAAATTAGGACAGCACATCCAGAATAAACTTTGTGTTAGCAGACCGAGAAAACGAAAGAAACGAACAAAATAATCATGCCAATGAAGCGGGGTGACACCTGTACTCCAACACCGCCAGACGATCATAACGAAACAAAAAATCGTAACAACACAGTCAGGACGAAATTCGTATTCCCAGACCGCAAAACCATTATAGAGAACACAATCGTGACAATACAGACAGGGCAATACATATACTAAGACCACCAAACGATTATTATGAGTAAAATCGTGACAATACACTCAGAACATTCAACGCGATGACAGCCCTGATATGGCCCTTTGCGGTCGGCTGGGCAACATTCTCTCTCAATCTCTCTTTCTCTCTCTCTTACACACACACACACACACACACACAAACAAATTCAGATACCATTTATTTTCATGAGGTGGACATGGTGCAAAGACAACTGTCTAGATTTGAATGTTAGTAAGACGAAGGAGATGGTAATTGATTTTCGAAGTAACCCAGCTTCTGTCCCTCACTTGTATATCGAAAACACCAAAGTGGAACGTGTAAGTGAATATAAGTATCTGGGTACTATTTTAGATGATACGCTGAATTTTAATGCAAATACTCAATTTATTTACAAAAAATGCTAATCTAGAATATACTGTATTCAGAAACTTCGGTCTCTAGCTGTTAAACAGGACATCTTAAATATGTTTTATCGTTGTTTTGTAGAATCAGTGTTGTCCTTTGGCTTTTCAAGCTCGTTTGCAAATCTTAGCGTGAATACAAAAACATTTTAAACAGAGTGGTGAATATATGTGGAAAGATTATTGGCAAAAAAAACAAGAACAACTAGATAAATTGTATGAATGTCGTGTCACACAAAAAGTTGTGAACATTGTTGCCGACAGTTCTCATGTTCTTAAAAAAAAAAAACAAAAAAAAACCAACTACAATGTTCTACCCTCTGGACGAAGATACCAAATTCCAAAATTCAAAACAAATAGAACCGAAAACAGTTTCGTTCCCAATTCCATCAAATTCCAGATCATAACTGAACTTTCAATAAGATCCTGTTCAGAAAGCTTGTGTGTGTGTGTGTGTGTGTGTGTGTGTGTGTGTGTGTGTGTGTGTGTGAGAGTGCGCGCGCGTGTGTGTGCGTGTAGTGTTCTGTGTGTCGATGCGATGTGGGTGGGTGTGATTCGTGATTTGTGTGTGTTTTTATAGCCACTCTTATTTCTCTTTGGAGATAATCAAGTGTTCTTGACTTAACCAGAGAGAGAGAGAGAGAGAGAGAGAGGGAGAGAGAGAATTTCATTTTTTCCCGATCGATGACAATTATCCACACACACACACACGCACACACACATACACACACACGACACACCACACACACACACACACACACACACACATTCAACACACTGACCTACTGACAGTCTGACGGGGAGACGGCTCCTCAACCACTTAAAACTTCGCCTTCTTCCCCCCCTCCTCTCTTCCCTTCCTCCGGCGAGTTCTCCCACTCCCTTCCTGTCCTTTTCTTCTTCTCTTTTCCCCTCTATTCTTCTGCCACACTTTTCAACACCCGCCCATTCATGGCAAAGTAGTAAATCACACACCACACCACCTCACCCACCTCCACGCCACTGCGACAAGAAGCCGTACTTAACCAGCCATGCCAACTGTCCTTTCACGCAGAAAATGTCGTCTGCTTTACTTTTTGGTGAATGCGCGTCCGCGTCAGTCCCGC
Organism: Conus canariensis; assembly: GCA_033310375.1. Lineage (NCBI taxonomy): Eukaryota > Metazoa > Mollusca > Gastropoda > Neogastropoda > Conidae > Conus > Conus canariensis. The sequence continues at coordinate 22,924,208 of CM065741.1, forward strand.
AGTTAAAGTCTCCCGTGCCCGCGTGCACCGGCGGAAGTTGGAGCAGGGTGCGATTAGAGGACTTAATTCAACGTGAATGAAAGAAATGCGTTTGTTTCACCGTGGCTCTTTTTCTTCTTCGTTTCTGAGCTCGCGCTCCGTGGTTCACTTGTGACAGGTTACGAAAGGAGCACGTCTACCTGTTGTTCATATGACAAACTTTTATTTCTGTATTTTGTTTGTTTTTGATACTCTATTGATAACTGAAAAAGTTTCGTGTTGTATGTGTGTGTGTGTGTGTGTGTGTGTGTGTGTGTGTTTGGTTGTTATATTTAATCATCGAAAACGAACACTAACCAACCAAAAAACAACCCAAAAGCAAACGACGGGAAAACAATGAACCCAGGTTAATGTAGCCAAACCTATGCAGCAAAGAAAGTATGTCTGCACTGTTCAATGTCTTGTGTTTAGGTTGTTGAAAATCGTTCACCACATTGTTTCCGCTATCCCCATATCCCCCCCCCCCCCCCCATACACACACACACACGCCTGACTGAAATTTCAGACAAACTGTGACTCTGGACTTGATTCCCAGTCTGCAATGATTGAGTTCATTTGATCAGAAATTCCACAACTCTGACAAATGAGAAGAAGGCGTACCATCAGGTGGGCTGACCTCTTAGCTATAACCTTTCAGGAGGATGTTGGCAGAATCCAACCACTCACGTAGTCAGACAATACTCTAATATTTATCACATTATTTAGGAAAGGGGTTTTCAATATACACTTCAGAATTATATGAAATACTGAAGGCTTTGACTTATATAGACATAATACACCAATTGCTTTCTATAAAATTTTACAGTGTACTGATTCCAAATCTGTTTTACAATCACTAGAGCGTTGGGACTGCAAAGCTAACAAAAAAGCTTTGCGTTTTGAAATAAAACATTTACTGCTTTGTTTCATAACTCTAGGCATAAGAATTGACTTTTGTTGGGTCCCATCTCACTGTGGTATAAAGTGGAATGAAATTGGAGACAGCCTGCAAAAGAAGGAGCAAATAGAAAAGCTGAAAATTTATTAAAGAATCCCTTAGATTTGTCCTCTTGTGAGTTAATCCAAATTATGGAAAAGTATATACATAAGCAGAATTTTTGTCAAAAATGGCAACTTTACATCGTGCCTAAGGCACATTGTTAGATTAATTCATAAATTAAGGCTGAATACTTGGAACACTAAATATTCTCATGATATTGTATCTGCAGAGAAAACATTTCTGTGCATCATGTTTTGTTTGAATGCTCAATGTTGACCTCGCTCTATCAGGAGAAAGGTATTAAGATCAATAACTTTGATTATGTCAATACTATCTTATATGGTTCATATGTTGCTGAAATTGCCATGGTTATTTCGTAGTCACAGACTGCAATTTTTTTTATACAGATCAACATTTTTGTGTACCACTAGGGTATTTCACTTATGTAAATATGCATATGTCAGATGTGGGTTTGAAAAAACTATCATGGATGATGAGTTGAGTGTGGAGGTGCTTTTTAGATGAAAAGATATTAAATAAACCATTGAACTGAACTAAACTGATCTAATATTTATGTCTGTGTCAATGTGCTTGTGCGGGCACACACACCCACACACACACACATATATATATATATGGAGAGAGAGAGATGGGTTAAAAAAGAGGGAACTATGTACAAAACTATCTGACGCAGTCTTTTCCTTGTCCTAATATCTCCCTTGCCCAGGACATACAACACACCACACACATATATATATATAAGAGAGAGAGAGAGAGAGAGAGAGAGAGAGAACAACGCACAAAAAGTACAAGTTGGCTTTTCGTTATCCCAGATATTCGGCAAGCACACCTCGCCTTCCTCAGGGGACTTTCATTGTCTTATGGATATGTTCACACAGTGGTAGAAGTAGCAGTAAATGTAATTATAGAAACAGTGATGATGATCATGATACTGATCCGTATGCGCATGTGAGTGCGCGCATGAGCAAGTACATACCTGTATATGGGTGTGACTGGGTGGTGCACGAGTATGAATAGATGAAAATGACTGAGGTGTGTCTCTATTTGACACCAGAGCGCAGACACAATCAGCCGTGTCTCCCTGATGAGTCCAATCCAGCGGCCGAAAGGCCTAGGAGCAGGCAATAATCTGCTCAAGATCAGATGGTTCCCATGCGCTAGTGAGGTTTTTCAATTTAATTCCCATTTGTCATCTTCATTTCTTTCTTAAAGTGAAATCTTATCTATATTAATTCATTAACAACTGTCTTAGTCTTAATGAAGAATAGGGAATACTCAATCTGCATGGTAGAATCTACACACATATGTGCTTGAGTGGGTGAATGGGAAAAATGAAATAAATGTTTAACAACTTCAGCACTTAATCTCAAGGGAGACATTTCTAATAGAGAACTCACTATATATATACTCCTGTCATACCGATATTCGAAATTGATTGTTTCTCCTCAGTGACCGAGTGAATTATCTCTCCTTTCGTTTACAAGATGCTCTAAAGTTGTGTGCAATACTAGTATGTTTTGATTTCAAAACAACAAAGTCCACTAAAAGCAAATGAATCACAAGCAACAGCTAATTTCTTTGAAATAGAAATATAAAGATAACTTTAACACAATTGGCCAGTTCGAATTTATTGGTTATGAATTATCCTTGCGGATTCATACAAGGCTGTAAGTTGTGAGGTGCTCGGTATTTATCCTTAATTTATTGTTATATATATATATATATATATATATATATACACACACACACACACGTGTGTGTGTGTGTGTGTGTGTGTGTGTGTGTGGTGTGTGTGTGTGTGTGTGTGCAAAGTTTAAATGATCTATTGTCTGATTCGGCTCTTTGCCGTGTAAAAACCCACTCCTATGTGATCTCCGACGGAGGTTAGGAAGTAAATCGTTTTTAATCATGCGCCATTACTTTAATTAAGGTTATCATCATCATCATCATCATCATCATCATGGCCATGCACTGACAACAGCAACGGCCTCTGATAGGTTCGTTGAATTAACTCTCCATTCAAACTGCTGACAGCACACAGACTATTGACAGAGACCACTCAGCAATGTTAACCTTTGCCCCCACTGCTTCCCCTCCTCCATTTTGTGGAGAGGCACACATTAAACTGCCACCTTGAGCGCTATTTCCGCTCCAGCCCCGCTGAGGAAGAGAGAGAGAGAGAGAGAGAGAGAGAGAGAGGGATGCTGGATGGGCTTAGTGGTAAAACACCAAGTTATCAGACAGGAGTTGTCAGACAGTAGCCCGTTCAATCCTTCCTCTGTCACCATGAAAGTGACCATTTTCAGTTTGCATTTATAAAATGACAAACAAGTAGGGTAACTCCGCTCTCATGATGAAATAATAAAATAGTTGTGGGCTCAAAACTCCAAACGAATGCTGCTCACGGCACCAGGTCGTCTAGCAGAAATGACAACACAGAGCACACAGAACAAACAAGGAAATACCCCCCCCCCCCCCCCCATTATTCTGTGTGCGCTGTGTGGTCATTTCTGCTGGGCGATTTGGTGTCGTTAGCAGCATCCGTTGGGAGTTATGGGCCCGTAATGATTTTATTATTTCATCATGAGAGCAAGTGTTACCCTATTTTATTGTTGACTGTTCTCTGCCTCATTATATACCCCCCCCCCCCCTCCCCAAGGCCACCTAGACACGTACCGTCGCGGCCTAAGCACCGAATGTCCCTATGGAGCGATCAGGATCATTCATTGTCTGTATGGAGCGATCTGGATCATTCATTGTCTGTCTCAACGTAAGCACCGAATGTCGATATGGAGCGATCAGGATCATTCATTATCTGCATGGAGCATCGGGATCATTCATTGTCTGCATGGAGCGATCAGGATCATTCATTGTCTGTATGGAGCGATCAGGATCATTCATTGTCTGCATGGAGCATTGGGATCATTCATTGTCTGCATGGAGCGATCAGGATCATTCATTGTCTGTATGGAGCGATCAGGATCATTCATTGTCTGCATGGAGCGATCAGGATCATCCATTATCTGTATGGAGCGATCAGGATCATCCATTATCTGTATGGAGCGATGAGGATCATCCATTGTCTGTATGGAGCGATGAGGATATTCATTATCTGTATGGAGCGATCAGGATCATTAATTGTCTGTATGGAGCGATCAGGATCATTCATTATTCTGTATGGAGCGATCAGGATCATTCAATTGTCTGTATGGAGCGATCAGGATCATTAAATTGTCTGTCTCAACGTCGTCGTCGTCATTCTGGAGGCATCTGTCCAGTGTGAGAGGGGAACTCAGGCCCCTCCCTCCTGAAAGGGTTACTGCCCTTTGTCATGATCCATCGCTTAAGATAGACTTGAAAGTTAAAATTGAATGAAAGCTCTCAAGAAAAAAATGCTGTTTGGGCAGAGCTGACTGCGGCATCATTGCCAACGGTTACGACTGCTCGTCACGGTGTGCTTGTGCTGAAAACAGCGCCAGAGAAAGGGAACAAACAGAAATGACCTCCCAGGTCAGATTGTACTTTCTCTTATACCATCCTGTTCTTTTCTTTCAGTATTTGGTCAGCGGTCAATCCTGTGGTTTATGGCACCTCTGCCTACGGAGGCCATATACAGGCGACAAGCTCATTAAAAACAGGCGGTAACACTGTAAAAAGCAAAACGCTTGGACTGAAATTCAAACTCAAGTCAGGCCCAGGCACATTAAAATCGATCTAAAACTACGTTTGTACACCAAGAGCGTTCAGATAAAACAAGGATTTCCTTTAAAGAAAAAAGTGTTTCAGAAAGGACATTCCGGAATGAGCTCTAAAATGTTTGCTCCTGTCAGCATGTGTTTATCCCCTCGTCCATTCCCTCCTTGAATTTAAAAAAAAAAAAAAAGAGAAAAAAAAAAGAAAAAAAAAAAGCTGAGTGGTTCCTCGCACGACATGTGCCACCGCGTCTTCTCAGTCATGAATTTGCTAAAGATATGATGTTTTACTTAAAAAAAAAAAACAAAAAAAAAAACACTAATGCATTTGGAAAATATAAATCTAATGTGTTTTTTTTTTTCGTATCTCCCCTCTTCATCGCGCTTCTCCTCCTTCAATCGTCTCTATTCTGCCTGTAACATCCCCTCCCCAATTGTTTCTCATGATTCTGATCACGGTTATTTACCGTAGATCCCACTTCAAATCCTGACATCGCTTGTTTTCGCAATATTATCACGCTGAAACTGTGACCAATGAGATTTCGCAATATTATCACGCTGAAACTGTGACCAATGAGATTTCGCAATATTATCACGCTGAAACTGTGACCAATGAGACTGCCTAGCGCAAAACGAATTGGCTTTTGATCTGTGCAGTATGCTAATGAGTCACCATGACACATGCGGGGAAGATCAGACGAACACTGTGGATTTGTATAACGGGCAAAATGCAGATACACAGAAAGCACTTTTTGGTGTTAAAGCTAAACAGAAGGGTCACTGTGCATTTCTGTCATTGTAGTATACAGTGTGGAACTGAAGCATGCTGCGAAACATGTACTTTCCTATATCACCCCCTCCCCCACCCCCCTTCCCCTTCCCTCCCTCTAGAGTTCTGAGTTCATGGTGTTTTCTTTGTGAACTTTGGGTGCAGAGCAGTTATGAAGGGGAACCCTCATGACCAGTTCATAAAGTGCACGACCCTCTTTTGTCTTCACAGTTTCCGGAGATAAGGATTTGAAATGCTTAGAGCCTAGCCGACTGCAAAGGGCCATACCAGGGCTGTCACCGCGCAGAAGTCAACTCTCGAGTCATTAAAAAAAATAAACCTCATCCACACAACACAATAAAACACATCTTCTAAAAATAAGCCAGAAATGTCGTTAAAAATCTTTCTTCTGTTAAATCTTAGATCAGATGAAAAATGTTGATCTCTTTCAGATATTCAAAGATCATATCAGGTCGGACATCTCTGAACACGGTTTTCAAGGAGTCTGCAGGAAAAATGTTTATGTCTCACATCTTCCAAGTGCCAAGACTAAAAGAATGTGTTTCACTGTGAGTGGTATATGACATGGAATGCTGTTTCTTGTTTACTGTTTCTTCTTTACGGCCGTCCTTGGAACATGGTAGAATCTCTGTCTTCCCCCGTCTCCCCCACCCTCTTCTTCTTTTTCTTCTTTTTTTTTTTTTTTTTAAATCTTTGCCAAGTCATTAACATTATGACGGAGGAACTGTTAGCCAGCACTTGTTCCCCCTCCCACCCCCACCCCCACTACTAAACTGTTCAATATATTATTGCTTGGTCAATTAGTGGGAGACTGCATCTCTTAGAAGATCGAGGTAAAGGCTGTTCTGTACATTTTTTAGCTGCTGTCATCACTGAAGTGACTGACGATGTTTGGATGATCCAATAGTAAAGCGGACCATTTGACTGTTGATGCCGATTGGTCTCCCTTGCATCCTTAAATGGATCCTCAAGCGTAGGCTCAAAGATTATCCCCTGCTTTTATTCTGTTTACCTAATGATTGTAGTTTCTCAGCACTTATTTACTTACCTCACTTTCTTTTGTTCTCCTTCCTACCCATCGCTGGCTGCTTTGGGGTGCTGTTGGATTTCGTTTTTGAACCCTTGGTGGTGAGAATATCACAGAATTGTGGACTGTGGTATATCTTTGTTTAATGGCAAGGTAGCATTAACACATACGGCTATGTCTCTCTTCCGAGTCCAGTCTAGCAGACGAAAGATCTCACAGTAAGCGATATAGAAAATGCTGTTTATAACATGATTTATACTGGTCCCCATGTGCGGCTAGGAAAGATTTCACATTTTCCATATCCATTTATATGATTTGATTAAAATGAACTCCATACGCCGGAAATTTCTCGACTTTGAACATTTGTGCGATAGCGATGCGGGTAAAACATCCGTCAACTAGGCAAGGCCTTAAAACATCCGTCAACTAGGCAAGGCCTCCCCTCACCCGATAGTTGCTGGTTCGGATCTCGGAAGCGCCATAAAAGATATTCTGGCAGCGAATGGGCGTATATGAGTCATGACCGGGCCCCCCTTGGGACTTAAGAGCCGAAACCCTTGTGGGGAGGTGGTGGGCCCTGCAGACCTTTAGCCTTCAAGCTCTACCTCGTGTTTCTTCCTTTTTTCTTTGTACCCATCATAATTATCATCTATGTTGTTTTTGTTAGTATGTGTGTTTAAGCGTGTGCGTGTCTGTTTAATGATGTGTAAATGGAATCACACAGAGACACGCTAGAATAGACTGTATACTAACGCACAGGATCAGGTAAGAAGATCCTGACACATCGTCATCACTTCCATCAAATGTTAACAAGACCTAATGCCAGTGTACGGGTAAAGGGGCAGTATGCTGCCTGGACTGGGAAGGAACATGCATGCAAACAATCAAACGAACCAACGAAAACAACAACAACAACAACAGTTTTGGTATGGTGTGGTGTGGCATGGTGTAACATTATCGTCTCAAGTTGGGCTTCCTTTCCCATCGGCAGACCGCGGCGCATGGATGAGAACCATTTTCTTTTTTTCCTTTTCTTTTTTTTTTTTAAACTTTTTTCTTCTTCTTCTTTCTTTTTAAAAAACTTTTTCTTCTTCTTTTTCTTCTTTTTTTTTTTTTAAAACTTTTTCATTTTTTTTTTAACTTTTTATTTTATTTATTTATTTTTTTATACCAAACCTGTTATTCTTTGCCTGTCAAAGTACATTCCTTCACCCGAATTTTGCCAGGGACGACTTCCTTCCGTTCTTTTCTGAGTTCAAAGTGTGTACTGGCCTATCGTGTCATCTCAAGGACCAGCATTCATACCATTAGCAAAGGTTTTGCGGGAAAGGGGGATAATACAGACACTAAAATGGTGATCACTGAACTGCATGAATCTGAGCCCCCCCCCCCCCCCCTTACCCCCTCCCTTCCTCCCGCCATCTCCTCTACCATTACACACACACACACACACACACACACACACACACACACACACACACATCTGCAGTGGTAGATAATCCTGCCTAACTAACAGTATGTGCTTGAGTGGGTGAATGGGGAATAATAAATGCTTCAAAATGAGCCTTCAGCAAGCTTATAGTCCCCATTCACCCACTCAAGCACATACTGTTAGTTAGGCAGAATTATCTACCACTGCAGATATGTATGCTTATCTCCCCCTATTTCTTCAATCTAAGACATAAGAGCAAGCTTTGTTTATAATTGAATATTTCTTGCAGTCATTGCAACACCAACCTGCTCTGTAAGTTGCTGGAACGGTGCTCGGTACTTATCCTTGGAATTTATTAGTTTATTGTATATATATATATATATATATATATATATATATATATATATATATATATATATAGCGGACGAAAGGCCTAGGAGCAGGCGATACATATAGATCTGCCTTCGAGAGGGATTGCGATGGTTCCCTCATGCAGCTAGTGAAGGGTTTTCTGTTTACAATATACATTTTCTTCATCTTCAATTTTTTTTTTTTTTTTTTTTCAAAGATTTCAAATCTTTGCCAAGTCATTACTATAATGATGGAAGAATTGTTAACCTGCACTTGTTTTCCCCCACTACTTAATTGTTCAGCATTATATTGTTTGGTCAATCGGTGGGCGATTGCATCTCTTAGGAGATCCAAGTAAAGGTTGTTCTGCACAGTTCTTAGCCGCTGACAATGCTTGGGTTATTGAACAGCAGAGCTGACCACTCGGACTGTTCCATATCTTTTGATCTCCCTTGCATCCTTAAATGGATCCTCAAGCATAGGCTCAAAGATTGTCCCCTACATTTCATACTGTTTGCATAATGTTTTTAGTTATTCAACAACTTTTTTCCTCTCCACACTTTCGTTTTGTTTTATTCTACTACCTTTCACTGGCTGCTTTGGGGGTGCTGTTGGATTCTTTTTTGAACCTTTGGTGGTGAGAACACCACAGAATTACGGACTGTGGTGTGTCTCTATTTGACGCCAAGCGCACAGACACAATCAGCCGTGTTTCCCTGATGAGTCCGATCCAGCGGACGAAAGGCCTAGGAGCAGGCGATACATATAGACCTGCCTACGAGAGGGATTGCGATGGTTCCCTCATGCAGCTAGTGAAGGGTTTTCCCGTTTACAATATACATTTTCTTCATCTTCATTTTTTTTTTTTTTAAAGATTTCAAATCTTTACGAAATCATTACTATAATGATGGAAGAATTGTTAACCTGCACTTGTTTCCCCCCACTACTTAATTGTTCAACATTATATATATATATTAGTATAACTGGGTTTGGTTGGTTGGACAATCAAAGAACCTATGCAAGAGAATAATGCTCGGTTATTAGCGCAAGGCACTGGGTATGTTGTAGAATAATTTAACTTGAATAACATATGAATGAACACGCCACTTTGGGCGATGCAAAGCGACCGGGATTCACGCACACACACAAGCGCGCAAACATACTTACACACTGTCTCACACACCACAGTACAGACACATTATATTAAATGCACACTATTATTTCTTTCAATTGTAAACACAAGTGCGCGCGCGCGTGTGTATGTGTGAGAGAGAGAGAGGAGGGGGTAGACAGACAGACAGAGAGAGTGAGTGAGACAGGGACAGAGAGATACAAAGAGAGAGAGAGACAGAGAGAGAATGAATGATTGTATGTGCGCGCGCGCATGTGTGTGTGAGCGCGTACGAACCGTCTGCAATGATGTCCCCCAACACAACGCTTGACAGACACTGATGACATGTTTAAAGCACCAATGCACCGACATGCAAAGACGACCTGCTATTTCCCATCCCTATCTGTGCAGACCATTCCCTTTGGTGTTAACACCTGGACTGTGGCACATTTCCCATCCCTGTCTGTGCAGACCATACCCTATGGTGTTACACCTGGACTGTGGCACATTTCCCATCCCTATCTGTGCAGACCATTCCCTATGGTGTTATACCTGGACTGTGGCACATTTCCCATCCCTGTCTGTGCAGACCATACCCTATGGTGTTACACCTGGACTGTGGCACATTTCCCATCCCTATCTGTGCAGACCATTCCCTATGGTGTTAACACCTGGACTGTGGCACATTTCCCATCCCTATCTGTGCAGACCATACCCTATGGTGTTACACCTGGACTGTGGCACATTTCCCATCCCTGTCTGTGCAGACCATACCCTATGGTGTTACACCTGGACTGTGGCACATTTCCCGTCCCTGTCTGTGCAGACCATACCCTATGGTGTTACACCTGGACTGTGGCACATTTCCCATCCCTGTCTGTGCAGACCATACCCTATGGTGTTACACCTGGACTGTGGCACATTTCCCATCCCTGTCTGTGCAGACCATACCCTATGGTGTTACACCTGGACTGTGGCACATTTCCCATCCCTGTCTGTGCAGACCATACCCTATGGTGTTACACCTGGACTGTGGCACATTTCCCATCCCTGTCTGTGCAGACCATTCCCTATGGTGTTAACACCTGGACTGTGGCACATTTCCCATCCCTGTCTGTGCAGACCATTCCCTATGGTGTTACATCTGGACTGTGGCACATTTCCCATCCCTGTCTGTGCAGACCATTCCCTATGGTGTTACACCTGGACTGTGGCACATTTCCCATCCCTGTCTGTGCAGACCATACCCTATGGTGTTACACCTGGACTGTGGCACATTTCCGACCTTTGTCAGCAAACCCACACCAAGTGGCTACCTTGACCTATACTTCCCTTCCCCATATCCCCTTCTCCTCCCCTCCTCCATCCGCCCCCCCCGCCCCCCCTCCCCCCACCTCCTTTCGTCTTGTTTTTTGCCTCAACCCTCATCTCAAAACTGAGAGTTGATTGTAAAGATGAAATCCATGTCGGTTATGTTAGGCGTTTGGCGTTATGTCTAAGGAAAAGAAAAGTAGGTGGGCAAATTCTAAACGTTCCAGGCTGTTGAAGGTAGACTAATACATTTGTGCACCCCAGACTGAAGATGTTGATCGATCGTCAGTACTAATAAAATTAGTCAGGTTAGCGTGTTGCTGTTCTCTGTCAAGGTTTACGTTCGCGACTGTCATTAAAAATATCGCTATAGTCTGCTGCAATCTTTATCCCGAGCTGTCGCCGGGTAGTCGTAACAGGCCATAAATGACTGTTGTGAGAGATCAGGCCATAAATGACTGTTGTGAGAGATCAGGCCATAAATGACTGTTGCGAGAGATCAGCCACGCACTGAAGTGCCGAAATCTCGTGTTTAATACAATTCTGCTCCCAAACACAATTCCAGCACTCTGCTTTGCAGCTTTGGAGCTCCTGTCCCTCCTTTTGTATTGTCTATTACAACTTTGAAAGCGAACTTTGATCTTTCTCCGTGGTGCATAGACAAAAACGATTGCACGGGGTACAGCCGTGCAATGGATAGGGCATAGGTTAATGACGCCTCTGACGAATCTTCATTGTCAAGCTGAAAAATGTTCCCTGCATGCTATGAGCAGGGCTTTACCAACCAACCAGACTGACAACATGAATAGCCACAAAACGACAGATCAGCCTCACCTGTTGATCATGGAGTGAAGGCGGGGACGTTACACGTGTGTGTCTCACAATCAGATCACATTTCTGGTGAACAGTTTGTCTGAACAACCTCACACACTCATCAGACCGACACTCACGACTCATTAAAAAAAGATAAAAAAAATCAACTCACGAACCCGCGGCGTCACTATCGAGATGCCATAAAAGTTATATATAAAAAAAGCACAGTGACACACTCACATACCGCACATACACACACAACACACAAACCACAAAACAGTCCCAGGACCAACCAATGCGCTATTTTTTTTTGTTATTTTTGGCCGCAACGGCACACCACAGTACAGCTCGCCACTCCGATGTGTAGTGGAGTAGGGTCGGTGAGCGAGACTAAGCGGGCCAGCCGAGTGTTGACAGAGACACAGGCAGGCAGAGTCACACACACACACACACACACACACACACACACGCACGCACGCACGCACACACACACGCACGCACGCACGCACGCACGCACGTACGCACACGCACACACACACACACGCACACACACACACACACACACTCACACACACACACAAAAGAGGGAGAGTCTCTCTCCTTCCTCCTCCTCTCTCTCTCTCTCTCTCTCTCACATACAGAAGCAAGCAGGCCGAGTCACAC
>CM065741.1:22938936-22946436 GCA_033310375.1 Conus canariensis
AAGAAGACGCAGAAACTCCTGTGTCAACTTCCATGTTGACCCAGAAATCAACAGATACGCCTCAGTCAGTCATTTGCACAAAAAAGGCCTCCCAAAATACCAGAAAAACAAAAACAAAAAAATGCCACATTTCAGCATCCACAAGGCAGTACCTCTCTCAAAACGACACCAAATCCTAGACCTACTTTAGAATCAACTGTTTTGCGAAAACGAAACTTATCTGAAAGAAAAAAAAATTAGAAAGAGAGGGTGTTAGTTACCGCCAATGACATTGACAAACAAAGCACATGACAAGACACGATGCATTTCAACCTCTTGGGTCTTCTTCAGGCAAAAAAATAAATCACATTTAACATTTAGGACAGTACAAACAAAGAACGAAAAATGACTCATCTGTTGTTGTCCATGTGGTAGGGACAACAACATATGTGTCATTTTTCGTTCTTTGTTTGTACTGTCCTAAATGTTAAATGTGATTAAATTTTTTTGCCTGAAGAAGACCCAAGAGGTTGAAATGCATCGTGTCTTGTCATGTGCTTTGTTTGTCGATGTCATTGGCGGTAACTAACACCCTCTCTTTCTAAATGTTGCTTCGTTCTCCGCCGTCAGTCACTCCATTTTGAAACTGAAAGAAAAAGAAAAACCTGCCCGTACCTCATTTGTTGATGCAGACATTGACAAAAACACAAACACAAGCAACAGTGACACAGACATGGATTATGATGAATTGCCCAGTCTGCTCATTTTACATGATTCTGTGTTAAAAGGGGTTGAGGCTGAACGGCTTGGAAATTCTTAGGGCTTAAAGGTAACCATAAAAAACGACCAAAAATCACAGACTGTGCTACAGAGATAGAAACTTTACATGGCAAACAGCCAGATGCTGTTCTTCTTCACGCTGGAATTAATGAATTGAAAACATTATCACCAAAGGAAGTGAGTGAAAAGATCATTACCTGTGTGAAGACATGTCAATCCATGTTCAGTAAAGAGACCAAGCCATATTGCACCAACAGATGAGGAAGAACTGAACGCAAAGGGGAAAATCGTCAACGCCACAGTGTTTGCCGCTCTCCACCAGGAGAAAAGTGTATCTTTCATCGAACACAACAATCTACAAAAATCTCCATACCATCTAGCAGACATCATTCATCCCTCAAAAAGGGTACCAGTATTCTGGCAACACATATCGGGAGGCACGTGCACAGTCTTTTTTTTTTGGAAGAAACAAAGACCCCGACCATACAAACGCTTCCCTAGAGACAGAAACTCTCCACAAAGGCAACGAGAGAAACGAAAAGGGGACAAGACGTCAAAATGACTTGTCCTGGAGACAAAACCCTAACAGAAATAACACCAGAAATAAGCAACACCAGGACAGAAGTCGGCAACAGTTCTTCATACAAAGAGCGGACAAATCCTACACGTCACGTCGACAAGCGGAACCCCACCAGCACTTCCAGCCAGATGCAGACAGGCAGGGACGTTACAACGACTACAACAGACCTTACCACAACCGATACACGGCGAGACGATGCAACGAACGGGACAACTACACGGATCTCCAGGCAGACCACAGCAACTACTACCGCACCTGGACTGACCGGAATGACTATCAACACAAGCACTTAAACAAACAACGTGACCACTACAAGGACTTCCGGGCAAACCGCAACAGCTACCAATACGACTGGAACGAGTACAAAAACAACCGTTATTGGGACTATGGATTCTGGTATCCAGAGCAACTGAGAACTAAAACTTCTGGAGACAAACTTTCATCCAAAAAACAAAAAAATTGCGAATACTTTATTTGACATTATAATATGACAGTGTCAGTCTACATACATAGCACCACAGGAGATGCGCTTCTTTGAAGTGTTTAGAAATTTTCACTTTATTCCTTTTCACTTGAGTTTAAATCACAGTATGAAATTGTGTTTGGATAATATAATTTTAATAACATTGGTTGTTCAATATTAACACATATGGTACAGAAAAAAGTTAAGATATTTTCGTGGAACATTAAAGGATTTAGGGAGACAATCGATGGTAGTATGATTAACAAATTCTTTGAAGAAGAAATACACAGAATATGTTCTCATTATGACATAGTAATATTACAAGAAACTCATCTTGAACGAGAAGATATTAACGATATCTTTATACTAGGATTTGCCCCTGGTGTTCATTACTGCAGGAAAAAAACGGTACAAGGCTCCCAGTGCATCAGGGGGAATATCAGTTTTTATCAAGAAGGAACTACGAACGCTAATCAAGTTTCACCCAACGAGTAATTCTGACATTGTTTGGTTAATTCTTTCTTCCACAAATGACGAACTTGATACTTTCATCAGTTGTATATATATATACCACCTGAATCGTCGTCTGATGGACGTGATAATACGGTGCGCATTTGGGAAGAGTTGGAAAGACAAACAGAACATTTCTCTACCAAAGGGAATGTTATATTGCGTGGAGATTTTAACGCAAGAACTGGACAATTAATAGATTATATTGACACGGACGGTGAAAACAACTTGTATGCATATCCTAATGACAATCCTTATAATGTTATTCACAAACGATGCTCTCAAGACAGCGTTATACAAAAAAATGGACGAAAATTAGTACATATTTGTTTGGAAAATGATATGTATATTCTTAATGGTCGCTCACTTGGCGATCTTCAAGGAAATTTTACTTGTTTCAACACGAAAGGAAATAGCGTTGTAAATTATTTCATTGTATCACAAGACCTAATGAAAGATGTTATTGCGTGCAAAGTTCATAAACTCACTGTATATTCTGATCATTGTCCCATAGAAATGTCAATTTTACTTCCTACTGTTGGCAATGATAGACCTAATATGAAAACAAATGCGCATGCTGACAGTGCTCCCTTACGTAATAACACGTCAAACAGAAATGACACAAAAGTTAACACAACCATTACGTCATTTATTTGGGATGACGAATCTGCAGTAAAGCTGACATTGCTTTAAATAACCCTATCATGAAGAGTCGTATAGATGAAATAGAGAAACGTATGGAGAAGACACAAGATCATGATACGGAGACCTCGGTCTTCATTGACAAAATGGTTAATGATCTGACCCAAACAATAAAAGACGCAGCATCTCTATCACTCAAACAAAGACAATCAGAAATCCATAAGACATTTGGAAATTAAAAAAATAAAATAGCCACGGGAAAGGACGGAATCTGAAATGAAATAATCAAAGCCAGTTTGCCTAATATAATTATACCTCTTAAGAATATATTTAACTGGGTACTAAGATATGGCCAGTATCCCACTCTGTGGAAACATGGCATTTTGTGCCCATTTATAAAAGCGGCGATCCTACAAATCCTAACAATTATCGTGGAATTACTTTAAATTGCTGCCTGAGTAATGCTTTCTGTCAAATATTAAACAATAGGATAACAAATTACATAGAAAGCAGAAATTTATTTATAAAAGAACAGGCAGGATTTTGAAAATCCTACAGAACAACAGACCAGATATTCATTTTAAAAAAGATCATTGACAGTGAAATAAGAAAAAAAGAATGGCAGACTATACTGTTGGTTTGTAGACTTTAGAAAAGCATTTGACAGCATATGGCATGACGCTTTACTTCTGAAACTATACAATATAGGTATCAATGGCTATTGTTATTGGGTTATAAAAGATATGTACACAAACGCGATGGTTTGTGGAAAATCAAATAATGGATTTACAAGATCAGTCCTGGTCAAACAAGGACTTCTTCAAAGCAGTTCGCTTAGCCCGACGCTGTTTAATATCTTTATAAATGATATTTCAAACTATATTGATAACAATGATTCTCCTGTTATAAACAAGCTGAAAGAAACACGGATATCGCATTTATTATATGCTGACGACATAGTTATGTTGTCAAACACAAAATTGGGATTACAAACAAAACTTAATCAACTACATAATTATTGTACAGAATGGGGCATGAAACTAAATAAAGATAAAACAAAAGTTGTCACATTCACTAAAACTGACTCAAAATTTTCAACCGCATTTACATGTGGAGATGATCCTCTTGAGACAGTAAATGAATACAAGTATTTAGGAACAATTCTTCATAAAAGCGGAGAGTTACATAAAGCACAAGATCATCTAGCAAAACAAGGTAGCAAAGCTGTGCATTCCTTACTACGTAAAGTAAAGGGAGAACATGTCAATGTATCATCAATAGCAAAACTCTTTGATGCTTTGATTTCACCAGTTATGCTTTATGGCGCAGAAGTTTGGTTTCCATTTACAGAAAAGATAGGACATGTTGAAAAGCAGTCTACAATGTTCGACGTTTATCATAAATACCTATTATCCAATAATCCGATCGAGAACGTACATGTAAAATTTTGCAGACATATATTAGGCGTACACAGAAAAGCAATGAAATTGCCAGTACTAGCTGAACTTGGAAGATTTCCTTTGTGTCAAGAAATAATGAGTCAAGTAGTCATGTTTTGGATCCATATAATGGAATCAAAGGAAGACTCATATCTAAGAGAAGCGTACGAAGATCTTGACCCATCTGTAAAGATGATCTTAAGTAATATTGGAATGACACATGTATGGAATAACCAAAGTACACTTAACCCTCAAAGATTGCGTTATGCAATAGAGAGAAAGTTACAAAGTGAATATATACACTTTTGGGAAAAAGAAAAAGAAAGAGCACCAAGGTTAAAATTTTATAATGACATCAGTAATAAATATAGGCTTGAACCGTACCTCATCAAATGCACAAATAAACATTACAGGAAAGAACTTTGTAAATTAAGAATTAGCGCACATGACCTCGCAATAGAAAGAGGTAGATATTCTCATATTAAGCGTGAAGACAGAAATGTACAACTTGCAATATAATAGAAGACGAGGTACATTTTTTAGACTCTTGTAAATGTTACGATAAAATCAGGAATACGTTTAAAAAAACGTATCATAAACAAAATGGATATATACGACGCTACCTCAATGAAAATAAGTACTTTGATGTCTAATGATGACCTTCAGGTTGAAATTGCGAAATATGTATATGACTGCTTTACATAATGAATTTTTTATGTAAAAAGAACGAATTATTATTTCTTTGGACGATGAGTTGTTTAATCATCGCCATATTGTGTCCATAAATCCTTTAATGGTGTTTAGTGACAATAAAAAAAGTTTCAGTTTCACACACCACCACTACCACCACCACCACCACGCACATACATCGTGCATACACACACACACACCACACACACACACACACACACACACACACACAGACACACACACACACACACACACACACCACACCACCACCACCCACCACCACCACCACCACGCACATACATCGTGCATTCACACACACACACACACACACACACACACACACACACACACACACACACACACCACCACCACCACCACACACCACACACACCACCACCACGCACATACACCGTGCACACACACAACGCACGCACGCACGCACCACGCACGCACAACACCACACACACACACAAACCACACACACACACACACACACACACACACACACACACACACACACACACACACACACACACACACACGCCCGCATGCACAAACATAGTCGTGCATAGACGTCTAATGAACGTATCCACCTTCATCATGGAGTGCAATCAAGTAAGATCGCGTTGTACAAAAATAAACTCCAGATGTACTAACACATAATCATATACACGCGCACCACAGGAACATTATGTAGAAGGGGGTTCTAGTACACGTAACTACTGTTCGACGACTCTGCTTGTTCACTCGTTATCCCACTTATATATGAATATAAAACTTTACCTCTTCAATGAAAGAAAAGCAGAAAAAAATCTTTGAGAGACAACCTGTCCCCCCCTCCCCCCTCCCCCCCCCCCCCCCCCCCCCCCCCCCCCCCCCCCCCCGTTTCTTCTCTCCGCTTCGCTTCGTTTCCTTCTTTCTTTCTTTCTGTCAGTCTTTCTTTCTTTCTTTCTTTCTTTGTTTTCCTTTGTATCATCTTCCCTGTCACTTCAGTGGCACTACCCCCCCCCTCCCCTCCCCCACGCTGCTTGTTCCACCTCCCCGTCCACAGCCACACCCTGACTACCCCTGTCACAGCCCCAGCATCAGCAGTCTCTAGGGAGCATTCAAAAGTAGTCATCAGGCAACCCTCCGGAGGAGACACTGCGCTGAGTCATCAAGCAACCCTCCGGAGGAGACACTTCGCTGAGTCATCAGACAACCCTCCGGAGGAGACACTGCGCTGAGTCATCAGGCAACCCTCCGGAGGAGACACTGCGCTGAGTCATCAGGCAACCCTCCGGAGGAGACATTGCACTGAGTCATCAGGCAACCCTCCGGAGGAGACACTGCGCTGAGTCATCAGGCAACCCTCCGGAGGAGACATTGCACTGAGTCATCAGGCAACCCTCCGGAGGAGACACTGCGCTGAGTCATCAGGCAACCCTCTGGAGGAGACACTGCACTGCTACGTTGGCCTGTCTCTCGGACGATGGTTCGAATCCACTGATACACCTTAGGCCCCAAACACCATTAATTTATATGATACTCAAAGCTGCTTACAGCATTTTTTTTTTTTTTAGAATATAAACATTCATCCCTAAAACAAACAAACAAACAAACACTGGCTCCAGTCCAATCCTTGAGATATGTTCTTCTGTGAGACAGTTTGAATGTCCTATAACTTTCGTACGCAAACACAATCTACATACACAGTCCTCTCTCTCTTCCACCTCCCTCCTCCCAGACCCCTCCGCCCTCCTTGTCCTCCCTCTCGTCCACCTCCCTCCTCCTGGACCCCTCCGCCCTCCTTGCTCATTTGTCTGTCGTCTTCGGGACTGACCATTCCTTAATCTTGTAGGTCAGGACTGACCATTCCTTAATCCTTGTACGTCCCATAAGTGATGTAGACTGACCATTCCTTAATCCTTGAAGGTCCCATCAGTGATGTAGACTGACCATTCCTTAATCCTTGTAGGTCCGATCAGTGATGTAGACTGACCATTCCTTAATCCTTGTACGTCCGATCAGTGATGTAGACTGACCATTCCTTAATCCTTGTACGTCCCATCAATGATGTAGACTGACGATTCCTTAATCCTTGTAGGCCCCATAATGATGTAGACTGACCATTCCTTAATCCTTGTAGGTCCCATCAATGATGTAGACTGACCATTCCTTAATCCTTGTAGGCCCCATCAATGATGTAGACTGACCATTCCTTAATCCTTGTAGGCCCCATCAATGATGTAGACTGACGATTCCTTAATCCTTGTAGGCCCCATCAATGATGTAGACTGACCATTCCTTAATCTTTGTAGGCCCCATCAATGATGTAGACTGACCATTCCTTAATCCTTGTAGGCCCCATCAATGATGTAGACTGACCATTCCTTAATCCTTGTAGGCCCCATCAGTGATGTAGAAATACAAGTTAC
>CM065741.1:22951436-22958936 GCA_033310375.1 Conus canariensis
TGCGTTCGTGTGTGTGTGTGTGTGTGTGTGTGTGTGTGTGTGTGTGTGTGTGTGTGTGTGTGTGTGCGGCGCGCGCGCGCGCGCGATTGCTTGCTTACGCATGCACGCGTAAGTGCGATTGATCAAGACAAACCGGAACACAGACGTGTCTGCCTCACATCTGACAAGGCTACTAGCGGAGTGTATCTTTACAGGCCTTTGACATTGAAGGCCCTGGGTGCGGTGTCCCAGTCAGTGTCGTCATGGGCCAGCCGACCTCACTGAGCCCTGTCAAAGCTCCACAAAGCTCTGCCACCTTGCTTTCAGCCACGACCACGTCTGTCAGCTCCAGGAATGGGACATCGGCGTGAAATACGGCCAGGTATCAGCTTGAAATGCGACTAGAATTTAGAATGAAATGCAGCTAGAGATTAGCGTGAAATGCGGATAGAGATTAGCGTGAAATGCGGGTAAAGATTAGCGTGAAATGCGGGTAGATGTCAGTTTGAGACGCGGATAGAGATTAGCGTGAAATGTGGGTCAAGATTAGCGTGAAATGAGGCGAAAAATTAGCGTGAAATGGGCTAAATATTAGCGTGAAATGTGGGCTAGATATTTAGCGCGAATTGCGGCTAAAGCCTGAGGCAAAATGCGGCTAGATATTAGAGTGAAATACGGATAGAAATTAGCGTGAAATGCGGCTCGATATTAGCATGAAATACGGCGTTGTATTAGCGTGAAACGCGGCTGGAGATTAGAGTGAAACGCGGCTAGATAACGTGAAATGCGGCCACCTTCAGAAGACTATAGGTAGGCTAAGTGTTCCACCTTTGTTGTAAGCTGTAATCTCCATGTTTTCCTCCGTCATCCGACTTTCATTTCATGTGTAACTATCATATCAAAAAGGGCGTGAATTGTTTGGACCATGCCCTTCGTCTCTTCCCCGCCTCCCTCCCTCCCCCCCATCCCCCACCCCTTCATCATCTCCTCCCCATTCCTCATGTTGTGCAAACCAAATATTTTGGGGACATGTATAGGAAGAAGACAAAGGAAGAAAGGCAAAGAAAGGAAAAAAGAAAGAAAGAAGGAAGGAAAGAAACAAAGACAGAAATGACCGAAAAAAGGCAGAAAAAAACAAAAAAAAAAACAAAGAGAGAAGACGACAAAGAGGACAACCATACCACAGGAGCACACAGGCCATTCAGAGTAACTTCCCATCTCCATTGTGCACCGGAGTGACGTCATAATGCTGACCGCTGACCAGTCTTGTTGAAGAGGGATGACCTTATTCGATGGACCCCGCGGGATCACCCGTGACTCTGTCTCCTAGGGATGTGTATCATCCTGATATCATCGCTGTATTTTTTGCCCGTATCGACGAATTTCAAGGCTGCAAACGTCTTTCTCTAATGATGAACGAATCAGAAGAACGCCTAACTGGCGACAGAGACAAAACAGAAAGTGAAGTGCATGTGTTTCAAATGTACAGAACATTTTAAGCTGACATGAAAAAGTGTATTTTTTAACATGCATCTGCACGTGTCAATAAGAACAACAACAAACAGCAACACATAAACAGAGGGGGGGGGGGGGGGGGGGGGGGGGATTGTAAAATAAGATCATAATAAAAGCAATTGAGAATGAACATAATCTGTTTATTCATGATTTAGTCAGAGAAACAGGTGTACAAACGAACAACACATACAACAACAAAAACACAAGAAAGAATCAGACCTGAACTAAAACATCTACATTTGTTCTTTTGAAACTGGTGTTTCACTTTTATTTTCGGTTTTGCGTCCGCTAGTGTTTTATTTGTATATTAGGTGTATGGGTTAGCAACCAGTGTTGATGGAACGTTTTGCTCTAAGTTCTAATCGATACTTGGTTAGGCCTATGTATCAATAATGCGCAAAATAGAAATAGACCAAGTGCATCCATTTAATCTGCTTAAGTGTACTTATGGGGGGAAAAAGGACCAGAAATCAAGTTTCACATGCAACAGAAATTAGAACAAACTAGCTGCCTTTAAAACAAATTGTTCCAGTCTTTGCCACACGGAGGGGCGGATTCTTTAGCCCAACTTTTGATCCAGGGGAAGCAAATGCTAACATAAAAAGCGCTAACACCAAGGCGATTACTTTCCCTTGTCAAGCTTGCTGAACGTTTAGGAAGTTTTATTAGAAACAATGTGATTTAGGCTAAATCCTGAAGCATTTCGATAGAAGCGGCACAGCCAACATATCAACAAATGTAAGCACGAACAATATGCTGCTGTGGTGACACTATTAAACACAACACAAACTGAACAGCGAAAATCAGCACATAAATAGAATATTATTGTTACCGATCAAGACGAGGCCATGGAGATCTCTCTTTGTCGCTGTATGTCTGATGTTCTGTCTGTCACACACACACACACACACACACACGGATCTCTACAGATCTGTAAAAGGAGAGGTATGGAGTGTATTTCGCTTGCACTCTGAGATATATCTACAACCCCCCTACGTTACACTCTGTGACGTGTCTGTAATCCTCTGTAACCCTCTTACACAGTGATGTATCTGCAATCACCCCAGATTACACTCTGTGACATGTTTACACTCTGTGACATGTTTACACTCTGTGACATGTTTGCCGTTATTCCCCCACGTTGTACTCCTTGAGGCATCTGCAGTGTTTCTTGTAGGTTACACTCTGATAAATCTGTAATCCTCTTCATACGTTACGCTTTGGGCTATGGCTGCAATCCTCATCCTAGGCTACAATCTGGAATGCATTTTTAATCCTCATAAAATGTTATATACTCTGTGGTATATCTGTAATGCTTATCTTATGTGACACTATGTGATATCTGAAATCCTCTTCTGACTCTACGCTCTGTGATATGTCTGCAATCCTCATCTTACGTCACACTCTGTGATATGTCTGCAATCCTCATCTTACGTCACACTCTGTGATATGTCTGCAATCCTCATCTTACGTCACACTCTGTGATATGTCTGCAATCCTCATCTTACGTCACACTCTGTGATATGTCTGCAATCCTCATCTTACGTCACACTCTGTGATATGTCTGCAATCCTCACCCTACGTCACACTTTGTAACATGTCCGTAATCCTCATCCTAGGTCACACTCTGTGATATGTCTGCAATCCTCATCCTACGTCACACTCTGTGATATGTTTATAATCCTCATTCTACGTCACACTCTGTGATATGTCTGTAATCCTCATCCTAGCCTCATCCTAGTCACACTCTGTGATATGTCTGTAATCCTCATCCTAGGTCACACTCTCATCTACATTACCTCTGTTATATATCTTTAAAGTCATCCTAGTCACACTCTGTGATATGTCTGAATCCTCACCTACGTCACACTTTGTACATGTTTACTAATCCTCATCCTAGGTCACACTCTGTGATATGTTAATCCTCATCCTACGGTCACACTCTGTGATATGTTTATAATCCTCATTCTACGTCACATCTGTGATATGTCTGTAATCCTCATCCTAGGCCTATCCTAGGTCACACTCTGTGATATGTTGTATATCCTCATCCTAG
This sequence comes from Conus canariensis, assembly GCA_033310375.1. Taxonomy (NCBI): domain Eukaryota; kingdom Metazoa; phylum Mollusca; class Gastropoda; order Neogastropoda; family Conidae; genus Conus; species Conus canariensis. The sequence continues at coordinate 22,954,987 of CM065741.1, forward strand.
GCACACTCTGTGATATGTTTATAATCCTCATCCTAGGTCACACTCTGTGATATGTTTATAATCCTCATCCTAGGTCACACTCTGTGATATGTTTATAATCCTCATCCTAGGTCACACTCTGTGATATGTTTATAATCCTCATCCTAGGTCACATCTGTGATAGTTTCAATCTCATCCTAGCACACTCTGTGATATGTTTAATCCTCATCCTAGGTCACACTCTGTGATATGTCTGCAATCCTCATCCTAGGTCACACTCTGTGATATGTCTCAATCCTCATCCTAGGTCACACTCTCTGATATGTTGTATAATCCTCATCCTAGGTCACACTCTGATATGTCTGTATCCTCATCCTAGGTCACACTCTTTTGATATGTCTGTAATCCTCAATCCTACGTTCACACTCTGTGATATTCTGAATCCTCATCCTAGGTCACACTTGTGATACGTTTGTAATCCTCAACCTATCGTTACTACTCTGTTATATGTCATATCCTCATCCTAGTACTCTTTGTGATATTCTGTAATCCTCAACCTACGTTACACGCTGTGATATATCTGTAATCCTCATCCTAGGTCACACTTTGTGATACGTTTGTAATCCTCAACCACGTTACACTCTGTATATGTCTTAATCCTCAACCTACGTTACACTCTTGATATTCTGTAATCCCACCTACTACACCTGTATATCGTATCCATCTACACACTCTGTGATAGTTTATGTACTCTATATCTGTACCTCAACTACGTACACTCTGTATCTGTAATCTCACTACGTTACACTGTTATTGTTGACATATCTCGTTTTGATATCTGTAATCCTCAACCTACGTTACACTCTCTGACATGTCTGTAATCCTCCCCATACGTTACACCCTGTGACACATCTGTGATTTACCTACGTTACGCGCTGTGATATGTCTGTAATCCTCATCCTGCGTCACACTCTGTGATATGTCTGTAATCCTCCCCATACGTTACACTCTGTGACACATCTGTCATTCACCTACGTTACGCGCTGTGATATGTCTACAATCCTCTTCCCAGTTACACTCTGTGGCATGTTGAAATCCTCCTCCTACGTTCTCTGTGGGATATGCCTGTAATCCTCCTTTCTAAGTTGGATCATGTGGTATATCCGTAATTTACCCATGCTACACTATGCTATATCTATAATCCTCCTGCGTAGCACTGTGATGCGTCTGTTATCCTCTGTGATATGTTTCGTCTGTTGTCCTCTGTGATATGTTTCGTCTGTTGTCCTCTGTGATATGTTTTGTCTGTTGTCCTCTGTGATATGTTTTGTCTGTTGTCCTCTGTGATATGTTTTTAATTATCTTCTTACATTCCATGCAGTGATTTATCCGTAATTATCCTCCTGCGTTACACCATGCAATATATTTGTAATTATCATACTATACACTCCGTGGCATAATGCAATTATCCTTCTACGTCATGATATATCGCTAATTCTTCTCTTACGTTCCATTCTGGGATACATCTGTAACCTAATCCTCCTCTAACATTACACTCTCTGAAACATATGCAACCCCTGAAGGTTACATTCTGTGATTTATTTGCAGTCCTCCTCCTACATTATACTCTGTGATATGTCTGCAGTCATTCAATGTCACACTTTGTGATATATCTGCAATCCTCCTACGTCACTCTGTGACATGTCTGAAATCATTCAAAGTCACACTCTATGACATATCTGCAATCCTCATACGTCATAGCCCGTGAATATATCTGCAACCCTCCGACGTCATTCTGTGATTAATCTGGAAGTATGCAAAGTCACTCTGTGATGTATCTGCAATCCTCCTACGTTACAGGTGTAATACATCTGTAATCCTCGCGCGTCATACTCTGTGTTACATCTGCAATCCTCCAACGGTAAGACTGCGATCTATGTGCAATTCTCCACCTCACAATCTGTGATACATCTACAATCTTGCACGCTTTAATATATCTGCAATTCTCCTAGCTACACTGTGTGATAAATCTGCAACCCTCCTACGTCACACTGTGTGATAAATCTGCAATCCTCCTACGTCACACTGTGTGATAAATCTGCAATCCTCCTACGTCACACTGTGTGATAAATCTGCCATCCTCCTACGCCACACTGTATGATAAATCTGCAATCCTCCTACGTCACACTGTGTGATAAATCTGCAATCTTCCTACGTCACACTGTGTGATAAATCTGCAATCCTCCTACGTCACACTGTGTGATAAATCTGCAATCCTCCTACGTCACACTGTGTGATAAATCTGCAATCCTCCTACGTCACACTGTGTGATAAATCTGCAATCCTCCTACGTCACACTGTGTGATGAATCTGCAATCCTCCTCCTTCGGCACTCTGACCACCGGCCTCTCTCTGTCTCCGTCTTCCGATGATTTACCGCCAACAAAACACACCACCATCACCCTACTGGACAGTCAGACAGAGAGACAGGCAGACAAAGAGACAGACAGACAGAGAGACCGACAGCAGGCGGACATACAGACAGACGGATGGACAGGGACGCTGTTAATTGGGAGGGAAAAACACGCATCCTTCTCCTCTTGCTCCAAGACGGAAGTAGGTTCCCCAGCCACCGGCTAAAAACAGGAAGTGACACCAGAAGCGGAAAAATTGGAGGATTCCGGCTAGGCTTTGCGTGGAGAGAGAGAGAGAGAGAGAGAGAGAGAGAGAGAGAGAGGAGAGAGAGAGAGAGAGAGAGAGAAGAGAGAGAGAATACCAAGAGAGAGAGAGGGAGACAGAGACAGAGACAGAGAGAGAGAATGCCAATAGAGAGAGAGACAGAGAGAGAGAGAGAGAGAGACTCAGAGACAGAGACAGAGAGACAGAGACAGAGAATGCCAATACAAATGTGTATTGAGATCTGAAGGCCATGGCCGTATAATAAAGGGGCGTTCATGTAATCCAAAACAATAATTCTAGGCACACGTCAAAAACATGATTAAAAAAAGCAGCAGCAGTTATGAAAATGTACACTAGCTGCTGAAGTGTATTAAGATTGTGGCAGCACGCAGTCTATTTTGTGCTCTCTCTCTCTCTCTCTCTCCCTCTCTCTCTCTCTCTCTCTCTCTCTCTCTCTCTCTCTCTCTTCGATTGTGTCTGGGATCGTTCCGCACCTCCCCTGTTTATAGCCTGTATGCTGAGGCAGGAGAACCATCCCTCTCAAACCATCGACTGAAGCTTGCCTTGAACTACTGTCTGAATCTCTCATCTGAACCCCCAAACTCTGCATATGACTGTGTTTTTGACCCCAAGTTCCAAACGAAATTCGATGACCACCCCAGTTCCATTCCACCCTTGGGAATTCGTCTTCTTCCATATTTGAACAAAACAAATATAGACCTGGGAGTATAGTTTGTGATTTATCCAAGTTTCCTGATGTCGCTCCATGGACTCCCTCCACTCCAGAGATCTGGTTTGATTTGGCCTTGTACCGTAAGGATTCCACTCCTTGGCATACAAGTCTCTTTTTGTTGAAATGTGTTAGAAGTTTCCATCCTTCAAAAGAATTTTTTCACCGACGGTTCCAAATCCGAGGAGGGAGCTGCCTCTGCTGTGTTTTGTGCAGTGGATCCCCCTCAGAGATGTTCTGAACACATTCCCACCTACAGCTCCATCTACCCTGCTGAGTTGACAGCCTTGGTCCTGGCTCTTGAAATGGTCTCTAAATCAAAACATAAAGGTTTCCTTATTTTGTCAGACTCCCTTTCTGAGTGCCACAAAGAAAGAGTTGAGCAGATTGTCTATCCCTCACACTGATCTGAAACCCAAAACACAGGCTTATGTCAATGTCTATCCCTCACACTGATCTGAAACCCAAAACACAGGCTTATGTCAAGGACCTCTGGCAAGAGGAATGGAACTCGCAGACGGATAACAAATTGTCTATGAGGATGTGTGTGTGTGTGTGTGTG
>CM065741.1:22963936-22978936 GCA_033310375.1 Conus canariensis
CCGAATTAAAAAAAAAAAGTCACTTGATGGGAACAAGGCGTGAAGATGTCATTAGAGTGCGGATTGTTAACTGACTTTTGCTCCCCCCCTCCCTCACCATCCATCTCTAATCCCCCCTCTCCTCCCGCCCCCTGCTCTCTCCCTGCTCAACAACGGTTGATCGGGTACACTTCATTCGTTGAACAGTACGTTCAGCCATGTCCCCCCCCCCACCTCCCCTCACCCCACCCATCACTCCCTCCTTCTGCTATTCGCTCGACAACCATTCGTGGCGCATGCACTTCATTGGACTGAGAATAGGTTTCAGTTCTGCCCCTTCCGATCTCTCTCTCTCTCTCTCTCTCTCTCTCTCTCTCTCTCTCCATTGGTATTTTAGTCAGTTTAGACCTCTAAAAATAGAACAGCCCCCACCACCTCTCGTCAACCTGCACATACTTACCTCCCCTGACAGCAGGTCTGCGGTGTCTAATAAAATTTTTTTTTATCAGCAGCTCTTTTACACACACACACACACACACACACACACACACACACACACACACACACACACAGAGCAAACGGACAAAGAAACAAAACCAAAACACGCAAGCATTCACTTTGAAATGTGAACACTGCCATTAAAAAAAAGAAAATGACAAGGGTAGAGCTTGTGTGTGTGTGTGTGTGTGTGTGTGTGTGTGTGTGTGTGTGTGTGGTGTTGTGTGTTGAGAGAGAGAGAGAGAGAGAGAGAGAGAGAGAGACAGATGGGGGGGGGGGGGGGGAGGTGGATAGGCCCAGGCTGAGGTGCGGTGGGGATGGAACAACAGCAGATCATCATTCGACAGAAGCTCAGGAGTCAGAGAGAATTCCAGAAAATTGTTCTACTTTAAGAAAAAAAAAAAAAAAAGCAACATGTCCGTGCACAGCCACTCATCGGCTGCCTACAGCACAGCACCAAGCGATTGTCTCCCTTACCATCATTAGTCAGTTCCGGCATCTCAACCCACAAAGCTGCTCAGTATTCAAGGCCACACGAATCGTCCAAGACCTCCGCCCTCCTCCTGATCACAGCCAGGCTCTCCAGCCGCTTGGGGAGCCTTGGACTTGGGGCTCGGCTGCCGTGGCCACCGGAAGTTGTCAAAGCCCGTCTTTCGCCCGCAAGAACAGAGGTGGTGGCCGGCCCAAGGGAAGCAACTCTCAGGGGTGAGATGGATTACTAGGATTGTGCCCGCATCCAAGCTGGGTTCGCGCGCATGCAGATGAGCTGGTAGGAGCGCGTGCAGATGAGCTGGCAAGAGCGCACTGACCAGGAATGTGTTCAGGCGTATGTCCTGCCGCCCGCTGCGCGCTACTTTTGACTACGTACATTGTTCGTTTTCCCCAGAGAATTATCAAGTGGAGAAGGTTATGACGAGTACTTTTGTGACTGCAACGTTCCATTCTTTCATCGCAAGTTTTATTTATTTATTTGTTCATTCATTTATTTATTCGTTGTTTTTGACGGTGAATGATAAATATATTGCTGTAATACTGCTGTCAGGGGGCCGCCGTTACAGCCCTCAATAGCGGTGATCACATTATTTGGGATTTGAATTCTCAGTATAGTCTTCATTTAAAGGTGACACTGAAGCTTCCCCTGTGTAGAAGAACTGAGCTTTAAACCTGTATTGTGCATGAAACTGTGAGAAGTGTTTTTAGATTAGTTGATAGATACATATAAACTGGCGGCTGGTAGACCTCAGTACAGTGCTGGACGTGTGATCCTGGTGATCCAGGGGTTGCGGGTTCGAATCACCGCCACGCCGCTTCTGTACAGTGGAGTTTTCTCTGTGGAGTTAATATTGGTTCTGACTCCGTTTCCTGAAAAGTCCCCCAGATGAGACGATAAACCGACGCTTTGTGTGTAATGCACGGATAACATGTGACGTAGGGCCCTACACGCAAAATCCCATCACCAACTTTTGGAGAAGACCAGTTTGGGCGCTGGCATGGATGACATGTTACACGTAGCATGCTCCCTGGTGAAAACGAAGATGATGACGACGACAACAACAACAACAATGAAAATATAAATGATGACGATCATGGTATTAATGACAATAATCCTGATGATAATAACAGTAATAATAATGATGATAATAATAATATTAATAATAATGATAACAGCAGCAGCAACAACAATAACAATAATGATGATAATAATAATAATAACATGGTCCACAAAATGACCATGGGGTTACGTGGGCGAAACATACTCCACACTGCCCTACCCTCCCTCCCCTCCTCTTAAAAACAAACAAACGAAACGAAAAAAAAAAAACCCATTCCGAACAGTGGAGACAGTGGTCTACACACAGCAGGCATTGTGGCAGTGAAGCATTCTGACTGGAGCAGAGAAACATCAGTACATTGACAACAAGTCACAAACATCAGTACATTGACAACAAGTCACAAACATCAATACATTGACAACAGTCACCTGAACGTACTGCCTCATTGACTCAAATCCTATGGAATTCTGACGTCGTGGTCACGCTAGCTGTCCATCACAGAGAAAGTCGTCTGCTGGCGTTATTGTCGAACATCCTGTGTACCATGTCACCAAAGAAAAGGTAAAAAAATCAGCACATTTTGGGCTTTCACCGAAAAAAAAAAAACTGAAATAAAACACATTATTTCTCACCAAATTGTATGGCGTATTCTGATTTGAAACCATTTTAGTTTTATTTAGGACAAGGTCGGAAAAAATAAGTGAATGCAGGAGAAAGAAGGACATTAGCAAAAATAAGTGAATGAGGAGAAAGAAGGACATTAGCAAAAGAAAAAGGAACAGAAGGAAAAAGGAAGGAAAAGTAGATAAAGAGATAGGACAGAATGGGAAAAGTAGATAAAGAGATAGGACAGAATGGGAAAAGTAGATAAAGAGATAGGAAAGAATGGGGAAAAGTAGATAAAGAGATAGGACAGAATGGGGAAAAGTAGATAAAGAGATAGGACAGAATGGGGAAAATAGATAAAGAGATAGGAGAGAATGGGAAAATAGATAAAGAGATAGGCCAGATGGGGAAAAGTAGATAAAGAGATAGGACAGAATGGGGAAAAGTAGATAAAGAGATAGGAGAGAATGGGGAAAATAAGAGAAAGCAGCGAAAGGTAGGAGAAAGCAGGAAAAGGTAGAAGATTGTAGGAAAATATAAGAGAAGTTAGGAAACGTTCAGGAGAGAGAGAGAGAGAGAGAGAGAGAGAGAGAGAGAGAGAGAGAGAGAGAGAGAGAGAGAGAGAGAGAGAGAGGAAAATGGAGGAGGGAGTGAGAACACACCGGAGAAGGCGGTGAGGACGCCCACCGGCCTGTCGGTCACAGGAGCCACAGCCATTCCCGCTGCTCCTGCCAGAAAGCGACTGAGGTGTAGCAGGATGCTTATGGATCATCGGGCTGCCATTTCCATCCATTCGTACGACGCTCGTTAGAGTCTTCATCAAGTCACAAGTCACTAACCGCGCAGCCCACCAGCCGTGGGAAGGAGGCGGGGGGGGGGGGGGGGGGGGGGGGGGGGCATGAAATGCGACAGTGTGAGGCACCGTTCACACGCTCCGCCTCAAACGAGAAACAAACCGAAACGCGTAAAATGGAGGTCTGGACAAACCTGTATTTGACCATTTACAGTAGTTAAAGAACCAAACAGGGTGACTCTTGCTCCCTCGATGAAATAAACAGAGGCCCATAACTCCAAATGAACGCTGTTCACGACACCCGATCGCCCAGCAGAAATGACAAGAGAGAGCACACGGAACAAGCAAGGAGACAGGAGAGCGGAGTTACCTTACTTGTTCTTTAATTACTGTTTACTGTACCCAGGTTCACTTCAGATTTTCTTTCAAATTTCTGTTTATTATTATTATTATTTTTTTAAATTTTATTTTGTGGTCCCGCTTCACATCGATTTTGATATAGCGGCAGTGGAATAGCCTTCCAGTCAATCAAACGTCACATGTAAAAGTTGTGTATTTACTAGTAGAGTGACAGTGACGAAGTGACAGCACTGATATAGCCCTTTTGCGTTAGGGTGGGTTAGAAACAACATGAAAAGAGAGAACAGGAAACAACATGAAAAGAAAGAACAGGAAACAACGTGAAAAGAGAGGACAGGAAACAACAAGAAAAGAAAAAAAAAACAGGAAACAACATGAAAAGAAAAAAACAGGAAACAACATGAAAAGAAAGAACAGGAAACAACATGAAAAGAGAGGACAGGAAACAACATGAAAAGAAAGAACAGGAAACAACATGAAAAGGGAGAACAGGAAACAACATGAAAAGAGAGGACAGGAAACAACATGAAAAGAAAGAACAGGAAACAACATGAAAAGGGAGAACAGGAAACAACATGAAAAGGGAGGACAGGAAACAACATGAAAAGGGAGGACAGGAAACAACATGAAAAGAGAGGACAGGAAACAACATGAAAAGAAAGAACAGGAAACAACATGAAAAGGGAGAAACAGGAAACAAACATGAAAAGAGAGGACAGGAAACAACATGAAAAGAGAGGACAGGAAACAACATGAAAAGGGAGGACAGGAAACAACATGAAAAGGGAGGACAGGAAACAACATGAAAAGAGAGAACGACTAATTAAAGTTTCGGAAATACAAACCAAATTTACAAATGTGTGGCAAATGTAGAACGTAGTTACAACAATAATAAATGCGCCTGTGAATGCACACCCCCAGCTATCACTCCCGTAGTTCTGAACATCGGTATCAAGCATCTAATCGATTGTTTGGATGTGCGTAACAACAGCCTCAAACATTCTGCTCTGAAGTTCACGAAAACCTGGTTTAAAGATGTCCCACAGATGTGACGTTTAAGTGTGTTGTATGCGTGATCAGTGTTGATTGTCTGATCTGAGTGAAACACGGCTGGTGATGAACTGCGTCCGGCCGCTCCTTTACTGTCAGCACATGACTTGGTCAGGGATTTTCTTCTGCGCCACCTCAGTGGCCGTGCACCCACGCCACTCATTCCGAGGCCCCCGTCCACATCCACAGCCTGGCCCCTCCCACCGCAGCCCCGGCACCGGCAATCCACAGGAAGCAGACGATGTCAAGTCGTCATGAGACAACCCACCAAGGAGACACTGCACTGCTTGCGGGTCACTTCGGTGGTGTTCCGTGGTGCCTGTTCTGATCCAGCACACGAAGAACATCACTACTAAGCCCCTACTGACGACATAATTGATTTGTCCTGGAGCCGGCGCGAGTGAGTTCTCCCTCCGAAGAGCGCCACCACGTCCGTCCAACGACAGCCCCATAAATTTGCCCATACCGGTGACCCTGACGGAATTAAACCAAAGCCATAGACACGGAGAGGGCATCAAAACTGAAGTCACCATTAGAGCAGGGCATGAAGGACCACAGAATTTTAGACTTTTTTTATGCTGATCAGTAAGAATGAAGGTGATGAAGATGATGCTACAGATTTCCATTCTGGTCTGAGACTGCATGACAGGGCTGTACTCTACGCTTACTTTCATGATATATCCCAGTGTCAATCAGGCCCGAGAGATACAGACACCTGCAGTGTCAGTCAGGAAATTTGAGCATCACTCTCAGGGATACATCCATTTAGTGGATGAAACTCGATCATGTGGTCCCAGTCTTCCCAGCTGAGCCCGTAGCAAACTCAACTCTTGGTAGAAGCCAGTTGGGGCAGAAAATTCCCTTATGGCTCCGATGGGAATCGAACCCACAACCTCCCAGTCGTGAGTCCACGACGCCAGCCACTTCGCCACGGTAGTCAGGAGCTTTAATCCGAGCCTATTCATCTGTACATACATGTGTATTTGGTTTGCTTGCAGGTCAGCTCTGGTGTGGCGGGCTTCGTGGTCGGCTGGGCCATAAACAACATGGCCAGACTGAATGTGTGGGTTCACAGCATCCAGTGCTCATCGATGTGTCGACCATCAGACCTGCCCAGTGATCATCATCACCTTCTACTTGTTTCACTCGATGTGTCGGCTATCAGACCTGCCCAGTGATCATCATCACCTTCTAACTTGTTTCACTCTACGTCACAAAAAAGGAAAGTCTTGCTCCCATGATGAAATGAATACACACCCATTACTCCAAACGAATGCTGCTTACAACACCTTGTTGATCTCAGCTCGCACAAGGGGTTTGGACGACGGGGCACGATCAGGGCTTTCGTGCGTTTTGAATTTTTGGAATGGCACCTGCTTCACAGATGACGTGTAATCTAATTTGAATATTCATTGACGTTTCACTTGCCAAAGTAACCAGTGGTTGCAGAAATTCTCGCCATGCGAGTGAGCCGCAGGGTATATTAGCAAGTCACTATCCGAGGTGTTCACAGCGTGCTAACAATATCAAGGAGGAACAAAAGTGAACTTCATAAGGCTTAATTTCCCTACAAATATCAGGTGTCCCTGTGGCTCAGTGGTTAAAGCGCGAGTCATTAAGTGGAAAATGAGCATGTCCAGAGGGTCATGGGTTCGAATCCCAGCCATGGCTCGTCCCAAGATGGGAAAAAAAAGGGGCAGCAGAGGGACATCCGGAGTCATGAACCGGGTGTGGCCCAACCCCCTAGAGTGTCAGGAGATAAGGGCCGAAACACTTGCTTGAAGGGGGCTCCTCTTCTGAGGACTCTCTGCTGCCATGCTCTCCACGAGTTTCTTTCTACTCAGCAAGTCACTGTCCGAGGTGTACATTGCGTGCTAACAATACCAGCAAGTCACTGTCCGAGGTGTACATTGCGTGCTAACAATATCAGCAAGTCACTGTCCAAGGTGTATATTGCGTCCTAACGATGGCGGCTCAACCCAGTTCTACCCCGCAGCGAGGCACGAAGAGAAGTCGTTGGTGTCAGCGACTCACGGCCTCAGAAGTATTAAAATTGAAGGTTATGACATCGACGAAGACACTGACGACAGTGATGAGGAGTTTTTTTTTATAGTGGAGGTGAGAGAAGTTCCGACTCTGAACTCGAATCGGCTGCACGCTTTGGTAGTGAGCGTGAAGAGAGTGGTGGTGATAGCAATGACTCAGCACAGGCCCAGCACAGAGGAGAGCGTGTACCGGACCTGACAGAGGAGTTTTTAGGCTTCATGATGCAAGACTGGCATCAATATTTCCGATTTTTTCCTGCTGTGCCACCGTTCACAGGTGAACTTGGTTTACACACACACAGAATGCCACGCCCCCTTTCAGAATTAGTGGATCATAAATTAAAAAACAAAAAAGTGCCCTGCTGGCAATGATATGAATCAAAAATCATATTTGGACAATTCTTGGATTATTTTGTGAATGAACAGACTGCTCCAAAGACATCATGTTCCCCTGCATACGAGACATCTGCCTGTGTCACTGCGGATGAAAAAAAAAAATTCTACCTGGCCCTAGAAGATGAAAGATGAAGGTAGGAAATTTGATAATTTCACCCAGTTTACTCAATGTTTCTAACCAATTCTGAAAGTTTTACGTCCAAACTTTTAACATTGTTTTTTAATTTTAAAGAAAATTAACCTTTAAAAACTCCCAGTCCCGTGGGAAAGTAAAGGGAAAGTGACAGTCCTGAGTCAATTCTTTTGTGTGCTCTGTGTTGTCGTTTCTGCTGGGCGATTCGGTGTCGTAAGCAGCATTGGAGTGATGGACTGTATTTATTTCCTTTACGGGAGCAAGAATTACCCTACTTGTTTGTTATGTACTGTTTACAGCCTCATTTAGGATTTCCTTTCATACCCGTCCAAAGAAAAAAAAAATGCTGTCACCGCCAGAAAATTGTGCTTTCGAAACTTCCTCTCTTTTTTTCATTTTCTGTTTCCTTTCATTTTCTCTTCATTTTTTTCTTCTAGTCCTTCTTTAGTGCTGTCCTGATGATGTGCTGTTGATGTTGGCTGTTATTGTTCCTGATGTTTTTGACATGGGAGTCTAGCTGTTCCTATGAGGATTTGTTACTGTCATCTGCCAGCAGAAGTGTTACTGTAAGTCGCCAGCCATGAGAAGTTGTTACTGCAAGCAGCCAGCTAGACAGCATGTTATTGCAAGCAGCCAGCTAGACAGTGTTACTGCAAGCAGCCAGCAATACGTGTTACTGTAAGCAGCCAGCTAGACAGTGTTACTGCAAGCAGCCAGCTAGACAGTGTTACTGCAAGCAGCCAGCAATACTGTGTTACTGTAAGCAGCCAGCTAGACAGTGTTACTGTAGCAGCCAGCAATACTGTGTTACTGTAAGCAGCCAGCTAGACAGTGTTACTGTAAGCAGCCAGCTAGACAGTGTTACTGCAAGCAGCCAGCAATACAGTGTTACTGTAAACAGCCAGCTAGACAGTGTTACTGTAAGCAGCCAGCTAGACAGTGTTACTGTAAGCAGCCAGCTAGACAGTGTTACAGTAAGCAGCCAGCTAGACAGTGTTAGGCCTAGTGTAAGCAGCCAGCTAGACAGTGTTAAGCCTAGTGTAAACAGCCTCACAGCAGCGACTCAGGTCAGCTCCGAAGCTACAGTTTGATCTGAACCCTGGACGTTGCTGTCAATCCTCTGTGTCCAGGATTGTTCTTTTGATTGATGCTGTCAATCCTCTGTGTCCAGGATTGTTCTTTTGATTGATGCTGTCAATCCTCTGTGTCCAGGATTGTTCTTTTGATTGATGCTGTCAATCCTCTGTGTCCAGGATTGTTCTTTTGATTGATGCTGTCAATCCTCTGTGTCCAGGATTGTTCTTTTGATTGATGCTGTTGGGGCAAAGTTATACTTCTGGACATCATGGTTGGGATGCAAAGCTAGAGCAATTTACTCTGCCAAATCATGGGGATATTAAAACAAAACAAAACAACACACACACACACACCACACACACACACACACAAGTACAACACAGATAAGCAACGTGTAATAATAAATAGACGTACATTTTGCAGTCATACATGAAGTTTTTAATTTTTTTTATACACACACACAAACAAAACACACAGATAAGCAAACATGTAAACATATAAATAGACGGTACATTTTGCCAGTCATACATGAAAGTTTTTTTTTTTGTCTTTTATCTCGCAGACACTGTCATCCTTGCCTTGCAGCAACATTTGCGTGATGCACGTGATTAACGTAGAACAGACAGGCTGCATGCGTCCATTGATCGCTCCTGGCTTGTCAAAGCTGCGCTATAATAGGACTTCTTACCAGCTTTCAACACGCAGAGAAAGTTTGTAATGGTGAGGGCTAGGTCACATGGGAGTGGCCAAAGAACGTTTGTGCGGAAATCAGGGTGCAACACTGCTTCCATCGAGTCCGCTTTGAAATACTTTGGTAAGACGTGAAAGACAGACGACGTTGCTGATAGCCCTGCCGACCGCAATGGACCATATCAGGCCTGTCACCCCGTTGAAGTCATCTCTCAAAATAGATGTATAAGAAGAACCGTGCACACAACTCATTGAAATACATTCTAAAAACACACCGGAATTCCGTTAAAATCTTTTATCTGTAAAATCTTAGATCAGATGAAAAAAATTTGACCTCTTTCACAAATTAACACACACGCGTCATAAGGAAAATCGTATTAGGTGGAAATCTGGGAACAAGATTTTCATAGTCTGTTGTACAGTGTTTATGTCTGACATCATGTGCGTCCTAACTCTGTAACAAGAACACGTTTTGGGAGTGGTTCATGACATGGAATGCACCATGGAGCCTCGTCACCTTCTAAAAGATGAGACTGGACATAAAAGAAGTGGCCTGTATGCCAACGATTCAAGACTGGTTCTTCTTCACGGCCGCCCCTGGAACATGATTAAAACTCTTTCAGGTTTGGACGGATTTGGAAGAGTTTGGTATCCGTCTTCCAGTTCTATTCCTCTTGCCAGAGGTCTTTGACGTAAGCTTGAGCTTTGGGTTTCAGGTCAGTGTGAGGGTAGAGAATTGCTCAGTTGTGGCACTCTTGGCAAGTTGATCAACCACCTCATTGCCTCGAATGTCGACATGACAGGGAATCCAAGCGAAACCTATGTTATATCCATTTGATTTCAGAAGGGTGTACAGTTCAAACAGTTTCAGCAGCTGAGGGTGCTTGGGGTTACGGCTGGTAATGGCCTCCAAAGCAGAAAGGGAGTCCGACAAAATAAGGATATCTTTATAATTTGATTTATAGAGACCACTTTAAGAGCCAAGATCAAGGCTGTCAGCTCAGCAGTGTAGATGGAGCTGTCGGTGGGAATGTGTTTAGGACACCCTGAGCGGGAGCGGTTGCACAAAACGGCAGAGGTACCCCCCTGTTTAGATGTGGCAGGAAATAAAAGCCCAGATCTCAATTTCTAAAGCTAAAGTTAACGCATACTGCCAGTCATAAACATGTACCAGAACTGCACAGTTTCATATGAAACAAAATCCATTGAGTAAGATAAAGGGTTGCAGTTTATTAGACAGGTAAATAAATCACACAAAATCAATAAACGATCAACATAGATACTCTTACTATTTATCCACCATGTTGTTTGTGGCTAAGTTGCAACTGCGCGCCTGGTTGGTTACGTGTATGCTGTCTGGGAATTGCCACGGCATTTCTGATTGGTTGAAACATTTACCGTGTTGTACCAAGACAATATCAAGTTTAACAAAGAGCAGTTAACTCTGGTCACTCCCTGCAAGGCCGGAAAACATAAGGGAAGTTAACTGTGTTTGACATGATTCCCCAGTATCATGCACGGAGTTACTTTCCTGTAGCACATCCGTCACTGGCCGTTACGTTTCCATAATGACTGACAAGAAGTGAAATAAAGTGTATGTCACGACTGACTAAAAATCTCATTCATGCAAAAAATGCGAATTACGGTGTTTTACCGGAATAAGTTTCGAAGTTATTTTGCAAGTGCTGTTATTTCATGAAGTTTTGTATTCTAGTGCTGTTATTTAATGAAGTCGTGTATTCTAGTGCTCTTATGTCATGAAGTCTTGTATTCTATTTCTTCAGAGCACGTGTCATAAATGAAAAGATACAGCCGAAGGTGTGACCCAGACAATAACTGTCCTCAACTGCTGAACAAACCAGCCGGGAGCAATCCTGCGCCACCCTTGGAAGCCTGCGCTGTGTTCACATAGGGTGCAGGCACGCACAGGGCATTCCATTAGGACGTCAAGGGACATACTTGCTCCCTGGCAGATGCCATTGTGTGATGGCCACTGGATGAGACACGACAGAACCTCCACGGGAGTGTACCAGCCTATATTTGAAGACTGCAGAGCCCATCGGCGAAATACGCTGCCGTCAAGCAACTCCGTGTGCATCCCGCAGGCTTCCTAGCACACAACGTGACAACGTCAGGTTCAACAACCACACAACGTGACAACGTCAGGTTCAACAACCACACAACGTGACAATGTCAGGTTCAACAACCACACAACGTGACAACGTCAGGTTCAACAATCACACAACGTGACAATGTCAAGTTCAACAACCACACAACGTGACAATATCAGGTTCAACAACCACACAACGTGACAATGTCAGGTTCAACAATCATACAACGTGACAATGTCAGATTCAACAATCACACAACGTGACAATGTCAGGTTCAACAATCACACAACGTGACAATGTCAGGTTCAACAATCACACAACGTGACAATGTCAGGTTCAGCAATCACACAACGTGACAATGTCAGGTTCAGCAATCACACAACGTGACAATGTCAGGTTCAACAATCACACAATGTGACAACGTCAGGTTCAACAATCACACAACATGACAATGTCAGGTTCAACAATCACACAACGTCACAATGTTAGGTTCAATAATCACACAACGTGACAATGTCAGGTTCAACAATCACACAACGTGACAATGTCAGGTTCAACAATCACACAACGTGACAATGTCAGGTTCAATAATCAAACAGGAGACGAAATACCAAGACAGGCGCGCTTCAGATTCTTTGCGTGTTAAAAGCTTTACTTTCGACCCTCGTATTCCAGACCATTTGACATGTAAGGCTGGGAACCAGAAGACTGAAACAAACAGGGACTCATAGTGCAGGGCGGGAGCTGTCACTGACGTTGTGTACTCAGTGGCGGGGACGGTGGGCTGCGGATGAGCACGCCTGCTATAACTGATGTCACAGAGAGCGCGTCTTTTGGATCTAGAAGCACGCATTTATGACATCGAAAAGCCGAACGTCCATGGCCCACAACAGCGCTATGTAAAATGTGTGATCACAATGTCGGATTGAACTTGTTAGTAGTTAAAGGGAATATTGATAAATAGCACACACACACACACACACACACACGCACGCACGCACGCACGCACGCACGCACGCACGCACACACACACACACACACACACACACACACACACACAACAAATACATACACGCGCGCGCGCACGCACGCACACGCACAAAGACAAATACAAACACAGACAGACGCACAGACATACGCGTACACACACACACACACACACACACACGCACGCACGCACGCACGCACGCACGCATGCACACACACACACACACACACACACACACACACACACACACACACGTCCACAGACACACAGACAAATACAGTCACAGACACACACACACACACACACACACACACACACACACACACACACACACACACAGAAGACAGACACAGACACAGACACACTCCCCCCTACTCTCCCCTCCTCCGTTCTCTCTCTCTCTCTCTCTCTCTCTCCTTTTCACACACACACACACACACACACACACACACACACACACACACACACACACACACAGAGTAAATGCTGACCTGAACTGAACAACACATTCGTTGTTTTTACTCTCACTGTTAGAAGGTGAACACCACCTTAACCACGCGCACTTGGCAACACAAATATGACACAAAACATGCGTGCGCTTCGCAGAATGAAAACACGCTCTTTTGACATGAAGAATGCACATTTTTTGGTGGGCGCCTGCTAACTATTCGGTTCTTTTCTACTGATCCAGTCGGTTTTATATAGTGCCATTGCCAGAACCTGGAATGTTACACGTTACGTGTTACACTCCCGGAACAAACCAGCTCCGAAATTTTCATCGCTCTTTATAGTTTGTGCCTCTTCGGGAATGCGAGTTTAACCCGGAAACATTGTCCTGTGACCTGGGTCTGTGTGTTACAGACTGCGGGCAAACTGTTTAGTACTGCCGTTTGTTTTCTGGTGGTTTACTTGAGATCAGAAAATCACCAGCCTGAAACGGGTGGCGTTGTCCCCAAGACTGGATTCAACCACCCAGAATGCGGCTCGCTATCTTTGGAACTGGCATCGAAACGAACGTCTTGGGCTGTTTCCAATATCCGGTCGTTAATGACACCTGAACCTTTTGCTGCAACTTTTCCGCCGAATGAAAGAGACAAACAAATTACAAGACAAAACACGACGCACTTCGACCTCTTTGGTCTTGTTCAGGCAAGATAAACAACATTCAGAACAATGAACACGGAGAACGAGCGATCATTTATCTCTTCAATATGGGCGCAAACGTCTAATTTGCAAACGTTCATTTTGATTCAATGTCCATTTTGAAGATCAAAGAGGTCGAAACGCGTCGTGTTTAGTCTTGTAATTTGTTTGTCTCTCTCGTTCGACGGAACAGTACATTTTCTTTAGGTCTGTTTGCTCAAAGTTCGACTCGGCCTGCCTAGTCACACACAGTTGAAACGGCCCGTGTAGCGGGGGCTTAAGATTGCCACATGAGCTGTCTGAATAATGTGGTCCATGAAGTCGTTCGGATCTTATGTGGACAGCCCTTAATCGGTGAACTGTACAGTGTGTCATATGACACAGGCAACATCAATGTCCCGACAATGAACTGACGAGTCATGGAGTTCTGTGGTGTCGCAACCAGTGGTCTTCACACAATGGCATCTGCCAGGGAGCAGTTTTATCCCTTGACGTGTTAACGGAACGCCCTGAGCGTGTCTGCACCTTATGTCAACACAGCGCAGGCTTCCAAGAGTAGTGCAGGATTGCTGCCAGCTGGTTTGTTCGGCAGTTGAGGACAGTACTTCTCTGGGTCCAACTGGCACCTTCGGGTGAGATCTTTTCTCTGACTGTTCATGTCAACAAGACTGCACGGGCAAGTCAGCTGATGAGTCCAAACAATGCTAAACACATTTTTTAATTCTCAGATCAGTTGGGGTGTGGGTGGGGTGAGGGTGGGGTTGAGTCCCCCATGCAGAGAAAGAACATAACTTAGCCGTGGAGAGCTTTGCTGGACATTCTTGCATTGAACTTGAAGGAAAGGTATCAAGTTAATCCTGTGCTTGGATTTGAGTCGAGCCTTTTGCCGTTTAGTATGGAGACCCTCAAGGCTTTATGTTAGGACCCATGTTGTTTATTCTTTATACCCAACCCGTTGCTTACATACCTGTCTCGCGCCTGGTGTATGTGCATGGTAGAGGAACGTTCAAGCCTGCCACTGCAGCAGATCTTCTGTGACCTCCATACAGTGGTGTGTCCAGGAAGTGAGACACTGGACCCTCTTGACCAGACTGCAATAAAACGCGGATAAAACAGGAGCACTAACAGACCTTTCAACCAACTGTTATTGTTCCTCGGACAGTACTAGTGAAAAATCACAGAAGACGTTCTGAGTCCGCTCGTAATCTAGATGTCATGGTTGACAAGTGTTTGTCCAGGAGAGCTCAGATCATTTGTGTCTGTCTGTCACACCAGTTATCTTGAACTGGGAAGACTGAGTAGAAATTAGCTTGATCTTGCCAGAAGAGATCACCGAAACTTTCGTGTCTTTTCTCGTTCTGTCTTGTTTGGATGGTCTTCCTTAAAAAAGCGTTAATAACACACACACACACACACACACACACACACACACACACACACACACACACACACACACACACACACACACAGAGTTTTGAGTTATGCAGCCCATCTAATATACAGATTATGGAAGCGGGACCTCCTCCTCCACCTCTTCCTCCACACCCCCATCCTTCTTTTCTCTGAGCTGCACTGGTG
>CM065741.1:22996436-23003936 GCA_033310375.1 Conus canariensis
TTAAAGGGACAACACACAAGGCATTGTTTTAAAGGGACAACACACAAGGCGTTGTTTTAACGGGCCGACACACAAGGCGTTGTTTTAGGGAGCCGACACACAAGGCGTTGTTTTAAGTGGCCGACACACAAGGCGTTGTTTTAAAGGCCGACACACAAGGCGTTGTTTTAAGGAGCCGACACACAAGGCGTTGTTTTAAAGGCCAACACACAAGGCGTTGTTTTAAGTGGCCGACACACAAGGCGTTGTTTTAAAGGCCGACACACAAGGCGTTGTTTTAAGTGGCCGACACACAAGGTGTTGTTTTAAGTGGCCGACACACAAGGCGTTGTTTTAAGTGGCCGACACACAAGGCGTTGTTTTAAGTGGCCGACACACAAGGCGTTGTTTTAAGTGGCCGACACACAAGGCGTTGTTTTAAGTGGCCGACACACAAGGTGCTGTTTTAAGTGGCCGACACACAAGGCGTTGTTTTAAGTGGCCGACACACAAGGCGTTGTTTTAAAGGGCCGACAAAAACGGCGTTGTTTTAAGTGGCCGACACACAAGGCGCAGTTTTAAAGACCGACACACAAGGCGTTGTTTTAAGGTGCCGACACACACAAGGAGCTCTTTTAAGTGTCAAACACACAAGGCGTTGTTTTAAGTGGCCGACACACAAGGCGTTGTTTTAGGTGGCCGACACACAAGGCGTTGTTTTAAGTGGCCGACACACAAGGCGCTACATTAAGTGGCCGACACACAAGGTGTTGTTTTAAGTGGCCGACACAAAAGTTTGTTTTAAGGGGCCAACAAACAAGATATTGCTTTACGGGGCTAGTACACAAGGCATTGTTTCAAGTGGCCGACACACAAGGCGTTGTTCTATGGGGCCAATATACAAGGAAGAGAAACAACATCCCTGTCGGATTCCTGTTTCAACTGGAAAATACTCTGATGTCCAGCCACTATACAAAACACAACATCGAGTATCAGCGATTAATACTTGAAACCATCTGCTGAATTCTTCCCCCAAATCAAACGTTTTGAGAGCTGTTAACATAAAATCTTTAGATATAATATCAAAAGCTTGTGTACAATCAATACTTACAAGCAAACCAGGTTTAATTTCTACATCAAGATGATCAATAACATCATCAATTAATCTCAATAGCGTAGCTGCTCGACGTTCCTTGATATACCCAATCTGATCTTCACTTACTTAATCTGTAATTACTTGACATAAATGGAGAGTGGATGTTCACTCGATGTCGAGAGGACGTGTTGTTGCGAGCTCTGTGGTTTCTCTTCTGTTTTGCTCGGCAGTATTGCGTTGAGTGTTTTTTTATGGTCTGTGCTGCCTTGCGGATGCCACAGTCTTGCAGAATGTGGTGTTGGAAGGTGGTTTGTAGTGGGACTTTCTAGTTCTGGTCCACTGTTCCTTATTTTGGTGTATTGTTTATTCCGAAGTTTTTTCTCCATATCATACGCCAAGAACAGGTATGTGCTTTGCTTATCTTTTGGCACGTGCAGTCTGTGCTGTCAAAGTAAATCCAACACAACGTTTTAAACAATTTTCGACGCTTTTTTTTGTCTGCCCCCCCCCCCCCCTCTATTTTTTTTTTGGACAATGGCTGTCTCACAGCAAATGGAGACCGTTTTTCTTCAAGCATAAAGACTTACCTTTTGTTGATAAAACTCCAAACCCCAGTGAAGATAGCTTTCCTGATTTAGACGCTTGTCTGGCTGCCGAAAGAGCGCGCGGCAAAGAAACAGTATATGGTGCCCAGTGCATTGATGGTCTCTGAAGGATCTACCCCTTGACTCGAGCTGCTGTAGCTCAACTTCTGATTGAGAGGATTATTGTAAATGGATGTACTGTGTCTCTCTTTGACAAAAATCGCTTCATTTTGAGAGGGAATAGTGGTGTAGAAGTTCCAGTTACCAAGCCATTTATCTCAGATCTTCCAGTCTCAGTATCCAATAACGATATAGAGAGTGCCCTTGTCAGACTGGGACGTGTTCTCAGATATTCTCTACTTATGAAGAAGATGAGGAACAGGGACGGAAAGCTAACCTGCTTTGTTACAGGTCGACGCTTTGTGTTTGTTAACCTCTCTTTAGTTCCACTGGACAGGTTTGTGAAGGTGGGTAGTTTCACTGCTCGCCTCTACCACAAGGAGCAGCCCAAGGTGTCACGGAGCCCTGTGTGCTCTAACTGCCTGCAGTCAGGACACCACCAACACCAGTGTCAGAATCTGGTGACTTGCAGGGACTGTCTGCAGAGTGGCTACAAGCGTGGTGATCCTGCCTGTGGCACTTTCCCTGACCCCCAGGTGAGTGGACCTATAACAGAGACACGTGCTCAGGCTGAGCATACAGAAGAAGTTAGGCTCATAGATGAGAACCAGCAGTCAGGAGATGAACAGGTAGACAGTGAGTTGGGGGCAACTTTGTTTGAGGATGGGGAAGATGTTTTTAAAGACTATGACAGATACACTGAAGGTCATGTCATGGAAAAGGGTTCGTTCACACCTTCGCCGCGGAAAAATATCCGGCAGTACAGAGCATGTGAGAAGGACCAGCTTTCACTCGGCACCGGTGGCAAGCGACAGAGGTCAGGTGACGAGGTGACCTGGCCAGCGGCGTGACAGACCAAAGGCTAAAAGGCTCACCTGTTCGCGGCCCTCACCTGACCGCTCCGTGTTGAGTTGGCAGAGTAAAGGTTGGGGAGATGGTGGGTGAATCTTCACCGGGTGTGCCGGTTTGACCTGACGGAGACGGCTTACGCGCGTTACACGGACTTTGCCTACGGGTTTGCGATTGGATTTAATAACAGCTGGGATTACGGACTTTCCTTATGGCTTATGATTCCGGATTGACCGTTTTTTCATTAAATTCAAGGGGTCTGCGCTCGCGTTGGAAAAGAAAATCAATATTTAAACACTTGACAGAGAAAAAGTAGGATGCAATTTGCTTGCAAGAAACACATGTCACTGATGATGTTTATGTGAAATGGAAAAAAAAGAATGGGGCAGGGGTGATTTATTATATGATAGCTATACATCACATAGTTGTGTCAAGTTGTTTTATTTTGGCATAATGTGGTTGATAATTACAAGAAAGTCTACAACTCAAGACTAATATTGGCCACTGAAGTAGAAATTCAGCATAAAAAAGTTGTCATTGTGAAAAGTGTTGCAAATAATGACCCCCCCCAAAAAAAAAAAAAAAAAAAAAAAAAAAAAAACAACCCTTTCTTTGACGAACTGGGAGATGTTATCTCTAATGTTCAGTCAGAGCACTTGTTAATTCGGGGAGGAGGAGGGGGAGGGATTTCAACTGCGTTTTAGATAACGATTCTGATATTATCTCTGGGGAAAAACATGCACAGGGCACAGTAAAGAAATTTAATGATTTAATAAAAAGCCACGACCTGTATTTTATCCAGGTGAAAAGGAATTTACATGGCATAAAACATCTCCTTTTATTGCACGTCGATTGGATTGTTTTATATCAATGGTGATTTGGTTGATAAAAGAAGAGATTGCAATAGTCATTCCATCCCTTTCACAGATTACAGAGGTTGCTCCATCAAACTGAAATTCTCTAGCTGGGCCGTGGAAGTTCAAGAACTCATTGTTGAACGACTTAAACTATGTCACATAAACAAATAGTGTGACAGATCACATATCACATATGGGCAAAAACATCCATTTATCAAATGAAATGGAAAATCCTAAAACTGAAGATTAAGAGTTTTACAGTAAATTATACTAAAGGTGAGAACATTGACAGAAGAAATACTAAATAAATGTTAGCGAACCGCCCAGAGAACGTGGACAAACGAGTCACAAGACGAAACACAACTAGTTTCGACCTCTTAGGTCTTAGTTGTGTTTCGTCTTGTGACTCGTTTGTCCACGTTCTCTGGGCGGTTCGCTAACATTTATTTAAGATTTGTTTAGATTTCCGCCTGCAGTCCTCTCGCTTTGCAACTAGAAGAAATACGTTATTACAATTACAAGGTAAGTTAAACCATATAGATATTACTATTGCAAAAACAATACAAAACAAAAAAAAAAAAACTAATGATATTTATTATCAAAAGCAGTGATAGCAGTTAATGCAAGAATTAGAATTACTGGAAACTTATAAAGCATGTGCAGCACAGGTAACATCTCGAATGAAACGGACTGATGAGGGGGGAAAAAACAAAATATTTTCTAAACTTGGAAAAATCAAGAGCAAATTCGGAGATAGTAGAAGAACTTTTAGATGAAAATGGCCGATAAGTTACACAAGAGTCAGAAATAATGAAAATGCAGCGAGACTATTATACAAAGTTGTACAGGAAAAAGGTAGTGTGACGGACCGTTTCCCTTCCAGTCACAAATTTTCATGCAACCATGCTAACCGGAAGGTAGTCGTCCGGAAGCCGGTTGAAAATTTTGCCTGACTGCTGCTCACCTGCGCACTGTTAAAACAGGGTGAGCTGAAACGGTTAGGCAGTCTCTGCAGTGATTCCGGCAACGCAACTATCCAGAAGGCCGAAGAGGGACTCCATCTGTTTTTGGTGGCAGTCAGGTATTTATCATTCAATGTTTATTTATTAGCAAACCGAAACCGTAGGAGCGACTGAAACTTCCTCAGCACACTGTGAAGGTTTTGTTTAGAAAAGAAAAGTATTTGTTGTGTTCTGTTATCCTATGACTTGATAGCGTAGCAAAACGAAATTATTTCGGAAAACATGAATAGGTGAAGTGTTAAAGGAAGTGGTCTTCAGGAAAAAAAAAGATTTTGTTTATTCTGTGACTTAACTAGTTATGAACTGCATGATGAAAAAAAGGTGTTTATTCCAATGTGGTTTGCGAGAAGAGGGGGAGTTTTGATGCTATGGATAATAAGCTCCCAGAGTGAGTGACAGAGACTTTATATATGCTGGTTTTGATTTTTGATGTGGATGAGTATTTAACTCACTCTTGATATGACTATTGAATAGTTATGTGTTGGTAAACAAGAGTGTGTGGAAATCTTTGCCTTACATATATTGAAGTAGATGAATCTTTTGGAAAAAGATACCTCCTAAAATCTGGTGATTATATGAAATAAAATGAACATTCTTGTCGTGTTACAAGAAAAAGAAATGAACATTTTGTCGTGACATTTAAAGTTTGATGAAAAGTAATCATTAATTGTGTGTAATGAATTGTATTCATGGTTTATTGAAGAGGGTCTAGGTGGGAATCCTTTCCCCAGTTTGGAAAACTAGATTCTGAAAGATTTATATTGAAATCCTTTCCTGTGTAGTGCTGTGATTCCGGAAAAGGGAATGTTGTAGTGTTATGATTCCGGAAAAGGGAATGTTGTAGTGTTGTGATTCCGGAAAAGGGAATGTTGTAGTCTTATGATTCCGGAAAAGGGAATGTTGTAGTGTTATGATTCCGGAAAAGGGAATGTTGTAGTGTTGGAGAAAGAATATGCTGATTGGCTAATGAATATGAATGTAGTCGTGATTGTAATGAATAGTAGCCATGATAATCAAGGTAGTAAATCAGTTTCCCCAGGTAGAAGTGTACCCTGGTTTGAAGGGGACTGGCTGCCACTTTCTGAGGGTCGGGGCCGTAGCCGTGTTCTACCCCCTTGTTCTCCACCTTCTGTCGGTGTTGAGAGGCTGGCCTGAGTGCCGACAACTGCCCTACCTGCCACTGCGCCTGGGACCGAGTACCTGCTGAGCCAGTTGGGCCGGAGACGCTGCTGCCAAGCCAGAGCGCCGCTCCCGAGATTTGAACCAGCGACCTGTTGGCTAGGCCGTCGCTGCGTTCAGTGTTTTTGTGTGTGAGCCACAGCTCCTGTGTGAGACTGTCGCCTTGTCGTCGGCATAGACGCCGTGAGTGTGGTTATGATTTTTGAGCCACAGCTCTGTGAAGTTCTATAAGTCCTGTGTCGGACTTGATGCTGTAGTCGTCGTCTTCATCGTCTTCGTCCTCTTCATCGTTTTCGTCGTTGTCATCGTTTTCGTCGTCGTTGGAACCAGCAGCGCTAGTAGATAGCCAGTTATATATAGATATATTTTATGTGTACGCCTTATGGTTGGCATGCCGACCTATTGATGTTCTTGTATTTATTATATATGTTTGTCTGATGGCTCGGGAAGCATAACACAAAAAAAGTGTTGTTCTGTTCCCTGGCTGTCAATGTTCGGGTGAGTGTGTGTGTGTGTGTATGTGAATTGGAAAAGTCGTGCATGCATCCATAATTTCTGCGTGAGAGTCGGACAGTCAGACACCCGCAGACACAACCCATTCCATCCGTAACAGGTAAGAACAGGAAACATGGAACTGGTAGATAACTTTATGTCTGATACTTCACTGCCACAGCTCTCTGACTCTCAGGAGGCAACTTGACAGCAGACGAACTGCTAACACCTCCTCAAACCCTCGGAAATGGTTCTTCGCCAGGAAGTGATGGGCTTACAACAGAATTTTTAAAAGTATTTTGGTGTCATATGAAAAGTTTGTTAACATCATCACTTAACTCTGCATTTGCTACAGGAGCATTTTCTCCGTCTCAAAGAAAAGCAGTCATCACATTTATCCACAAGGGCAAAGATCTATCTACAAATGTTTGGGAAAAAAATGGAGACCAATTTTGTTAACGAACAGCGATTATAAGCTTTTGTTTAAATGTTTGGCAAGTCGTTGATGTCAAGTAATAAGAGATTTAGTAAGCTATTGTTTTAAGGGGTCAATACACAAGGCGTTGTTTTAACGGGCCAATGCACAAGCCGTTGTTTTAAGGGGCCAATTCACAAGGCGTTGTTTTAAGGGGCCAATACACAAGCCGTTGTTTTAAGAGGCCAATGCACTAGGCGTTGTTTTAAGGGACCAATGCACAAGGCGTTGTTTTAAGGGGCCGACACACAAGGCGTTGTTTTAAGGGGCCAATGCACAAGGCGTTGTTTTAAGGGGCCAATGCACAAGGCGTTGTTTTAAGGGGCCAATACACAAGGCGTTGTTTTAAGGGGCCAATGCACAAGGCGTTGTTTTAAGGGGCCAATGCACAAGGCGTTGTTTTAAGGGGCCAATGCACAAGGCGTTGTTTTAAGGGGCCAATACACAAGGCGTTGTTTTAAGGGGCCAATGCACAAGGCGTTGTTTTAAGGGGCCGACACACAAGGCGTTGTTTTGAGTGGCCGACACACAAGGCGTTGTTTTAAGAGGCCAATGCACAAGGTGTTGTTTTAAGGGGACAATACACAAGGCGTTGTTTTGAGTGGCCGACACACAAGGCGTTGTTTTAAGAGGCCAATGCACAAGGCGTTGTTTTAAGTGGCCAATACACATGGGGTTGTTTTAAGGGGCCAATACACAGGACGTTGTTTTAAGGGGCCAATAGACAGGGCGTTGTTTTAAGGGGCCGACATACAACGCATTGTTTTATGGGGCTAATACACAAGGCGTTGTTTTAAGGAGCCGAAACACAAGGCGTTGTTTTAAGGGGCCGACACCCAATGCGTTG
>CM065741.1:23008936-23051436 GCA_033310375.1 Conus canariensis
GATCCAACAGCTGTCCTCACACAACGTCCACATCCTGATCCAACAGCTGTCCTCACACAACGTCCACATCCTGATCTAACAGCTGTCCTCACACAACGTCCACATCCTGATCCAACAGCTGTCCTCACACAACGTCCACATCCTGATCTAACAGCTGTCCTCACACAACGTCCACATCCTGATCCAACAGCTGTCCTCACACAACGTCCACATCCTGATCTAACAGCTGTTCTCACACAACGTCCACATCCTGATCCAACAGCTGTTCTCACACAACGTCCACATCCTGATCCAACAGCTGTTCTCATACAACGTCCACATACTGATCCAACAGCTGTCCTCACACAGACAACGTGCACATCCTGATCCAACAGCTGTCCTCACGCAACGTCCACATCCTGATCCAACAGCTGTTCTCACACAACGTCCACATCCTGATCCAACAGCTGTCCTCACACAGACAACGTGCACATCCTGATCCAACAGCTGTCCTCACACAACGTGCACATCCTGATCCAACAGCTGTTCTCACACAACGTCCACATCCTGATCCAACAGCTGTCCTCACACAACGTCCACATCCTGATCCAACAGCTGTCCTCACACAACGTCCACATCCTGATCCAACAGCTGTCCTCACACAGACAACGTGCACATCCTGATCCAACAGCTGTCCTCACACACACACACAACGTCCACATCCTGATCCAACAGCTGTCCTCACACAGACAACGTGCACATCCTGATCCAACAGCTGTCCTCACACAGACAACGTGCACATCCTGATCCAACAGCTGTCCTCACACACACACACACAACGTCCACATCCTGATCCAACAGCTGTCCTCACACAACGTCCACATCCTGATCCAACAGCTGTCCTCACACAGACAACGTGCACATCCTGATCCAACAGCTGTCCTCACACACACACACAACGTCCACATCCTGATCCAACAGCTGTCCTCACACAGACAACGTGCACATCCTGATCCAACAGCTGTCCTCACACAGACAACGTGCACATCCTGATCCAACAGCTGAAGCGATCCTGTGCCTCCTGAACTCGCCCCTTCACCTCCTCGCCTCCTCGCCACATTGCTTGTTTTTTTCCCCCACTATCAGATTGTTCGTCTTTGTATTTGTCTGACTTTATTCAAGTTTGAAAGGCTGTGCCAGTCTTGAATAAAAGTTGCTATGTGTTAGGTTTTCTTATGGGAGCAAACGTTACCCCACTTGTTCACTGTTTATTGTTTACTGTTCCCTGCCTCATTTCATTTCCAATTTCATTTTGATTAAATTGAGGTTATTTGTATTTGTTTCTGTCCGTCTGTGTGTTTGTCTTTTGATCTCCCTTGCATCCTTGGGTGGACCCTCAAGCGTAGGCTCAAAGATTGTCCCCTATATTTTATGGTATTTGCATAATGTCTAGTTTTTCAGCAACTTTTTTCCTCCACACATTTTCGTTTGGTTTCATTTACTACCCTTCACTGGCTGCTTTGGGGGTGCTATTGGATTCTTTTTTGCACCCTTGGTGGTGAGAACACCACAGTATTATGGACTGTGGTGTGTCTCTATTTGACGCCAGGAGCGCAGACACAACCAGCCGTGTCTCCCTGATCAGTTCCGATCCAGCGGACGAAAGGCCTCGGAGCAGGCAATACAAATATATCTGCCTTCAAAAGGGATTGCGATAGTTCCCTTATGCAGATAGTGAAGGGTTTTCATATCTGTAATATATTTTCTTAATTTCATGTTCCCAGTTTCTCCATCTTCAACCCCCCCCCCCCCCCCTCTTTAAGTCCACATTTTTGCCAAGTCATTACTATGAAGACAGTTGAGTTGTTGGCCTGCGCTTGTTTTTTCCCCCACTATTAGATTGTTCGTCTATGTATGTATTTGTCTGACTTCATTCAAGTTTAAAAGGCTGTGCCAGTCTTGAATAAAAGTTACTCTGTGTTAGGTTTTCTTATGGGAGCAAAAGTTACCCCACTTGTTTACTGTTTATTGTTTACTGTTCCCTGCCTCATTTCATTTCCAATTTTAAAACGAAAGGAAAAGAAGTGTGTATAATAAATGAAGGAAATGAAGACAGTGCGACCTGGACTTGATTTTGTTGCGAAGTATTGCTGAAGGATGTAGTGGCTGAAGAAAACACAGAGCGGAACTAACAATCCAATCGCGCAAAACAAGTGAAGCGCAAATAGAAAGGAACTTTTTTTTTTCAGCCGGGTGAGAAATTAGAAATTTTGTTTCTGGCTTGGTTTATTGAAAAGTTCAGAAGTGTGGTTTCGTGCAGGGCGCATGATTGTCTCTGTATGCATTGAAGTGTGTGCGTAGAGACCATGGTGTGACAATACTCGACAACGGACGCTACACTTGAGTGGAACTCCAAAACTACATAAAGAAACGCCTTTGAAGGGAATGGAACCCGCTACCTCTCAAGCCTTAATTCGCCACACTATCTACTGCACAATGGTGGCTGGTGAAAGAGCGAATGCGAAATTAACAAAAGAGTATGTGTGTGTGTGTGTGTGTGTGTGTGTGTGTGTGTGTTGTTGTGTGTGTGTGTGTGTGTGTGTGTGTGTGTGTGTGTGAGAGAGAGAGAGAGAGAGAGAGAGAGAGAGAGAGAGAGAGAGAGAGAGAGAGAGAGGCGTATTCAGAACTCCGAGGCATATCAATAATGAATAAAAGCAATTTGCACCGAAACGAAGCTTTTTCAAACAACACAATACTTTGGGCTGTCTCTGTCAATTGTACTGATGATGTTCGAACAGATTTTTCTGTGAATACCTCTGTGTGTGTGTGTGTGTGTGTGTGTGTGTGTGTGTGTGTGTGTGTGTGCGTGTGTGTGTGTGTGTGTGTGTTTGTGTGTGTGTGTGCGCGTGCGTGCGTGCGTGCGTGCGTGCGTGCGCGCGTGTGTTCTTAGATTTGTGTCTGAAGATGATCAGTCAGTCGGATCCTTTGTTCCCCCTCTGTTTATCTTTGTTCATGATTGGTCCGTATATTCTGTCTGTTTAATTACGGTAATGATAATTACCTTTTACATAACTATAGTCTGTTCATTGAAGTTAATAATCAGCCCGTCTGTTTATCTTTGTTCATGATGGGTCATTTTTATGTACAGTCTATCTATGTTATGTACAGCCTATCTATGTTATGTACAGTCTATGTTATGTACAGTCTATCTATGTTATGTACAGTCTATCTATGTTATGTACAGTCTATCATCTTATCAGAAAATTTTCACTGACGGTTCCAAGTCTGAGGATGGAGTGGCCTGTGCAGCCTACTGCCCTGGGGCTCCTTCTCAGATACTGTTAGAACATATACCTCCAGATGCTTCTGTCTATTCCGCTGAACTTACTGCTCTGGTTCTGGCATTGAAGATAATCTCACAATCTAAGAAGAGGGACTTTCTGGTTCTGTCAGATTCACTGTCAGCGTTGGAGGCCATAGCTGGCCGCAACCTTCAGCACCCAGAACTTTTACACTTTTTTGAACTTTTGACCAAGTTGAAAGCGGATGATTACAACATTATTTTGGCTTGGATTCCTGGTCATGTTGGCATTGGAGGGAACGAAATGGTTGATCGTTTAGCCAAGAATGCCACAAGAGAGAAACTGTCCAACATATATATCCCCTGCTCAGATCTGAAACCCAAAATTAACGATTATGTGAGAGACCTCTGGCAGGAGGATTGGAATACACAGACGGATAACAAACTCTTTCAGATCCGTCCAAACCTTGAGGAGTTCCTCCCATCTGCGTCTGGTGGTCGTAAAGAAGAAACAGTTCTGTGCCGGCTGCACACCGGCCATTCGTATTTTACCCATTCGTACCTTTTAAAGAGTGAAGAAGCTCCGTGGTGCATTCCATGTCATGTGCCACTCACAATGAAACATGTTCTTTTAGAGTGTTGGGACTTGCACGATGTGAGACACAAACATTTTACAGCAGAGTCCATGAAAATCCTGTTCAGGGATGTCCCGCCTGACGTGATCTTTGAGTTTTTGAGAGAGATTAACGTTTTTCATCTGATTTAAGATTTTACGGATGAAAGATTTTTAACGAAGTTTCTGGGGCGTTTCTAGAAGATGTCTTTTAAAGAGATGTGTGAAAGGTGGTGTTTTTTTTTATTTATTTTTTTATTTTTAAATGACTTGTGAGTTGATTTTAACGTGGTGACAGCCCTGATGTGGCCCCTTGCGGTCGGCTGGGCTATAAGCAACATTATCTTATCTTATCTTATCTATGTTATGTACAGTCTGTCTATGTGTGTGATCATGTACAGTCTGTCTATGTGTGATCATGTACAGTCTGTCTATGTGTGTGATCATGTACAGTCTGTCTATGTGTGATCATGTACAGTCTGTCTATGTGTGTGATCATGATGGGTCATTTTTTATGTACAGTCTATCTATGTGTGTGATCATGATGGGTCATTTTTTATGTACAGTCTATCTATGTGTGTGATCATGATGGGTCCTTTTTATGTACAGTCTATGTATGTGTGTGATCATGATGGGTCCTTTTTGTGTACAGTTTATCTATGTGTGTGATCATGATGGGTCCTTTTTATGTACAGTCTATCTATGTGTGTGATCATGATGGGTCCTTTTTATGTACAGTCTGTCTATGTGTGTGATCATGATGGGTCCTTTTTATGTACAGTCTGTCTATGTGTGTGATCATGATGGGTCCTGTTTATGTACAGTCTGTCTATGTGTGTGATCGGTCCCTATAACCAACATGAACTAAGCTGGTCGCTCCATTTTATTTATAGCTCGCTTATCTACATTCAAGATCAACTGAAAGGGGAGAGAATGATGAATCCAACAGTGTCAAGCTAATTACAATTGGAAATCCACAACTGACTATGAGTAATGAGCAAGTGGAATTCCCATGAGTCTGTTGGAGGACATTCTCTACTGAGCGCGGCATCAAGATCCACAGAACGAAAAAAAGCCTGTAAGAAGACTCTAATGAACGAACAGCAGCATCTTGCGCCAGCAGCCAAGACGTCGGAAAACCAAGGCCACAAAGCATGGTCTGGAACTTTCTACCCGACTCGCTCGTACCCTGAGTTGAGTTTGCTACGGGCTCAGTTGGGAAGACTGGGACCACACAGTCGAGTTACATCCACTTAATGGATGCGTGTCTGAGAGTGTTGCTCAAATGTCCAGACCAACACTGCAGGTGTCTGTATCTCTTGCGCCTGGTTGACATCGGGATATATATTATGAAAGTAAGCGTAGAGTACAACCGTGCAGTCCCAGACCGGAATGGAAATCCGTGGCATCATCTTCATCATCCTCATTCTCATCGATCAGCATTTAAAAAGGGTATCAAATTCTGTGGCCCTTCATGCCCTGCTCTCATGGTGACCTCATTTTCCACGTCCACGGCCTTGGTTTGATTTCGTCCAGGTCTCCGGTATCGGCAAATTCGTGGGGACTGTCGTTGGACGGACGTGGTGGGTCTTCCGGAGGGAGAGCTAACGACCACACAATTATTGTCGCCAGAAGGGGGCTTAGTAGGTGGTGTCTTGTGCATGCTGGATCAGAACAGGCACCACTGAACACCACCGAAGTGACTCGGCGGCAGTGCAGTGTTGACTGCTGCTTGTGGATTGCCGGTGCCTGGGCTTTGAGGGGCCGGGCCGAGCTGTGGCTGTGGACGGGGTGTCGGAATGAGCGACATGGGTGCAATGCCACTGAGGTGGCACAGAAGATGGGACAGCAAAAAAAAAAAAAGAAAAAAAAAAAAAGCATGATCTGGAAGAGCTGTGAGGTTAAGAGCAAGGAAGTGGGTGTAGTGGATGACTGGGAGTGCATAGCAGACGCTCCAGAACAGGAAACCCGCCCAGAGATCATCAAGTGTGGCACGAGAGCGGATATTGTTTGTACTGAGCTTTGATTGATCTAACTGTGCAATATATGAAGGCAAACAGAACAATAAAAAAGGGAGCAAACAGAGCAAGCTAACATATAGCAGACTACAAGGCATGGCAGCTGGCCAGCATGTAGCAGACTGCAAGGCATGTAGCAGACTACAAGACATGGCAGTTGGCCAGCATGTAGCAGACTACAAGGCATGGCAGTTGGCCAGCATGTAGCAGACTACAAGGCATGTAGCAGACTGCAAGGCATGGCAGTTGGCCAGCATGTAGCAGACTACAAGGCATGTAGCAGACTACAAGGCATGGCAGTTGGCCAACATGTAGCAGACTACAAGTCATGACAGTAGGCTAGCATGTAGCAGACTACAAGACATGGCAGTTGGCCAGCATGTAGCAGACTACAAGACATGGCAGCAGGCTAGCATGTAGCAGACTACAAGACATGGCAGTAGGCTAGCATGTAGCAGACTACAAGACATGGCAGTTGGCCAGCATGTAGCAGACTACAAGACATGGCAGTTGGCCAGCATGTAGCAGACTACAAGACATGGCAGTTGGCCAGCATGTAGCAGACTACAAGACATGGCAGTTGGCCAGCATGTAGCAGACTGCAAGGCATGTAGCAGACTACAAGACATGTAGCAGACTACAAGGCATGTAGCAGACTACAAGACATGGCAGTTGGCCAGCATGTAGCAGACTACAAGACATGGCAGTTGGCCAGCATGTAGCAGACTACAAGACATGGCAGTTGGCCGGCATGTAGCAGACTACAAGACAAAGCAGTTGGCCGGCATGTAGCAGACTACAAGGCATATAGCAGACTACAAGACATGGCAGATGGCCAGCATGTAGCAGACTACAAGACATGGCAGTTGGCCGGCATGTAGCAGACTACAAGACATGGCAGTTGGCCGGCATGTAGCAGACTACAAGACATGGCAGTTGGCCAGCATGTAGCAGACTGCAAGGCATTAGCAGACTACAAGACATGTAGCAGACTACAAGGCATGGCAGTTGGCCAGCATGTAGCAGACTGCAAGGCATGTAGCAGACTACAAGGCATGGCAGTTGGCCAGCATGTAGCAGACTGCAAGGCATGTAGCAGACTGCAAGGCATGTAGCAGACTACAAGACATGGCAGTTGGCCAACATGTAGCAGACTACAAGACATGGCAGTTGGCTAGCATGTAGCAGACTGCAAGGCATGGCAGTTGGCCAGCATGTAGCAGACTGCAAGGCATGTAGCAGACTGCAAGGCATGTAGCAGACTACAAGGCATGGCAGTTGGCCAGCAGCAGACTGCAAGGCATGTAGCAGACTACAAGGCATGTAGCAGACTGCAAGGCATGTAGCAGACTGCAAGGCATGGCAGCTGGCCAGCAGCTGCAGGGAAGCGGGCTTCCAGCCCCAATCCTCACCATGGTAGAAAAGAAAAAGCAATGTGAAAGCAGGCGGAAATTGAAACACGATTGAAGGAAAAGGAATCGGTGTGCCCCCAAAACGAACCATAAACAAAGGACAACACAAGCGCTGCGCGTTTCGATCTCTTTGGTCTTCAGGCAAGACAAACATCCACGTCCATTTTGCGCCCCATTTGAGAAGACGAGGGACTTGTCTGTTCGTCCTTTGTTTTCATTGTCTTGAATGTTGTTTGTCTTGTCTGAAGAAGAACAAAGAGTTCACAACGCTTAATGTTTGTTCTGTAATTTGTTTATTCTTCCATTTGGTGGCACAGAAATTCCTTTCTTTTGAATGTTAGACAAGGGGATTCAGTGTGTAGGCTCACCAACCTATGATCTCATAAAACAGGTAAGGATTTCTGGTGATAAGTGGATTTAAACCCTAAAGGTAATATCTGGAAAGAGAGGGGTTAGTTACCGCCAAGGACACAGGCAAACAGAGTACAGGACAAGACACATGTTTGTCTATGTCCTTGGCGGTAACTAACCCCCTTTCTTTCCAAATTTTGCTTCATTTTCCGCCGTCAGTCACTTCGTTTTGAAACTAAAGGTGACAGTACCAGCTGGATCTGGTCGAGGAGGAACAAAAGTGAACGTCATAAAGATCGAACTTCCCAACTTCGATCATATGTCCGATAGCGATGTGAGTAGGACATCCGTCTGAAGCGGCGCTGACACAATAAGACGCCCACCTCTCCAAAAGTTGCTGGTTCGAATCCTGGCAACATCAAGAACAAAAAGGCAGCAGAAGGTATGGATATGGATGAGGCCCGGGTTCATTGGAGTATATGGAGTCTGGGGACAAAACACTTGTCTGACTGAGCTTTCGTCTGTGTAGACTTTCTGCTGTCGAGCTCTGCCCAGGATGTCTTCGCACTATGTCCATAATGTGTCCCTTTCATGCATGGCCCATACAGGTCTGTTCATAGCAGGTCTCTCTGATGCAGTGTTTGAGTCTGTGCTCATCATTTCAGACTTTCTGTGCTCATCATTTCAGACTCTGAATTTCAGTGGTGTGTGTGTTAAACCAGGGCAGGTCACTCTGCCTAGGACACAGGGATGGGGGTGGGGGTGGGTGGGCGTTCCAATTTCTTTCGAGAGATCTACAATGGCCAAAACATTACTTAGAAAGCGAGAGCGAGCGGGGGAAGAAGGGGAGTGGGGGGTGGGAGGGTGGGAGGGTGCGGGAGCGGAAGATGGTATCGTGGTGGCACTAAATTTTATGAAGCGGGCGAGAGAGGGGTTGAGGGTGGCGTGGGGATGGGGTGGGGGCGACGGGCATGGGTGGTGGTGTTTGGGGCCAGGCAATCCGTTTATGTTTACACAATATGTGCAAACGACATGTTTCTCTGACCATTTTTGTCGTTGCTGCTTGTTACCCCTCCCCCCCCCTCTTCTCTCCATCACCCCCCCCCCAGCCCGTCCCCCTCCCCCTATCCCCGAATGTACTCTTTTAAAAGACGCATTCAGAATACCCCCCCCCCCCCCCTTTTGTTTTCTTTTGTTTGCTAAACTGAGCCAGAGAGATAGGGGTTGGGGTGAAAAGTGAGAAATTGAGGGGGAAGAGAGGGCCGGGTGGGGGCAGGTGTGTCTGGCAGTGCTGGCAGTGTGCCAGGTGCTGACCAGATCTGTAGTCAGTGATGGCGGTGTGCCAGGTGATGACCAGATCTGTGGTCAGTGATGGCCAGGTGATGACCAGATCTGTAGTCAGTGATGGCCAGGTGCTGACCAGATCTGTGGTCAGTGATGGTGGTGTGCCAGATGATGACCAAATCTGTGGTCAGTGATGGCGGTGTGTCAGGTGATGACCAGATCTGTAGTCAGTGATGGCCAGGTGATGACCAGATCTGTGGTCAGTGATGGTGGTGTGTCAGGTGATGTCCAGATCTGTGGTCAGTGATGGCGGTGTGTCAGGTGATGTCCAGATCTGTAGTCAGTGATGGTGGTGTGCCATGTGATGACCAGATCTGTGGTCAGTGATGGTGGTGTGCCATGTGATGTCCAGATCTGTAGTCAGTGATGGTGGTGTGCCAGGTGCTGACCAGATCTGTAGTCAGTGATGGTGGTGTGCCATGTGATGACCAGATCTGTGGTCAGTGATGGCGGTGTGTCAGGTGATGTCCAGATCTGTAGTCAGTGATGGTGGTGTGCCAGGTGATGACAGATCTGTAGTCAGTGATGGTGGTGTGCCATGTGATGTCCAGATCTGTGGTCAGTGATGGTGGTGTGCCAGGTGATGACAGATCTGTGGTCAGTGATGGTGGTGTGCCATGTGATGACCAGATCTGTGGTCAGTGATGGCGGTGTGTCAGGTGATGACCAGATCTGTGGTCAGTGATGGCCAGGTGATGACCAGATCTGTGGTCAGTGATGGCGGTATGCCAGGTGCTGACAGATCTGTGGTCAGTGATGGCCAGGTGCTGACAGATCTGTGGTCAGTGATGGCCAGGTGATGACCAGATGTGTGGTCAGTGATGGCCAGGTGATGACCAGATCTGTGGTCAGTGATGGTGGTGTGCCAGGTGCTGACCAGATCTGTGGTCAGTTATGGCGGTGAGTCAGGTGATGACAGATCTGTGGTCAGTGATGGTGGTGTGTCAGGTGATGACAGATCTGTGGTCAGTGATGGCCAGGTGATGACCAGATCTGTGGTCAGTGATGGTGGTGTGCCAGGTGATGACAGATTGTTACGGATGGAATGCGTAGTGTCTGCAGGTGTCTGACTGACTCTCACTCAGAAATTACGGATGCATGCACGACTTTTCCAATGCACATACACACACCCACTCACCCGAACATTGACAGCCAGGCAACAGAACAACACTTTTTTTTGTTTTGTGCTGCCCGAGCCATCAGACAAACATATATAATAAATGCAAGAACATTAATAGGTCGGCATGCCAACCATAAGGCGTACACACACACACACACACACACACACACACACACACACACATATATATATATATATATATATAATCAAGAAGTCGTCCACTCAATGTCTTCCCTTCTTTTATTTTCAAATTTTCGCCTTTTTTCAAGGCTTCATCAGGAATCTGTATTATCGGAAAAAACAAGAAACACCATCAGAATCCCAAAAGTAAAGACAAAATCAGTTTACATACTTGTATCTATATCACACACACACACACACACACACACACACACACACACACATGGATACATATATATATATATATATATATATATATACATATATACATACATATATATATACACACACACACATATACATACACACGCACATACATACACATATATACACACATATACACACATACATAAATTTCCAAAAATTCTAACCATTGTAGAGGTAATGAAACCCCATTCCTATCCAGTATGGTAAACCGCTTTACTTAATTTAAAACATGATATCATAAAACATTATTACCAACTTAAAATACATGGGAAGCGAGGGGCTCAAAAGGAAATGTAATATGCGGAAAGAATGTAACAGTGGACAGGTGAAGCAAATAGGAGTGAGGACGAGGTAGAAGAAGAAGGGACAATGAGAGAGTGAGTGGGAGCAAGACAGAGGAAAAGGGGGGACAGACAGAGAGTGAGCAAAAGAGGAAAGAGGGAGGGGCGGGGGGAGAAACGGGCAGAGAGAGCAAAGAAAAAGAAAGGGAGGGGGGTGGGGGGGGGGGGGGAAGAAAGAAGAGAAAGAGAGAGAGAGAAAAAGAGCGAGAGAAACAGAAAAGAAATACCGAGAGAGAGAGAGAGAGAGAGAGAGAGAGAGAGAGAGAGAGAGAGAGAGAGAGAGAGAGAGAGAGAGGAAAAGCCAAAATAAGAATGAGGAAAACAAACACTTACATTATTTACTTTTCTTCAGCTGCTTACACTCTTGACCAAAGGAAGAAGTGTACACAGGCAAAGCAATATGGGCGATGAATAATAGTGGTCCTGAACTCCAATTCACTCTAAAAAAAAAAAAAATTATATATGTGTGTATATATGTGCATGTATGTGAGTGTATGTATATGTGTGTATATATATATATATATATATATATATATATACATATATGTATCCGTGTGTGTGTGTGTGTGTGTGTGTGTGTGTGTGATAGACATAGATACAAGTATGTAAACTGATTTTGTCTTTACTTTTGGGATTCTGATGGTGTTCCTTGTCTTTTCCGATAATGCAGATTCCTGATGAAGCCTTGAAAAAAGGCGAAAATTTGAAAATAAAAGAAGGGAAGACATTGAGTGGACGACTTCTTGATTTTATATTGATCCAGTAATGGTTTTATCGTCCAGACTCTTTCAGCTGCTGGGAGCAGTGCCATTTTTAGCGTTGGGTTTTCTTTTTTACCTATATATATATATATATATATTACTACTTCAGGTACGCCAAACAGGGCGCACGACACAAAATATATCTATATGTAATAGGTCATCTGTTGGCGCTGCTGGTTCCAACGTCGACGTAGACGATGATGACGACGAGACGATGACGACGACGAGACGATGAAGACGACGACTACAGCGTCAAGTCAAGTCCGACACAGGACTTACAGAACTTCAGAGCTGTGGCTCAAAAAAACACTACCACACTCACGTCGTCTCTGCCAACGATAGGGCGACAGTCTCACACAGGAGCTGTGGCTCACACACAAACACGGAACACAGCGACGGCCTAGCCAACAGGTCGCTGGTTCAAAAACTCGGGAGCGGCGCTCTGGCTTGGCAGCAGCGGTGTCTCCAGCCCAACTGGCTCAGCGGGTAGTCAGTCCCGGGCGCAGTGGCAGGTAGGGTGGTTGTCGGCACTCAGGCCGGCCTCTCAACACCGACACAGGGCGGAGAACAAGGGGGGTAGACACAGCTACGGCCCTGACCCTCAGTAAATGGCAACCAGTGCCCCTCAGTCCAGGGAACACTTCTACCTGGGGGAAACTGATTAACTACCTTGATTATCATGGCTACTATTCATTACAATCACGACTACATTCATATTCATTAGCCACATCCTATTTCACTAGAACTTGAGACAAACATCAGCATATTCTTTCTTCAACACTGCAACATTCCCTTTTCCGGAATCATAACACTACAACATTCCCTTTCCGGAATCATAACGCTACACAGGAAAGGATTTCCATATAAACCTTTCAGAATCTAGTTTGCCAAATCGGGGAAAGGATTTCCACCTATACCCTCTTCAATAAACCATGAATACAATCATTACACACAATTAATGATTACTTTCCATCAAACTATGAGTGTCTTTCGTCATGTCACAAATGTTCATTTCTTCTTCTTGTAACACGACAAGAATGTTCATTTCATTTCATATAATCACCAGATTTTAAAAGGTTTCTTTTTTCAAACGATTCATCTACTTCAGTATATGCAAGGGAAAGATTTCCACAACACTCTTGTTTACCAACATACAATTATTCAATATTCATATCAAGAGTGAGTTAAATACTCATCCACATCAAAAATCAAAACAGCATATATAGTCTATGTCGCACACTTTGGGAGCTTATTATCCATAGCATCAAAACTCTCCCTCTTCTCGCAAACCACATCAAACCTTTTTGTTCTTCATGAAGTTCATAGCTAGTTAAGTCACAGAATAAGCAAAATCTTTTTTTTTCTTCTGAAGACCACTTCCTTTAACACTCACTTCATCTATTCATGTTTTCCGAAACAATTTCGTTTTGTTACCCTATCAAGTCATAGGATAACAAAACACAGCAAATACTTTTCTTTTTTAAACAAAACCTTCACAGTGCGCTGAGGAAGTTTCAGTCACTCCTAAACGGGAATACGGTTTCGGTTTGCTAATAAATAAACATTGTGGTGATAAATACCTGACTGCCACAAAAAACGGATGGAGTCCCTCTTTGGCCTTCTGGACAATTGCGTTGCCGGAATCACTGCAGAGACTGCCTAACCGGTTCAGCTCACCCGGCTTTAACAGTGCGCAGGTGAGCAGCAGTCAGGTAAACTTTTCAACCGACTTCCGGACGACTAGCTTCCGGTTAGTCCGGTTGCATAAACATTTGTGACTGGACGGGAAACAGTCCGTCACACAGATCTGTGGTCAGTGATGGCCAGGCGATGACCAGATCTGTGGTCAGTGATGGCCAGGTGATGACAGATCTGTGGTCAGTGATGGCGGTGTGCCAGGTGATGACAGATCTGTGGTCAGTGATGGCGGTGTGCCAGGTGATGACAGATCTGTGGTCAGTGATGGCGGTGTGTCAGGTGATGACCAGATCTGTGGTCAGTGATGGCGGTGTGCCAGGTGATGACAGATCTGTGGTCAGTGATGGCGGTGTGCCAGGTGATGACAGATCTGTGGTCAGTGATGGCGGTGTGCCAGGTGATGACAGATCTGTGGTCAGTGATGGCGGTGTGCCAGGTGATGACAGATCTGTGGTCAGTGATGGCGGTGTGTCAGGTGATGACCAGATCTGTGGTCAGTGATGGCGGTGTGCCAGGTGATGACAGATCTGTGGTCAGTGATGGCGGTGTGCCAGGTGATGACAGATCTGTGGTCAGTGATGGCCAGGTGATGACAGATCTGTGGTCAGTGATGGCGGTGTGCCAGGTGATGATCAGATCTGTGGTCAGTGATGGCGGTGTGCCAGGTGATGACAGATCTGTGGTCAGTGATGGCCAGGTGATGACAGATCTGTGGTCAGTGATGGCGGTGTGCCAGGTGATGACCAGATCTGTGGTCAGTGATAGAGGTGTGCCAGGTGATGATAGATCTGTGGTCAGTGATGGCCAGGTGATGACAGATCTGTGGTCAGTGATGGCCAGGTGATGACAGATCTGTGGTCAGTGATGGCCAGGTGATGACCAGATCTGTGGTCAGTGATGGCGGTGTGTCAGGTGATGATCTGTGGTCAGTGATGGCCAGGTGATGACCCGATCTGTAGTCAGTGATGGCGGTGTGTCAGGTGATGATCTGTGGTCAGTGATGGCCAGGTGATGACCAGATCTGTGGTCAGTGATGGCGGTGTGTCAGGTGATGACAGATCTGTGGTCAGTGATGGCCAGATGATGACCAGATCTGTGGTCAGTGATGGCGGTGTGTCAAGTGATGACAGATCTGTGGTCAGTGATGGCCAGGTGATGACCAGATCTGTGGTCAGTGATGGCCAGGTGATGACCAGATCTGTGGTCAGTGATAGCGGTGTGCCAGGTGATGACAGATCTGTGGTCAGTGATGACGGTGTGTCAGGTGATGACAGATCTGTGGTCAGTGATGGCCAGGTGATGACCAGATCTGTGGTCAGTGATGGCCAGGTGATGACCAGATCTGTGGTCAGTGATGGCGGTGTGCCAGGTGATGACAGATCTGTGGTCAGTGATGACGGTGTGCCAGGTGATGACAGATCTGTGGTCAGTGATGGCCAGGTGATGACAGATCTGTGGTCAGTGATGGCCAGGTGATGACCAGATCTGTGGTCAGTGATGACCAGGTGATGACCAGGTCTGTGGTCAGTGATGACGGTGTGCCAGGTGATGACAGATCTGTGGTCAGTGATGGCCAGGTGATGACAGATCTGTGGTCAGTGATGGCCAGGTGATGACCAGATCTGTGGTCAGTGATGGCCAGGTGATGACCAGGTCTGTGGTCAGTGATGGTGGTGTGCCAGGTGATGATCTGTGGTCAGTGGTGGCCAGGTGTTGACAGATCTGTAGTCAGTGATGGCCAGGTGATGACAGATCTGTGGTCAGTGATGGCGGTGTGTCAGGTGATGACCAGATCTGTGGTCAGTGATGGCGGTGTGTCAGGTGATGACCAGATCTGTGGTCAGTGATGGCGGTGTGTCAGGTGATGACCAGATCTGTGGTCAGTGATGGCGGTGTGTCAGGTGATGACCAGATCTGTGGTCAGTGATGGCGGTGTGTCAGGTGATGACCAGATCTGTGGTCAGTGATGGCGGTGTGTCAGGTGATGACCAGATCTGTGGTCAGTGATGGCGGTGTGTCAGGTGATGACCAGATCTGTGGTTAGTGATGGCCAGGTAATGACCAGATCTGTGGTCAGTGATGGCGGTGTGCCAGGTGATGACAGATCTGTGGTCAGTGATGGCGGTGTGTCAGGTGATGACAGATCTGTGGTCAGTGATGACGGTGTGCCAGGTGATGACAGATCTGTGGTCAGTGATGGTGGTGTGCCAGGTGATGACAGATCTGTGGTCAGTGATGGCGGTGTGTCAGGTGATGACCAGATCTGTGGTCAGTGATGGCCAGGTGATGACCAGATCTGTGGTCAGTGATGGCAGTGTGTCAGGTGATGATCAGATCTGTGGTCAGTGATGGCGGTGTGCCAGGTGATGACCAGATCTGTGGTCAGTGATGACAGCAGGGGGTGTGAGCGAAGGCAGCGTCCACTTCAGCCCTGACATGTAGGCTGAGGTCAGCATGGAACCCCCATAGCATCATCTCCATCATCTGTATCATCTTCATCATCTCCATCATCTTCATCATCTCCATCATCTCCATCATCTCCATCATCTTCATGATCTTCATCGCCTTCTTCATCTCCATCATCTTCACCATCTTCACCATCTTCATCATCTTCATCATCTCCATCATCTTCTTCATCTCCATCATCTTCTTCATCTCCATCATCTACATCATCTTCTTCATCTCC
This sequence comes from Conus canariensis, assembly GCA_033310375.1. Classification (NCBI taxonomy): domain Eukaryota; kingdom Metazoa; phylum Mollusca; class Gastropoda; order Neogastropoda; family Conidae; genus Conus; species Conus canariensis. The sequence goes on from CM065741.1 coordinate 23,024,948, forward strand.
ATCATCTCCACCGTCTTCATCATCTTCATCATCTTCACCATCTCCATCATCTTCACCATCTTCACCATCTTCATCATCTCCATCATCTTCATCATCTCGATCGTCTCCATCATCTTTATCATCTTTATCATCTCCATCATCTTTATCATCTTCTTCATCTCCACCATCTCCATCATCTTTATCATCTTCATCATCTTCATCATCTCCATCATCTGGATCATCTCCATCATCTCCATCATCTTCACCATCTTCACCATCTGCATCATCTCCATCATCTCCATCATCTTCATCATCTCCATCATCTTCACCATCTTCACAATCTTCATCATCTTTATCATCTTTATCATCTTCATCATCATCATCTTTCTCATCTTCATCATCTTTATCATCTTCATCATCTTCATCATCTCGATCATCTCCATCATCTCCATCATCTTCATCATCTTCTTCATCTCCATCATCTCCATCATCTTCTTCATCTCCATCATCTTGTTCATCTCCATCATCTCCATCATCTTCACCATCTTCATCATCTTCATCATCTCCATCATCTTCTTCATCTCCATCATCTTCACCATCTTCACCATCTTCATCATCTTCATCATCTTTATCATCTTCATCATCTTCATCATCTTTATCATCTTCATCATCTTTATCATTTTCATCATCTTCTTTGATCCTTATTAAGCTCTCCCCCATTCTCTCTCCCTCCCTCATTAAGAACCCTCTCTCCCTCCCTACCTCCCACCTCACCCCCTTCTCTTCCTCTCCAAATTACGTATCCCCCGCAGCCTTGCTCTCGTGATTACCTTCGTTTCGAGTTTTTCTCTCTCCTCCAAATCACTCCCGTGGTGACATGTGTGGTATTTTTGCAGTCGGCAAGTCCATGGGAAATGTCGTTACATGGACGTGGTGGTGGTGCCCTCCGGAGGTGGAGGATGGGGATGGAGGGGGGGGGGGAGGGGGGGGCTTGAGGAGAGAGGGTGTCGTTGTGGAGAGTGGGCATGAGGGGAGTGGTGGTGGTAACTCCCGCTGATTCCGTGACGAAGCAATTACTGTCTTTGTAGGGGACTTCCTAGGAGGTGCATGCGTACGGTAGATTAGCCCCAGAACGAGCACAGAAGTGCGGTGTCTTCGCTGGTGGGTTGCCCCATGAGGTTCTGGTACTCTCCCATCGGGCTGCCAGTGCTGAGGACGCAACGGAACCGACCTGGGTGTGGGTGTGGAAGTGTGGGAATGACTAGTTGGGGGATGATGGTGATGGGACATGGACAATGCCACAGCGGGAGATGGGCAGACCAAGAGAAATCTTTTCACTTGTCAAGCTTTCACTGCATGCGCCTTTAATATTTATTCGTTTTTTGTTTGTGTGTCCACAGTATTTTGTCAGTGTGGAAGTTTAAAGGGAGCCTGAACACTTAACTTTCGACAGTCCTCCTACTTCCTCTTGTATTTTACAGATTATTCGACGACGATGCTCAGTCGAAATTTTATTTTACATTTTGAACACACACACACACACACACACACACACACACACACACACACACACACACACACACACACACTATTTTTCATTATGTACCTACCTATTTGTGTCCCTTTTTTGTTTTAAGAAACGACAGCACTTGCATTTTGTATTACTTTTTCTTATCCTTGTTTTTCCCCCTTTCTTTCCTTCTCTCTGTCTTCTCGTTTCTTCCGTTTGTTTTTCTTTCATTTATTTTCCCTTTCTTTCCTGCTTTCTCTGTCTCCTTCTTTATTGTGTTTCGGATTTGTAATAAATAGATTTCTTCGCTGCCCTCGTCCGCTCCGTCTGCATCCTCTTAAAATAGCAATTACACCAGGCAACGTGGTGAAGTGGTTAGCGTCGCGAACTCCCGGCTGGGAGGTCATGGTTCGATTCCCATCCGACCCGTTTGGGATTTTTTTTGCCTCGACTTGCTCGTACCCAGAGTGAGTTTGCCACGGGCTCAGTTCGGAAGACTGGGACCACACAGTTGAGTTTCATCCACTTAGTGGATGCGTCTTTGAGTGTGTTGCTCAAATTTTCTGACCAGCACTGCAGATGTCTGTATCTCTCGGGCCTGGTTGATGCTGGGATATATCATGAAAGTAAGCGTAGAGTACAGCCCTGTCATGCAGTCTCAGACTGGAATGGAAATCCGTAGCATAATCTCCATCATCCTCATTTTTCATCGATCAACATTTAAAAAAGTCTCAAATCTGTGGCCCTTCATGCCCTGCTCTCATGGTGACCTCAGTTTCGATGTCCTATACGCATATATGGTCTTGGTTTGATTCTGTAGGGGTCACCGGGGGTCACCGGTATCGGCAAATTCATGGGGGCAGTCGTCGGACGGACATGGTGGCGCCCTCTGAAAAGAGAGAGCTCACTCACGCCGGCTTCGCAACTAAGCAATTATTGTCGTCAGTAGGGGGCTTAGTAGGTGGTGTCCTGCGTATATTGGATCAGAACAGGCGCCACTGAACACCACCGAAGTGACTCGGCAGCAGTGCAGTGTCTCCTCCGGTGGGTTGCCGCGTGGCGACTTATCACTGGCTGCTCCCTGTGGATTGCCGTGCCGGGGCATTGACGGCCAGGCCGGGTTTTAAGGACTTTTTGATTTTTCCTTTTTTCTCCCGAAAAATTTTTTTTCCCCGGGGCCTTTTGATTTTTTATTGAAAAACAAACCCCACCCCCAAAAACCCCAAAAAAAAAAAAACCCCCCTTTTTCTTTTTACATATTTTTTTTTTTGGCCCTTCATTTTTTTCCTTTTTACCTTTTTTTTCCCTTCCTATTTGGTCTTGGTTTTTTTGGGGGTCCCCCCTTTGTTCGGGTCCCCTCCCGGGGGCCCCTTTGAAAAAAAACTCCCCGCCCCGCCCAAAATTTTTCTCTTAAGGTTTCCGGAAGGGCCCCGGGGATGAAACCCCAAATCCCTGGAGGCCATTTCCCCCCTCCCCGGGGGGTTTTTTCCCCCGTCCCGGGGTTGCCCGGGCTTTGGGGCGGCCGGGGGGGGTTTAAAAGGGGGGGGGCGCCAGGGGCCCCGAAGATGGGACCTAAAAAAAAAAAAGGGAAAATTATTGAATTTTTTTTTTTTCCCCTTCCTTTTCTTTTTTCCCTTTTTGGGAAATTCTTTTTCCCTCTCATTTTTTCCTTTCTTTTTTTTCACCCCCCCTTCTCCTCTCCCCTTTTCCTCTTTTCTTTTTTTTTCCCTTTTCTTTTTTTTTTTTCCCCCCCCCGTCCCTTTCCCCTTTTTTGGGTTTCGGGGTTTTTTTGGCTTTTAAAAAGGGTTTTTTCTTCCCTTTTTGTTTTTTGGGGTTTTGGGGTTTTTTTTTTGGGGGGGTTTTTTTTTTAACAGTTTTGAGACGTTTTTTTTTTAGTTGGAAAATATACGGGGGGAAAATTCTTCCAAAAAAACCCGTTTAGGATTTTTTTTTGGGGGGTTTTCCTGCCCTTTTCCCCCCCCCCCCCCACCCCCCCCTTTTTTTTTTCTTCTCTTCTTTCTCTTTTCCTTTTTCCCCTTCTTTTTTTTTTTCCCTTGTTCCCCCCCAAAAAAAACCCCCTTTTTCTTTTTCCCCCCCCCCAAAAAACTCCAATTTAAAACTTCCTTCTGTTTTTTTTTTGGGGTTTTTTTTTTATTTTTTTCAAAATTAAAAAAAAGCCCTTTGGGGATGTTTTTTATTTTTTGTTTTGAAATTTTTTTAATTTTTATGAAAAATTTATGGGCTAGCTTTTTTGAAATAAATTTTTGGATTAATTTTCCTCCCCCCCCTTTTTTTTCTGCCCTACCCTCCCCTCCCTTCCCCAAAACCCTCTTCCCCCCCCCCCTCCCCCCCTCCCTCCCCAAAATTCTCCCCTCACCTCCCCCCCCCCCAACCCCTTTTTCCCCCCCCCCCCTTTTCCCTCTTTCCCCCCCCCCTTTTTTCCCCTCCCCCACCCCTTTTTCCCTTTTTTTTTCCCCCCCCCCCCCCATTCCCCCCCCCTTTCCCCAAACCCCCTTCCCTTTTTACCCCCTTTCCCCTTTTACCCCGTTTTAAATTTTCCCCCCCCCTTTTCTAAATTTTTTTTTCCCCTTTTTTCCCCCCCCAAAAATTTCCCCCCCAAAACCCCCCCCCACAAATTTCCCTTAAAACCCCCTTCCCCCCCCCAAAGTTTAACACCCCTTTAAAATTTTTCCCCCAAAATTTCCCCCCCTTTTCCCCCCCAAAACCCCTTTTTTTAAAATTAAACCCCCCCCCCCCTTTTTTCCCCCCAAAACCCCTCTTTTAAAAAAAAATTTTTTTGGGGGTTTTTTTTCCCCCCTTTTAAAAAATTTTTTAAAAATTTTAAAAAAATTTTAAATTTTACAATTTTAGTAAATTTTTAAATCCCCCCTAAATTTTTAAAAAATTTTAAATTCCCCCCCCCCCCCCAAAAATTTTAAAATTTTAAAAAATTTTTAAAAAAATTTTAAAACCCCTTTACAACCCTATTAAAAAAAATTTCCCCCCAAAAAATTTTTAAAAAATTTCCCCAAACCCCCCCCCTTTCCCCAAAAATTTTAAAAAATTTCCCCCCCTTAAAAATTTTTTAAATTTTCCCCAAAAACGCCCCCCCCCAAAAAAAATTTCCCCCCCTTTCCCCCCCCCCCCAATTTAAAAAAATTTTTAAAACCCCCCCTTTTTTTTTTCCCCCCCCCAAACCCCCCTTCCCCTTCCCCCCAACATTTTTAAAAAAAATTTAAAAAACCCCCCTCTAAAAAAATTTAAAAAGTTTAAAATCTTTAAAACCCCCTTAAAAAAAATTTTTTTTCCCCCCCTTTTTAAAAAAATTTTAAAAAAATTTTCCCCCCCCCAAAAAAAAAAATTTTTAAAAAAAATTTTTTAAAAAATTTTTAAAAAATTTTAAAATTTCCCCCCAAAAAATTTTTAAATTTTTAAATTTTTCCCCCCCCCAAATTTCCCCCCCCCCCCACACATTTTTCCCCAGATTTTCCCCAAATTTTTCCCCCAAAACCCCTTTTAAAAAATTTAAAAATTTTTAAAAAATTTTAAAATTTAAAAAATTTTTTCCCCCCAAAATTTTAAAAAAAAAAAAAAAATTTTTAAAAAAAATTTTAAAAAAAATTTTAAAAAATTTTAACAAGAAAAAAAAAAACCCCCTTAAAAAACCCCCTTAAAAACCCCCCCCCCCAATTTTAAATTTCCCCCCCCCAAACAATTCCCCCTAAAAACCCCCCCTTTAAACCCCCCTTTTTAAACCCTTTAAAAAAATTTTAAAAAAATTCTTCCCCCAAAAAAATTTTTAAAAACCCCCCCCCCAAAAAAAACCCCCCTTTAAACCCCCCCTTTTACAAAACTTTTTTAAATTTTAAAAACCCCCCCCCCCCCCCCTTTCCCTCCCCCCCAAAAACCCCCCCCCAAAAAATTTTTTAAAAAAAAAACCCCCCCCCAAAACCCCCCCCCAAACCCCCTTCCCCCCCCCCCAAAACCCCCCCCCAAAAAATTTTTTCCCCCCCCCCCCTTTAAAACCCCCCCCCAAAAACTTCCCCCCCCCCAAAAAATTTTTTCCCCCAAAACCCCTTTTTAAAAAAAAAAATTTTTTCCCCCAAAAACCCCTTTCCCCAAACCCTTCCAAAACCCCCCTCTAAAATTTTAAATTTTTAAACAAACCCTTTAACCCCCCCCTTTCCCCCAAAAAACCCTTTTAAAAAAACCCCCCCCCCCCCCAAATTTCCCCCCCCAAAAATTTTTTACAATTTTTAAAAAAAAACCCCCCCCAAACCCCCCCCCCCCCAAAAAATTTCCCCCCCCAAAAAAAAAAAATTTTAAAATTTTTTCCCCCCAAAACCCCCCCCCCAAAAAACCCCCCTTTTAAAAACCCCCCCCCTTTTTAAAAAAATTGAAAATTTTTAAACCCCCTTTTAAAAAATTTTCCCCCCAAAACCCTTTTAAAAAAACCCCCCCCCCCCCAACACCCCCCCTTCCCCCCAAACACCCCTTTTTTTTTACAAATTCCCCCCCCCCAAAAAATTTTAAATTTAATTTTTAAAAAAATTTTTAAAAAAAATTTTAAAAAAAACCCCCCCAAAAAAACCCCCCAACACCCCCCCCCCCCCCTTTTCCCCCAAAACCCCCCCTCCCCACAAAATTTTCCCCCAAAAAAAAAAAATTTCCCCCCCCCCCAAAAAAACCCCTTCCTCTCCCACCTCCTCCCTCCCCCCACCCCCCTCTCCCCCCACACACCCTCCCCTCTCCCAACTCCCTCTCCCTCCCCACACACCCTCTCCTCTCCCCACCATCCCTCCCTCCCCCCAAACCACCCTCTCCCCCCCCAAAACCCTCTCCTCCCCCCACACATCCCTCTCCCCCACACATCCCCCCTTCCCCACACCCCTCTCCCCCCCACATCCCTCCCCCCCCCCCCCAAAAACACCCTCTCCCCCCCCCCCCCCCCCCCCCCCCCCCCCCCTCTCCCACACATCCCTCTCCTCTCCCACCATCCCTCTCCCTCCCCACAAAACCCCTCCTCCCCCCACACATCCCTCCCCCCCCCCCAAACATCCCTCTCCTTCCCCAAAACCCCTTTCCCTCCCCCCACACCCTCTCCCTCCCAAAAACCCTTTCCCTCCCCCCACACATCCCTCTCCTTCCCCACCACCCCCTCCTCTCCCAAAAAACCCTCTCCTCCCCCCCCAACCCCTTTCCTCCCCCAAAACCATCCCTCCCCCCCCCCAAAACTCCCTCCCCCCCTTTTTTTCCACACCTTCCCTAAACCCAAAATTAAAATTTTTTTGGGGGGGGCCAGCCAAGGGGCAGGGGGTCCCCTCTTTTCAAACCCCCCCCCCCCCAAAAGACCCCCCCCCCCTCCTTCACCCCCTTTTCCCCCCCCCCTCCCCCTCCCTCCTTTTCCTCCTCTCTTCTTTTTTTTTTTCTTTTTTCTTCTCTTTTTTTCCTTTCCTCTTCCCCCCCCCCCCAAAAAACCCACCACACGAAACCCCCCAAAAAACCCCACACCCCCACCCCACACACACCCCCTCCCAAACCTCCCCCCCCCTTCGAAACGAGAAATTTGGGTTGGCCCCCCCGGGGGGGGGGAAAGGGCGGGGGCCGAAGTGTTGGGGGAAACTGACGACAAGGCGGTGGAGGCACTGTCCCCCGAGCCAAAACCCCGCCCCACATGCTTTCCCTACCGCACTGCTGCGCGCTGTAATGCGTCGGCCGCCGTGCCGTGCTGTGCCCTGCTGTGCTGGGCCGGACAAAGGAGGAGGGGGGAGGGGAAGGGGGGAGAGAGGGAAGGGGGGGGGAGCGGGGAAGGGGCCCCCGTGAGGCGAGTCGCGGGGCGGACTCGGGCGCCCCCGTTTTTTTGGGGGGAGGGTGGTGTGCCCTCGCTGTGCTGTGCGTGCTGTGCTGCGCTGTGCTGGCCGTGCTATGACGATGCTCGTGCCGGGCCGGGGCAAAATTTTCAAGCCCCGGTTAAATTTCCCGCCTTTATGTTTGGGGCTGGGATGTGTGATGTGGTTTGGGGACTGTGCGGTTGTTACCAAGTGTCATCTGGTGTCACACAGCTGGGTCTGCCCTCCCCGTCAGTCGCGGGCCGCTACAGGGGTTTCTTCATTTCCCCGTTTTCGCCTGTGTTTTGTGCACGTGCGACACGTCTGTGCGGCTTTTCTGTGACATCACCGGGCTGGGTGTTAGAGGTGTGGGGGCAGGGGGGGATTTTGCGGAGGGGGTGCAGAAAGGGGCGGGTGATGGGTGTCGTTTGGACGGCAGTATGGACCAGAAGTGCAAATCCTAGCGCCGCTGGGCAAGTTGACCACCACCCCCTTCTGATTGTGTGAGGATACGTGGTCAGCAGTGAGCGTCAACATCTGAGGAGAGCAGTTGACGACGGTATGTGTGTGTGTGTGTGTGTGTGTGTGTGTTCGTGCGTGTAAGCGTGCGTGCGCGCGCGCGCGCGCGCGCGTGTGTGTGTGTGTGTGTGTGCGGGCGCGCGCGCGCGATAAATAGAGAGAGAGAGAGAGAAGAGAGAGAGAGAGAGAGTGTTTGTGTGTGTGTGTGTTTTGTGTGTGTGTGTATGTGTGTGTGTGTGTGTGTGTGTGTGTGAGAGAGAGAGAGAGAGAGCGAGAGAGAGAGAGAGAAAGAAAGAGAGAGTGTGTAAGAGAGAGAGAGAGAGAGAGAGAGAGAGAGAGAGAGAGCGAGAGAGAGAAAGAGTGTGTGTGTAAGAGAGAGAGAGAGAGAGAGAGAGAGAGAGAGAGAGAGAGAGAGAGAGAGACAGACAGACAGACAGACAGACAGACACACACACACACACACACACACACACACACAGAAGAAGAGAGAGAGAGAGAGAGAGAGAGAGAGAGAGAGAGAGAGAAGAGAAGCGATAAAGGGAGGGTAAGAGTGTGGAAGATTAAAGATTCCAAGACTACCGCGAAAGAACAACTTGTCCCTAAAAGCTTTTGCTGTCAGGACGTCAAACTCAACCATGCCTGTGGGAGATTGACAGACATGACGAAACTCAACCATGCCTGTGGGAGATTTACAGACATGGCGAAACTCAACCATGCCTGTGGGAGATTGACAGACATGACGAAACTCAGCCATGCCTGTGGGAGATTGACAGACATGACGAAACTCAGCCATGCCTGTGGGAGATTGACAGACATGGCGAAACTCAACCATGCCTGTGGGAGATTGACAGACATGGCCATGCCTGTGGGAGATTGACAGACATGGCGAAACTCAACCATGCCTGTGGGAGATTGACAGACATGACCATGCCTGTGGGAGATTGACAGACATGGCCATGCCTGTGGGAGATTGACAGACATGGCGAAACTCAGCCATGCCTGTGGGAGATTGACAGACATGGCGAAACACAACCATGCCAGTGGGAGATTGACAGACATGGCCATGCCTGTGGGAGATTGACAGACATGGCGAAACACAACCATGCCTGTGGGAGATTGACAGACATGGCCATGCCAGTGGGAGATTGACAGACATGGCCATGCCTGTGGGAGATTGACAGACATGGCGAAACACAACCATGCCAGTGGGAGATTAACAGACATGGCGAGGCTGCGCATATACCAATTGTGGAATGTGAAAAAAAAACCCTCACTTATTCGTATGATTAGTAACATTCAGTTCTGTTGGCATATTTCATTCATTCATTGATTTATTGAGTGTAGTAGAGAGAGAGGGAGAGAGAGCGAGGAGAGAGAGAGAGAGAGAGAGAGAGAGAGAGAGAGAGAGAGAGAGAGAGAGAGAGAGTGTGTAGGAGGTTGACATACATAGCTATACTGTTCATAAGCCAGTTGTGAAATGTAGTATACAGAACACTTATTTGCACTATTAATGACACTCAGCTCCATTTGTCAATTTCACTCGTTCATCGATGCAGACTATTCAGTGTGTGTGTGTGTGTGTGTGTGTGTGTGTGTGTGTGTGTGTGAGAGAGAGAGAGAGAGGAGAGAGAGAGAGAGAGAGAGAGAGAGAGAGAGAGAGAGAGAGACGTGGCCACTCGCTCACGCGCGCGCGCGTGCCCGTGCATTTGCATGCGTTTACGAGAGTATGTACATGACTGCACGTGCGTATATGTTAGTCAATGTGAACTTTTTTTTTTCTTATTAACAAAACGTACCTCTAACCCACCTTCACACTGCGACAGGCTGACATGACCCCTGGTGGTGGGCTGGGCTATTAGCAGCATAAAGTGAACGGTAGGCAGGCGACATGTTTATGAGCGCACAACAGTTCATGTGTACAGCTGCTGTGTCCTCAGCTGGCCTGGCGAGTCAGTTGAATTGGTAACAGTCCACTTGGTCACCTTCAGGACCAGGCCACGCATGTGTGGATCACATGATCGGACTTTTCTCCATACCGCTCTCTTCTCTTGCTCACATACAGGCACCGCCCCCCCCCTCCTCTCTCTCCCCTCTCTCCTCTCCTCGTCCTCTTCACAGACAGACAGGCATACATACAGACAGACAGACACACGCACACGGACACATATACTCATACGTACACACACACACACACACACACACACACACACACACACACACACACACACACATACACTGCCCTCCCACTCACCCACATTACTAAGAATCACGTGACCGTTCTGTTCCTGCCGGTGCAAAAGTAGATAGGGCTAGAGGATGAAACCACTGGATAATCCACACCTGAATGTCTGTCCATGTCCATAATGACCAGTCATTTTGGTCACATGTGTGCATTTATTGCTACGCATCGACCTGCTGTTTTTTTTTTTTCAGTTCTAGTTCTTTTTCACTTATTGAAGTCAAGCTGACCACGGGGGGTGGGGGGGGGGGGGGGTTAGGGTTGTCAGCAACCTGAAAATATGTCCTATGCTGAACCACCAACCACCACCACCACCACCACCAAACCAGGGTACATGGGCAAGCTTTGAACATCCTTTTTGTTGGATGTCTCCATGTTTGTTCTGTGTGCTGTGTGTTGTCATTTCTGCTAGGCGGTTTGATGTCGTTTGGAGCAGCATTCGTTTGGAGTTATGGGCCTGTATTTATTTCATCATGGGAGCAAGAGTTACCCTACTTGTTTGTTACTGTTTACTGTTCCCTGCCTCATGTGAGCTTTCCTTTCAAACGAAACCAAATTGAACCAATCACTCCCATTGTTATTCTAAATCGCATTGTCTCCTACCCAGCAGCCTCGTTTTTTTTTGTTTTTTTATTCCACACCCATTTGCACTCAATGTGAGGAGATAAATGATTGTTCATTCTTCGTTTTCATTGTCTTGAGTGTTCTTTGTCTTGCCTGAAGAAGCCCATAGAGGTAAAAACGTGTTGTGTTCTAATTTTTCTTCTAAGTTTGTTTCAACAACAACCAAACAACAAAGAGAATGTTTGTGAACGTGAAACCAGTCAGCAAAAGAGTAGCTAAACTGTTGACATTCTTACGACTCATAAAGCTAGGCTGTGTGGGCTATCTTCTCAACCATTCCGCTCCATGTGTCGCCTCGCAGGTTAAGAAAGACTTAAAAAAGACATATGGGCAAATAGCGTCGAGTTGACAGCTACTGTCCACGTTGGAAAGAGTGAAGTATCAGGACTAGTCACCTGACTTTGAGCACTTTGTACAGGGTTCACTGTGAACGGGAGCAACGTCTCAAGGAGGCGGACGGACTTTCCCTTGATCTTTACAGAAAACTATACCCTCAACCACTGATGTCCCCAAGTTCTATGGCCTTCCTAAGGTGCACAAGAAAGACGTCCCTCTCCGTCCCATAGTCGCTTCCAGAGGTTCCCTCATGTATGAGACGGCGAGATTTGTGGCAGACATCCTGTTTCCTTTGGTTGGCACGACGGAACACCACATCACCAACAGTGCGGACTTGGTTCAGAAACTGGCAGACTACACCTTTTCTCTGACGAGTGCCTGGTATCGTATGATGTTTCGGCATCACCAGCGTTCCCGTCGAAGAAAGCATCCACATCATCAAAGCAAGACTCCAGGCTGATGACACTCTGCCCCAGCGTACTACGCTTTCCGCATCTGCATCTGCATCTGCGAGCTTCTGGCTTGCTGCCTCAACACCACCTACTTCACGTTTCAAGGCAACTTCTACCAGCAGACCGCAGAAGCGGCCATGGGCTTTCCAGTCAGCCCCATTGTAACCAACCTCTTCATGGAAGACTTCGAGGAGAAGGCCCTGGCATCTTACCGTTCTCCTCCACGCTAATGGGGCCACTACGTGGACGACACCATGACCATCCTCAAGAGGGAGCTGGTGGAAGACTTCACTAATCATTTGAACAGTCAACATCCTGCTATCAAATTCACTCATGAGATGGAGGAGAACAACTCGATTGCCATGCTAGACACACTCATTACACGGACAGAGGACAGCCTCTCCTTCAGTATGTACCGCAAACCTACCCACACTGACCAGTACCTGCAGTTTGAAAGCCACCAGCCACTGGAACACAAACTCGGAGTAATACGCACCCTCACCCATCGGGCCAACACCATCTGCTCTACTCAGGATGCCAAAGACCAGGAAATGGAACACCTCAAACTGGTTCTCACCATATCAGGCTGTGAGAAGTGGGCGTGGAACATCCCGGCTAGTTCACACCGCATCCTACCACCAAACAAGACCAAACATGTCACCATCCCCTATGTCCATGGTGTGACCGAAGCCTTGAGCAGGAAGATCAGGAAAACCAGCGTCTCCGTACACCTAAACCTATCAACACCATCCGCAGCATCTGGTTGCCCCCAAGGACAAAATTGACAAACTGCACAAGTCTGGAGTTATCTACCAAATAGACTGCCGTGACTGTGAAGAGAAATATGTCGGGGAAACTGAGAGAAACCTTCGAAAACGTTTGACAGAACACAAAAGGGAATCATCACCAGTAGGCGCCCACCTACACGCCCAGCAACATCAGTTCGAATATGACAACATCAGCGTTCTCGACCGTGACAACAGATGGTTTCAGCGTGGGGTGAAGTAGGCTATCCATATTGCCGCCAACAACCCCACACTCAACCGGGACCGGGGTAGACACACCTTGCCATCGGTGTACAACACCCTCATTGTTCAGTCACATGACCAGGGTTCGACCCGTGGTCGTGTGCACTGAACTCCAGTTCACTCAGTAGCAACACCACCGCTGATGAAGACGGTCGGAGGTCTGACGAAATCTCCAAGTAAGTGCTTATTTCTCAGCTGAGTGACCTGTTCAAATCCGGTAGTCGTTATGGGAGCAATTATGTTTCTAAAAAGAAAGAAACCTAAAGGATACACACTGGTAGCACACGTACTATTTTTACACTCACCCTCAACAGAATAAAGAAAATCGTAAATAAACTGAAACAAAAATAACACGGGAGAAACACGGGTTCCCTTGGTGGTAGGAATACCACAGACTTTGTGGAGGGTCTGTCTCTAGCTCATACCTAGGGTAGACGGTCCAGCATCATCAACCGGGTGACACTGACCAGCCTCAGTCAGGGAGGAAAGGCAACACCAGACAGGCCCTACCAATGGTGCTGTTTATCAAACAGACCTCGTGGTCCCCCATGTGCTGCCAGTGAAGCGTTTATAATTGAATCTTTATTCTTTTTTTCATTCCCACTGTGTTCCCTCCTGCTTTCCCCAATCCTTTGTTTTTCTCTACAGATCTTCGGCAAGTCGTTGTCTTCATGACGGAGAATCGTTGGCCTGCAATTGTTTTCCTTTTTTATTTCTTTGTTTTTACTCATACTGCTGATTTGTTCAGAAACTTGAGTTCACTCACATTTTCCCTTTCTTACATGCCCATTGTCCCTTCTACTCTAACCCTCTTCCCCCGTACGCATGTACTTACAAGGTACGTATACAAGTTTGCACAGAGAGAGAGAGAGAGAGAGAGAGAGAAGAGGAGAGAGAGAGAGGAGATTCATTGTATCATCTCTTCCACCTTTTATGTCTCTCTCCCCCCCCCCCCCACTAACCTTCTCTGCCCCCTCCCTTCCTCACCCTCTTCTCCAGCTTTTTATCTCTCACCCATCCTTTTCTCTTTCTGTCTCCCTCCCCGTCTTTCTCCCTTTCTTTCTCTCTGTACCCCTGTCTCCCTCCCCGTCTTTCTCCCTTTCTTTCTCTCTGTACCCCTGTCTCCCTCCCCGTCTTTCTCCCTTTCTTTCTCTCTGTACCCCTGTCTCCACCACCCGTCTCTCAGAGTATCTCTGCATCCTTCTATCTGTATGTCTGTTTCTCTTTCTCTTTCTCTCTCTCTCTCCCTCTCTCTCTCTCTCTCTCTCTCTCTCTCTCTCTCTCTGCGCGCACGCACCATCCCCAGCATCCTTCTTTCTTTTCTTCTTCTTCTTCCCTCTCTTTCTCCCACCTCCTCTCTCTTTCTCCCACCTCCCTCTTTCTCTCCTCTTCCTCCCCTCCTCTCTTTTCTCTCCGCCTCCTCTCTCTTTCTCCCACCTCCTCTCTCTTTCTCCCCACCTCCTCTCTTCTTTCTCCCACCTCCTCTTCTCCACTCCTCTTTTCTCCCACCTCCTCTTTCTCCCACCTCCTCTCTCTTTCTCCACCCCCTCCTCTCTCTCCCCTCTCTTTTCTCCCACCTCCTCTCTCTTTCTCCCACCTCCTCTCTCTTTCCCCTCCTCTCTTCCCCCTCCTCTTTCTTTCTCCCACCTCCTCTCTCTTTCTCCCCTACTCTCTTCTCCCCTCCTCCTCTTTTTCTCCCACCTCCTCTCTCTTCTCCACCCTCTCTCCCGCCTCCTCTCTTCTCCCTCTCTCTCTTTCTCCCACCCCTCCTCTCTCTCTTTCTCCCCCTCCTCTCTCTTTCTCTCCCGCCTCCCTCTCTCCTCTTTCTCCCGCCTCCTCTCTCTTTCTCCACTCTTCTTTTCCCACCTCCTCTCTCTTTCTCCCCCCCCTCTCCTTCTCGCCTCCTCTCTCTTTCTCCCACCTCCTCTCTCTTTCTCCCTCCCTCTCTCTTTCTCCCCCTCTCTCTTTCTCCCACCTCCTCTCTCTTTCCCACCTCCTCTTCTTTCCCCACTCCTCTTTTCTTCCCACCTCCTCTCTCTTTCTCCCCCTCCTCCTCTTTCCTCCCCCTCCTCTCTCTTTCTCCCACCTCCTCTCTCTTTCTCCCCCCCTCTCTCTCTCTCTTTCTCCCACCTCCTCTCTCTTTCTCCCCCTCCCTTTCTCCGCTCCTCTTTCTCCCGCCTCCTCTCTCTTTCTCCCGCCTCCTCTTCTTTCTCCCCCTCTCTTCTCCGCTCTCTCTCTCCCGCCACCTCCTCCTCTTTCTCCCGCCTCCTCTTTCTCCCACCTCCTCTCTCTTTCTCCCTCCTCCTCCCACCTCCTCTCTCTTTCTCCCGCCTCCTCTCTCTTTCTCCCACCTCCTCTCTTTCTCTCCCCCTCTCTTCTCTCTTTCTCCCCCTCCCCTTTCTCCCCCTCCTCTCTCTTTCTCCCCTCCTCTCCTCTTTCCTCCCGCCTCCTCTTTCTCCCTTCCTCTTCTCCCCCTCCTCTCTCTTTCTCCCACCTCCTCTCTTTCTCCGCCTCCTTCTTCTCCCACCTCTCCTCTTTCTCCCACCTCCTCTCTCTTTCTCCCGCCTCCTTCTTTCTCCCACTCCTCTCTCTTTCTCCCGCCTCCTCTTTCTCTTCCCACCCTCCTCTTCTCGCCTCCTCTTCTCCCGCCTCCTCTTTCTCCCCCCCCTCTCTTCTCCTCCTCTTTCTCCCCCTCCTCTCTCTTCTCCCCCTCCTCTTTCCCCCCTCTCTTTCTCCCCCTCCTCTCTTTCTCCCGCCTCCTCTTTCTCCCACCTCCTCTTCTTCCCTCTCTTCTTCTCCCCCTCCTCTTTCTCCCACCTCCTCTCTTCTCCCTTCCTTCTCCCACCTCTCTCTTCTCGTCTCTTTTCTCCCACCTCCTCTCTCTTCTCCCCCTCCTTCTTTCTCCCGCCTCCTCTCTCTTTCTCCCACCTCCTCTCTCTTTCTCCCCCTCCTCTTTCTTTCTCCCACCTCCTCTCTCTTTCTCCCACCTCCTCTCTCTTCTTCTCCCTCCTCCTCTTTCTCCCGCCTCCTCTCTCTTTCTCCCACGCTCCTCTTTCTCTCCACCTCCTCTCTTTCTCCCTCTTTTCTCCCCCTCCTCTCTCTTTCTCCCGCCTCCTCTTTCTCTCCCCCTCTTCTCCTCTCTTCTTCTCCCGCCTCCTCTTTCTCCCACCTCCTCTCTCTTTCTCCCCGCCTCCTCTTTCTTTCTTCCACCTCCTCTCTCTTTCTCCCGCCTCCTCTCTCTTTCTCCCACCTCCTCTCTCTTTCTCCCACCTCTTCTTTCTCCCTCCACCTCTCTCTTCTCCCTCCACCTCTCTCTTTATCCTGCCACCTCTTTCTCCCACCTCCTCTTTCTTTCTCCCACCTCTCTCTCTTTCCTTCTATCTCCCTCGCTTCCCTCCCTCTCTCTGCTCAGCTATGATCACTGCGTTTGTTTGGAATACTGGTACTGCCTGTACATAGTTATATAGCCATGTTGTAACTCTGTGTGTGTGTGTGTGTGTTGTGTGTGAGGGGACACGGGCGGTCGACTCGCTAGTCTTTCTTTGTGTCCATGTGTGCGTAGTTCAATCCTTTCTGTCTTTCCGCATGTCCCCGTTGACCCAGCAGGTTGGCACAGTCTGTGACAGCTCCCTGTCCTCGTGCAGTTCACCTGTCCGTTCAGCTAGGTGTTCTTGTTCGAATGTGACCATTGAGCAGAAGACCAGAGTCGAAGACTGGTAGATCTGTATAGGGCTTTCGGCCATCTTGCAAGCTGTTGCTATACTGGTCACCGTTCCGGCCTCTGTGCGGTTTGATTCCGTGTGGATGAAGTGTGCGCTGTGTAGCTCCCTTCGATCTCATTCTGTGTACTCTGTCTATCTCATTCTGTGTACTCTGTGTATCTCATTCTGTGTACTCTGTGTATATCATTCTGTGTACTCTGTGTATCTCATTCTGTGTACTCTGCGTATCTCATTCTGTGGACTCTGCGTATCTCATTCTGTGGACTCTGTGTATCTCATTCTGTGTACTCTGTGTATCTCATTCTGTGTACTCTGTGTATCTTATTCTGTGTACTCTGTGTATCTCATTCTGTGTACTCTGTGTATCTCATTCTGTGTACTGTGTCTATCTCATTCTGTGTACTGTGTCTATCTCATTCTGTGTACTCTGTGTATCTCATTCTGTGTACTGTGCTATCTATTCTGTGTACTGTGTCTATCTCATTCTGTGTACTCTGTGTATCTCATTCTGTGTACTGTGTCTATCTCATTCTGTGTACTCTGTGTATCTCATTCTGTGAACTATGTGTATCTCATTCTGTGTACTATGTGTATCTCATTCTGTGTACTCTGTGTATCTCATTCTGTGTACTGTGTCTATCTCATTCTGTGTACTGTGTCTATCTCATTCTGTGTACTATGTCTATCTCATTCTGTGTACTGTGTGTATCTCATTCTGTGTACTATGTGTATCTCATTCTGTGTACTGTGTGTATCTCATTCTGTGTACTCTGTGTATCTCATTCTGTGTACTATGTCTATCTCATTCTGTGTACTGTGTGTATCTCATTCTGTGTACTATGTCTATCTCATTCTGTGAACTATGTGTATCTCATTCTGTGTACTATGTCTATCTCATTCTGTGTACTATGTGTATCTCATTCTGTGTACTATGTCTATCTCATTCTGTGTACTGTGTCTATCTCATTCTGTGTACTATGTGTATCTCATTCTGTGTACTGTGTGTATCTCATTCTGTGTACTAGTCCATGTGTATCTTTAAAACTCGAGCGCAGTAGACCCAGTTCAGTCTTTCCTGGTGACAGGTGAGGGAATGATTGCCGTGAATTGTCTGTCTCTTACTGGGTTCCTTCCACAACTCTCTCTCTCTCTCTCTCTCTCTCTCTCTCTCTCTCTCTCTCTCTCTCTCTCTCTCTCTTTCAAAATGTCCATGTCGCTGGTTGTTCTATTGAGACTACTGTTATGAGTGTTGGTAATTTCATTTAAAGAGCAATGGCTGTTAGGAACGGAGTAATTAACGCTGCAGTTGCTTCGTGAACGTCTTCCTTGTTAACTTTGAACACCATTCAGCTGAGTTTTCGTTAAGAGTGGCTTGTACCGATTTATTTTGACCTTCTTCACTCACTTTGATATGGGCCTGTGGCCTGTCAAGTAAAAATATTGTGAGTTCTGAGTTCTCTCCCTCTCTCTCTCTCTCTCTGTACGTGCGCGCGTGTGGATCAGAGTTCTACAACAACACTGTCATCAGCATCGTATCTGTCCTCTCCCCCCCCCCCCCCAACCCCAATATCTCGCCGTACTACCCCCCTCCCCTCCATCTCCCCCCCCCCCCACCTCTTTCTCTCTTGTCTGTCTGTCACAGCCACTTTCTCTCTCTTTCCTTCTATCTGGTTAACCGAAGACACCAGCTTGTCCACCAATCTCCCATTCACCTTTTGTTCTTCATAGTCATGAAGTGCAGGGCACTGGTGTGCATTCTTTGTGACGCGAGCGAAGGCGTTTTACCGCACGGTGCGAATAGTCAGGACGTTCATGGAGTAGACGGCAGATGTCACCCCCTTGTGTGTGCTTTTTGACTCTACCCTCTACATATGACACAGGAACACACACACACCACACACACACACACACACACACACACACACACACACACACACACGCACGTACGCGCGCGCGTACTCTTTCACACACACACGCACACACACACAGAAACACTCACACACACACACACACACACACGCGCGCGCGCGCGCACGCGCACATATGCACGCACGCGCGCGAGTGCGCGCACACACATGTATGCATGCACGCGCACGCGTGCGCGCGCGCGCGCACGCGCACACACACACACACACACGCTCGCGCGCGTGCGCGCGCACACATACACACGCATGTACAGACAGAAATACAGACAGACAGACACACACATGCCCACTCTCAGACACGCACACAGACAGACAGACAGACACACGTGTACAGAGAGAGAGGGGGGGGAGAGAGACAGAGAGAGAGAGAGAGGGGGAGGAGAGAGAGAGAGAGAGGGAGAGGGGGAGAGAGAGAGAGAGAGGGGGGGGGAGATGGGAGTAGTGGGTGAGTGGGCGGGAGTCAGTGATAAGGGAATGAGTGGATGGAGGTACAGGGTTGGAGGCAAGGGGCTGGTCGGGGAGGGGGGTAAGGTGGGGGGGGGGGGGGGACGCGACAGCTGTACTTTTCCTTCCCCCCACATAACTCATCGACTCACCCACCACTCGCACTGACTGCTGCAACAAACACACAATGTGCCACCCACCACTCGCACTGACTGCTGCAGTAAACACACAATGTGCCACCCACCACTCGCACTGACTGCTGCAGTAAACACACAATGTGCCACCCACACTGTTGGAGGGGAGAGTGGTGAAGAACTGCTGGAGCACAAGTCACTGACACTGTTGGAGGGGAGAGTGGTGAAGAGCTGCTGGAGCACAAGTCACTGACACTGTTGGAGGGGAGAGTGGTGAAGGACTGCTGGAGCAAAGGTCACTGACACTGTTGGAGGGGAGAGTGGTGAAGGACTGCTGGAGCACAAGTCACTGACACTGTTGGAGAGGAGAGTGGTGAAGGACTGCTAGAGCAAAGGTCACTGACACTGTTGGAGGGGAGAGTGGTGAAGGACTAGACTGCTGGAGCACAGGTCACTGACACTGTTGGAGGGGAGAGTGGTGAAGGACTAGACTGCTGGAGCACAGGTCACTGACACTGTTGGAGGGGAGAGTGGTGAAGGGCTGCTGGAGCAAAGGTCACTGACACTGTTGGAGGGGAGAGTGGTGAAGGACTAGACTGCTGGAGCACAAGTCACTGACACTGTTGGAGAGGAGAGTGCTGAAGGACTGCTGTAGCAAAGGTCACTGACACTGTTGGAGGGGAGAGTGGTGAAGGACTAGACTGCTGGAGCACAGGTCACTGACACTGTTGGAGGGGAGAGTGGTGAAGGACTAGACTGCTGGAGCACAGGTCACTGATACTGTTGGAGGGGAGAGTGGTGAAGGACTGCTGGAGCAAAGGTCACTGACACTGTTGGAGGGGAGAGTGGTGAAGGACTAGACTGGAGCAAAGGTCGCTGACACTGTTGGGGGGGGGGGGGGGGAGGAGGAGGAGGGGAGGAGAACGGGGAAGGGCTGTTGGAGCACAGGTCGTTATCGCTGTTGGAGGGGAGAGTGGTGAAGGGCTGCTGGAGCACAGGTCGCTGGTCACTGACACTGTTGGAGGGAGAGTGGTGAAGGGCTGCTCTCATCGTACGGACCCTCTGACCTGTTGCCTATGATGTAGGAAATAACTGCACACCAAAACATAATGCGCCTGGGCCTTGCTGAAGGAGTCGAGTATTTATAGATTGGCGCAATTGGATTGTTTTGAGAATGTTTATTGCGTCTGAAAATTGATTCTCCTCCTTTTCTTTCCTATGGCCATCAAGGCACATGCCAGGTGGTTCAAGGCACAAGCCAGGTGGTTCAAGGCACAAGCCAGGTGGTTCAAGGCACAAGCCAGGTGGTTCAAGGCACAAGACATGCCAGGTGGTTCAAGGCACAAGCCAGGTGGTTCAAGGCACAAGCCAGGTGGTTCAAGGCACAAGCCAGGTGGTTCAAGGCACAAGACATGCCAAGTGGTTCAAGGCACAAGACATGCCAGGTGGTTCAAGGCACAAGCCAGGTGGTTCAAGGCACATGCCAGGTGGTTCAAGGCACAAGCCAGGTGGTTCAAGGCACAAGCCAGGTGGTTCCAAGCCGACAGACTGAAATCAAAGGAATGGGACTATTTAAGGGAGGCTGCCGGGAGCAAAGAGTCACGGGTGAGTGCGAAGGCCTGATATGTGACGTCAGCTAAGGGGAAGGCCGTGTATTTGAAGATTGTGAATGACGTCATCGGTTGGAAAAAAGTGAAATGATTGGTGTGTGTGTGTGTGTGTGTGTGTGTGTGAGAGAGAGAGAGAGAGAGAGAGAGAGAGAGAGAGAGAGAGAGCGTGAGTGGGTGAGTGAATGAATGAATGTGTGTGTGCGCGCGCGCGCGCGCGCGCGCGCGCGTGTGTGTGTGTGTGTGTGTGTGTGTGTGTGTGTGTGTGCGCGTGTGTGCGTGCGTGCGTGCGTGCGTATGTGTGTGTGTGTGTGTGTGTGGTGTGTGTGTGTGTGTGTGTGTGTGTGTAGCACCGATTCAGCAGCCGTTTTAACTTAACCGTGAAGGTGGCTGTGATATCCTTGCGTTAGAACGGATGTGCCCTTGCCCCTTCCCTGTCCTCGTGGTAAATTCGCTGTTCAATCTTTGGTTAGAATAGTAAGCCATCGTGCATTGGTGGAATCATTGATAGACACAGACACACAGACAGACACATACACATGCTCGCACGTGCACACGCACGCATGCACGCACGCGCGCGCGCACCACACCACACACACACACACACACACACACACACACACACACACACACACACACACACACACAATGCGTACGACTGTCATTTTGTACCATACCAGTTGATTAAGGAACACATACCTTCTTTCAGAGCGTATATTAAACACTGTATACGCACGTGCTACATCTACATGATCACCAGCATAGGAAACAGAGAATAGCAGAGCACACATTAGTTGTTTTTTTTTTTCCTCGTCAAGTTTTGCTTTTTTTTTTTTTAACTGGGACTTTGCTTGTGTCTCACTTTTTTTTTCATTTTGTTACACGATGTTACTTTTACACACACACACACACACACACACACACACACACACACACACACACACACACACACACAATTTCAAATGGCCTCCGCGCACAGCCACACCCACACATGCTCTGTTGCATTCCCATGACCGACAATCCCCGCGGCAATCCGCCACCCTCCATAATCAATCAACACTACGACTCTACTCCACCCTCCATAATCAATCAACACTACGACTCTACTCCACCGTCCATAATCAATCAACACTACGACTCTACTCCACCGTCCATAATCAATCAACACTACGACTCTACTCCACCGTCCATAATCAATCAACACTACGGCTCTACTCCACCCTCTATAATCAATCAACATACGGCTCTATCCACCCTCCATAATCAATCAACACTACGGCTCTACTCCACCCTCCATAATCAATCAACACTACGACTCTACTCCACCCTCCATAATCAATCAACACTACGGCTCTACTCCACCCTCCATAATCAATCAACACTACGGCTCTACTCCACCCTCCATAATCAATCAACACTACGGACTCTACTCCACCCTCCATAATCAATCAACACTACGGCTCTACTCCACCCTCCATAATCAATCAACACTACGGCTCTACTCCACCCTCCATAATCAATCAACACTACGGCTCTACTCCACCGTCCATAATCAACCAACACTACGGCTCTACTCCACCGTCCATAATCAATCAACACTACGACTCTACTCCACCGTCCATAATCAACCAACACTACGGCTTACACTCCAATATCACTCCTCTACTCCACGTCCATAATCATCAACACAGGCTCATTCTACCCTCCATGATCAATCAACACTACGACTTACCCACCTTCCATAATCATCAACGCTACAGCTAATCTCACCCTCCATGAAACAATCAACACTACGGCACTACCCCACCTTTCCCTAATCAATCAACGCTACGCTCTAACTCCACCCTCCATAATCAATCAACACTACGGCTCTACCCCACCCTCCATAATCAATCAACACTACGGCTCTACTCCACCCTCCATAATCAATCAACACTACGGCTCTACTCCACCCTCCATAATCAATCAACACTACGGCACTTCTACTCACCCTCCATAATTCAATCGCTGTGTTAGCCATGCCCGGGAAGAGACGGGCCAACTGCAGTGTTTAGCAACGCCTCAGAGATGCACCCCATGTGGATAACATAAGTGTGACTCCCAGTCTGGCCTGTCTGTTTGTCTGCCTTCAGATGCCTATCTGTCTGTCTTTCTGTCTGACATGCCCTTCGTGTCCTCTGATCGTATCTATTATATCATGTTCAATCTGTCTATCTGTCTATCTATCTATCTTCTTATCATATCTATCATATCTATCTATCTATCTCATATTTTGCTGTCTGTCTTCTATCTATCTCTCGATCAATACACATATATGCCACAGATGTTGTGTTTGTTGATGTTTGTGCGTGTGGTGTGTGTGTGTGTGTGTGTGTGTGTGTGTTGTGATGTGAGAAAATGGTCACACAAGCGGACATATCATACAACACATGCACATGCACATCAGTGCACACACACACACACACACACACACACACACACACACACACACACACACACACACACAAACCTACACAGTCACAGACACACAGACACACACGCATGCACGCACGCACGCACACACACACACATACACACACACACACACACGCGCGCGCGCGCGCGCGCTAGTGCATTTGCACACACATTCGCACACATGCGCACACGTGTAAACTCACCACACACACACATACAATGGTAAGAATGGCACCGCAATGTCAGGTAGGTACTCAAGGTCTGACCATCGCGTTGGGCAAAAACGCAAATCAGACATCTGCTAAGTCGTATCCATGAGACACTCGAGTTACATCTTCTCATCTTAGTCGTTCATTTATTTATCTATCAGCTTTAAATCATGCGAAGTATGGTCTCGAAACTTTGCGGATGTGGTGTAACATATATGGACTAGTTCGCGCCAAGTGACACCTTGATGAAACCAAAACTGACTCCCCCCCCCCCCTCCCCCCTTCTTTAAGGGAAGAGGAGGACTGAGAGACAGACGCATCGACACATGGTAGATAGGAGCGAGAGACGAGAGGAGGTGGAGTAGAAGAAGGAGAGGGACAGAGCGGGGGGAAGGAAGGTGAGGTGGAGTAGAAGAAGGAGAGGGACAGAGCGGGAGGAAGGAAGGTGAGGTGGAGCAGAAGGAGAGGGACAGAGCGGGGGGAAGGAAGGTGAGGTGGAGCAGAAGAAGGAGAGGGACAGAGCGGGAGGAAGGAAGGTGAGAGAAGGAGAGAAAGATGAGAGAGAGAGAGAGAGAGAGAGAGAGAGAGAGAGAGAGAGAGAGAGAGAGGAGAGAGAGAGAGAGAGTGCGATATGAGAGGCGAGGAGAGACAAATTAGAGGGGAAGAAAGACAGAGGCAAGAGTGAAGAGAAGAATGTGGGAAGAGGAAGAGAGGTGGAGAGAGAGAAAGATAGTGAGAGAGAGAGAGAGAGGAGAGAGAGAGAGAGAGAGAAGAGAGAGAGAGAGAGAGGCCTCGTAATCTCCCCGACAGGCAGCACACCTAGGCACAATTACAAAACTTAATTATTGCTTTCTAATACCACAATACATATCGATTATAATAACACACACAAAATCTGTCAAAGCAATCACAATACTAACACAACATGAACCACCAAACTTACTCACCCTAAACATTCTGCCTGTGGCACGTGAAAATGGCCCAAGGAACGGGGAGTTCGGGGAAACGTCCGAGAAATGCACACATCAGTCTATCCCTATTATAATCCCTTTTCTTCTTCTTCCTAGTCCACAAAAGGTTAAGTCAAATCGTTCTACTGTTCCTCTCCTTTGTCACTTCACCAATCTGCCACAATTTATGACTACACTTTGGAACCTGTCTCCTCTGTACTAATCTTTGTTTTCTCTGCACTCTGTTTTCCAACACACTTTTCCTTACTGATCCCTAACCCTAACTATGCTAACTTTCTGCCCTTGTCCAAGTCCCTACTCGATCTCTTTGCCCTTTTCTTTTCTGTTGTTAGTTCTTTCTGATGTTCATTCCCCCTATTTTCCACTCCTTTCTGATGTTCATTCCCCTATTTTCCGCTCCTTTCTGATGTTCATTCCCCTATTTTCCGCTCCTCTGCCCCTCGAGGGCGAGGGTCTATATTTTTATACCGCCCGTCTGCTATCCGGCCGCAGGGTTCAGCACCTGAGACCGAGGCTGATGCCCAGTTGTGGTGTGGACCCTGATTCCTGCCGCATTGCAGGAGGCGATGGCACCGCAACCTATCAATATCAATTTGCTGAACTGAAATACCGCGTTCAGTTCGCAGTATTATTTGCTGCAAGCGGCAGTCTTTACTACATTTAACTTGCCACTATTTTCTGTTTATTTTATTTATTTCCTACGAGTTCGAACCCCGTCATGAAATTTTGAACCCCGTTATACTTCATCCCGTATCTTCAATTCAAATGTGAAATCGGTTCTGCTCTACGGCTGCGAGACTTGGAGAATGACCAAGGAAATACAGCAAAAACTTCAGACCTTCATCAACACCTGTCTGAGGCGCATCTCCAAAATCAGATGGCCAGAGAAGATCAACAATGAAGATCTATGGAAGCAAGCAGGACAGGAACCAGTGGCCAAGCAGATTCTGGGGAGGAAGTGGGGCTGGATTGGACACACTCTCAGGAAGCCAGCATCCAGCACCACACGCCAAGCCCTGACACGGAACCCGCAGGGGGAAAAGAAAGAGAGGCCGACCTTGCAGCAGCTGGAGGCGAGACACTGAGGCAGAGATAAAGAGGCAGGGGACCAACTGGACAGGCATTCAGTGAGCAGCCCAGAACCGAGTGTGATGGCGGAGTGTTGTCGATGGCCTATGCTCACCCTTGAGCTATGGGCCTAAGTAAGTAAGTAAGTAAGTAAGTAAGTAATACTTCATCCCGCCCTGGGTAAGAGCGGTCCCCGCTCTTAAGTCTAAAAGTTTGAACCCCGTCATAACTTGGGAATCCACAAAACATTTGTATACATATGTAATAAAACATAAAGGAAAATAATAGGGCCATCTTATATATTATATATATATATATATATATATATATATATGCAATAAAACAACATATAATGTTCCATAACACATTTATTTTCATTAATTTAATCTATTTATCAATCAATCTAATATTTCCATATAATAACAATTATATATCATACTGAGGTAAGCATTAATGTGTTTTTGTATTTAATAATAGAAATGTATTAATAATTGGGAAAAAAACTAAAAAGTAAACAGTTTATTAATGATTTTAATCTACATATCAACAAAATAAATTTAAATACGTAAGCTTTCACATAAGTAACAATATACTAGTTGAACTGTACTCAACCATAAAATAATAATCTTTTATTGAATTACGTATTTACATTACCTATTTATATGAAAAAAAAACTACTAAACATATTAATCAAACTAAAGATTATAGCTTTAAAATCACACAAACACCAAACACAACCCACACAGCCAAATATGAATTGGGACAACAAGCCGTCACAGCAAGCCGTCACAGCAAGCCGTCACAGCACGCCGTCTCACTGAGTAACAGAAGTCCACATACAAACTAATGGCGGTTTGTCACCTGTTACGAAGCGAACGCTCAACCTGTCGATCCCAGTAATAATCCACAGCCGTAAGATACGCTATTTCAGCCTTGAGTTGGCCTACCCAGACGCTCATGAATACACACTTTCACACACACACACCTGCACACACGTACGCGCACACGCGTGACACGCACGGGCGCGCGCGCGCGCGCACACACACACACACAACTATTCACACACACTCGCACACACACTCACTCACTCATTCTCACACACACACACACACACACACACACACACACACACACACACACACACACACACATCACTCACTCACTCGCTCACACACACGCACACACTTTGTCACTCAGTCAATCACTCAGTCACTCACACACTCGCTCACACACACACACACTCACTCCTACACACACACACACACACACACACACACACACACACACACACACACACACACACACACACACACACTCTCTCTCTCTTTCTCTCTCTCTCTCACATCCATATACACACGCACGCACACCACACACACACACGCGCGCGCGCGCTCACTCTCACTCTCTCTCTCTCTCTCTCACACACACACACACGCGCGC
>CM065741.1:23056436-23086436 GCA_033310375.1 Conus canariensis
CTATGTGCCACCATTATCTTTTGTCAGAAAGGACATCTTTCCCACTATGTGCTGCCATTTTCTTTTGTCAGAAAGGACATCTTTCCCCACTATGTGCCGCCATTATCTTTTGTCAGAAAGGACATCTTTCCCACTATGTGCCGCCATTATCTTTTGTCAGAAAGGACATCTTTCCCCACTATGTGCCGCCATTATCTTTTGTCAGAAAGGACATCTTTCCCACTATGTGCCGCCATTATCTTTTAGTCAGAAAGGACATCTTTCCCCACTATGTGCCGCCATTATCTTTTGTCAGAAGGACATCTTTCCCCACTATGTGCCGCCATTATCTTTTGTCAGAAAGGACATCTTTCCCCACTATGTGCCGCCATTATCTTTTGTCAGAAAGGACATCTTTCCCCACTATGTGCCGCCATTATCTTTTGTCAGAAAGGACATCTTTCCCCACTATGTGCCGCCATTATCTTTTGTCAGAAAGGACATCTTTCCCCACTATGTGTTAAAGTTCCAAAGGTAGGGCATAAGATCATATATTATAGAAGCTTTAGAAACTTTAAAGAAGAAGATTTCCTTTCAGACCTTGCCACGGCACAGATGGACTACATATATCAAATAAGAGATCCTGATGAAGCAGCTGAATATTGGATCAGTACATTTACTTCTGTATATAACAAGCATGCTCCATTCATAAAGAAAAGAGTCAAACAAGAAACAAAACCACCGTGGATAACAAAAGAAATTGATATAGAAATTAATAAAAGAAATCATTTAAGCAATTTCGGAACAAGTAAAGAATTTCGAAAACAAAGAAATAAGGTAAACTCAATGAAACGAAAATCTAAACGCAATTACTTCCAAAAGATGTTAATTTCTACAAAGGATTCACGTCAGATCTGGAAAGCTATCAATATGTTGAATAATAAACAAGTATCAAGAAGTCAGCAAATTCTTACAGACGTATCTGCAAATCAGTTAAACAACCACTTTACAAACATCAAAGATAAAATCATATTACATGACAGGTCCGATGAAAATGATCTCAGCCACTTAAAACTTTACCTTGATTCAAAGAATGTTTACTTTCCTTTTACTCTCCAACCAATGACGGTATTGGATGTCAGTAAAAGTTTCTCATCTTTAAAACAATCTGGTGCACGCGATTTAGACGGTTTAGATGTAAAAATACTAAAAGTTTCATGCCCAGTTATCTCTGACACGCTAACTTATTTATACAATTTGTGTATAGATAAACAAACCTTTCCTTTAAAATTTAAGGAAGCTAAAGTTATTCCTCTCCATAAATCTGGTGATACATCAAATCCATCAAATTATCGACCTGTTTCTATTTTATCTGCTTTATCTAAGCCTATTGAAAAGCACATGCAAAAGTCCCTCTATTCTTACCTTGCTAAAAATAATTTACTCAATGAAGATCAGTCTGGTTTCCGTGAAAATCATTCCTGTCATACAGCCCTCATACAGCTCGTTGATAGCCTTCTATGCAGTATAAACGAAAATAAATTTACTGGTATTCTTTTTATAGACTTTGAGAAAGCGTTTGATGTTATAAATCATCCTCTCCTACTGCGCAAATTAGAACTGTATAAATTAAATCCAGAATTCATTAATCTCTTGTCTTCTTTTCTATGTAACAGAAAGCAAGCAGTAACAGTTAACAACAAAATGTCAAACTTTTTGCCTGTCAAATACGGAGTACCACAAGGCTCTGTATTAGGTCCTCTTCTGTTTTCTATCTATATCATTGATTTACCTTTTTATGTTAAATGTAAGTGCGAAATGTTTGCCGACGATACATCGCTCCATTCCAGTGATTCAGACACCCATAGACTAGCAAACAAACTACAAGATGATATTCATGGACTTACTGAATGGACCCAACTGAATCATATGTCCTTAAATGCAAACAAGACCAAATGTATGTATGTATGTGCTCGACAAAAACGGCAAAAAATGAAGTCAAAATTTCAACCATTGTTTATATCTGGCAAACAAATTGAAGAAGTAGATTCACATAAAATGCTAGGTGTAATAATTGATAAGGATCTATCGTGGACTGACCATACGAAGTCACTGGGAAAACGTCTTTCAAAAAAATTACTTCAGCTAGCCAAGATTAAGAATTTCCTTGATACCCATTCTCGTAAGCTTTTCTTCTGTGCTCACATTTTATCAATAATTGATTATGCATCGACATTATGGGACAGCTGCAGTGAAACCAACTTAAAAATGATTCATCGAATGTACAAAAGAGCACTAAAATTAGTATTGTTAAGATCAAGCACTCTGACTACAGAAGATTATAAAAAACTTAATATATTAACTTTCCACAACAGACTTTTGTTCAATAAGGCAGTATGTATGCATAATGTTGTATACGGCAATGTTCCTAAAAAGATAAGCGACACATTTAAAACTAACATCCATAGACACAATCATTTTTTATCTATTCCTAGACCAAGAATAATCTTTATAAATCTAGTTTTTTATACTCTGGTGGAAATGTATGGAACAAGTTGCCAACACGCTTTAAAAGTATAAACAATAAAATCCAGTTTAAAAATAATCTGAAAAGGTATCTCATGAATGGTTCATAACTTACATTTTCCCCAACCCTTTGAAATACGGTTTTATGATTTTTCACAGTGTATGCATGTGTATATGTATATCTATTTACATGCTCGTGCATGAGTGAGTGTGCCTCAAAGGAAAGGGTATGTCAGTGTCGACAGTATTCTTGGAGTATACGTACCGTGCACATTTGTGAAGACAATGTACATATTGTATATAACCAATCTCTCTCTCTCTCTCTCTCTCTCTCTCTCTCTCTCTCTCTCTTACTTTCTGGAATTTCCCCTTCTCATTTGTACACTCCCTATCTCCCCCCCTCCCCCGCCTCTCCCCTCCCCCCCCTCCCCCATCCATTTCTTCTCTGGTTTCTATTTGTTGTTATCTCTGACTTTCATAAATTTCTGTGATTATTCGTTGTTTCACCGATTTTTTTTTTTTTTTTTTTTTTTTTTTTTTATGGATGGCTTGATGTAAAAAAGCAGATTTATTGCTTATTCAATGTTCCATCTGAAAATAAAATTTTGACTTTGACTTTGACTTTGACTTTGACTATGTGCCACCATTATCTTTTGTCAGAAAGGACATCTTTCCCCACTATGTGCCGCTATTCTTATTCAAAAAGGAAATCCTCTCTCAATGTGTGCCGCAATCTTTCTTTTTTTTTTTTCAGAAAGGATCATTTTTTTTAGCATTATGTTCCGTCATTAAAATCTCTCTCGTGCATCACAGATGATAACGTCCTCTGACTGGAAGATGAAACAAATGGAATTCCTCCTCGTCATGTATAATCATGACACCAGTGTGCGTGCGTGCGTGCGTGTGTGTGTGTGTGTGTGTGTGTGTGTGTGTGTGTGTGTGTTGTGTATGTGTGTGTGTGTGTGTGTGTGTGTGTGTGTGTGTGTGAATGTGTGTGTGTGTGTGTGCCTGCGCGTGTGAGTGTCTGCGTGTGTGTATGTGTGCGTGCGTGCATGCGTGCGTGCGCGCGCGCCTGTGTGTGTGTGTGTGTGTGTGTGTGTGTGTGTGTGTGGGGTGTGAGTGAGTGAGTGTGTGCGTATGTGTGCGTGCGTGCGTGCATGCGCGCGCGCGCCTGTGTGTGTGTGTGTGTGTGTGTGTGTGTGTGTGTGTGTGTAGAATGGGTGTTTCACAGGGTTC
The DNA here is from genome assembly GCA_033310375.1 of Conus canariensis. NCBI lineage: Eukaryota > Metazoa > Mollusca > Gastropoda > Neogastropoda > Conidae > Conus > Conus canariensis. The sequence goes on from CM065741.1 coordinate 23,060,178, forward strand.
TGAGGTTTTTGCCTGGTGGGTATACGGAGGGGAAGGTGTCAAAACTATCATTTTTACCGGTAACCAGAGGAGGAGAGGGGACCCGGGCATTCTCCGTCCCCCTGCACACACACACACACACACACACACACACACACACACACACACACACACACACACACTCACACACATTCATACACACACACACACACACACACAGACACACACACACAGACATGCACACGCACACACTTTCTCGTCCGGCTGTGTGTGTTGTGTGTGTGTGTGTGTGTGTGTGTGTGTGTGTGTGTTTGTTGGCCGCGTTGTCTGGACTTTTGTATGAAACGAGACCAACATTATCTGAAGCACCCCCGATGTCTGGACGTCCAGGTAATGCGATAGGCCTCAAAGCGCTTTCTGAGGCTCTCTTTAGTAATGTGACAAAGTTTTAACAGATGACTGACAAGTACACACATCGCGGTTTTCATGGATGGAGAGTGTAACTCAAGTTACAAAAATTACCAGTGACACTGTGCGTGCGTGCGTGCGTGCGAGCGTGCATGCGTGCGTGCGTGTGTGCGCGTGCGCGCGCGCGCGCGTGTGTGTGTGTGTGAGACAGAGAGGGAGAACGAGAGAGAGACTGTGTGGGCGTGTGTGTGTGTGTGTGTTGGCGAGAGAGAGAGAGAGAGAGAAGAAGAGAGAGAGAGAGAGAGAGAGAGAGAGAGAGTCTTTCTGTGATAGTGTGTTAGAGGAGAGAGAGAGAGAGAGAGAGAGAGAGAGAGAGAGAGACAGACAGACAGACAGACAGACAGACAGACAGACAGATAGAGGAAGTGAGAGAGTTTTTCTGTGTTAGGGTATGTGTGTGTGTGTGTGTGTGTGTGTGTGTGTGTGTGTGTGTGTGTGTGTGTGTTAGAGAGAGAGAGAGAGAGAGAGAGAGAGAGAGAGGAGAGGGAGTGAGAGTCTTTCTGTGTTAGGGTGTGTGTGTGTGTGTGTGTGTGTGTGTTAGAGAGAGAGTCTCTTTCTCTCTCTCTCTCTCTCTCTCTCTCTCTCTCTCTCTGTGTGTGTGTGTGTGTGTGTGTGTGTGTGTGTGTGTGTGGAGTCCAGGATACCTGCAGTGATAATTATTGCCTCATGCTCTTTGCGTGTTCAGTTGACACAGACCCTCAATCGATGTCAGTACGCGAGTATCGGATGTTTTGGCACATGGCCTCGTCAGCTGTTTCACTATTGATCCCCTACCCCCCCACCCCCACCCCCACCCCACGTGCCCACCCCACTTCACCCCTCCCTACCCCCGTCATCTGTCTGTCTCTCTTGTCATCTGTTTCGGTATTGGGTTCCCCCTCACCTCCACTTTTTTACTATCTCGAAGTCTGTCTTCACCACATGTTATGATTTATGCATGCTTATGCACATTGTGTGTGTGTGTGTGTGTGTGTGTGTGTGTGTGTTGTGTGTGTGTGTGTGTGTGTATGAATTTAGTCCAGAGCTTACTGCTTTGCGACCTCTCTGTCTGTCTGTCTTTGTCTGCCTATCTGTCATTCCTTTCCCTCTGTGTATGTGTGTGTTGTGTGTGTGTGTGTGTGTGCGTGGGGGGGGGGGGGGGGGGGGGGGGGGAAGGGGGGGTCGCGCGTGTGTGCGTGCGTCCTTATGTGTGTGTGCATGTGTGTGTGTGTGTGTGTGTGGGTGTGCGTCTCTCTCTCTCTCTCTCTCTCTCTCTCTCCTCTCTCTCTCTCTCTCTCTCTTCGTAAAAAAATAGTATATTTCCAGGACTTGTTGTGTTCTGAGTTTTGGCATAGTTGCTACTGAGGGGACGATGCCTGAGGTGCCATTGTCATGTGGAGGGAGGTGCGGTGGATTGGTTGGAGTGGGAGGTGCGGTGGATTGGTTGGAGTGGGAGGTGCGGTGGATTGGTTGGAGTGGGAGGTGCGGTGGATTGGTTGGAGTGGGAGGTGCGGTGGATTGGTTGGAGTGTTCATCAACTTCATGGGGCAAAGGGTGGTGAAAACATTTCGATCACCGACACTGAAGTTGCGTACGTGTGCAGGCGGTGTCATGGTAGGTTTGTTGCTATCTCAGATTTTTTACTGTGATCTGTTGGCACTGTGTGGAGATACAGAATCAAATCCTAGACCACCCAAGAAGGACCTCCGCCAGGCACAGTTGCTGACCAAAACTACAGATGAAGGCTCCGAACAAAGGCGTAGTGTGAGCAGTGTCAGTGACGATCCCGGATCTAACTTTAAAGAGGTCTAGGCAAGCATAGCTCAGCTACAGTCCAATTTTGACAGCAATATGGTCGAACAAGAGGCTAACATGGACATGACGCTATCCAAATTGAACGCCAACATCAACACTAAACTGGACCGTCTGCAGGAGGAGGTGAGTGCTGTCTGCACTGCCATCAGGGAGGAGATGAAAGAAATACGTGAAGATGTGCGGAAGCTGAAGACCCAGAATGACAGCCTGAAATCTCAAAATGACGACCTAAGGAAAGAGAACCAGGACCTGAAATCGCGCCTTAATGATGTGGACCTGAAGCTGGATGACCTGGAGTGTTGGTCCAGAAGGAACAACCTGTTGTTCGATGGACTGCCTCGACCCACTGCTGATACAAACCAGGACTGTGAGACAACTGTGCAGAAGTTCATGAAAGACAAGATGAAGCTGCCAGAGTGTCTGTCTCCTTTGACAGAGTGCACAGACTGAATAACAGGCCTGATTCACCAGTCATCGCCAGGTGCACCTTCTACAAGGAGAAGACCGCCATCCTGAAGGCAAAGGGCAAGCCACGCGGTACCAGTGTCTTCATTGGGAGGACTTTTCCCAGAGAGTGAGGACAACTAGAAAAGCCCTCACACCCAGAGAGTGAGGACAACTAGAAAGGTCCCCACACCCCGTCTGAAAGAGGCAAAGAGGGAAGGGAAGAAGGCGGCCATGATTTTTGATGACCTCTTGACTGAAGGGAAGAAGTTTGTGTTGAATGACAGTGGCACAGGAATCAGAGGTGAGAGAAAGTGTTCAGAAATAGAGGTGTGGCCGGCCCTCTGGCAAAGAGGGTTTTTCTAGGGGGAGAAAAATTTATGTAGGGAGGAAAAGCCCTAGTGACGCACCTATTAGAAAGCTGTCTTGTTGTGTTGTCGACACCTGCAGTTGTTGCATGAACCTCGTGCAAAACTTTTCCAGTGAACTCGGCAGCGTTGCTGTCTCCTCAAGGTGCCAGTGGTGAAGGACAGAGGGCAGTGGGAACACAGAGCACAGTCATGAACGAGGGAGAAATGGTGAGAGGCAGGATGATGGTGCGGGGGAAGAGTGTAGGGGTGGGGAGGAAGGTGTACTGAAAACGGCATGTAAAGAGAGCGCTGATAGAGGGATGGGGGAGGACAGTGGACGGGAGGAGGTAAATGGAGGGAGGAAGAACAGTGAAAAGAGAGATAACGGAGGTGGCAGGGGTGATAGAGGAGGGAGGGAGGGCAATGTTGGGTGTGTGCTAAATCCAGAAGGTGAGATGTCGATGTCACGTAAAAACACTTCAATAGAGCAACCACAACAAAGTGTCTGTGTGTTCTGACTCAGAGTCTAATGGAATTTACCGGGGGGAAATTTTCGGCTGGTCTTCATCAGCCCAGACTGACTGGTAGTTGTGGTGGATGTTGCTGTCCTCTGAGTTGTCATCTCTGGTGGAGTGATTAGTGTTCAGCACACACTTGTAAATGAGGGGCAGGTCATAGCCACGGTCTCTGTTCAAGCTTGGTTTTCTCTCCCTGATTTCTATTGCTTCTTTCACTTTCATTTTTGTGAACTGTGATTTAGCTGCAATTATGGTGACTTGAAAGTTGTTGGTATGTTCATAATATGCAGAAGCAGTTTTGGTAGTGTGTTCATTTAGCCTTGTTTTCAAAGGCCGACCAGTTTCTCCAATATAGTCCTCACTGCACTCCTCACATTGAATGTGATACACCACACCACTTTTCTTTTTTTTTTTTTTTTTTTTTAATAAATCTTTTTAATTCCTTCAGCAAGATCATGAACATATGAACACATGTTACATCATAAAACAACCAAAAATTCCTCTCACTCTCAGTCAGTGTATACAAGTACAACATACACTTGTTTTAAGCTTGTGATGTACATATTCATTCAAATTGGTATCCAAGAATTTGTGCCGATAATGATGTTATAAACCTCTTACTTGTCTGAGACTGAATAAAGAGTTTCATGAATCACAATCTAGTGATCTGTGAGCGAATGAAAGTACAGTTTCAGTATTGCAAATATATATGTTTCCAATGTTCCATCTATGAAGGTTTTTTTAGTGCACAAAAAGGACAAGCAATAAAAGAAGAAAACAAATACATTAAATTTTGGAGGAAATATTTCAATAGTTAAGCAATTCTCAAAAGGTGTATTCAGTCACAAATAAACAATCACAAAAAGAAACTAACAAGGAGGCAACATCCACACACAACACACACACACACAACACACACACACAACACACACACACACACACACACACACACACACAACACACACACACACACACACAGTGTATACCATTATCATTAGCTAGGTAGGTGGGCACGCGGAGAGATATTTCAAAAGAACATCAACATCCTTAATATGGATGGTGCTAATTTGCCTTAGAGTTTATGCTCTTACAGTTTCAATCTTTGCCTTTTCATTTAATATTCTGCAGTGTTGCATTCAGCAGATCACTTTCCATCCTTCTTTCACTCCCATTTGTTCCTCTGACTTGAAGTCTTATTTTCCCGGTACATGTATAGATGGCCATTTTCTAATTGTGCTTTCTCTGAGGGCACGGTCTAGACAGCTTCCGGAACTCCCAACCACTGTTTCAGTAATGTTTTAGAGACATTCTTGAATTTGAATATTGGATCCGAGTCCCTAAAGCCCCCCCCAGACAGTACCGCCGGGATCAGAGTGTACACAGATTCATAGATTTCTTTCAGAGATTATAAAAAAAAAGAAAAGCAGTAATAATAATAATAATAAGAAAAAGTAATAATAATAATATCACCACTTTTGATATCAACATATATGAAAAATCAATCACATTATTATCACAAATATTTCAAAGCATGTAACCACACCACTTTTATTTTAGCAACTCTGTTCTGTCCTTGACTTCTGTAACCTGTGATCGTATTGAATTCACTGGTTTGTGTAATACTTGAACGCCGTGTTGGCTGAAAGTCCTTGACAGGCGCTCTGACATCCCTTTCACATTGGGCATGCTGATAGTGATGGACTTCTTTTCGTTGGGATGCCTTTGTTTCAGTTTGGGGGTGTTGAAAATCCAGGAAGGATAACCGTTGGCTTTCAGAGCTGTTTTGACGTGGTGTTCTTCTTTCAGTTTATTCTGTTCTGAGGTGCAGTGGGTTTTTGCTCTGTACAATAGTTCGGACAACTGAACGTTTATGCTGTAATGGATGGTTCGAGTAAAAATGTAGATATTGGTCAGGATGGGTTGGTTTGCGGTATACGGATGTTTCCATGGTTCCCTCGTTGGTTTTATGAACTTTGACATCTAGGAATGGGATCTGATTGTCTTGTTCAGACTGACAGGTGAGCTGGATGCTGGGTTTGATGGAGCTGAGGTGTAATGATTCTGCTATGCTGTGGAAGGTGTCATCAACGAATCTGTATCAAAGGGAGGGTGGGCTCTGGGAAGACTCCAGAGCTTCTTTTTCATCACTCCACCAGAGATGACAACTCTGAGGACACCAACATCCACCGCAACTACCAGTCAGTCTGGGCTGATGAAGACCAGCACTAGCTGGCCGAAAATTTCCCTCAGGTAAATTTCATTAGACTTTGAGTCAGAACACACAGAAACATGAATAACCCGGAGTCGGAAAGTGTCTTTGCTCAAACCACAACAAAGTTTACAAGAGGTCAAAGGGAAGATAACACCTGATGTAAACAATGAGTCATTGTTTGGGGCAGGGTCTGTTGACTCTGACAGTGATAGTAGTTTGTCTTCTCTTTTTGTAAATAGTCGTTTTTCATTCTCTTTTTTAACACTGGAATATTAATGGTCTTTTTTCCAAACTGAATGACAGCGGTTTTGTTTCACTTGTGTCTTCCTATGGATGTGTTTGTCTTGTTGAAACGTTTGTTAGCACTTTTTTCTGCTGAAAGTTTTCCTGGTTATAAATCGATCTGTAAACCTTCAGTTAGATTGTCTGATGCTGGCCGCCCTTCAGGTGTGTGGTGTGTCTGATCAAAAACGAGTTTGTACCGTATGTGAGAGAGATTAAAGTCAATAATGGATTTTGTTGTTGTTGTTTGTCATTGATAAATGTTTATTTGGTTTAGATACAAATGTTTTGTACGTGTGTGTGTGTGTGTGTGTGTGTGTGTGTGTGTGTGTGTGTGTGGGGTGATATAATGTATGTGTGTGTGTTTGGAGAGAGAGAGAGAGAGAGAGAGAGAGAGAGAGAGAGAGAGAGAGAGAGAGAGAGAGGGAGGGAGGGAGGGAGGGAGGGAGGTAGTATACCTGCAGAGACAATTATGGCTCTCTCGTTCCCTTGACCAGTTTGTCAATGTCTGTGCGCAGGTATCGGATGCTCTCTCTCTCTCTCTCTCTCTCTCTCTCTCTCTCTCTCTCTCTCTCTCTCTCTCTCTGTGGAGGGGTGGGGGGCACTTTCGGTTGATAGAGTCGATCACACACGCCTGTACGAGCTCTTCTTTTGGTTGGCATTTTCTCCCGCATCTCCGTTGAATTGCTTCCTATACTGTGCCAGTAATTTCCCCAGTACCATGCCATAAGGACCACTGACTCTACGGCTGTTTGTGGTCACTTTGTGGCAGTTCATATGTTTTTTCATGCTCAAGCGGGAACGATTCAAAATCGCCATGCAGATCCCCATCATCGAGTTGAATAACCGAGTGGACGGTGTCACCGTGGGAGTGTTACTCGTTCTACTTTTCTACGGAAAATTGATACACCGATGCGGAGACCTGGAACTCAAGCCTGGACCCGGCAGGAGAGACAACTTGAGACAGAGCCGCTTGGGCAGTGCTGGAGGCGCTTTACGTTGCGACAGTGGCGGACCTGGGTCAACACCTGAGACAGCGTCAGCATCCTCTACAGACATCACACTGAAGGATGTTAGGAACGCTCTGGACAATGTGAGTAAGACCATTGACAATATGAACCAAAAGTTTGATGAATTACGTTCGGAGTTTAAAGAGGTGAAGGAACTCTGCGCTAATCTTCAAAGTGAAGTTTCTGGTGTTAAACAGGACGTCGCCGATGTCAGAACTGAAAACGAAATATGACAGCTCGAAAACAAAAGACTGACTGCCAAACTGGATTATCTGGACAGAAAGGTGGATTATCTGGACAGAAAGGTGGATTATCTGGACAGAAAGGTGGATGATTTGCAGAGTCGATCTTAGCGAAATAACTCATCATTCACGGAGTGCCACGTGTCCCGAACGAGTCACGGCAAGGCTGTGAAGATCGGATGCAGGATTTGATTACCGATGAATTAGATCTTACTGCTGATGTCCAGTTTGATCGAGTGCACCATATTAGCTCTAATCCAGATTCCTCCATAGAGGCTAGATGCACCTTCTTTAAGGATAAAGATAACATTCTGAGAGCTAGACAGAAATTAAAGGGTATTCGATTTTTTTTTTTTTATTGGAGAGGATTTCTCTGTGAGAGTTTGGGAGATTAGGTGAAAACTCATTCCTCATCTCAAACATGCAGGGAACCAAAACAAAAAAGTTTCTATGGTATATGAGCATTTAATCATTGAAGGTGTTAAATTGGTCTGGACAGCCATGATAACCTTGTACACTTGACACAGAGGTCCGGCCAGTCCAGTGTCTTTAATTTGCCCTGTCGTAACAGAAAAGGAGCAAAATGTAAAGTATCACGGTATGGTCGAGACATGCACGCTTCTAATTCACGTGCAGATGAGGTGAACAAATTTGTGAGCAGATGTCGAACAAAACCCACCAATGCGGCGGAATGCGGTCCCGTGAGTGTCATTTGTGGTGTTTACATGTAGATGTAAACAGCCATGTTTATAAACTAAATTGTGCAAACACGGTGACAGTAGACGTACAGTCTTTGTAGGTAAAGATACACACTTTGAAGATAATGACAAGTTCATTAATCTTACCCTACTAAATGCTAAGTTGTTGACTGATTCGACTGTTGATGTTGTTTCTTGCAAGTGTGATGTTGCGGGAATCGTGCAGCAATGTAGCAGTGGGAAGCGAGAGAGTGATAACGGGTAAATAATGTGACTAGTGATAAACCACCCAGTGACATATGTGGATTGTGGAGGAGAGAGCGACAGTGAGGAGGACATTGTGAATACAGTTGAACAAGGAAAGGGAGAGGATGACAATGAGGTGAACTGTGTGACAGGGGACGGTGTACAAGGGGAGGGAAATCACGATGGGAAGAACAGAGACAGAGTGCATCACGGTGTTGGAGGAGTGGAGTGTGGTGAAAGTAGAAATGACAGCAGGAGTGAACTAGAAGGAGCGGAGGGTTACAGGGAGATAACCGGGTTGAAAATGATCTCTCCTGTCTGGGTGAAGTTTTTAATACAGCTACTAATAAATTTTCATTTCTTCATTACAACATCTGTGGTTTATTTCCAAAGTTGGATGATGATGATTTTGTGCGATTTGTTTCTTCATTTGGTATTGTTTGTTAAGCTGAAACCTTTGTACAGAAATTTGAACTGAATCTTTTTGATGATCAGAAGTTGTTTGCAAAACCTGCGGTTAAGCTTCCACGGCAAGGGAGATGTTAGGGAGGCTGATATGTCTTGTTAAAACATGTCTGGCAACTTGTGTGCGGCACAGAGAAAGGGACGATGATGTGCGGCACAGAGAAAGGGACGATGATGTGCGGCACAGAGAAAGGGACGATGATGTGCGGCACAGAGAAAGGGACGATGATGTGCGGCACAGAGAAAGGGACGATGATTACTGTTTGTGTTTTATGCTCCACAGACATTTTGTTCTAAAGGTGTATCGTTTGTATGCGCCGACATTCCTCCAGAGTATGCCCCACATTATCGTATAAGTGAATTTAGTACCGGAATTGATATGCTTGAAGAGGGTATTGTGGATAAGTTGTTACTGTCAGGTGATGTTGATGTATTGTTATGTGGAGATCTAAATGCTTGAACGTCAGATATCTTCCCTGAAATTATGACTGAAAATGAGCTCCATACGAACGTTGAAAAAGATTATAAGGATGAAAGATGATGCTCTCAGGACAAGACACTGAATGCATATGGTAAAAAAAAAAAAATGCTCTGTTTAAGTATGTACATTCTGAATGGACTATGCTGTGGTGACGCTGAAGGCCGCTTTACGTATGTTTCTGATCAAGGAAGCAGTGTCATAATTATTCAGCGTCCGTAAATCTTTTTGAAATGATTGGAGAATAATGCACCCTCTATGTTGGAGAAAGAATTGAATCTAATCATTTCCCCTTGCACTGTGCACTGAAAAACGAAATGACTTAATACTTGATAGAAACAAATTTAGGGTCGATCAAAATGATTGCATTGTTCAATGTCATGCGCCTCAGTCAAAAGGAATGTGCATGATACATTTTTTGTGGAATAAACGGACAACGTAAAACGTAATTGTTAATCATTTAACAAAATTTGAATCTTCTAGGGTTGAAGTGTAGTGAAAAGGGTTCTGCCGTTGATCAATTTTACCTGAGCGTCGCTCAAGGACTTGTAAAAGAAAAGAGAGCGTTGGCGGAAAAATTAGGGAGAGGAGCAGAGAGAGAGAGAGAGAGAGAGAGAGAGAGAGAGAGCCAGCAGCGCTTAGTTTAAAAGAAAAGAAAAAAAAAGAAAAGTTATTATTAATTTTTTGAGGCAAAAGTCTCAAGCTTATTTGTATTGCCGAACTCGTGCTGGCGAGGTTGCGCAGGTAGCACGGTAAGTTGTGATGGGCGAACAAGTTTGGTCATTCTATAAAAGAAAAATCGAGCTTTAAAATGATTTCCAACTCGTACCCCGTTCGCACATCAGGTAAGTAAGTGTTCGCTACCGGAGTTAGAACATCGTTGGTGAGTCTAATTTTATTCATTTACTTTAATATAAGTTTCTTGTCTGTTTTGAGACGAGAACCCTTTTGTATGATTGGATAAATCAAAGTTACGCCGGTTACGAGGCTTGTTAGACTGAGGTGCCAACAAGACTGACACGACTACTCCCCTAATCCTGGAGGAACCTTATAATTACGCTCTCGTGTGTGGAAGAATACTACGCCATATATATTAGTTTTCCCTTTTGCATTATCAAGTTTGACTGTAAAAAAAATACCCAAAGAAGATCAAGAGTGAATAAAACTCTGGTATAATCATTTCATATATCAGAGGGGAGAAATTACAAATCATTGTTTTGATCTTATTGAGTGAATGGAGTCGTACTGCGCTGCGTGCGGATGATCACGACGTGTGTGTGTATGCATGGTGTATGCATGGTGTACGGTCGTGTGACATTAAATACTGTTGGGAACAAGAACATGAGGAACGCTTTTTCAATTCCATGAATTCACGAACGGTTAAGAATCAGTTTGCGGCAGCAAAAGATCTTATCTCAGCAAATGTGAACGAAACTATAAGTAGATTTAATGATATTATTAAATAACAGGCCTTCGCGATGAAAAAGATAATACCTGTAAGCAGAAGCATAAACAAAGATTGGGTTGACAATAAATGTAAACTGAAAAAAAGTAGTGTTGGCAAATTACTGAAAACTTTGAGGAAAACATCAGATAAAATGACAGAACATCATTTGGCATATCAAGACTTGACTATAAATATTTGTATGAAAACAAAAAGAAAGAACACAACCACAGATTAACAATTGAAATTTTAAACTCAGCTGCTTCAGCACACGCTATGGAACAACATGCGCAAGTTGACGAAAAGGAAATTTCAACCTCAAAACCAAGTTTCGGTCGATTGAATGGTTTCAACACTCCAAGAACGCATTAGAAAAGGTTAAAGAGGGTATGTCTACAAGGAAAGAGAGGATAAAGATGAAAACGATGGTGGAGAATATATTTTTGATAGGTCTGTATCAAAAGATGAGGTGCAATAAGCCAGAAAAAGACTTAAAAGTGGCAAATCAGCTGGTCCTGATGGGCTTATCGCAGAGTTCTTCAGAAAATCTGGGAGGTTTCTAATTTTTTTTTCAGTGAAGCTGTTCAGTCATTTGATTGACTCTGGTATTTATCCAGAAAAATGTAACGAATCCATCATACTACCATTGTTTTAAAAAGGCGAAACAATGTGAATAATCTTAGGGGTATTTCTTTAAGTAATGTAAGCATTAAAGTGTACGGTTTCATTACCAATAAAAGATTACAGGAATGGGTACACATAAATGATTTAACCAGTGAACAGCAGGCTGGCTTTAAGACAGGCTATTCTGTAGTTGATTATAATTTACTCTGCTAGCCGCAGTTCAAAAGCAGTTCGCAAATAATCGAAAATTTTGTGTCGCATTTGTCGACTTCGAAGAAACTTTTGACTCTGTTCTATAAAGTTGTTGTGGCCTGTTTTACTAAACAATGGAATTAAAGCTAAGTTGTTTCGATGTGTAAAAAGTATGCATGAAGATGTGAAAGCAAGAGTAAGATCAGGGGCCAAATTATCTGATTTTGTAAGTTGTACCCGTGGGGGATGTGTGTCGTCCTGTTTTGTTTTCCTTGTTCATTAATGAGATTGCTTTGGAGATAATTCAGAATGACTGGCATGGAGTTACCTTTGATCTGATTGAACTGTTTATATTACGTTTTGCAGACGATATTCTTTTATTGTCTGAAACGGTGACCGGCTTATAGAGACAACTGAACAGCTTGCATTCGGCTGCGACACGACTAGAACTTAAAGTGAACATGATGAAGACCAACATTACTGTTTTTCGCAAAGGTGGATACTTGGCGCGTACTGAGAGTTGGACGTATGGCAATGAGGTTGTGGCCGTAGTTAATGCATATAAATACCTTGGGGGTTATTTTTCAACACGACTCAGTTTTAGTTTAACGTACCAAGATATAATTAACTAAGGAGGCAAAAAAAGCAGTTGAGGTAATCCTTCAGGTGCTTTACAAATTAGAATGCAGTGGTTTTAGTTTGTTTACAAAATTGTTTGACTCCCAGGTGCAACCGATAGTGCAGTATAGTACAGAAATCTGAGCGATTGACAGTGGTACTTAAATTGAAAATGTACATTTATTTGCCATGAAACGTTTTCTTAATGTGGACACCAGAACTCCAAATGATTTTGTATATGCTGAGCTAAGAAGATTTCCTATCTGTGTAAAATCTTTTATAAAATGTGTTAAAAACCGGCTGAAGTTAATGCGAATAGACGAAAGTAGGCTACCTTTGAAAGTTTATAAAGTATTGTACAATTTGGACCGAAGTGGCAAGAAGACGTGGGCTTCAATTATTCGTCAGTGCTTAAAATTCATATGGATTTACTTTTGTTTGGAATACTCGAGGTGTTCAATATATTTCAAGTTTCATAAAATCCTTAAGGCATTACCACTGGTCAGTGCCCACCATTCCATCATCACTGGTCAGTGCCCACCACTTCATCACCACTGGTCAGTGCCCACCATTTCATCACCACTGGTCAGTGCCCACCACTTCATCACTACTGGTCAGTGCCCACCACTTCATCACCCCTGGTCAGTGCCCACCACTTCATCACCACTGGTCAGTGCCCATCATTTCATCACCACTGGTCAGTGCCCACCACTTCATCACCACTGGTCAGTGCCCACCATTTCATCACCACTGGTCAGTGACCACCACTTCATCACCACTGGTCAGTGACCACCACTTTATTACCATTAGTCAGTGCCCACCACTTCATCACCACTGGTCAGTGCCCACCACTTCGTCACCACTGGTCAGTGCCCACCAATGCGGGCACCGATCGGAGTAAGCCGCTATTTATAGCACATGGAAAATGAAAATCATGGCGGCGCATCATTAGAAAAGATTTCCACCCTTCACCCCCTCACCCCTTCCTCCATCCCCCTCCCTTTTCTCCATGCTTTCCTACTATTTCCCCTCCATCCCCCATCCCTCAGTGAACTTTTCCCAGTGAACTCTTTTCAGTTTCACAACCACAGAATTCCATGCTGTTTTGTTCGTCAGTCGGCCAGTGTTGGTGCATCAAAAAGGTTTTATAATAAACCGAAATACTGCAACTTATTCATGGGTGTTGTATGGCTTCAACTTTCTATACTCCTGGAAAAGATTTTCTTTTGTTTGGATTGAAGCTTCAGTGCATTTTCAGCAGGATGGAGCCGAATCAGCGGCTGGGTAGTTTAAACACGGTCCTTAATGGAAACATCTCTTTTACTCATATTCATGCATGTATGTAGTATGTACTTGTGTATGTCCGTAGGTATGTCAGGGTGAATGTCTGTTTGTCTGACTGTCTTTATGTATGTATATGCCTATCTATCTGTCTGTCTGCCTGTCTACGTATGTACGTACATACATACGTACATGCATACAAACATACATACATGCATGCATCCAATTCATTGTCAGATTAACCCATGGTTGTACTGACATACATATACATACACCTTCATACATACATACAAACGTGTATGTATGTATGTTAATATGTATTTATGTGTGTGTTTATCTGTCTACTGACGGACAGACAGACACGCACACACACACACACACACACACACAAAACACACACACATATATATATATATATATATATATATATATATACGAGAGAGAGAGAGAGAGAGAGAGAGAGAGAGAGAGAGAGAGAGAGGTGGGGGAGGGGGGAGACAGACAGAGATAGATGGATAGTCGTTAGTAGCAGTCAGAGGGTTAACTAATAAGAGAGTTTTAAAGCCAGAACCTGGAAGTTCTGCCATGAGTGGCTGTCAGTGGGAAGCTATTTGGGCAATAGACAGTCTGGACTGAACAGACAGAAGGCCACAGACACATCTTCATCCCTATTTCCCTCTCCATCCTCACCCATTTCTTCTACGCTCTCCAACTATTGATCCGTCTGTAAAGCTCTTGGTGAAAGAAGGGAGTCTTGACATAGTTCTGCTCAGAAATCTTAGCAGGGAAGACAGCTGGACATCTATATTATGGTGTAGCACAGTCACATTGAACCACAGGAGTTTGAACTGCTTGTAGAATTTACTTTTCACATAATAATATTGACTAGACAAAATTATCTCCTGTTTGAATGCATGTCTTCTGAAGATGAAAAAGTGTATATAATACTGGGGATGATGAACCACGAAATTTTGGGTTATATACTTTAGTAAAATGATGAGTTGAGTTCATTGTGGGGTTTCATGGGGTGGTTTTTCAAGGATGATTCTCTAACTTCTGAAGAAAAAAATGTACACATACAGAAGAAAGGAGGAGAAGAGTTACTAAACAGTACCCGTCAGATTCTGAGCTGTTAGAGACAGGCCTTGTAGCACTGTATACTGATAGTAATAGTCCATCCAAGTTGACATAAAACAGCCTTGTGACGATTTAGTGTTCATGGTTGTGCAAGTCATAAATTAAATAACATTAAGATGTTTTTGACAAAACATTTGCAAATGTATAACGTGATTTCCAAAATATTAGATGAGGAAAATATCTAGACAAACGTCGCCGAATATGTCGCCGACAACGTGCTCTTGGAGTTTTGAAATTTGAATCATCGCATGTTAATGGCAGGAACTGTAAGACAAGATTCCTTTATCTAGGGCAGTGTAGATGCTGACAACAGACGCCTTAAATGCAGTTTTGTAGAGCGCAGTACCCGTGACAGTAACGAATTACAAAACTTCCTCAGATAGAATTGACACGGTTGTTATTTAAAGGTTGAAAAGGGATGGCGTGTAAACGCCATGTGGGGAAATCCAGGTCCTCCTCGCAAATGCTCTTAGGACAGAACCGAGCTGAGATTCTGGATCTGTGAGAGAGCTGCTGGTTGTTATTGATTTTTATAAACTTTTCAATGATTGAAGTGTAGTTCGCCAAATTCTAAAGGCGTGAAAAAACGGTGCTTTCTTTGCAATCATGAATATCAAGACAAGTGTATCTGTTTCAGCACACAAAATAAACAGCGCAAACTGGTGTCAGAATCAATCCAGACAGCACCAGTGCGTAAAATCTACGGATGGAATTGATGGGAAAAACAACTGTGGGCAGGCATTTCTCCTATGTTACACCCCCCCCCCCCCCCCATCACCACCCCTTCGTCCCCTAAATCAAGGTGAGATGAGGAATGTGAAAAGTCAGCTGGTGGTGAATAGCAGTGTTGGTTACATTTCTCAATACACGCTAACAGTACTCTAATTTAGCCCCGTGTTTCTTTTCTCCCCGTCATTAACGGTCTGTGAAATAAAAGCTAGGAGTACAAGAAACCATGGATGGGGTCGGAGTAGGATGAAGGAGGATGGAAGCTTGGGAGAGAGTTGTGAAGGGAGACGGGGTCTTTCTCTGGCTCAAGATAACGAAACTGGGGATATTTCTAAAGTGTGATTCATGACTGAGAGAATATGAAAAGTTTTTGAATGGAAGTTTTCACGTATTCGATGTAGAGTTTTGCTAGTGACACGACCTACATGTCAGGACGTGTGACCAAGCTTTCTGCCATGTTCTAGAATAGAATCTGTATGTTTGGCATTTAATTCATCGTGTCCTGGAGGCGGAAGATTTTAATCCCATTTTCCCCCTGTTGTTGAACGCTCGTCAACAGACAGCAGGGTCTGGAAGACAGGCACTTGGACACGCTGACCCAGATTAAGGGACTACTGAGTCGTTAACAGAGTAGTTCTGAAACGCCTTGTCAAACAGGCGTGCATCTCTGGTTTATTTGAAAGTTGATAAAAGACCATGGATTGAACGGTACCTTGGGGTACACAAAATCTGTGCTCGCAAAAATCCGCCAAAATGGAAATGTGTTTGAAATTTTTTTAGCTGCTAGAAAATGGTTAACATTGTTTTTCTTTTGGGAAGTAAATATTAAACTGGATTAGAGAGAAACCTGACAGAATATTTTCTTTGTATCATAGAAAACTGTGTCTGACGGTATGAATATTGATACAGACTGCCAGACCCAGAACATCAGATGAACAGAAAAAAGTCGGTGTCAGGGTTTGTCCAGACAGTGTGTATGACGTTCTGCTGTGATGGGACTGATGGGAAAACGACTGTCAGCTAGTATTGATGGGGAAACCAACTGTCAGCTAGAACTGATGGGAAAACAACTGTCAGCTAGAACTGATGGGAAAACAACTGTCAGCTAGAACTGATGGGAAAACAATGTCAGCTAGGACATGTCAGCTAGGATGATGGGAAAAACGACTGTCAGCTAGGACTGATGTAAAACTGAGTAATGGGAAAAACGAACTGTCAGCTAGGACTGATGGGGAAAACGACTGTCAGCTAGGACTGATGGGAAAACAACTGTCAGCTAGGACTGATGGGGAAAACAACTGTCAGCTAGGACTGATGGGGAAAACGATTGTCAGCTAGGACTGATGGGGAAAACAATCTGTCAGCTAGGACTGATGGGGAAAACAAATTTTCAGCTAGGACTGATGGGGAAACACTGTCAGCTAGGATATGGGAAAACGATTGTCAGCTAGGACTGATGGGGAAAACAACTGTCAGCTAGGACTGATGGGAAAACAACTGTCAGCTAGGACTGATGGGAAAACAACTGTCAGCTAGGACTGATGGGGAAAACAACTGTCAGCTAGGACTGATGGGGAAAACGACTGTCAGCTAGGACTGATGGGGAAAACACTGTCAGCTAGGACTGATGGGGAAAACAACTGTCAGCTAGGACTGATGGGGAAAACACTGTCAGCTAGGACTGATGGGGAAAACACTGTCAGCTAGGACTGATGGGGAAAACGACTGTCAGCTAGGACTGATGGGGAAACGACTGTCAGCTAGGACTGATGGGGAAAACATCTGTCAGCTAGGACTGATGGGGAAAACAACTGTCAGCTAGGACTGATGGGAAAACAACTGTCAGCTAGGACTGATGGGAAAACAACTGTCAGCTAGGACTGATAGGAAAACAACTGTCAGCTAGGACTGATGGGAAAACAACTGTCAGCTAGGACTGATAGGGAAAACAACTGTCAGCTAGGACTGATGGGAAAACAACTGTCAGCTAGGACTGATAGGAAAACAACTGTCAGCTAGGACTGATGGGGAAAACAACTGTCAGCTAGGACTGATGGGGAAAACAACTGTCAGCTAGGACTGATGGGGAAAACAACTGTCAGCTAGGACTGATGGGGAAAACAACTGTCAGCTAGGACTGATGGGGAAAACGACTGTCAGCTAGGACTGATGGGGAAAACGACTGTCAGCTAGGACTGATGGGGAAAACAAGCAGAGTGTGGGAACATTCAGCTAGGAATTCCTTGATGACACACAGCCCCTCCCCCCCCCTTTCCCTCTCCGGCTCTCCCGTACATCTTCTCACTCTGGGGAGGATAAGGAATGTGAAAGGTCGGTTGATGGTGGACAGCAGTATTCGTTAAATGTCTCTCTACATGCTAACAATACCCTTAACAGAGTCCTGCTTTCTTCTTTTCCTTCATAAATGGTCTGCGCAAAAAAAAAAGCCGGGGATAGAAGGAAAGAGGGAGAAGGTGAGGGTAGGAAGGAGGTAGGGGTCTGGGTGGGGGTGGGATTAAAGGTTTTGAGAAGGACACGAGGGGGCAGGGGGGCTTTCTGAAGGACACGAGGGGGCAGGGGAGCTTTCTCAGGCTCAAGATGTAAGAATTGAAGTATTCGTGACCTGTGACTCACGACTGAAAGAACATGAAAAGTTTTTGAATGGAAGTTTTATCGTACTGACTGTAGCTTCGATATTGACACGACCCACAGATCAAAAAATGTGATGGAGTTTTCTCCCATGTTCTGGAATTGAATCTGCACGTTTTGACATTGGATTCATCAAGTACTGGAGGAGGAAGATTTAATCAATTTTTTTTTTCACGTATTGCTGAATTTTCATGAACGGAAAGCAGGATTCGGAAGATAAGCACTTTGAAACATTCGCCCCTATTAACAGAATACACAGTCGTTGATAGTGCCGTCCTGAAAAAAGCCTTGTTGACCGGATCAGTCTCCGTGGTTTATTTGAAGGTGGATCAGACAGAAGCTTGGGGAGCACACAAACTCTGCTCGCACTTGTCCCTCGTCAAAGTGAAAATGTGCCAGAAATTCTGTAGCTGCCAGGAATTTCTTGACAACTTTTTTTTTGGTAGCGAAATAAATACGTAACTCGAATAGAGAGAGAAGTCTGATGGATTTTTTTCTTTCTGCCTTAAGAACAATATTTTTGGAAGTATGGTTATTATGACGGGACATGTCAGACCCAGCCCATACTGTGAAAATGCGAAATCAGTGTGAGCATTTGTCCAGACGGCAGCAGTATCTATGGCCAGACAGCAGCAGAATCTATGGCCAGACAGCAGCAGAATCTATGGCCAGACAGCAGCAATATCTATGGCCAGACAGCGGCAGTATCTATGGCCAGACAGCAGCAGTATCTATGGCCAAACAGCACCAGTGTTTATGGCCAGACAGCACCAGTATGTATGGCCAGACAGCACTAATATCTATGGCCAGACGGCACCAGTCTCTATGGCCAGATAGCAGCAGTATCTATGGCCAGATAGCACCAATCTCTATGGCCAGACAGCAGCAGTATCTATGGCCAAGCAGCACCAATCTCTATGGCCAGACAGCAGCAGTATCTATGGCCAGACAGCAGCAGTATCTATGGCCAGACAGCCGCAGTATCTATGGCCAGACAGCAGCAGTACCTATGACCAGACAGCAGCGGTACCTATGGCCTGCTGATGGGATGATGCTGCTGGGAAAACCACTGGGGTCAGGGAATTCCCTGCTGACACACTGCCGAACCCTTCTACATCTGGCGTAGGCAAGGGATGGGAAAGTCCAGCTGACAGGTGTTAGCAGTGTTGGTTGAATGTTTCTGTTCACGTCAACAAAACAAAACACAACTTCTCGTCAAGTGTCATTGTTCACGCTGGCAGTACCCTTACGTCTT
This sequence comes from Conus canariensis, assembly GCA_033310375.1. Classification (NCBI taxonomy): domain Eukaryota; kingdom Metazoa; phylum Mollusca; class Gastropoda; order Neogastropoda; family Conidae; genus Conus; species Conus canariensis. The sequence goes on from CM065741.1 coordinate 23,079,293, forward strand.
CTCGTTTAGTGTCACTTTCACGCTGGCAGTACCCTTACGTCTTCTCGTTTAGTGTCACTGTTCCCGCTGGCAGTACCCTTACGTCTTCTCGTTAAGTGTCACTATTCACGCTGGCAGTACCCTTACGTCTTCTCGTTAAGTGTCACTATTCACGCTGGCAGTTCCCTTACGTCTTCTCGTTAAGTGTCACTATTCACGCTGGCAGTACCCTTACGTCTCCTCGTTTAGTGTCACTGTTCCCGCTAACGATTTTCTTAGCTCTGTTTGTTCAATGTCTGTGTTTACGCTGACAATAGTGTAAGCATTGTTCGTCTATGTTCTAGTTCACGATTATCTTTGCACCGTTCATTAACTGTGTCTGCTCACGCTATCACTGTTCTCAGCACTGTCTGTCAAATGTCTTGTTTACGCTAACGAAGTTGTTAGTGCTGTTTGTTAAATATCTCCGTTTATACTAACAATACTCTTATCTCAATTCTGCTTTGATTTTCTTTTTCTTCCTTAATTGTCAGTCTGCAAAAAGAGCTAGGGGGAGAGGGAAAGAGGGAGGGCGGGCTAGCGTGGAGAAGGGAATGTAAATGAGGGAAAGGCGAGGAGGGGGTGCCTTCCTCTGGCTCAGAAATATCAGACTTAAAAGAAAAATTGTACTTATTTTAGACAAACAAATTACATGACAAAACAAGACGCTTTTTGACTTCTTTGGTCATCTTCAGGCAAGATACACAACAATGAAGACAATGAAAACGAAGAACGAACGATCACTTAGCCCTTAAAACTGGGCGCAGAAAGGATTTGGAATGTAAACGAGGCTGCTGGGAAGGAGACCACAGAGGTAGAAAGAGCATATTTTGTCTTGTGATTTTTTGTCTCTTTCGTTCGGATAGTAATTTTTCTTTTAAGTTTGATGAATTTTCGCCTGCACTCACCTCACTTTAAAACTGGCTTAACTAATCAAATATGGGATATTTATAACAAGAATGTGACTGACGATTGTGGAAACATTAAAAGTTTTTGACTGGAAGTTCTTCATGCACTGAATGGAGTTTTCATGGAGAGCGATCTACCTGTCAGAAAGAGCGGTCGAGTTTCTACCCGAGGTCTTTGAAATCAATCTCAATGCCATGACAGTTGCTTCTTTGTGCATTTGTGGCAGAAAATTTCAATCAACTTTTCAGCTGTATGTTACATTACAGAGCAAGATATGAGAGATGGGCGCTTGCAAACTTTGACCCAGTTTTATAAACTACACAACTACATACAGTGTTGTTTGGAAAAGCTTCGTCAAACATATCTGACCCTTTCGCTTCCTTCATGTGATAAAGAGCTGTGATCAAACCGTGCCTTGAGGAATACCAAGCCATGCTCGCAAATGTCCTACTGCAAATTGTTTAACATTCTTCATCCGCGAGAAAACAGCATCTTTTATTACTTCTTCAGAAACATTTTTTTCCAGATAATAAATCTTTAACTCGATTACAGACGGAACGGTTTCTTTGGTTAAATTGTTTTTCTACAGTATGAATATTAAGGGACATATGAGACCCCAGCACATCAGACAAATAAAAGAAATCTGTGTCAGGATTTGTCCAGGCAGCAGCAGTGTCTGTTACCTACTAGTGTGATGGAACTACTTTACCTGGCTTTTGTCAGAGGATCAGTCAGTACCAAAACATATTCATTGCACAGTTCAGGTCTTGACCCCTACTGTGCCTGACACGGAGACAGATCCAGTGTCCGTTTCTTTTTATGTTGCAGCACGATCCACATGACCCTTCATTTCTCTGTCGTCTGCTGGACTTTTCACTCCCAAATCCTTGTGTCCTACCAATGGCGTAGAAACACAAGCCATGTATAATTCTGCTATCCTTGCTGACATTTGGCATTGAACTATTTTGCTGACCCAAATTTCCAGGATAAACTTACCTTTTTCACATTCAAACATTTTTTCACAGAGCCTGTGCATTTTCATCTCTTCAAACTCGTTGTTACAACTTGACCTTTGCTGTGACCTTGAACTCTGAACGGCACATCTCTTCTTTACTTGGGCCAGCTAGGGGAAATAACCCTCGTAGACGTTTTCGGATTATCGTTCCTGCTCAGTGGATGGAACCAGCTGTTTGTACCACAGGAAGAAGGGATACGGCTAGGAGCTTCATGGGTACAGCGGTATTTGTACATAGACATAAAGGGTTGCGTTCTGTATCCATTGAACATCTTCACAGCCACATTATTCGTATCCGTTGGTATTGTACATGTATGTCAGAACTTCGTCTGTCCTTACATCGAAATCATTAGTGAAAAGTGGGCTACAAGCGGTTTGCAGTGACGAAGTACAAGGGTGTGTGTGTGTGTGTGTGTGTGTGTGTGTGTGTGTGTGTGTGTGTGTGTGTGTGTGTACGTGCATGCATGCATGCGTGAGTGCGTACGTACGTTCGTGCGTGTGTGTGAACAAAGTGAGATGGAGCGACGAAGAATGGCTAGCAATTCGCTTCGTCTGTGAATATAACTTCTGGTAAGATAACATCGCGAAGAGTTGTTAAACTAAAACACAAATTGCACGGGACAAAGGGCGGGGATGAGGGAGGGGGGGAGGGGGGGATTGGGGAGAGGGGTTGGGGGTCTGGGGAGGGGGGGGGTGTGAGCGTGTGTTTGTGTGGAAGGGGGGAGAGGAGCATTTTGGAAAGCGACGGGACTGTGCGCGGTGAAAGAAGGCGCTAGAATGTCAATATTGACCCTTCATTGACAACCGCTGGAAGTCAATCTATTCTCTGATGGAGACAGAACCATTGGCTACTTTTGACTTCAACCACTTTCATCCTCTGGGCGAGACTCCACAGTACCCCCTGTCGTGATTGTAATCGTTCACCCCACGGCGTTGAACAAACACACGCCACTTACAACAAAACGGCGTCGACATTACCCAAGAACAAAATTGCAGTTCAAGGGCCCCTTAAAGCTGCTAGCGAAGATTGGCATTACTGAAGGCAAGACGAAAGAAAATAAGCCGAAGAAACTAGAGAGACAAACAGAAATAACGATGAAACGGCATTTTCTGTAATCCTGATGCTGGAAGACTCTAACAAAACAGGTATGGGAGATCACTCTCAAACTCCCAAGTAGTACTGTACACAAACAAGTGCGGACATAGTCTGGAAGTTCAAAAACCTCCTCTGGCATCTTCATTGTGATGCTCTCCCTAATCTGGTGGACCAAACGATCATGGAAGAAATCCTGTTTAATCCGGAAGAAATCCTGAGGGGACACGTCGCCAAAACAGGTGACTTTAGACATCTAGTTAAAGATAACTTTCACAATGTTGGAAAATTATAAAAAGAAAGAAAGGCAATTAGGTATGAAGAAGGGGGTGATGGTAGGTGGATAGTTAAGAAAGTGTCGAAGGAGAAATGTTAGACAGAAGGAGAGATCACAGATAAACATTTATACACTCATGGGACAAAAGTCTGTCCTCTCTCAGCACTTCCGGCGCTGACTACCTACAGGCACCTCTTGCTGAAAACTTATTGTTCTTACCTTTAGGCTGGACTTAACTTGCTAATCTTGGTAATCTGGCCCTTCCGATTCAAAACATGCTGACAGGGTCTCGGTAGAGAGTCGTAGAGGGAGTGGAGGTAGGCAACAGTCAGTTGATTCCAGCAAGTGGTGAGTGCACAGCGCAGATCTGCGACAGTACTGATGCGGCGAGTGCTTTTTCTCACATGAGTCTTGAGGACTTGCCACACGTTCTGGATCGGATTTAGATCTGGACTTTGAGGGGGCCAGAAAAACACGGGAACTCTGTGCTGGCGCTTCCAGGTCGTGCCGTGAACAGAGGCGTTGTCTTCTTGAAGGTACCAACGTTTGTCTGGGTAGTGGTCGGCAACAAACGGCAGAAAGTTGTTTCCCAGCACATCAGTGTACTTCTGACTGTTCATATTGCCTTCCACGAACATCAGTGTCCAACTCTGTCATACGAAATGCATCCCCACACCATCAATTTCAATGTAGTCTTCGGGCCAAGATGGACGCTGCACAGAGAAAGCACTGACCACTTCTCTTCGACTTTACTCCATAGTTTTACACGTCCATTGGGTTTGATCACAATGGTCATTTCATCACTGAAAATAACATTTTCCCACTGATCGTTCACAGTCCAGTGAAGTTTACTCCTACAGTACTGCAGCCGCTTCTTTCTGTTCACTTCCTTGATGACCAGTTTCTTCACTGGGGGATGCTTTGAATAGCCAAGTCCATGCAGATTTCGCTTGATCGTCTTTTGGTTGACTTCAATGGAGGTTGGTGAATGGAATTTGGCTGAAATTTCAGAAACTGTAGCATATCTGTCCCGTTTTACGATCTTTGACAGTGCAGACACACACCTGTTTGTGAACACTCTAGGCCTGCCACTCCTAGGTTTGTTTTCTACTGTTTTTCTGTTACAATAGCGCTTGTAAACTTTCCCGACGGTTGACCTGTTCAAGTTCAACACATTTGCCACTTAAAACACCCAAAGCCCCTGGTCTATCAACGACACAATGTATTTTTTCGTCTCCTCTGTGAGCTGTTTGTTTGCCGATGCCATGCCAGATCTAACAGCAAACCGCAAGCGTAAGCACCAAACAACAGTTCAATGATTTTCTTTACTTCACACAAAAGAGTACGCTTGTGAAAATGACGTCAGTGGTTTTTGGTGCACAAACATGTAACCAACGCTGAAACATTGGCTAGACAATCTAGTGAAAACAACCACTTCAAATCTGTCCGCCATTAGAGGGGACAGACTTTTGTCCCTTTACCTGTAGAAATCTAATGCACGGTTTAGGAATATTCATCAGTGGACTTTCTGAAAGGGAAGTCGTTAATTTTACAAGACAGATAGACAGATGATATTGCGTTTAGCCCAGCCGACCGCAAAGGGCCAGCAAAGGGCTGTCACGTCGATGAAGTCAGCTTTCCAAATTGATTAAAAAACAAACAAAACAAAACAAAACAAAAAAACCAGACACACACAACTCATTAAACCAAATTTTCTAAACACGCACTAGCATTTCGTTAAAGTCATTCATCCGTGAAATCTTAAATTGGACGAAAAATGTTTTAAAACTTAAAAATATCATCAGCTTGAACATCGCTGAACCAGATTTTCATGGAGTTTGCTGTAAAGTGCTTATATTTGACATATGTAAGTTCCAGCACTCTGTGAGAACATGTTGTGGGTGATCCATTACATGGAATGCACCACGGAGCTTCTTCACCTTTGAAAAGTTCAAACTGGGTGTAACAGCAGTGGCCTGTATGCTAACGGCACAAGACTTTCTTCTTTACGGCCGCCAGTGGAACATGGCAAAAACTCTTTAGATTTGGTTGGACGGACTTGAACGAGATTGTTTGCCGTCTGAGAGTTCCATTCCTCTTACTAGAGGCCTTTGACATACAGATACTACTGAGAACGATTCCGGTAGAAAAAGAAAAGAAAAAGAAAATCCCTGGTGTCTATAAAAAGCACAGTTTCAAGTGAAAAAGGCTTCTGTAATTCACAGTCAAAATGACATACTGAACAGCACCATCATCACGACAGATACACTTGATGTTGAAGCAATACGAATTGCGTAGAAATCTGAAAGTCAGACTTGAACTACATCTGCATGTTTTCGATTGATCCTGGTGAACAACTAGGTGGCAGAGAAACATCAGACTTTGTCGGAGAGCGGACACCTCAATCAAGATGGAACGGACAGTGAAACCGCTCTGTCTGACTGTGTGTCTGTCTGTCTCTGTCTGTCTATGTATCGCTCTATTTATCGGTGATTCTATTGTTTCGCGTCCGGTGATCACACAATGGGCTCTGCCAAGAAGCATTGACATCTTAATGGAATGCCCTGTGCGTGCCTGCACCTTATGTAGAACACAACGCAGGCTTCCAAGTGCTGTGGACCATTACTCTCAGCTGGCTGGTTCGGCAGTGGAGGCCGGTACTTCTTTGCTTTCCTCTGGCACCTTTCCATGTGTATTTTTCTTCCTCTCTCTCTCTCGCTCTCTCTCTCTCTCTCTCTCTCGCTCTCTCTGTCGCTCTCTCTCTCTCTCCTCTCTCTCTCTCTCTCTCTCTCTCGCTCTCGCTTCTCTCGCTCTCGCTCTCTCTCTCTCTCTCTCGCTCTCTCTCTCCTCTCTCTCTCTCTCTCTCTCTCTCCATCCATCCACTCGTCCGTCCATCCGTCCATCCGTCTATCTATCCATCAGTCTGCCTGTCTGCCTGCCTGCCTGCCTGCCTGCCTGCCTGCCTGTCTGTCTTTGGCGTCTGCTGCGTGATAATGCCAAAATGAAGTTACCAAAGGGGTACAAAACACTACATCAGTACCAAAATATCACATAATATAACAATATAATGCAACACAGTAACACAACGCAACACAGCAGAACACAACACAGAACAGCACAACACAGTACAGCACAGCACAACAGAGCACCGCACAGCACAGTACAGCACGACACAACAGCACAACTCAACTCGACTCGACCCGACCCGATCCAATCGAATCCATCTCCTCCACATAGAGTGTAATGACACCCACTTAAGCTGATTTCTTTCGGTTCTTCGGTGGCCTTCCTTCCTCCTGGCCCCTGTCTTGAGGCGCTCCGAGACCGGTTGTCTCCCGTGAAAGAGCTCTTCTGCACTGGGAGGCGAGATGATGAGGGAAGGGAGACTAATCTCATGGCCTTCATACTGTCAGGGGAAATAACTCTAAGGTACAATACAGACAGGGGATAGAAATCCCAGGCAGCCAGTCGCTCATAATCTGACTTTGTGCGAGTGTGATGAGTGCACGCGCGCGCGCGCGCGCCCGTGTGTCTGTTCGTCTTTTTCCCGTTGTATGTTCAAACATATGTAGACTGTATTTATGGCTGTTTGTTTTTACTTGGGCATTGTAACGCTTGTACACTGCGAGCATCTATTACGTATGTTCAGATTGGTTCAGATAAAGACGCATTATCCAGGAAAAAAAAGTTCTGAAGTGAGGTCATATGCTACATTCGCTCCATTTACTTGACAAACTGGATGCAACCTTTGTTTCTGTTTGTGCTACATTTGTTCACTCACTTTGTCCCTTTGATAAAGCCGTAAAAATTGCTGTGCATAGCATGATTACTG
>CM065741.1:23091436-23096436 GCA_033310375.1 Conus canariensis
GTCATATGGAAGAAAACATTCTTTGGTTCTCTTACAGAAGTGTATGCATCCTCGGTATCGTGTGCAAGATCTAATTTTCAATGTTGTATTTATTACTGTCCAGCAAGTGTGTGTGTTTGCGTGCGTGCGTGCGTGCGTGCGTGCGTGCGCGCTTGCGTGCGTGCGTGCGTGTGTGTGTGTGTGTGTGTGTGTGTGTGTGTGTGTGTGTGTGTGTGTGTGTAAGTAAGTAAGTAAGTAAGTAAGTGCGGGCGCGCGCGCGCGCACGTGCACGTGTGTGTGTATATGTTTGTGTGTGTTCGTGTGTGTCTGTGTGTTCGTTTGTGTATGATTTCTTTCTGCAAATCCTTGTGTGATAATTTGAACCAAAGAAGTGATGGCAAAAGAAAAAAAATCGATGGTTAGTGGTGATAGACAGATAGACGACAGCAGAAAATAGTTATATCAGTTACAACACATTCTAAGGTTTTTCATTGTTAGTTAAATAAAACCAATTTCATCATATCTGAGGTACAGGGACTATACCGTGCAGAATATTTGACAAAATTCGTTTGAGGGCATGAAAACATTTCTTGGTTGTTCATTAGAACACACTGAATAAAGTGGTACGCTTGGAAATCTAGGAAGACATCCATTGTCTATCACTTCATGAGTGTGCGGAATTAAATCCTGGTTATTTTACTTCGGATGAACCAATATAATTAATAACTGAATTAAGTTAAATTTTCATTCTTCTTTTGGCTGATGCGGTCATAGAATCAGAAACAGTATTTGCATTACAAACTCAGTTAGATATTCTATAAAGAGCTGATGCCTCATCACAGAGAAACGTTAATATGGAAAAAGGCAATATAATTGTGTTTAGAAAGTATGGATATCCTAATTGACTTTGATGTTGTCTTTGTTCTTTGTGTTGTCATAGGATGGGGTCTTTTCCTCTTACATGCTGACAATTCTTAACACGCCTTGTATGGCTGGAAGGCCTAGAATGATAAAACCATACACTTCATCACTCTTTATCAGTGTATTGTATCTGCCCTCACTCCCTCCCAGAATTTCTCTCTCTCTCTCTCTCTCTCTCTCTCTCTCTCTCTCTCTCTCTCTCTCTCTCTCTCTCTCTCTCTCTCTCCTCTCCTTCTACTTCGGTGTTCTTTTTTTTCCTGGACGTATTTCAAACAAGCCAAGTGAAACTGCAGCACGGAGCAAATGAGGGATGATGACTGGGGAACAGCAGACATCTTGAAGAGCATCCTCTCCCCTCCGGTGGGGAGCTGAACGAGTAGTCAATTACACTCCCCGCGACTTTAGCCACCAAAAAATCTCTGAGCCCCTCAAGCTCTGGAGTTTAATTTAAGGCTCGGAAGAAATTGAAAGGTGCCGAGAAAAAAGGAAATGAATAAGAGAGAGACAGACAGACAGACCGAGAGAGAGAGAGAGAGAGAGAGAGAGAGAGAGAGGAGAGAGAGAGAGGAGGAAAAAAGAGAAAGATTAGATAGCAGAAGGAGGGGATGGAGGAGGACATTGAGGAGAGAATGAGGGATGGGGTAGGATTGGCACAGACGAAGAAGGAAAAGAGGGAGGGAGAGAGGAGAAAGAAGAAGAGGAGAAGACAGATGTAGAAGAAAAGAAGAAATAAAATGAAATGAGAAGGAGTAGGAGGACGTAGAGGAGTAGGAGAAAGACGAAGAAGAAGAAGAAGAAGAAGAAGAAGAAGAAGAAGAAGAAGAAGAAGAAGAAGAAGAAAAAAGATTAACAACAACAACAACAATAACAACAGCAACAACAAGAAATGGAGAAGGTAAAGAAGAAGAAGAAGAACAACAACAACAACAAAACAATAACAACGACAGCAACAACAGCAATGATAATAACAGCAACAACAAGAAAATGAAGGTCAAGAAGGAGAAGAAGGAGAAGAAGAAGAGATGAAGAAGAAGGAGAAGAAGAAGTGGAAGAGGAAGAGTGACATGAAGAGCCAGAAGAGGAAGGAGACGAGGAAGGTGAGGGCAAAGAAGAAGAAGAAAAGAAGAAGGAAGAAGAGGAAGAGGATAGACGAAAAGAAAGAAAAGTGAAATGGGCAGGAAACAATAGGAGGATCGAGATCGATTTTCCACAGATAACAGTTAACAACAAGACAAGAAAATAAGGAAGACACGAAGAAATCAACAACAACATCCTTGGTTAAAAAAAAATTAAAACAAAAAAAAAAAAAGGGGGGGGGGGGCGGGGGGGGGGGGGGCAGAGGGAAGTTGGAAGGGGGGGGGGGGGGACTCGAAACTCAAAGCAAGAGGGAAGGGAAGAAAATGAAAGAAAGTGGGAAGAGACGGGTAGTGCGTTGGTTGGGAGCGTTTGAAGGGGGAGGGAGGGAGGGAGGAAGAGAGAGAGAGAGAGGGAGAGAGACAGAGAGAGACAGAGAGAGAGAGAGAGAGAGAGAGGAGACGGGTAGGATGGGGATGGGGGAGAGAGAGAGAGAGAGAGAGAGAGAGAGAGAGAGAGAGAGAGAGGAGAGAGAGAGAGAGGAGAGAGAGAGAGAGAGAGAGAGAACACGAATGAATGAACGAGCGAACGAACGAATTTTATTTGAAGAGGGTAATGGAATAAGCATAACTACTTTTTTACATCCACCCCTCCAGGCGAGAACAAAAGTATCATGTTATAAGAAACAAAAATGAAACAATGTCTATACAAAAAATGCAACAAACAATACATGAATAAAATAAATAGATCGACGAATTTCTGACCGTTTGTTCATGCGTACGTGCCCAAAGAAGTGTTAATCTTTAGTGATGTGGGACAACATCACACAAAATGCACTTCACCTTCCATCTCCTCTCTGCAAAGTTGGCTTATAAACCTGCATCGCCATGAAATCGGTGACGGTAGTAGCACTACAAATTCAGAAATACCAAGTCTAAATCTGTTAGTTATGTACTTTAAATGGTTGTCCAGAGAGAGAGAGAGAGAGAGAGAGAGAGAGAGAGAGAGAGAGAGAGAGAGAGGAAATTTTACCGGGTAATGAAATAAGCGCTATGAATGCTTTTTTTTTTTTTTACCACCGAGCCCTGGGGCAAGAGAAAAGAAAGGAATTTGAATATCAAATCAAGGCAATTACATGTAACAGGAAGAAACAATGACAACATCTTGCTCAGTTCATCACAAATGAGCTATTACCCACACAACTGACAAACGAACGCAAAAGAAAAACTTGTGAACGTAGCGTTCAGGGGCGGGAATAGCTCAGTGGCAGAGCGCCGGACTCATTATCTTGGTGATCCTGGGGTTGCGGGTTCGAATCTCCGCCAGGCCGTTTCGGTACAGGGGATTTTTTCTTTTACACAGAGTTAACATTGGTTAACTCCGGCTGGAGGTCGTGGTTCGAATCCATCAGAAGTCATGTGGTTTTCTCCCCTGACGGCTCCATTCCATACAGTCCTTCGAATGAGACTATAAACCGAGGTTTCGTGTGTGAACGCACACACGTAAAAAAATCCCATCATCAAGAATGAAGGAGGTAAGGAAATTGAGTGAACAACATTGAACGATATTGACGGGATGACGGATGACACGGGAAACGACTGAATGAAGCGTCAGCTGGCAGCTCTTCAGTCGGCACTACCCAGGTAGGCAGCCCGTTGTGTAAAGGAGTGTGGATTGTAAAGCGCTTAGAGCTTGGTCTCTAGCCAAAGATAGGCGCTATTTAAGTATTCATAATAATAATAATGATAATAATAATAATAATAATAATAATAATAATAATAATGATAGCGTACAAGAAGTAGGAATCGGGCAAGGGGTAGGTTGTGGGTGAAGGGAAAGGGTAGCATACAGTAATCATACTGAACATATATCACAAAAAGGACATTAACTTAAAATGAAGGGAAAAAAACACGTGCACACACACAGACACACACAAACATTATAGATATTGTAAGATAATAATCGATTTTTGCTTAATACAGTTAAAAATATATATGTAGTTGCTGTTAATGTATTATGTTTCATTGCTGTCTTAAAAGAGCCAGTGCTACATTTTTGTTTGATATTTATTGGCAGAGAGTTGAAAGCATTCCACAGAGTAAACAAGATTAGTTTTGAACAGATCAGTTTTGGGATTCCGGATTAGTATGGTATTGATGCATCTTGACTGATTTAACGGAAATGTAGTAGTTAATGTTGAAGGCGCATACCGTAAATTATATACATCATTATGGCTTTATTGTTCTATACATCATTATGGCTTTATTGTTCCGAAGTTTGCATGTTAAAGGTTTGCATGTTAATTAGCTTGATATAATCTTGTAATGTTGATGAAGACGATTTTATTAGTATAGTTTCAGTGCTCGCTCATGGGCCCTATGTAAAGGTTTCAACGTATTAACACTACAAGAATCATAAAGAACTTACGCATAATTGATAGATGACTGGATATTTGCGTGGTAAAAGTGTTTACGCGCATTTACATTAAGAAAGTTTTTAACTGTTGAAAGCTGACAAACTTTTTGAGATACACGTTTGCTTAAACCAATAATATGAGGTGACCGGAGAAATTGTTGTCCAAGGTGACGCCCAACACTTTATGAGTGCTGACTTCTTCAAGCTGCTTGTCACTGATGTATATAAAGGGCATATCAGAAGTTAGATTTTGTCTTTTTGACGCGAAGTTATGACCATATACTTTGTGAGATTTTTGTTCATTAAGAGAGAGAGAGAGAGAGAGAGAGAGAGAGAGAGAGAGAGAGAGAGAGAGAGGGAGGGTGGGGATTGGGGAGGAAGGGAGGGAAAGAGGGAGAGAACTCGGATACACTCTGTACAGACCATAGTCCCATTGGAAGGGGCGTGTACAAGAAACCATTTTGAATAACAATTCAAAGACAGTATATAAACACATATGCAGCATTCACCACAAAAAAAAAAAAAGAAACAACGACTGCTCTCGCCTTGAATGCCTGATACAGAAGATACAAAGTGTCCTTACGGTGCCGCTATCAGAAGACACTGATGAA
>CM065741.1:23108936-23113936 GCA_033310375.1 Conus canariensis
AAGACCAATCTAGTACCATGCCATCCGGACCACTTGTATTCAGGCCGAGATGTGGCTCTTTAGCCTGAAGACCAATCTAGTACCATGCCATCCGGACCACTTGTATTTAGGCCGAGATGTGGCTCTTTAGCCTGAAGACCAATCTAGTACCATGCCATCCGGACCACTTGTATTTAGGCCGAGATGTGGCTCTTTCGTCACTGTCTACATGACTTCCATGATGAAGCGAGCGAGGAAGAAGGCGGCCATCCAGTTGGCCATGCTGACACCAGGACCTGGACAGACGTGGCAACCCTTGGTCTGCTCTTCGCGTTCATTTTCTGGGGCGGACTTCTTACAACGCTGTGGAGACGTGGAGCAGAACCCAGGTCCCAGGGCAGACAGCGTGAAGCAGTCCCGGCTCGGCAGCACAGGACGCAGCACCAGTGTGGACAAGGCTGGAACTTCATCGGCGGACAGCGGACACACACCTACTTCTTTTCAACAACCCACCAATGCTGACATCATGGGTATGTTGGCCTCAAAAAGGGAAACTGAAGGAGAGGTGAGGGCTTTAAAAGAAGAGAATTCTGTGCTGCCAAAAAGGAACTCTGATCTTGCTGCTAGACTTGAACAATCAGAGAGAAAACTGATGAGCTAGAGGGGAGATCAAAGCGAAAAATCTAATTTTCCATGGTATCCCGAGAGATCGCAATGAATCTAGCGAACAGTGTGAAGGTAAAATACGTGACCCATTACTGATGAGTTAGATGTGACACAGGACATTGAGTTTGATCGTGTACACAGATTAAATGCTAAAGAAGCTTCACCCGTCATCGCTCGATGTTCATTTTACAAAGACAAAATAAATATTTTAAGAGTAAAGATAAAATTAAAAGGGTGTGATATTTTTGTGGGAGAGGGTTTCTCCTCTCGCGTTAGATAGATAAGCCATCTGAAAAAAAAGCGAGATCAGAAGGAAAAAGAGCGACGATGATCTTTGACCATCTCCTCATTGATGGGAAAAGTTATTCTTGATGGTCCAAACAGATTCGTGGAATCTAGATAGGGGGGTGGCCGGCCGCTTAAAGAACATTTTACCTACACTTGTGTGACAGAAAAAGATATCCACAAAAACGTTACACTGGTAGAATCGCCTGTCACTTGTGGCAGTGTCAGTGAACTGTGTTTGTGGATCAGAGCGCACTCGGACAGTCTGTGAAAAACTCGTGCAGAAATGTGAACGCCACACCGTGTACAAATGTCAATAAACCTTTGGCTTTCTTCTCGTGGAATGTGAATGGCTTATTTTCTAAAGTAACTGACTGTGATTTTATGTCGTTTATTTATGAGTTTGATTTTGTATGTTTAACTGAAACATCTATGGACGAATGTCGTGCTGATATGTTTGTTGGTTATGATGTGTTTTTGTAAATGGGCAGTTAAATTGTCCAAGGGAGGCGACTGGGAGGCGTGATTTGTTTATTTTAAAAAAGAACTGTCTTCCTTCGTAAAAATCATCGACGTTAATTATTCAAACTTTGGGTGTTCTTGACTGATAAAACATTATTTGGAACAGATAAGGATGTTTTGTATTTCTGCGCGAACGTACCTCAACTTTGCTATGTTTAGTGGTATTAATGTACTTGAAGAATGTCTCGTTGATTTCTTGTTAACTAGGGATGTTTATGTTACAGTAAATGGTGATTTGAATAGTAGAATCTCCAACATTTCACAAGACATATCTATAAACGATGTAAACGATGTTTTTGGTGAACAGTTCCACAGCCGCCCTCTTAGTATCAATCGACACTCTGAAGACTGTGCATTGAAAACTTATGGAAAATTGTTGCTGAATGTATGCACTGCTGTAGATCTATGCATTCTTAATGGCATGTGTAAAAGTGACCTTGAAGGTTGCTATACATACATTTCTGACACTGGTTGCAGTGTTGTCGATTACTTCATTTTTTCTAAAGAACTTTTTGCTCTTGTTTGACTCATGTAGGCTGAATGTTTTAGAACGCATAGATTCTGACCACTTACCTGTATCACTTCTTGCTGCTTTTCCTAAAAAAAAATACCGTGCACGCCAGTAACAAGGTAGAAAAAACATGTTATAGAACAATTCGTCTGGAATGATGAACATGCTAGTTTGTTTCGCGACACATTATGTAGTGATGGAAACCGTACAAAGATAGATGCTGCTATAGGTTTGTTAGATGTGGATGTGAATTGTGCTCTAAACATGTTTAATAATTTCATTAAGGAAAGTGCAGACTGTATGAGAAGACGCCCATATATTGATTGCAGGAAAGCATCCGGTGACTGGCACGATAAAGAGTGTGATGCTAGTAAAAGAAAAGCCAGGGGGTTACTGAGAATTCGTCGTCGTACATTAAAAGTGAGGATAAAAACGTTCACTCCATTTCAAGGCGAGAGTATAAACATTTATTGAAGCGAAAATAGAACGACTTCAAAAATTCTTTACTTCAAAGACTTGCATCGTCTGTAAACTGTCAAAAGGAATTTTGGGATACTATTTATAGAATTTCCTTCAAAAGAAAACAGCCCAAGAGTCATATCACTATTGATGCATGGTTTCAGCATTTCCAGGCTTTGTTAGAGACTGATGTTAGTAATGTGTGTGTTGACGAAACACATGTAAACAATGACTTATATCAACCGACCAGTTTCACAGGAAGAGGTATTATTAGCGTGTAGAAAACTGAAAAATCGCAAGGCAGCTGGTCCTGACGGCACCATTGGTGAATTATTTAAACACGCTTTTGAACAGCTCATGCAATTCTTTCTTGAATTGTTTAATATATTATTTGACAGTAGTACGTTTCCAGAAAACAGGACTAAATCTGTTTGTTTGCCACTTTTAAGAAGGGTGATGTTATAATCCCAACAACTAGAGAGGGATCTCTGTCAGTGATATTAGTAATTTTGGATAATTATTAATAATCGACTGCAAGAATGGGTAGAGGAAAATAATATAACAGGTGATCACCAAGCAGGCTTTAAAAAGGTTATTCAACAACTGACTACATATTTACTTTGTTTGCACTTATGCAGAAGCAATTTTCTTACAATAGGAAGTTTATACGTAGCTTTTATAGATTTTTACAGGAATTTTTTGTGATGTTCATGACCTGAAAACGTGCTTTACCCAAGACATAGACAGGCAGCTAAAAACGTAACAGCAAAATTCAGATTAGGAATATCTGCATTAGCCATCCATAAGTTTAGATATCGAACATGTAGAAATTGTGATTTGTTTTGTCCTTTATGCAAAAGAATCAAAGGAAACCGAATTGCACTTCGCACTTTCCTGCTCAGCTCTTATGAGCATCAGAGAAAAGTTCATTAAGCTCAAATATTACAGACAGCCTATCTTTGTTTAAATTGAGCCTACTCTGTTCATCTATTTCTGCTGAAAATGTTAAAAAAAATTTCTTTGTTTTGTGCAAAGCTTTTAAGTACAGAGAAAATTTCACGTGTTGAAATTGCCTCAGAATAATTTTTGTTTCGTTTCGTAATTTAATTGCATTAATATAACTCTTGTACTCTGTGTCTTCACATACCCCTCCATTAGAGGCCTTGGCCTGTTATGTGAATAAATCACTGATCTGAATCTGAATCTGAATCTCTCTCTCTCTCTCTCTCTCTCTCTTCTTCTCTCTTCTTCTTACATTTGGTTTTTCTTGTATGATAGTCATGTGCCTTATCATAAAAGGCCAAGACATATTTCATGGCTAAGACATCTGAACCTGAATCAAGATCCCCTCTCTCTTTTTTTTTCTTCTCTGTCTCTCTCTCCCCGCCCTCTTCCTCGCCATCTCTTCCTCAGTTTGGAATAAGGTTATGATGTCCACGAAAGAATACACTGAAATTCTCTTCATGTATGGGCAGCAAAGCCACCCATCTCTTCATGTATGGGCAGCAAAGCCACCCCATCTCTTCATGCATGGCAGCAAAGCCACCCCATCTCTTCATGCATGGACAGCAAAGCCACCCCATCTCTTCATGTATGGGCAGCAAAGCCACTCCATCTCTTCATGCATGGACAGCAAAGCCACCCCATCTCTTCATGCATGGGCAGCAAAGCCACTCCATCTCTTCATGCATGGACAGCAAAGCCACTCCATCTCTTCATGCATGGCAGCAAAGCCACTCTATCTCTTCATGCATGGCAGCAAAGCCACCCCATCTCTTCATGCATGGGCAGCAAAGCCACCCCATCTCTTCATGCATGGGCAGCAAAGCCCCTCCATCTCTTCATGCATGGCAGCAAAGCCACCCATCTCTTCATGCATGGACAGCAAAGCCACTCCTTCCAGTGGAAGCACTGACCACAGATAAGAAATTAGTAGCACTAAACACACTTCCTCTGAATCAACAACGAATCCAACAATTTATCATTTACATTTGAAAGTTCGACAAATACAATGCTATCTGACATTAAGTCCACCCTCCCCCCCCCCCCCGCTCCCCCCCCCCCCTTATAAATTTATTTATTTATTTGTGTTTTTTCAAAAGTGATCAGCAAGTCTGGTTTGCAGAAATTCAATCTGCAATACTCACGCATTGATCAAGACAAACAAGCCTCGCTTATTCTATATCGTATGTCTAGAACTCACTTCTAACGAACTAATGTGTAATCTTGGAAATTTATTTAAACATTTCAAGAAACATCCACACAAACATATCGTGTCTTGATAGTTTGATTCTTTAAATTAAAACTAATTGACAAACTTTTCTGGTAGCCGTCATTTGAATCAGGAGCTTAGAAAACGAGAGGGGTCACTACGTTTAAGCATGCTGCTTCACGGAGTCTACTGTGAGCATGCGCACATGACTGGTTTGAGAATCTTACTGGCCGTCACAGACCTGACAGTATGGAGTGTGACGTCACAGACCTGACGCTATGGAGTGTGACGTCACGGACCTGACAGTATGGAGTGTGACGTCACAGACCTGACGGTATGCAGTGTGACGTCACAGACCTGACGGGA
>CM065741.1:23118936-23120569 GCA_033310375.1 Conus canariensis
TGTAAAATCACACCAACTCAGAATGATGTATGCGTCGTTGTCTTGTTTTACTATGTAAAATCACACCAACTCAGAATGATGTATGCGTCGTTGTGTTTTAGCATATAAAACCACACAAAGACACGGTGAACTTGGGGTCATTGTATTTTGACGTATAATAACACACCGACGCACACTGGACCATGCCTGATTAAATTTAAACTTACAGAACCACTCTAAGATGCGATGAACTATGTCTCACTGCATTTTACTTAGAAATATAAATCTACCCCAAGTTCCTATAAGATATACGATGAACTATGTCTCACTGCATTTAATTTAGAAATATAAATTTACCCCCAAGTTCCTATAAGATAATATGATGAACTGCGCCTGTCTGTCTGTCGGTCGGTATGTTTACCTATCATGCACAAACACATACAAACACTCACGCACACAAACACACGCATGCACGTTTAGTAGAAACAGGGCGAGAAAGAGGAGGAGGATGAAAAAGAAAAGGAGAAGAAGTAAGAGGGAGATAGCAATAACAAGCGGGAACGAATGCACCGACAGGTGGACTGACAGACAGACAGACATAAATGAACATTCAGAAAATGGTGCAAACACAACAAACATATTATTTCACTGGCATGTACCTAGGTGCAGAGATATAAATTCGCAGACACATATAGAAAAGACACAACCACCTATCACACATCAAGCATTGACCTTTCCCGCACAATGCTTCATTTTGTCATAATGTACTCCCTGCTCCGCAAAGATTTCCACGTTCCGTGTCAGACAAACGCGTATCTTTGGCCTGTCAGCTCTGTGCACAAAAGACGATTGGCTGACCCCTACCACGTGTTATGAATATGCATTAGCTGTGCACGCACCTCTTTTAAGGAAAGTTTCTACCTGTCTTTTTTTTTTTTCGTCTTTTGCTGGGGGAAGAGGGAAGGTATCTTGCTCTGTTGATCTGTACTTTGAAGAAGATGGCTGTTCTGTTCTGCATACAGAATTACAGACAGTTGTGAACATTGGCAGCCACAGCGATAAGAGGAATTGATACAATAGGTCTAGCTGGAAGAGAGAGGGAGGGGGAGTAGGGAGAGAGAGAGAGAGAGAGAGGAGAGAGAGAGGAGAGAAAGAGAAAGGAGAGAGAGGAGAGAGAGAGAGAGGAGAGAGAGAGAGATAGCTGCGCATACTCTCTCTCATCCTTTCTTTCTGTATGTATATACATATAGGCATGTATATAATATGTAAATACATATAATGTGTGTGTGTGTGTGTGTGTGTGTGTGTGTGTGTGTGTGTGTGTGTGTGTGTGTGTGTGTGACATACACATACACGCACACACACAAAAAACACACACACAGAAACACTCACACATACGCACAATTAAAAGAATGACGGAAAGAAGAAGGAAGAGAACGAAAAAAATGAGAAAAAATAAGAGGAATATGCAAATAACACGAGGAACAGAATATGCAGACAGATAGGCGAACAGACAGGCGAACAGACAGACAGCAAAACTGAATATTCAGAAATGGGTGCAAACAGAACAAAACAGATTAATTTACTGGCGTGTACACATGCATGTTGAATTGCACATGTGTAGGTAAACATAAAAAGACACGTAAACCTGTTA
>CM065741.1:23120669-23128169 GCA_033310375.1 Conus canariensis
GGCAAAAGAAGCTGGGGCGTTTTGTAATCCAAATGGCATTTTCGTCCATTGAAACAGTCCAAAAGGTGTCTGAAAAGCCGTTTTTTCCTTGTCTGCTTCAGCCATCGGGATTTGCCAATATCTTTTAGTCAAATCTATTTTGACAAAATATTTTCCTTCTGAGAGTTGACAAAGAAGTTCCTCAATGTCTGGGATAGGTTCTGCATCAAACACAGTGATTTTGTTTAACTTCCTGTAATCGATGCAAAACCGCACCGAGCCATCAGGTTTGTCCACTAATACAACTGGTGAGCTGTATGGTGACGAGGACGGTTCAATAACTTTCAACCCGAGCATGACTTGAATCTCTCTTTCGACAACCTGTTTTTTCGCAAATGGGAGGGGGTATGGTTTGACTCGGACTGGGTTTTCCGTACTCAAGTAAATAGTATGGGGTTCAATTGCTGTCACTGTCCCTGGGGTATCAGTCAGAACATCCTGAAAGTCCTTCAAAATACCTTCCAATTGTTCTTTCTGAATCAAAGACAAATCATCACACACAATGACATCACGATAAGTTTCTCCCTTGACAGAAAGAGTGGGCAGAGGTACAGTATCATCTATACTGGTAGACGTTAACAATCCCACATTTGTTGTTTGCACAGTCTTTGCTCTGTCTCTGTATGTAACATCAGGTACAAAATCAGAATCAATGATTTCTGTAACAGCCACATCCTTTTCAGACACTGGACACATCCATTCAATTGACGCATTAATGGCAACATTTGTACGTTCAACATACTTTTTTAGCATGTTTACATGGAACACCTTGTCAGTATTTGCCATTTTCACTTTGTAGTTCACTCCAGAAAGTTTTTCAATGACATCAAAAGGACCTTTCCACATGACACGAAGTTTGTTGTGCTCGTCTGTCAGCAGGACAAGTACCTTGTCACCTACACTGAATGAACGTGCCTTTGCTTTCCTGTCAGCAAAGTCCTTGTACAAATCAGTTTTCCTGTCAGCTGACTGTTGGGCAAGTTCACATGCGTCTTTTATTCGGTTATGTAGGTCATAGACGTAATGGTAAACGTTCTTGTCTTCAGGTATGTCCGTCTTGTTCGTCCACTGTGTGACTAACAGATCCAAAGGACCCCGTGGTGAGTGTCCAAAAAGCAGTTCAAAAGGCGAAAACCCCAAAGTTTCGTTCGGCAGTTCCCTGTATGCAAAGAGCAATGCAGGTATAAAACGATCCCATTCTTGAGGCTCCTGCCTTGTGACTTTTCTCAACATGGACTTTAATGTTCCATTAAATCTTTCAACCATTCCATTGGACTGGGGATGGTATGGCGTGGTTGAAACAGAAGAGATCGACAGCAGTCTGTATATTTCCTTCATGAGGTCTGAAATCAACTGTGTCCCGCAATCTGACAGAATTTCCTCGGGAAGTCCTACTCTGGAGAAAATAGACAACAGTGCCTCAGCGACAGATACGGTATCGATCTTCTTCAGGGGAATTGCTTCGGGAAATCTTGTCGCCGTGTCGACCAAAGTGAGGATATACCGATTTCCCGAGGAAGATGGTGGGAAAGGGCCGACAAGGTCAATGGCCACCTTCCGAAAGGGAACCGAAATTAGGGGCATTTTGTGCAAAGGTGCACATGGGACGCGACCTTTTTGAGTTGTTTTTTGGCAAATGTCACAAGAGCGGCAATACTGTGTGACTTCTCTTGTGACCCCTGGCCAAAAAAATGAATCCAGAACTCTTTTTAACGTTCGCTTGATACCACAATGACCTGCGAATAATGCATCATGGGCCGTATGTAATACTGTTTCCCTCAGTGGTTTGGGAACCACAATCTGTTTGTTGTCTTGTCCAGGTACATGCCTGTAGATGATGTCAGAGTCCAGTATGTATGTCGGCTTGTCCGTTGGTTTATCAGAGACACTCTGCTTTGCAGTAGGAAGTACAGTAGTCAATGTCTCGCCGCTTCTCTGCATGGTCTTCAAAACATCTGGCGTAACTTTAAGTTCATCCAGTTTTGAAACCTTGAGCGGTTTTGTGGGTTTTCCCTGCTCTACAACTTTTGTTCTTGTACTGACGAAACAAGGAACGAAAGATCGTCCGGCACCACCATGTACTGTCGCAACACCTGGTAGATTTCCCAAAATCAAATCGCAAACTGGATTCTCAATAACACAGGCGGTAAGTGACCCGGAGTAGTATGGTGTATCAACGGAAATTTTTGCAAGTGGAAAAGTTTCAATTTTTCCACCAAAAGATCTGCATTTCTGAACACTGTCAAGATATTGATCTGGTAGAACGAAACATTTCCTTACACCAGCTGTGGTACAACTGTATCTCGCAAAACAGAACCCTGTAAAATGAAAAAATAATAAAGTTTATAAAAACCTTTTGGTGGTAGTAGAATCCATTAGTGAGAACACTGACGTTTCAAGCCATAGGCCCGTTGTCAAAGACTTTGACAACGGGCCTATGGCTTGAAACGTCAGTGTTCTCACTAATGGATTCTACTACCACCAAAAGGTTTTTATAAACTTTATTATTTTTTCATTTTACAACGAATCCTGCAGTCAACTTTTGTTTCTTCCTTGTTAGAACCCTGTAAACCATTAATGGCACAATCCTCCAAAAGAAGACCATCAATGGACTGATCTGGCGCCAAAACAAGACCTTCACATGTAGTGGAAACAAATCCAGTCTTTGCTCCACTTCCCTTGAAAGGACAGTCCCGTTTCAAATGATATTTGCCATCACAAAAATGGCAACGCATGGTTTGGTCGGTGGACAACTGGTTACCATTAGTCTGTGAACCTCGACCTTGTCCACGAGCTGGACCAAAGGGTCTTCGCGGTTGTTCACTACGCCCTCGGAAAGGAAAAGGTCTTTCCGGTGGTGAATATTGGCACTGACGGAAATCGCCAGAACCGACATGGCCTTGACCACGGAAAGGTCGTTGTCTGTTGCCAAAAGACGTGTAAGAGCGCGGACCTTGGAATGAAGCGCGATTTCCTCTTCTGTCGTTTCCTTGTCCAGAATGCATCTGAAATGCCGCGTGAGACTCAAAAAGGGACGAATTTTCCTTGCGGGCAACATCTTTATCCGGATGAGCAATACAGTACTGATCCGCCATCTGACACATTTCGTCAACGCTATCGAACTGTCTTTCCTTAAGAAAAGTGGCCAAATCTTTGCTGACACTTTGAAAAAGTTGCTCTCGAAGTAGCAAATCTCGCAGTGATTCGAAAGTCTTACTCGTCTTTGTTAGCTCTATCCATCTGTCTAAACAATGACTCATTCTTATCAAAAAAGACGGAAATGATTCTCCCTTGTCAGGACGAATAGATCGGAAACGCTCACGAAAACGATCAGCTGAGCACTGAAACTTCTTTAAAAGTTCTTTTAATTGATCCCAAGTCAACCCTTCCTTTGCCGCAAGTGTGTGGTATAGCGCCAAAGCACTTCCCTTAAACAGTGACGCAATAAACAACGTCCATTTCTCCTTCGGCCAACCACAAGAAGTAGCGTGGTTCTCGAACCGAAAAAGAAAACTGTCAATATCGTCGGTTTTTTCTTCGAACGGCGGCAATTTAGGAATGTATGTTGACTTCGGATGAAATGAACTCGCGGAACCGCCCGGTGGAGGTGATGGAGGTTCTCTCGATGCCTGTAATTTTTTTTATTTCCATATCAGTCTCTAATTCAAGTTGTCTCAGTTTAAATTGCCGTTCCTTATCCTTATCCTCTAACTCTAATCTTTTCTTATTTTCTTCCATCTCTCTGTAGTTTTTTCTCTTCAAACTCTAATCTTTTTAGAGCTTCTTGTCGTTCTTTATCTTTTTCTTGTCGTTCTTTATCCTTTTCTTGTCGTTCGTTATCTTTTTCTTCTAGTTGTCTCTGTCTTTCCTGTCTCTCCCTCTCTATCTCTCTGTCTGCCCTATCCAGACATTGTTGGACATAGTTTGCTAATTTATCACCTTCAAAGCCTAAACGCTCGGCCTGTCGTACATATTCATCAAAATTTTCCATCATGAATAGTTATCACAAAGAAACAAGAAACAATGACTAAATATGATTAAAATAAGGCGATATGTGATGTTATATACGTTTCCAAAAAAAAACCCAACCCAACCTTGTTACAGTATGTACAAATAAAGAATTTAAATGCCGGTATAAACAGAAAAATAAAGGCTTACAAAAGAGAAGCACTAATAATCGACAATGTGATCTTTCCAAAAGATATTTTCACCAATATTCTTTCTGAAAGGGAAAAAGACAGCTAAGAAAATGAAATGCAATACTAATAACTTTTTTTTCCGAATAAAAAGAAAACAAAGAAAATATAAAGTTTTTTCCCGGAAATAAATTCTTTATAATGTTTATGTTCTTAACTGTTCTTATTGTAGTAGTTACTTTCTTACTTAGTTACTTGGTACAACAAAATAAATGAATCACAGAACAAATGAATCGCCTTAAACAATAAGTGAATACAAAGTTACAAAACAAATGAATTAACAAACAATTAAAAAGAGGGGGAGAAAACGAACACTAACGGAAATCCTACCTAAAAGATGACAATGATGAAAAGAAGCTAGATAGGCGCCTATTGAAGAGAAGGTTTGGAGATTTTTATTTTTTAAAGGGGGTGAAAAGGAAATGAAAGAATAGACAGGTCCGGTATAGATAGGGGAAATCAGAAAAAGCGAAAGAGGCCCTCAGACAGCACCCTAATGGCAACTGTCTCCCGTACAGCTGGAGACGGGGAAGTATTCAAATAATAATACACACAATATACTAAAACTCAATGCAATGAACAATCTAATAAATATACAATAAAAAAAAACACACACAAAAAAACCCCAAAAGATAATCAAGAAAAGACGTTTATTTGGAGTGAGCGGTAATCCACCCCACCACCTACACTAGTTGAGTGACGGAGGTGAAGTCGATCCCACACTCAGAGGGAAAGGGGAAAAATCCAAATAAAACGAGAGGAAAGATAAAGAATTAGATAGTAATGAGAGAGGGAGGGACTATTGACTCCCCAACGCCATGCCCCCCTGCTAAAACAGCAGGAAGAGGTTGGGGCTATCAGTCCTGGGGAAGGGGACAAAACAAAATCTAAGCTAAGGGAAGGACAACGACTCCTCAACGCCCTGCCCCCTTGCTGCCAGGTACGAGCAAGAGGAGGTTGAGGCTATCGGTCCTGAGGGGGGAAAAGGGTCAAAAGGAAATCCTACAAAAAAAACAACCCTAACAGAGTAGAGCAAACAAAAGAAATCTCAAACACTCGAACACACACATACAGAAACAAATGAAAAATAAAGACTACAAACAATAATGACAACAATCAATAATACTTTCTTCTTCTTTTTTTTTTTTTGCACAAATAGACGTCTTAATCCTTTCCTTGGAGGGGGTATCTTATTTTTTTCCTTTAGAGGGGTACAAATGGAAATTTTTTTCCCTTGGAGGGGGTATAAAAAAAACAACCTTGTCCTATGTCCTAAGTCCTAGTCCTAGTCGGGGTCACCACTGTCACACTGTGCATAAATGCATGCCCGCATTCAGCTCAGCATTTACTCTGTGCACACGCAATCTCTCCAAACAACCACGAAGGCGCACTACAATACTCTTCTTCTCCCCCTCCTCTCCGGGGAATAATTTACTAAACAATAATCAATTTTCCATCATATTCAACTGGTTTGTCTTCAAGGAATTATTTTTCATTCCTCCTCTCCAGTGGAGGTACAATCATTCCACAGATCCACTAGTTGGACCAAATTTCATCTCATTATACATAATACTTCACAAATATATCTTTCACCGGTTTCTCCTCCTCACCGGAGAAACAATGTATATATTTTCAAAGACAAATTCAAAGATGGCTGAAAATATAGTAGTATCAACTGAGTTCATCAGGGGGACAATAAAAAAAATCATTATGGGTCAACATGACAAATGCTTTCTTTTCTTACAACTGGTGCAGTCGCTGTCTTCTACAGCTCGATTCTCCAACCCTGGAGACGATTAGGTGCTGCCGCAGCACTGTAGCCCAAATATTTGTGCGACTGCCTAACTGGTGCTGCCACAGCACTGGGAAGGGCTGAAACACGAATGAAGTCCGTGTAAGTAATCTATTTCAAAATCTGAATAATGATAAATTCTTTTCCCTTTTTCCCTTTTCTTAACTCTCTCTTTTTTCTCTCTCCCCATCTGTCTATACCTCACCTGGTAATGGTGAATCGCAGGTGGAACTCGTTCTTCAAACAACCTGTCCGGTCAGTGTCCCCAAGCCATCTCCTTCCTATTCCTTATTTTCCCCTCCTGCGCTCTTTTTGAGTACACGTTCAGTTAGTACTCGTCTAACTCTACGCATCACCAGCCCATGGTTGCTGACGAATGGGCAACGTCCGTCCATTCAACCAATAATTGCCCTACGTCTATAGCCACCAGCGACACCGATCACACTGGTCCGGCCATTCAAACTTTCTTTTCTTTTACCTTTCCTCTTCCCTACCTAGGGAAATGCTTTATAACAAATAAGGGCGTACGCGATGGAACGTCACATGTCGCCATGTGAGGCTACATCACATGACAATGCCGTTGTTCATTGTGAGTCGGTGCATTTATTTGCTTTGATGAAGTTGCTAGGTCTCGACAGGCGTATCTATAATGATGTATTGAGAGTCCAATAGATATCCACTGTACATTGGTTCAGCCGTTAGATGTGTGTGGTATTGGTTAAAACTCTTGCACATGGATCATTGTAGATTGCCTCGAAATCTTATGAGATGTTCGAATTTGATGTAAAGGGGAAAACGAACTGGGTTTCAAACATGCGTTTGTTTCTGCGTAAGCACGGATCTGGGGATGTTTGGTTGACTCAGGGTGTTGGAAGTCAAAAACGGTTTATTCGTGTTTTTCGACAAAGGTTGATTGACTGTAGATGGCAAATGTGGGACGACCATATCCAAACTAGTGAACGGTATGATTTCAACAAAAATTATTCTAATTTTCAATATATTCAGCCTTATGTGAAAATCGATTTGGACATGCGTTTGAAAAGATTAATTGCTAAATTTAGAGTTGGTGTTTCTGAAATGAGGACTCATTGCAAAGATACAGGCAGCATACACAAACTGACTTGGTTTGTCCATTGTGTGTGCAAGGTGAGGAAAATGAAATACATTTTATGTTCCTATGCCCAACTTTAGAAGATCTTCGCGAAAAAATTATCCCACAGAAATAGTATATGCGCCCATGTATGTTTCGTTTACAGTTACTTCTTAGCTCTAACAGTCACAAGGTTATTAGGAATTCAGGTATGTTTTTGCTGAAGGCGTTTAAGATCAAAGAAATAATGACGTCTGCGTTGATGTTCTTATTCGTATGGTTGTTTTTTTTTCCTGACTAGTGATTTTGTTTCTTACATATAATGTGAATGATTGTGCTCATTCCCCTTCAAATGTCAATGGCCTTACTGAATAAAAATCTGA
>CM065741.1:23133169-23135669 GCA_033310375.1 Conus canariensis
AGGTAAGGCTGTGGCCACACGCCACAATTACCATTTTGTACATTACACCATATAATCAATGTACATTACACCATATAATCAATGTAAGCATTTTGAGGTGTAGCTTAAATCTGAGCCAGAGATGGATGTTCAACTGATAACAGACCAAATAAACACCCTCCCCCTCCCCACCAGCTATTTTACTCGTTTGTAGGGATCCCTACCGCTGACATCATTCACAAACTAGAAATACATGAGCTATACCTTACCTGACGTCACATTTCAGGCCTTCGCACTCGCGTGACCCTATCTTTGCGCCAGATGATCTCCCCCAAATAGTCCCATTCCTGTCATTTCGATCTGCCCGCTTGAACCCACAGGCCATGTAGCTTGACGGGCATATGAAAGAAAAGAAGGTAAATCAACTTTCAGACACATTGAAAATCCTCAGGACAATGTAAGTGTGTCTATCTATCAATACTTGATTCCTTAAGCAGTGCCTTGGCGATTGAAGTTTTTGGTGTGCAGCCTGTGCTTCCCCCCGCTCCGCTTTATGTGAATGGCAGCCACTCTGTTCAGCTCGAAAGTTGTATATCTAACGGCAAAGGAAATGCACAGTTCAGAAAAGGAAAACGTGTGAATAGCACCGGGTTTTCTAATTGTGCCAAGAGTGCGACTGATTCATTTTCAAATCGTTTACGTCCTGCTGGTCGATCACAGCCAATACCTCCTGGCAGGCCTCTGGCTGTAGGCTGCACGTGCACCACGAGCCAAGCTCATGCATAATGTGAATCAGCGTCCTATGGACAACACGGTCAACATCACGCAGATCTGTCTCACCGTGAACACTGTAGCAGCAGCCATGCCAAGGTCTCACCGTGAACACTGTAGCAGCAGCCATGCCAAGGTCTCACCGTGAACACTGTAGCAGCAGCCATGCCAAGGTCTCACCGTGAACACTGTAGCAGCAGCCATGCCAAGGTCTCCGGGACTGATTCTAGAAGGTGAGTGGCTGACGTCAATGTGGGGATGATCCATAAAGCATCATTCCAGCCTTTGACCTCCACGTGACGTCAATATATCGCTTGAAGAATCGACCCTGGGCAGCGGGCTGTACTGCTGACCTTTCATGCAATGGGGGACCACGTATCACCACACCACACCACCACACCTCGCCAAGGTCGTGTGACTCATGGACAGCATTTCTGTCAGCTTAAGAAACAGCAAGGAACACCATTAGTACTCACTATGGGTCCGTGTGTGGTGGTGACACAGTGCGTTGCAGACTCGCTGGCAGCGACCTCTCTACCCGACACCCACCAGCACGTCGTCCCTTTCTCACCCCAACCCACCGACAGCCTGGCTTCCGGTGTGGAGCAGGACCACCCTGAATATAAAGTGTTGACCCTACACTTCGGAGAATTCGTTTATATGCTTGAGCGCTTGCTCATCCACGCACATGCACTCTACCTTACCAGGTCAGTCCAGACATTGGCTTGGAGGCCTCATCAGGATTCTTGCCAATGCCCCTGAAGAACCGACTACTAGCTCCTATTCCATTCCTAGTCTATCACTCTGTCAATCTCT
The DNA here is from genome assembly GCA_033310375.1 of Conus canariensis. Taxonomy (NCBI): domain Eukaryota; kingdom Metazoa; phylum Mollusca; class Gastropoda; order Neogastropoda; family Conidae; genus Conus; species Conus canariensis. The sequence goes on from CM065741.1 coordinate 23,134,736, forward strand.
GAGTCTCCGTGTCTAGTAGCAAGCACTAGTACTGTCCACAGCCGTCGTAACCATCTACGGCTGTTCTGTTCTGTCGCAGTGCTAAGGCGAGCCTGTCCTTAGAACCGGAAGCCCTAGCGCCGGTCTGTCTCTAACACCTGAGCACGACCTAGCTTCTGAACCAACGACAAGTTAGCAGATCCACCCTCTTCGAGCCTACGTGTTGTACTGCCGGAGTTCGTCTACTTGTGTACCTGACCGTCAGTAAACACTTCTTAAGCGAGGTGCACTTCCGCTGAGCTCGCATGAACGCACAGTACCCGTGCGTCACTACAGATAGAAGGACCGACGCTGGCGATCTGTTTTATTGACGGATGAGTCACGCTTTGGCATCTGCAGTGGGTATGAACGGGTTACCGTCTGAAGACGGTCTGGCCCACGCTGGGCTGACAACTGTGTACTGGAAGAGGATCCCTTGGGTGGACCTTTTGTTGTGCCGTGGGCTGGCACTGGCATGAAAGCACGCTTTGGGGGTCTGTCTTCTGGGACCATGTTGCTGGAAGCCATATTTCCCAGCGCCATATTGGTAGAGGAAGAGGACATGGGGTGAATGCCCAGCGCCATATTGGTAGAGGAAGAGGACATGGGGTGAATGCCCAGCGCCATATTGGTAGAGGAAGAGGACATGGGGTGAATGCCCGGCGCCATATTGGTAGAGGAAGAGGACATGGGGTGAATGCCCGGCGCCATATCGGTAGAGGAAGAGGAAACAGGGTGAAGGCCAAATCCTGCGTCCTGTCAATCTTTCTTTCTTCAACAACCAATCAAACGCTATCCTCTGTCGTTATGACAATAATGTTAAAAAAGACAACAAACAACAAACAGAACCAAAAAAAAACGAAAACAAAAAAAACCGAAGAAAAAGAATTGTATTGAAAATTTACTGTTACACAGC
>CM065741.1:23140669-23145669 GCA_033310375.1 Conus canariensis
TTATGTCTCACATCGTGCAAGTCCCAACGTTCTGAAACACTCTAAAAGAATATGTTTCACTGTGAGTGGAACATGACATGGAATGCACCACGGAGATTCTTCTCCTTTTAACAGATCAGAATGGGTGTAAAACGAGTGGCCTGTATGCAAACGGCACAAGACTGTTTCGTCTTTACGGCCAGCTTGTGAACATGGTAAAAACTCTTTCAGGTTTGGACTGATTTTGTACAATTTGCTATCCGTCCGTGAGTTTCATTCCTCTTGCCAGAGGTCTTTGACACAGGCCTGTGTTTTGCGTTTCAGATCAGTGTGTGGGATAGACAATCTGCCCAACTTTTCCTTTGTGGCACTCTTTGCAACCACCTCACTGACTCGAATGCCCACATAGCTGGGAACCCAAGCAAAAAATATATTGTATCCATCTGATTTCAAGGTCCAGTTCGAAAACTTTCAGCAGCTGAGGGTGCTTGAGATTACGGCTGGCAATGGCCTCCAAGCAGAAAGGGAGTCTGACAAAGTGAGGAAATCTTTTGTTTGGATTTACAGACCATTTTAAGAGCCAGGGCCAAGGCTGTCAGCCCAGCAGTGTAGATGGAGCTATCGGTGGGAATGTGTTTGGTACATCTCTGAGGTGGATCCACAGCACAAAACACAGCAGAGGCAACTCCCTCCTCAGATTTGGAACCGTCGGTGAAAATTCTTTTGAAGGATGGAAACTTCTAACGCACTTCAGCAAAAAAAGACTTGTATGCCAAGGAACTAGTGGAATCTTTACGGTGTGAGGCCAAATCAAACCGGATCTCTTGAGAGAAGAAAGTCTATGGAGGGTCGTCAGGAAACTTGGATAAATCAAAAACTACTCCAGGTCAATATCTGCTTTGTTCAAATGGGGAAGAACACGAATTCCCAAGGGTGGAATGGAACTGGGAGAGAGAGAGAGAGAGAGAGAGAGAGAGAGAGAGAGAGAGAGAGAGAGAGGAGAGACAGAGACAGAGACAGAGACACAGTGTGGTGTGTGTGTGTGTGTGTGTGTGTGTGTGTGTGTGTGTGTGTGTGTGTGTGTGTGTTTGTGTATACTGAGAAAGAGGGGAGGGAACTAGACTAGGATAGGTGTGTGGGGAGGTGGGGGTGGGGGGGGGGGTGGAGGGGCGGGAGATATAACGTCCTTTGTAAGGCGAAACTTCACTCAACTGAAAAATATGAAGCGGGGTTCCGTTGTTACTGCCACTGCCATGCACGGGAATCTTCTCTCACCAACATTGTGTGAAGGTCTGGGCCAGGGCCTGTCGTGGTACAGTTCTGGTAAAAGCCAAGGAGCACTCAACCGAGCTGATCTCTTTTGGTGGAATGTATGAAATTGAATTGCATTGTATTGCACTGTGTTGCATTGTATTTTACTGTATAAAAAAGAAGGTAAAATATCTGACAAACCTAGTTAAAGTTTTATTTGCTCAATCTGGGTTTTTGCTTCGATGTTTTTTCAGCTTTTTATATGTTTGTTTTATTTGGTGTAAGGACTGTACCTGGACGAGACTCAGAGAACGCCGCTGATGTCTTCACTTTCCGCACTGTCCTCTTTTGTCGCACCTGTAAACTCAAATTGTTTAAATAACTAAAAAAAAAAAAAAAAAAAAAAAAAACCAAACAAATAAATACCTAGAGACTCATGACGCCCGATCACAGGTAGGTAGAGGTGAGTTTTACATCCTATTGGCCGGAAACCCTAATGTATATGGTGTGCTTGACCGGTCTGTAATTTTTTTTTTTTTTTCTGTCCCAACCTCTGCGCCACCTCAGAGGCAGTGCACCCACGCCGCTCATTCCGACACCCCGTCCACAGCCACAGCCCGGTCGGCCCCGCCGCAGCCCCGGCACCGGCAATCCACAGGGAGCAGTCAATGTCAAGTCGTCAAGAGGCAACCCACCGGAGGAGACACTGCACTGCTGCCGAGTCACTTCGGTGGTGTTCGATGGCACCTGTTCTGATCTAACATACGCAGGACACCACCTACTAAGCCCTCTACTGACGACAATAATTGTTTAGTCGCGGAGCCGGCGTGAATGAGCTCTCCCTCCGGAGGGCGCCAGCACATCCGTCCAACGACAGCCCCCATGGACTCGCCGATACCGGTGACCCCGACAGAACCAAACCAAGGCCACAGACGCGGAGAGGACATCGAAATTGAGGTCACCATGAGAGCAGGGCATGAAGGGCCACAGAACTTGAGACATTTTTTTAATGCTGATCGATGAGAATGAGGATGATTAAGATGATGCTACGGATTTCCATTTCGGTCTGAGACTACATGACAGGGCTGTACTCTACGCTTCCTTTCATAATATATCCCGGCGTCAACCAGGCCCGAGAGATACAGGCACCTGCAGTGTTGGTCAGAAAATTTGAGCAACACTCTCAGAAACGCATCCATTAAGTGGATGAAGCTCGACTGTGTGGTCCCAGTCTTCCCAACTGAGTCCGCAGCAAACTCAACTCTGGGTAGGGAGCCGGTCGGGGCAGAAAAACCCACATGACTCTGATGGGATTCGAACCCACGACCTCCCAGCCGGGAGTCCGCGACGCTAACCACTTCGCCACGGCGGCTGGGTCTGTAATTTTAGTGGCAGGATGTTTGGTTGTTGGTAGGAGTCTTCGGCTTGGTTCCGGATAGGGTGCTGTTGTATCTTGTCCAGGTAAAACCCTCGAACACGCTGGACACCACTCAATGATGTGTGGGTGCACTGCTGATCCAGAAACTGGCCAGTCAACGAGTACAAAAATAAACGCAGGCACACCAACCACACACTCTTCATGTTTTTCTTAAAAGCTTTCGCCTTTTATTTAGGCTTCGTAAGCATCTGCAACACAAACAGTCATGTATATGCACACTCCCACCCACCCAACCACACACACACACACACACAACCAACAACCCCCCCCCTTCCTCAAGCCCCCCCCCCCACACACACACTCACAACATACTATATCATATTATCATGGCTCCCCCAGGTTTAACTCTAAAAGTTGAGCCCATTCGCAGTATATACATCTCCACCCCCTCACTCACCCACTCATAGGCTACCCACTCTATCCTTATTTTCACATATTTAAAAGTACCCCCCTCACCCCCCCCCCCCCCCAATGTGGGGTGTGCGTGGGGGAGGGGGGCATGAAGAAATCCTTAGATAACCTGACATTCCGCCCTAAAACTTTCATTTTCTAAATAATTTTTGGAGTTATAGGTTAAAATTATATAGTAACCGAGAACCCGCAAAACATCAGCAATGGCACACGGGAAGTCATAGAAGCTGCCACACAATAACAGTAAAGGGGTTAAGCTAAACCATTAGCACAACTCCACTCACATCTTACACAATGCAAACTGCCATCCTAAATAATAATATACTATCCCTATGTTACTTTTAAGAATGTTATATTAAAAACTACCAATAAAACGGAGTTGAAACATCTCAGTGTTAAAAACTTACAAATACATCTCGTTTCACATTGCACACTGGTGCTGAAGACAACCATCCACTGCTTATTACATGGTTGTGAGCTAAAAACAAGGTTTTTTGTAAACACAGTTCACCACAACCTATCTTCTATATAGTCCACACTTTAATCAGGTAAACGAACATACAAACACATACTCTCTCTCTCTCTCTCTCTCTCTCTCTCTCTCTCTGCCCCCGCCCCCCCCTCTCTCTCTCTCCCCACCAGTCTCTCTCCTGATCTCTTTCTCTATAACACACACACACACACACACACACACACACACACACACACACACACACACACACTCTCACTCACACCTCACACACACACACAAACACACACACACATACACATACACCCACACACTCATACACACACACACACACCACACACACACACACACACACACACACACACACACACACACACACACACACTCCCACATACCCACACACACACATACTCACCCACACCTCACCCCACACTCCACACACAACAACTCCTTCACCTTCACCACATCCAATTTAACCCTAACTGGGATTGTGGCTAGAGGAGAAGGAAAAAGGGCAAGTGAGGAAGGAACAACCGGGGGGGGGGGGGGGGGGGGGGGGGGGGGGGGGGGGGGGCCGTACCTCAAACCAACAGTAATTAAGAAAGCATTCCTTAGTACTTTAAAAAAAAGTCTGTCATTGCAGGAAACAGGAGAGCCAAAACCTTAGGTGAAATATATAAACCATCAGTCCCAAAACGTACTCTGCAACATGGCCCGGAAAACAGTAGAGGATTTTTCAAATGTGACAAGAAGTGTGACACATGTGTACATTCCATAGGCACTACATCTTTCAAGTCACGTTGGGATGGGAGAAGGTGGAACATAAGGTCTCATCTGAACTGCACCACACCTAATGTAATTTATATGATTCAGTGCAAATTAAATCAAGATTTCCTCTATGTTGGGTCAACGGTAAATTTGAAAAAGAGATGGGCGAATCATAACAGCGATGTTAAACTTAGTAAGACCAAAAAAATGTACAGTTGCATCACATGTGGCAAGTGAGAAGCATCCACAAGATCAGAATGTTATGTTCCTGAACATTATACCAACTGAGCATGTGTGGACAACAGAAACATTGCTAGTATTGGAATCTGGGCACATTGTCAACAGGAGGGAACGAAGGGAAAGATTTTGCTTCAGTTATGAAAAAGAGAATTCAGTTCTGAGTGAGTAGAGGCGTGGAGGAGTTGAGATGGTTCCTATCACTTGCTGGGAGGGGGGTGGAGTGGGGAGGGGTGGAGGAGGGGGGAGTATGATAGTGTATTATATTATGACAAATCTAAGATGACTCCAGATGGGATGTATAGGAATTTTTTTTATATATACATTTTAGATTATTATTAGACCAATGATGATATTTTGTGCCTACTGTAATTCTAAAATACCTTTTTTTTTAAAGTACTAAGGAATGCTTTCTTAATTACTGTTGGTTTGAGGTACGCCCCCCCC
>CM065741.1:23150669-23170669 GCA_033310375.1 Conus canariensis
CAATTGCCGTTTGCACCGGTGGAGTTCAAAGTTGTCATAGTGCAGTTGCCACTTCCTGTCTACCACGGTGCAGATCGCAGTCGTGATTTGTCCCGGGGTGATTGCAAATCGCACTGGCTTCACATCTGCACCGGGATATATATACCTCTCTCTCTCTCTCTCTCTCTCTCTCTCTCTCTCTCTCTAGTTGTGTAAATATGCATGCATGTGTTTCTCTATCTATCTGTCTGTTCGCCCGTCCGTCCGTCCGTTCGTTCGTCTATCTATCTGTATGTCTGTCTGTCTGTCTGTCTGTCAGCCCCCCTCTCTCTCTCTCTCTCTCTCTGTGTGTGTGTGTGTGTGGCCAACGGTAGGCCGAGTCCTGTCCTCTTTCTCCCGATTGACGAAAGAGAACTATAAAATAGGCATTCTGGCTCACCCGGCTCCGCTGTTGCTCCGCCGGCTTACCCAGAATGCCTATTTTATAGTTCTCTTATAGAAAACATTTACAAACATACATAATGTGTAGGATTATCTGTTTTTAACACTAATTTAGAAAACTTTTGAGACTTAAGTTTTTGCTTAATCCTTCGTTTTTCTTGATCGTTTTCAATAACATCATTTTCACGCATACATTCATCAAATGTGAAATCAATTTTTGCAAAACTCTTCACATCTGGCCGCATTATCGATCACCTCTGGGTCTCACTTGAGACCCTATGGCGCCCTAGGGCCCCAAGTCAGACCCAGAGGGTCACGTATAACACGGCCAGATGTGAAGAGTTTTGAGGATATGCCTCTCATACTTGTTTGCCTGCTTTCTATTTGTCTAATTTGGGCAATCCCCTCACCCCCATTTTAGTGGTCCTTCCCATAGCCGCACCAGGGCGACCATTTTAGGTTTACGGGCGTTCATAGCCGCGCCAGTGACCATATTTTGGGTTTACGGGCGTTCATAGCCGCGCCAGTGACCCAATACGAAAGTGGGAAGGATCACTTGAGGGCAGGGAAGAGGGCAAATTTAGACTTTTCAATGCCATGACAACCAAGTATTTAAAACTACCGCAGGCATATCCTCAATGTTGTTATCTTCAAGATTTATATATACTGTACACAAACAAACGCTTTACAATTACATGGTGTCTACTTGCCTAGAGTAAAGTTGTTTTTTATTTTGTTAAAACAACACCAAAAGCTAAATAACAAAGTGTATCTTACATTACTTTTTAGCCACTACTTTTTAATAAATATTTGTTTTAAATGCTTTTAGATTTAAATATAAAATGCAGATTTTAATACATAAAATTGGAAAAAGATTATTTGGGGTGGGGAATTTAGCCGCCTAAATTCATACAATGCTGCGTGACGGCTAACGCCTGCACTAAACGACGCCGGTGGGGAATTTAGCCGCCTAAATTTATACAATGCCGCGTGACGGCCTGCAGTAAACGACGCCCTTACTCCGTTATGTGTAACTCGACACGAACCAGCAAACAGTGCGACGCTTCGACTCGGCAATTATGCAGTTGGGTAAGCCGTGGCCAGACATGTCTGACCTAGAGTACTACATAAAGGCAGCAAACCCTTCAGAAGTGAAGAGGAGTTGTCTCCCCGGAAAAGAATGTAACAATTAATTGTGTTTTTATCCTTTATGAAAAAATCGTCATTAAATTGTTCTAGGTTCTTATTCAAGTCGGCATCACGTTCTTATTCAAGTTCTTATTCAAGTACTTAACAAGTTTTTATTCAAGTTCTTATTTAAGTTCTTAACAAGTTCTTATTCAAGTACTTATTCAAGTACTTATTCAAGTTCTTAACAAGTCGTCATCAAGTCGTCATTAAGTTCTTATCAAGTCGTCATTAAGTTCTTATCAAGTCGTCATCAAGTTTTTATCAAGTCGTCATGAAGTCGTCATTAAGTCGTTATCAAGTTCTTATTCAAGTCACTTATAATTATTTATTAAGTTCTTGAAATATTACTGCATATCAAATGGATCAAAATGAGATTTTGTTGTTAGCAGTTCTGGCATTCTTTTTTGTTCAGATTTTGTATTTAGTGGCTGTGATTTTTTGGGCTGCTTTGGTTTTTGCTGTCTTTCTTTATATGTTTTATAAACGTAATAACCACCCCCACCAACAGCAATGACGCCAAAAATGCCAACTCTTTTAATCCAAATAATCCATGATGATGTTGCGGGACTTGAAACAACTTGTTCTTTTTGTGGCTCTGGCACAACTGGTGTTTTTTCATTATGAGTTATATGTTGTAACTCTAATTTTCTTTTTTTGTTCCACTCTGCTAATTTTTTCCCTGCTTCAACGCGCCCAGGATTCTTTTCACGGGTCACTTTCTCCATCAACGTTTTCTGCTCGGTCATTTTTAAGGGAAATAAAATCTATATGATTAAACGTAATTAACCCCATAATTACTGGCGACAATAATGTTCCAAATCTGTAATATAGATCACATCCTAGAGACTCTAATGACTTTGTTAAAACTGGATCCTGCGTTAAATCATACATAAAATCTTGTTCAGAATCAATGGGCGCAAATCTACTAACTAGTTTAGTGTACAAACTAAGAACAGTTTGTCCGACACTTTTGACCATTCTTGACCCCAGTTGCGCTTCATACCTGTTGTGATACTTTACAATGTCTTGCGGCGACATCTGTTGAATCTGTTCTATGCTGAATTCATTTCCGAGGTACTGTTTTGTTTTTCCACACGCCGCCAAAGAATACAGCCTTTCCTTTTGGCGCATAATAGCTTGGTCATCAACTTGATTATTTGTAATCATAAGTTCAGGAAGTAAATCATCGCAGTTCATGTTTTATTAATAATAAATATTATTTTATTTTTAAAAAATGAGCACCGAAAAAACTGTTGCCAACCTCGTATACCATTCTGCTGTTATTGGAGGTCTAAGTGTAGGATACACAATGCTTGGTAAAAGCTTGTTAAGAATAAAACCAGCAGATCTTGGCAAGCTAGATTTTGAAGACTCAGCAAAGTTGATTGCTGTCATTACAGCTTCATTTGCTACGAAAGATTTTCTAGTTAAGCAAGGAATAATTCCAGAAAATATAAATATGTAAAAAAAATACATTTATAAAAATGGCTTCACTCGTAATGATGATAGGCGGCGCAGTGGTCAACGCGCTTGCTTTCAGCGGAAGTAATTACGCGTTTAGTAAACTACAAACTAACGATGAGAGAAAAAGACATAACAGAGCTATGGAGCAACTAGCCGCAGCACAAGATGCTTATGAAAAGCAAAGAATGGAGCAGTTAGATTTTATTAACGACAGACTTAAACAACAGGGACATGCAGCTTACACATTTAAAGATGTTGACCAGGCAATAAAAGAATATTTTCTAGTAACAGGCAAACAAGTTGAAACATTGCCCCCACCAAAATTCAGCGACTTTTATCAACCATCAGAAAAACAAAAGATGCAAGAAATATTGTTTATTGTCTTTGGCATGACCGCTGTGTATTTTGTTGCACAAAGTATTGGCTGAATAAAAATGTACAAAATCTATTATTCTCCAAAAGGATATTGGAAGGGAATAACGGCAATTAAAAAGCTTAGCCAAGCAGCGGGAGTCAGTGAACAAACAGCAAAAGAATGGTTATCTAAACAAGCGATTTGGCAAATTTATTTACCTGCGCCTAAACGAATACAGAGACCACACTTTGTGAATATAACACCAAACGACACCCATCAAATGGACCTTCTATATTTACCCCATGATACAATCAGACGAAAAAGATTTAAGTACGCACTTACAGTCATTGATATAGCTTCAAGATACAAAGATGCGGAACCATTAACACAAAAGAGTGCTTCTGCTGTTGCTGTCGCTATACAACTGATATATCAACGAGGCCCTTTAACTTATCCTCGCATGATTCAAGTCGATGATGGAAAAGAATTTAAAGGTCAAGTGAATCAATTATTGTTAAAACATAGAGTTACCATTAAAAGAGGCATTCCGGGTGTTCACAGATCACAGGGTTTGGTTGAAAACTTTAACAAACAGTTATCTGAAAGACTTTTCTCCTACCAGTATCACAGAGAGCTGATTGACAATTCTCGCAACACAGAATGGGTAAAAAGACTGCCCTCAGTTTTGCGCGCAATGAATAATGAAGAATTTAAAGGGCTAAAACCAGTACAAGCAATCAGAAAACAAACAATAAATGTTGTTGAAGAGTCTTCATCCAGTAAACTATTACCATTTGGTTTAAAAGTGAGATACCTTTATTCACCGGGAGAAGCGGAAGGGGACACTCGCATCAGGGCAACAGATCCAGTTTGGAGTGTTGATCCATATGAGATAAAAAAAATTGTGAAAATGAATCCGCCCGTGTATTATTTACGAGAAACTGACACAACAAAACGACCAGCCCCCCGAAGATCTTTTGTGAAGGAAGAACTGCAGATAATCCCACCAGACACAGTTCCAGTCGCTTAGTTAATTTAGGCAAATACATTTGAGTTTAAAATGGAAGCTCAAAAGAAAAAAGAGTTTTCAAAATTAATACGTCAATTATCTGCTTATAATATTATTATCAAAAAAATATTTAAGAACATTGACAATCTTATGCTAAAACAGCCAGACAATCGCTTACTACCCCAATCCCTAGATTCTGATATTTTGATATGGAAAAATCAAAATCTTGAAATGATAAAAAAAATTGAAGCACATTTAGCAGTAATGAATAATAATGATTTGGCTATACTGGATAATGATATAGTTGAGCTTCTGATAACACTTGACCAAACAGAAACTCCATGAAGACATATGATTATACTATTCTCCAGTGCCCAATTGCATATGAATACTCTGGATTAACAAATACTCTTTTTGTGTTAGTTCTATCAAGAGACCGTTTTGTTACAACTGTTGTGTTAATCTCATGCAGATTAGATCGTAGTTTGTAATTGTCATGATGAAAAGTCTTTTTTTTGAACAATGCTTCTTTGTAATTGTCATGTGATATGTTTGACTGCACAACACTGCGAGATATTCCCTTTGCTTTTTTAATAGTACTAGTTTGACATGCGAGACTGTACATTTTCGACCTTAAACCAATAAACTCCTTGATCACACCTCCAGATAATTCATCCTTCATCTTACCTAAAACCTTCTTATTAATAACTGAATGCAAAGGTGAATCTTTAGGGTAATCAGATGTGTCGTACCATCCCGCATGCTCTTTAGCCACTTCTAATTCCATGTCTTTGTAAAAATCTTCAGTAGGGATGTCGATTACAAAGGAATCTGTATCTGTGTACAGAACTCTGGACTCTGGATACAAGGGTTTAAAGTAGTCGTAAAGAAATTCTAATATCAAAAGCTTCGACAGCTCTAAAACAGTAAACCCAATAAAAACAGGTTTGTCCAATTTGACTTTCTTTTTTTTCATCATTATACCAAAAAGCTGATCATGAAATTTTCTAAAGTCTTGATAATTTGGTTTTGAAGTCAACTTAATTGCATCGTTTTCTCTAGTGACCAATCTGACATCTTTGCGCTTGTGCGGATTTTCCATAGTCTTTCCAAAACAGCTGTTGTTCATCAACTTGAAAAAGTCTTTTTCTGAAGCATCTGTGGATTTAGTTCTGAGATCAGTGTTCTTCATGATGTATGGTTTCATGAACTGTTCTTGATCAAATGCAATTATACGATGAACTGCTGTTAACTTTAAACCATGTCTTAAATAAAATTGGAGAAGTCTGTAATGACAGACATAATTTTTTTTGTCACGAAGATTAGGCACAAGTTTAGGTGGTTCTGTCATTGACACTTTTAAACTTTCTGCCGCTAATGGATAGTCATTATGGTAATCATGAAGTTCATGAGGATATTCTAAATCAACTTCTAGAATAAAGCCCCGTTGTTGATCAGCTTCTAGAGTATGCAGCCATTTTAAAAACTTTTGAATGTCTTTTACACCTCCTGTGTACATTTTAAAGTTACGTAATGGAAGTGATTGACTCATAGCCCAACCATACAGATTGTTTGCATCTAAATACATAAGATAGTTAGAAGTTTTACTTGGATCATAGTTGTCTAGGTATTTGTTGTTTGCTTTACAGTAATGGTGAGACGCCATACTAATTCCGCCACGCAATCCGTTTTCAATCATCTGAAGCATTGCTAGGTCAGACAACAGGTCAATCTGTACACCAGTAAATTTTAAGAATGCGTCCCAACTCATCCCAGGCGCAGAAATATAATGCGCAGGATCTAGACTATAATGTTTCATGCAGGTCTTTCTGTAATTTTCAAAGATATCCGCCAACAAACAAACGTCAGCCATTAAATAAGAGTCATGATAATCTCCCATTGTTTTACACTCTAATTTCTGCCACGCTTCTTGAGCATGCTGGTAATCGCAGTCGCTAATGTCCTTTCCTCTAAGACTAGAAAAGAACGCACCTTTAGGCGGAAGGGCTAGCTCCTCAAACCTTTCCCAACTGTTCATGTACTCATAAGGATAAACGCCCTTTCTAACGAGCGTTGAGTCAAAATATTCTTCCGTTATTGGGCAGGACTTTAAGGACATAGCCAGTGACTCTAATGAACCCATCAGGTGTTGCATAGAGTCATAAAAAGATAAATTATTTAAAGTGAAACACATGTACTTTTCTGATGACTGTGCAATGCATGACACCCTGAAGGCACTAGTTACTGCTTGCAATATAAGATGAGAGTCGTAACCTCGCAAGTTATGAAAGAATATAGGCAGCTTCCAAGTCTTTGGTTCAAACTTTAGTTGAAGATTGCATTTACTATGTGCTGCTCCTCTGAACTTTCCGCTAATGTGATCATGGTCCCTGACCACATCTCTTACTGTTGGGTTTTCTTTACTTGTTAGTTCTAAACCACAAATCCAACAGTGAGTGGCTGAGTCATATTTTTGTTGGTCTTCGGGGGTCATCTTAATGTCGGATAAATTCAGATTATTAGAACAGGCATTACGCACTTCCTGCATGCGTTTTAAGAAATATTTTGCGGCATGAGGTCCTCTGTATAATTCTGGCTTTGAATGGACGCCATCCGACCTAACAATAATGAAGGCAAATGAACAAATCTGGTGATTACTCATTAAGACTGTTTTTGGTAAATTTTTTGGAGCTGGCCCCTCATAAGGAACAATAAGCGACTCGAAGTCTGCGTAAACAACATATGGACTCGTTTGCAGTCGTTTCCAGTTCTTAAAATAAACCTTACTGCCTTCTCTCGGCGTAATTAGTTCTGTATTACAGTCAACTGGGCTGATACAATGTTTTACATGTTCACTCGCAGCTTGAACGGACGGAATTCTCGTTAAACATTTTCTACAAAAATTTTGTTTGCCACAATATTTTGTAGTATGCGCCAACAGTCTACTCATTGTGCGTATCAGCGTGTAATGCAATCCTGAATGGCTGTGCATCAGGAGTAAGTCTACATGATGTTTGGTTGGTTCGCCTATTGATGGGCTGTTCTTTGACACTCTAATGGGCAGAAGGTTGGTTTCTTCAGACCATGCGTATACGTTAACAGTTATTGGCTTATTCTGTTCTTCAAACTGATCAATTTTGTCTACACCCACAGGAAAGGATATTCCATCAAAGTTAAGTTCATCAAAATAAGATTGATAGTTAGATACTCTCTCTGCATTTTTAGCAACGCGATGCAGCCTAGCAAGAACGCACCACATAAAACATTTGTCGTCTGAATTCTTTATGTTCAAAACTGCTCTCTTTGCAACTAATGTTGGAGGCAGTGGAATGTAAGACTTGCCTACAATCGGCTCATACTTAGCCTGTCTTAATCTGATGTCTAGGACTTCACCCTCTGACCAACCAGAGCCTCTCATTTTAGCTGCTTCAGAGGCTTCATTAAACTGTGTAAGAAGTTGATCTGCCCAACCGGGTGTTAAGTCATTATAAGAAAGAATAGTCTGCTGTTTAGTTGAGACCCAGACTTCTAGATTTTCTTCGTTTATTGTTATATAGTCGATTAAAACAACTAACCTTACTTTAACTGGAGGGTTTATTGTTAGTTTACTTGGAACTTGAGAAATAGCATGTACAACGCTTGCCTGTACGTTTGTTGGATCAATAACTTCTAAAACGACCTCATTTAAAGCTTTTGACAAACGCTCTTCCTCTTCCATTGCATCTAACCAAGAGTCAAAACTGTCATATATCTTATCCATGTTGAGCTTCTTTTCTAACTCAAAATATTTATTTAAATTAATTAATCAATATCAGAGGTCTTTTTGTGCTTAGACTCATAAACTAAAGTATAAACGCCCTTTGGTGTTGTTAATGTGATCTGTTTAGAACAGAGTTTAATGTCTCGTTTACTTTTTTTAAACATTCCTTTTTTATCTGGTCGGTGTCTGGTTGTTGAGAAAAAGTTGCCCTTGCCTTTCTTTGAAGATCAAACTTTTGTCTTTTGTAGTCCTCAAAATCAGCCTGTAGGCGACTAAATTCTTCATCCGTGATGTTCGAGTCGGCAAGTGCTTTATCAATTATCAGTTTGAAGGAACTAAGTTTAGCTGTTATTAGTTGAACCATAGCTGTGTGCTTTTGGAGTTTAGCTTTTATTTTTTTGCTGACAGCACTTACAGCCAATGAACACAGGCCAAGAGTTAAAGACAAACCGCCTAGAGGTAAAGCTGCCGGCGCACCTACGCCTGTTGCTAAGAGACCTACACTTGTTCCTGCTGATAGAGCACTAGTGATCGATGCTCCAGTATTAACATATGTAACAGCATTAAAGACAGCAGAATACCTTCGTTTGGTTTTACTGTATTTTGAAAGGTCCTGCTCTAGTTGGGTTTGCATTTGTGTTATGTTTGTTAATCTGAAAGTTTTTATGTCTACAGCAACAGAGTTGCCTACTATCTCTTCTTTGGGCACTTTTGGATAAACCTGAACAGACATGCTTTTTAAAAAAAATAAAAATAATTTAGTATTGGTTATCTTTTAATCTGTTATCTTGAATATTCAGCTGCGCATCATATATTAAAAACAAATGTACATTAAGTGGTTTATCACTCTCTTTTTCTTTATCAATTTGAATGTTTATTACGTCTTTAACTGTTCTCCCACTCCCATGCAACTGATTATCCTCTGTTGACCTTAGGTCAATCCATAAACCGTATTTCGTTGTTAAATATTCATCAAGTCTAACACTGTGAAGGTGTAGATCTTTAGACACAAGGTCTACTGTTGGACTTCTAGACCTCCCGCCTCCAAACAATTTTCTTATTTCATCAAAATGATGATAAGGTTTAAGCCCGCTACCGTAGACTTGGTTAGGACTACCCTCAATTGAACATTGTACTTTCGTTATTTTAGGATTAATAAATTTTTCACTTTGTCTTTTGAATGGTTCTTCATCTTCACACAGCAATAAAATACCTTTAAGGGATCTTGCTGTGGCACTAAAACTAAAGTTCCATATAGTGTCTGCCCTGCTTTTAGGATATTTAGTATGATGAATCACTCTTTCGTAATATATTGCTAATTTTGATTGATATTGTTGCTCAATCAGCCTTGCTAAGTTAGGGTTGCTAACGATGTCAAACTCTAACGAGATGTCGAAAATGCTGTACTTTGCGTCAGTGTCTGTAGATTTAATGACACGTTTGTATTCATTAAAAGTTAGTTCATATGACAATCTGTCTTTTAATGCTCCTTGAAAGTATGGCGCATGCGCTTTTAACAACTCAAAATCTAAGGGTATGGAAAAGCGATTTCCATAAGCAAAACTTACAGCTTCATACTTGTTGCCGGCTTTAGCATCTTCGGCGTCTATTCTGTGTTTTAGTGCTTCGTTATTTTCGATTCCTTGAAACGCAAGATCGGCCCTTTCATTATCGGTTAGCCATAGATCAGAATAGATTAGAAATATGTCTGCATTGTGTAAAGAAAATATTTCTTGCCCCTCAAGTTTTATAGAAATTTTCTTAACGATTGCCCGTCCCAGATTCTGTACAACTGTCCTGCTTGTGTCTGTTGCTGAATCAAGTTCTATTTTGAAAGTAAGCCGTGCAGATCCCGGCACAATCACTTCATCTGCTCCTAGGTCTGGAAATTTAACAGTAAGAATTTGAT
This sequence comes from Conus canariensis, assembly GCA_033310375.1. Lineage (NCBI taxonomy): Eukaryota > Metazoa > Mollusca > Gastropoda > Neogastropoda > Conidae > Conus > Conus canariensis. Next base: position 23,160,778 of record CM065741.1, read on the forward strand.
CTGAATCAATAGTAGATGGATTATTTGGAACAATAATATTCTGTTTATTTCCCTTCACGCCAAAGGGCTCTTTCAGTCTTCTATGCGGGTCAAGAATTGAGCCATATGCTTGTGACATTTTTTTTAATAAAACAAAATAAAAAGTTAATTATTTTTAAAACATGGCAGGCATTGAAGATTATGATGTTTTTGATCCTGGAGACGACATGAGTGAAATGACTCCTTTAACACATCCATTACAATCATTGCGGCGTGAATTAACAGAAAGTAAGGTCAAATCATTTTATCAAAGTTTAGGTCAAGAACCTCCTGATTTTATAGACCCTAATGATTTTGAAACAAAAAATGATCACTTGTTTTTTTTAAAAATGATAAAGGCGAACTTTTTCAGCTTACAACTAAACCAGACTCATCAAAGTTTTTAAAAAAGAGTACAATTAGACAAAGGCTCAGTGTGAGCGATCAAAGTCGCCTTGGCATTACTAAACCAAAATTAGATAGGGAAGCAGTTGCTAAACTTCAAAACACACTACAAGAACTCCCAACAGATAACCAAATACAAAACATGGAACTTAAAGATTTAAGCCCAACAGCAGACGAAATAATACAAGCAGAAACCAGTTTTTCAGAAGAAACAGCATTAAAAACTATGCACGACCCGCCGCTACCTATGAGAGAAATAATGGCCCTTGATCATGCTTTGAGAAGCATCAGGGGTGAGTTAACAAACAATTTAGCAAAACTGGGTGAACTAGATGAGCATATAAAAAGAGAAAAAGAAAAACTAGTTGAGGCTGATGACCACAACTTAGGACCTGGTGTTAAAGAAAGAATAACACAAAGACTAAAAGATCTTGAACAAGAGAGATCAGCAAGACTAGAAGTGTTGTCTAATAACCGAGAACAATTACGAACTCAAGTGAGCAGAATAAGAGAAACTATCCAAAGAATTTTATATGAAGACACAACGTTAGCAGAACGAATAAGAACACTGTTTAGAGAGCAAGGTGTCACATTAGCAAGTGTTATAACAACCTTAGGATTTGCAATAAGTACACTGGTGTTGGCTATTACAGGTAATGGTGGTGGGGGAGCAGTGCCACCAGGACCACCATCAGATAAATCATGGGTAAAAAAACAACTTGATCATCTTGCAAGTTTATTAAAAAAATTAGCCAGTAAAGCAATAGATTCTTTGCCTGGTATAATAGGAGGGATCGTTAGCTGGCTTTTGTCTGCCGCAAAGTAAAGTAAGTTGGCTTTATGGCTGAGCACTTATGGACATTAGTTGTCTTAATAGTTGGGTTACTTTATAGTAAGATAAAGACCAAGTAATCCTAGGGCAGTTTATCCAATAACAAGTGCTGTCTTTTCATATTCATGGTCATTATTTCTTGGGACCACAGGGATTGGATGGGGTTTTGAGGGGGCCACGGGGATTGGGGCTTCTTTTTTTATTGCTATTGCTGGCTTAGAATTTATGTCGTTTTTTCCAACCTTCTCTTCTTTACCAGCCACAAGGATTTCATTATTATAGTTTATTATTGTTCCTATCTGAAGTCTGAGGTCGGAAGGCAGCATGTATAAAACCAGTGCCAACGGCGAAGTCTACTTTCGATCTTGCGTATTGCAAAACATTTTGGTACCTTTTAATACTTGAAGGCAAATCAATTGCAGAATTAATAGAATCCTCTAAATTTGCTAAATACTGTTTTTGGGCGTCAAAGCCAGTAGAAGGATCAATTATGTTTGATCTCGTTTGTGCTTGCGAACCTAGCAAACACCAAACATAAGTACGAATAGAGTCGTTTTATTCGTTCTATTCCCGCTTTTGTTAGGCCCTTAGAAGTATCCAAAATAAATGTTGTCCATGCTGTTTTATGCTCTTGCTCTATGGACCCGAGGTGAACAGTTGTGCCTGAAGAGAAAGATGTGTAAGGAGGATTGTAATCATAGTTATACTTTCTGTGCACGCCCCAAAAATAAGGGGTGCCTAAACCATGATTAAGATCCAACTTTTCTCTAAAGTCTGTCTTTGGGTCAATATCAAATTCGTTACAGATCCTTTCAAAAGCCTTGTAATCTATTCTGTTGCTGAATGGATTAAACGTTTTGTCATTTGGTAATGGCGCTTGCAGTTCAGATAAAATACGTCTGAAGGTGTAATAAAAATGAAATCTATACACTGACCTCACCAAAGGATCAGGATGATTTAAATGATCAGCATACGACACTCCACACCCAGTTGATGCGCAAACACAGCAAAGTTTAACTGGTTCTGATAAAACTGCATCGGATGACTGAACCACACTTTCGCGATGTAGTCTTTTTTAATAGGAGGGTTAAGAGAACGATCCAATGGAGTACTAACCTTTACTTGAAAGGCGTCAGACTGAGTCACAGAAATGTCAAGGGTGTCAGTTGTTATATTTTTAAGATTGTAGTGCGGCCCGACAGAATATTTTGCATTAGTATATTTGAATGCACTCATTTTTAAATTTGTTTTAAAAATGTTTGTAACAATAACAACTCAAGACAGTCCTTCGTTTTTAGAATATGCTATTGATAATAACTGCGGAACCCAAAGGGTCGCACTCCATGAAATTTTTTACAAAGTCGTATGGTTTTAATATAACTGAATCCAAGGAGAATAATAAGATTAAAAAATTTGATAATAGAGGAAACTTAGTTAGCCAGTTAACCATACCTGATGGTTATTACGGGTTTTGCTCGCTAAAAGAAGCAATGAGTAACTTCGACATTACTCTCAAACTTAACAATGCAAATTTGAAAATAATGTTGACAATTCAAACCTGAAGAAGAAGTAGACCAAATACCTTTTTGATGTAGAGCTAGCTAAAATGTTAGGCTTTGCAACTGACAATCATGGTTTTAGAGTTACATCAGACGAAACTACTTATGAGGGAGAATATCCGCTCGATCTTGCATTACATTCATTACTCTAAAGTTCATTTGGACGAGCTGAGCACTGATGAAAACTTATATGATGGAAGGCCCTCAACTGTTTTAAGAGCTCTTCCATCAGGGAAAGCTGCATATTGCGATTATGAAATTATACAATTCCCTAATTTACAGTTTAAAAGATTAGCTTGTGGGAGGGTCAGATCATTTAATATAAAGATCACAGATAAAACAGGGAAAGTCGTGAAATGTGATAACCTGCACATTGTTTTAGAATAAAATAATAAGGTGTACTAAAAATAATGTCTCATGGCCAGAAGAATCAGGAGTTACATTAGCGCCTGAGAGGTGTGTAACTTTAGAATTAAAAGACCTTGCAGACGTTGAGGACTTTGAACAAAACGGTGAGATAGGCACTTTGTATGGTTTTGAGTACACTAAAGATGGTTTTTTATAAACGCAAAGAGGTTAGCGACAGCAAAAGGTTTCCTAAACTAGAACAACTACGCAATGTAGAAGCAAATAATGCGGGTCAGTATGAATATAAAATAGTTCGAAAAACTGACAACAAATGGCACTTAGAACCATATTTAGAATGGGACATAAAATTTGAATTCTTAAGCCCATTTACATTTTTGACCGTCAAAAAAGTTTCAGAAAAGCATTGAACTCTGGCCCTTTACATGTAAGTCTTATGCCAGAGGACAACAGTCGGAAAGAGATCGAAATAAAGCCGTTTGGGGACAAACAGTACATCCTCCACAGAAGAGAATCGGTTTTAAAGAAAGCTTCTACAAAATTACAGTTCATTCCACGCACAAAAATTAGGAGACACGTTCACAATGATATTTAAAAATTTCTGTCTTAAAAAGATGAGGCGAGAAATGGAGCTCTGGGCGTCAGTGACAATCTTATGAAAGGAATTCTTATATAGCTGGCAAAACTTAGACGTTGACAAACTTAAAGTTACTGTCGTTGTTCTTTACAATGGCGAGGATATTAAGGTCATGACAACAAGCAACAAAATTAATATTAGTCTAAATAGAAACGATCTTACAGAACTGAACTGGATTAATCTTACACATTTGGGCCTTATAGGGTTTTATTATACTGAACAAGTTTTGACAGAGAATATGATAAAAACAATAACTGGATTAGATTAAATTATGTTTTAAAACTATGGAGCAGACGACTTTGGTGTCAATGCCGATTTAAACTTTATGACAAAAACCCCTCATTGTTCATTGATTTGTGGACAGACTGGTTGTGGAAAAACAATATTTGTCCTCGACCTATTAGAAACAGTTTATCGTTATAATTTTGAACACATAGTAATTTTTTTGTCCGACCTAAAAATGGAATAAATCATATCACAATCGAATGTTTATATGGACGAATGATGAAATCTATTTGATTGATCCCAGCAATAAACTTAGCGAGTGCTTAGAACATTTCTTTAGACAGTTTGAAGGAACTCAGACATTATTTATTATAGATGATTGTTCAGCAGAGAAGGATATAGTCAAAAAAAGAAATACTTTATCAAAGCTAGCTTTCAGTGGAAGACATGCTGGGATAAGTGGTGGATTTTATGTCAGAAATATAAACTCAGTTTTAAAAGACTTTAGAGAACAATTAAAGACTGTAGTTTTATTTCACATGAAAGATAGGGATGCTTTTGATGAATGTTTGAAAGAAAACGATGTTATTGAAAACGATCAAGAAAAACGAAGGATTAAGCAAAAACTTAAGTCTCAAAAGTTTTCTAAATTAGTGTTAAAAACAGATAATCCTACACATTATGTATGTTTGTAAAGTGTTTACTATTAGAGAACTATAAAATAGGCATTCTGGGTAAGCCGGCGGAGCAACAGCGGAGCCGGGTGAGCCAGAATGCCTATTTTATAGTTCTCTGACGAACACTTTCTGTGCATGCCCTGCACACGCAGGGAAAAGAGAAGGCAGGATCTTGAACGGTGGCGGGGTTGGAGGGGATGGGTGTGGGGGAGGGGAGGAGGGGGGGGGGGGGTCAGGAAAGAAGTAAGGAGATAGCGGTATAATGAAAGTCTATAAAACCCGTCTCTGTTTGCTTTTGTTTAGGCTTTTGTTTATCTTAGTGTCTTTTCGTTTGTTCCTCTTAGCTTCCATTTCCTGGTCTCTGTGCACTTGATACTCGTAGAAAGTGTGATCGGTGAAAGCTGCGTTTTATAAAGTCATTCTGATATGTGATCATGTTCCTTTGTTTGTGTTCCAGTGTTCGGACGGACATGGAGAGCTGGATTCACAATGGATGGTATACTCATGACGTGTTCTCGAATCACGTCAACGACTGCCAACCAATTATTTGATTTCTCTGAGTTGGCAAATTAGGGTATTCTGTTCTTAAAAAATCGCTTGGCGACATTTCTGAGCAGAATAATCGAATTTGGATAGAAGCCACGCTTTCTTGGAGGCAAATATCAAAATATAGACAAATCAAAGCAGAATAGATATTAATTGAAAAAAGAGACATTCAAAGATCTTTATATGTACATACAATAAGGTTGAAATGAATTGAAAGTCAGTCCCTGATAAAGGAATAAACAAAGCAGATAATGCAGGCCACACGTCACTAGGCAGTCGACTCATCGTTTAGCAAGCGTCTTCAACATACCCCCTTTCACCTCCCAACCCTCCCCGGCCATGTGGTTGTCGCTAATCCAAGGACACCACTACCTCATCCACCATCTCCACCACCACACCATCTCCACTACCAACACCACTTGCATCAGCTACCTGATTACCGACGTCACTGGAAGAGCCTGGCAGAACGGAACCAGCATTATGTCTGGTGCGCTGACCCGTGGGCGATCCAACGACTTCGGCATCGGCGTCCGCTACACACCCTGCGCCAAGAGTGAGCAGGAGAAGGAGGAGGAGGAGGAGGAGAAGAACTCGGAGGACGACGAGGAGGAGGGGGGCATTTCCATCCTCCGTCGTCATGCCAACAGCCCTCGCCGCTCCAAGAGCCACCTGTCCGGAGCAAGAACCCGGAGCGCTACAGGCGCGGGGTCGTCCAGCTCCCGCTTCAGGTTGAGAGCCGCGTCGGAGAGTCTGGACGATGAGGAGGTAGTAGAGGAGGAGGAGGAGGAGGAGCAGGAGGGCGACGCGGAGAGGGTGTTAGGCTGGCCGAGTCCGGCCGTCGCTCCTTTGTGCAGTGAAGACTTGGAGCTGACACACTGCCCCCACCTCCCGCGCCAAGACTCGGCGGCCGGGAGCGGGGTGGGGAGCACCGAGGGGAGGGAGTACCGAGTGGGTGGTGGTGGTGGTGGAGGAGGAGGAGCGGACACCGCCAGTGGGGGGTACAGCAGTCCAATTCCCGGCACGTCCAGCACGCAAACCCCGACCGCCAACGGCCCGCGACACCTCCCCGGGCTGGACCTGTTCTCCCACGGCTCGGAACGAACGCGACTGATCGGGGAGCGGCTGAGCTCCACGGACAAGATCTCGCTGTCGTCCCCGATCTACCCCAACAAGGGCGTGGAGCTGACCGACCGCTCCTCCTCCAAGCAGAGCCTGCTGGAGATCGTCAGCACCAAACTGGATCGCGTCAAGAACCGGAAGCGCTTCTCTCTCGCCCAGGGGTCGCTGCTGAAGAAGCCGCGGCTGAGCGAAGCGAATGTCAACGTCATCACAAGCCGCGTGACGCGACGTCAGCGGCGGAAGGAGATCGAGGAGAAGTTCGGGAAGAGGAAAAGCCTGAGAGGGGATCATCACGCCCGGATCGAGACCGCCACGTCTGCTAGTTCCGATCACGACGGGTGTAACTGGACGTTCGTGTTCGACCCTTCAGGTCGTCTGTGCTATTGGTGGTCTTCGGTCGTCAGTGTGGCCTTCCTGTACAACTTCTGGGTCATCATCTACCGGTTCGCCTTTCAAGAAATCAACGCCAGCAACATCGCTCTGTGGTTCACCCTGGACTACACCGCGGACCTCCTGTACGTCCTCGACATCGCCTTCCACTTCAGAACAGGCTACTTAGAGGACGGGGTCTTGCAGACAGACCCGACAAAACTCCGAATACATTACACCAATACCACTACTTTCTACATCGATTGTTTGTGCCTGCTGCCGCTTGACTTTCTCTACCTCTCTATCGGGTTCTGCTCCATTCTGAGAGGGTTCCGGCTGGTGAAGGTATACCGGTTCTGGGCGTTCCTGGACCGTACGGAGCGGCACACCAACTACCCCAACGTGATCCGCTCTACCACACTCATGCATTACCTCTTCGCGCTCTTCCACTGGAACGCCTGTCTCTATTTCATCGTAGCCAGGAGTCGCGCTGAAGGCGCCTGGCGGTTCCCCAAGGAGCAGGACAGCAGCGTGGGGCTGCAGTACCTCCACGCGCTCCACTGGAGTTTGATTACGCTCACGACGATCGGAACGCCGCCCACGCCGCATTCCGTTGGGGAGTACCTGTTCGTCATTTTCGAGCTCATCTTCGCCTTGGCGCTGTTCGCCACCTTCCTGGGCCACATCGCCAACATCGTCACCAACGTCAGCGCGGCCCGGAAGGAGTTTCAAGGTTAGTGAGTGGATGATATGCATGGAGTGTCAAGGTCAGTGTATGGATGGATGAACTGAAGGGGTTTCAGGGTCAGTGGATGAATGGATGGATGGAGTGTCAAGGTCAGTGTATGGATGGATGAACTGAAGGGGTTTCAGGGTCAGTGGATGAATGGATGGATGGAGTGTCAAGGTCAGTGTATGGATGGATGAACTGAAGGGGTTTCAGGGTCAGTGGATGAGTGGATGGATGGAGTGTCAAGGTCAGTGTATGGATGGATGAACTGAAGGGGTTTCAGGGTCAGTGGATGAATGGATGGATGGGATGGATGAAATTTCCTGGTCAGTTAATGCGCAGATATACAGATGGAAAAGGTTCAAGGTTCGCGCTTTGATGGATAGTTGGAATGAGTTTTAAGGTCACTGGACGAATAGATAGAAGGAATGGTTGGAGTGTTCAGATCATGAATAAACTGAATACATGGAAAGGGTTTAAAGGATAATGGACGGATGGATGGACGAGATGGATGGAAGTTTCGGGGTCAGGGAATGGATAGATGAATCGTTGAGAGAGACTCGAGGTCTGCACATGGATGGAGAGAGAGTTTTAGGTCAGTGGATGAATGCCTGGGTGGAGATGAGGAAGATAGAGGCATAGATGCATAGAGATTGAAGATAATTGAATTGCTGGCTGGAATTTAAAGGTCAGGGAATGTATAGCCACAAAGAGAAGGAATGTCAAGACCAGTGGATGGATGGATGTGTGGATGAATAAACAGACGGATAACTGGATGGATGGATTGAGGGCCGTGGTCATTGACTGGATGGATGAAGTTACAAGGTCAGATGACAGAATGAAGGTTCAATGTCAGGGAACGAAAGGATAGACAGACGGAACTTCAAGACTAATTAATGAATGGATGGAGAGAAAGTAAAGAATAATCAAGAACACAGAATGGATGGAGAGGAAAGACAATCAAGAACACAGAAGGATGGAGAGGAAAGACAATCAGAACACAGAACGGATGGAGAGGAAAGATAATCAGAAACACAGAACGGATGGAGAGGAATGGAGACAATCAAAGGGCAGTGAACAGATGGATGGGCTGGAAGAGGTCAGTGAACAGATTGATGGCTGGCAGAGGAGACAAGGAACACAGAATGATGGGCTAGGCAGAGGCAATCGAACAATTGATGGATGGAGAGGGATTGCGGAGGATGAGTTAAGATGGATGAGAGAAAGGCAGGTCGAACACAGAAAGGATGAGAAGAAGAGACAATCAGAATCAAGAATGGATGGAGAGGAAAGAAATCAGGAACCAGAATGGATGAGAGAGGAAAGACAATAAGAACACAGAACGGATGGAGAGAGACTGAAACAGAAGATGGAGAGAAAGAACAGAACAGAAGGATGGAAGATGGAGACACACAGGCAGGAACAGATTGATGGGTGAGAGGTCAGGAAAGAGAGGGCTGGCAGAGGTCAGTGAACAGATGATGGGCGGAGAGGAGTGAACAGATGATGGAGCAGACGGGGTATAACGTGGTAGTGATTGGACTGAGAGAGGATGGTCGACAGTAGCTATGAACACCGACGCACGCAGTAACAACAGTCATTTTCTAATCAATCCTTGCCTTAGTCTCTGCTCTTCTGACTAAGCTTCTCCAGAGCATTTCGACAGTATCAGTTTAATAATCAGTAGCTGTGCTAGTCGTACAGTGTAACTGTCAGTGCCGTATGATCCGTCGCCTGTTACCCATTCTCTCTCTATCTACCCTTCTCTCTCTCTCTCTCTCTCTCCAGTTTACATCTATTATATATCTATCTGTCGTCTGTCTCTGTCTGCTGTCTGTCGTTGTCTGATGCTTCATAACATCACTCTCTCTCTCTCTCATCTCTCTCTCTCTAGAAAACACGCAAGCAAAAAAAAAAAAAAAAAGAAGAAGAAGAAAAAAAAAAGCTTTAAAGACTGAAACAAGAAAAAAGAGAATCCTCTTGTTGACATGGGCACCAGAAATAGCGCTGGATTGGAACCGAAGCGACGTGAAACGTCCACAAGCGAGACCTCGCCCGCCATCACAAAATAATCCTTGTTTGACATCCCCGCAAACTTATAATCCGGTTGATGGGAGCAGGGAGTAGAGGGAGTGGGGACCAGTAAGAGGAACAGGGGGGATAGTGAAGGGATGGGGGGGGGGGGAGGTTGTAGGAGGGATGTGTAAGGGTGGGATTGAAGGGGTGAGGAGAGTGAGAGACAAAGCTGGAGAGAATTTCTAATTCTCCAGCAGAAGGTAGGCAAGCCAGTGTGTGCGCTTCAAACACGTTGGAGTGGTATCCCGTTGGAAAGTGCAAATAGAGCAATCAACAGCCTGAGGGGGAAGGTGTGGTGTGGTGTGGTGGGGGGGGGGGAAGGGATGGGGAATT
>CM065741.1:23180669-23193169 GCA_033310375.1 Conus canariensis
GTATTGTTAGAGCAAGGCCATCGTATCTTGTTACAAAAGTCATTGTTTCCATCGAGTATTGTTAGAGCAAGGCCATCGTATCTTGTTACATAAGTCATTGTTTCGATCAAGTATTGTTTGAGCAAGGCCATCGTATCTTGTTACATAAGTCATATTTAGCAGGGGTACTTGGCAATTTGTGTCAATGCTTGGCGCAACACACGCAGTCCGCACTTTTAAAACAAGGTTGTGGCATCAACTTGATCAAAAACACGTCCAAAATGCATTGGTGGTTTACAGTTATTGTTTTATAACCAGAAAGTAGCTGTTTAAAGTTGGAATATGCCAGAAGTGGGGCCACAATCTCAAATCTTGTCCTCAGTGACGAGTAGGCTGACTGGCGGTATGTGCTGCCCGGTCGCCTGGTGTTACGGATGGTATGGGTGTGTCTGCAGGTGTCTGACTGTCTGACTCTCACACAGAAATTACGGATGCATGCACGACTTTTCTAAAGCACATACACACACCCACGCATCCGAACATTGACAGCCAGGCAACAGAACAACACTTCTTTTTGTTTTTTTCTGCCCGAGCCATCAGACAAACATATAATATAACATTAATAGGTCGGCACGCCAACCATTAGGTGTACACACAAAATATATCAATATATAACTAGCTATTAGAGCTGCTCCAACGTCGACGAAGACGACGACGACGAAAACGACGAAGACGGCGAGACGATAGAAGCGACGAGACGACAGAGAGAACGAAGACGACGAGGAGGACGAAGACGACGAAGATGACGCAGATGACGAAGACGACGACTAGAGCGTCAAGTCAAGTCCAACACAGGACTTAAATCACTTCAGAGCTGTGGCTAAAAAATCTCTAACACACTCGCAGCGTCTCTGCCGGCGACGAGGTGACAGTCTCACACAGGAGCTGTGGCTCACACACAAACACAACGACGGCCTGGCCAACAGGTCGCTGGTTCAACTCGGGAACGGCGCTCTGGCTTGGCAGCAGCGGCGTCTCCAGCCCAACTGGCTCAGCAGGTAGTCGGTCCCGGGCGCAATGGCAGGTAGGGTGGTTATCGGCACTCAGGCCGACCTCTCCACGCCGACAAAAGGCGGAGAACAAGGGGGCAGTACGTGGCTACGGCCCCGACCCTCGGACAATGGCAGCCAGTCCCCCTCAGTCCAGGGAACGCTTCTACCTGGGGGAAACTGATTAACTACCTTGATTATCATGGCTACTATTCATTACAATCACGACTGACTGCCACCAAAAACAGCTGAGTCCCTCTTCGGCCTTCTGTGTTGTTGGGTTGCTGGAATCACTGCAGAGACTGCCTAACCGGTTCAGCTCACCCGGCTTTTAACAGTGCGCAGGTGAGCAGCAGTCAGCTGAATTTTCCAACCGGCTTCTGAACAACTACCTTCTGGTAAGCACGGTTGCATGAAAATCTGTGACCGGACGAGAAACTATCCGTCACACCTGGCTTTCGCCTGTGGAGAGGTAGTGTCTTTGAAAATGTGCATAAACTGTAATGAAACACATGCAGGTAAGGCCCCGTGTAACTCGAGTTTGGTACGTACACACGTTCCTATTGAAACCGGCACGGTGTGAGGAAATCGCGCAAGAATGTGCGATACGGGTTGGATATGTTACCTATCTAGACCGACCGGATAAGTGAAGTGTACTGTAAAACTGTATTTTCATTCTGACCTTACACAGAGGCGAGCGACTTGATGATGCATACTGCATTAACCTGCTCAGCAACATGATGATGCATACTGCATGAACCTGCTCAGCGACATGATGATGCATACTGCATTAACCTGCTCAGCAACATGATGATGCATACTGCATTAACCTGCTCGGCGACATGATGATACATATACTACATCAACCTGCTCAGCGACATGATGATGCATACTGTATTAACCTGCTCAGCGACATGATGATGCATACTGCATTAACCTGCTCAGCGACATGATGATGCATACTGCATGAACCTGCTCAGTGACATGATGATGCATATACTGCATGAACCTGCTCGGCGACATGATGATGCATATACTGCATGAACCTGCTCAGCGACATGATGATGCATACTGCATGAACCAGCTCAGCGACATGATGATGCATACTGCATGAACCTGCTCAGCGACATGATGATACATATACTCCATTAACCTGCTCAGCGACATGATGATGCATACTGCATTAAGCTGCTCAGCGACATGATGATGCATACTGCATTAACCTGCTCAGCGACATGATGATGCATATACTGCATGAACCTGCTCAGCGACATGATGATGCATACTGCATTAACCTGCTCAGCGACATGATGATGCATACTGCATTAACCTGCTCAGCGACATGATGATACATATACTGCATTAAGCTGCTCAGCGACAAGATGATACATACTGCATTAACCTGCTCAGCGACATGATGATGCATACTGCATTAACCTGCTCAGCGACATGATGATGCATACTGCATGAACCTGCTCAGCGACATAATGATGCGTACTGCATTAAGCTGCTCAGCGACAAGATGATGCATACTGCATTAAGCTGCTCAGCGACATGATGATGCATACTGCATGAACCTGCTCAGCGACATGATGATGCATACTGCATTAAACTGCTCAGCGACATGATGATGCATACTGCATTAAGCTGCTCAGCGACATGATGATGCATACTGCATTAAGCTGCTCAGCGACATGATGATGCATACTGCATTAAGCTGCTCAGCGACATGATGATGCATACTGCATTAAGCTGCTCAGCGACATGATGATGCATACTGCATTAAGCTGCTCAGCGACATGATGATGCATACTGCATTAAGCTGCTCAGCGACATGATGATGCATACTGCATTAAGATGCTCAGCGACATGATGATGCATACTGCATTAAACTGCTCAGCATTAAACATCAATTTATTTAAGGAAATCTTAAATGAGGCCGGTAACAGTAAACAGTAACTAACAAACAAGTAGGGTAACTCTTGCCCCCTCGTTTACTTCATCTGTCATTTTTGCTAGGTGATTCGATGTCATAAGCAGCATTCGTATTTATTTGATTATAGGAGCAAGAACTACCTACTTGTTTGTTCTCAGTTTAGTCAGTGCTGGACATGTACGGTGGAGGATACAAACATTTACCATGGATTTCATGCTTGAGTTTTTTTTTTTAGTCTTGGTATCTTAACAAATACATAGTTTCTATTCTTAACTTGCTTGCAGCCGGGATGTGGACCCTTGTGGTCGGCTGGGCTCTACACATGACCTGACTGTCGTGACGGTCATGTGACATGCCACGTTGTGACTCTGGTGTCGGAAGTAAACACTTCAAAACTTTCCCACCGGAAGAGACAACTCTGTTTCCGTCGCTTTGGACGACGTTAAGATCTCTTTTCCGCCCATTTCTTCCCTTCGGGTTTTTTAAGGTGGGGAAAAGTAACGTAGCGGAAAAGTAATGCAGCAATAGCAGTGTAGCGGAAACGTCATGTGGTTAAAAAAAGTAATGTGGCGGAAACGTCATGCGGTTAAAAAAGTAATGTGGCGAAAACGTGCTACACCCTTGGCGGAGTTGACCTCCCTTCTGGCCGGATGGGGTTTACCAGATTAGTTGACGTCGTCCTGAGCCACAGAAAGGTTTGGAATAAGCTGATGTCTGTCATTTTAACCAGCAAGCTACTTCCACCGACGTGTTTTAAAGAACCGACAGTAGTTTCATTTGTGACGCACTGATTTGCATTTTCGTCACTGCGATTTCGTTAACTTTAAGAATTTATATATATATATATATACTTAAAGAAATCATAAGACTTGAACTGGGCTGCATTCTAACATTTATTTTTCATAAATTTTCGCCGTTTTGGGGCTTCCTCAGACAATTGCAATCACAAACTCTTTGTGATTGCAATTGTCTGAGAAAGCCCAAAAACAGGGCGAAAATTTATGAAAAATAAATGTTAGAGTGTAGCCCAGTTCAAGTCTTATGATTTCTTTTAAGTGTATGCTGACTATTGTGAACATTCTCTGCTTGAACGGATTCCTCGGTGGAGCGGTGCCGGATTATGGAAATCTGAATCAATCAAAAAAACAAAAACAAAAACAAACAAAACAAAACAAAACAAACAAAAAATATATATATGTATGTATATATATAAATTCACTACCGTTTAGTAAAAGTTTTATTTTTTTCACTGCTGTTAAGTTGTTTTTTGTAATCTTTACTGCTGGTAGGTAAACGTTTTTTTTTTCCACTGCTTTTAAGTAAACTTTTTTCTTCTTCACTGCTGTTCAGTAAACGTTTTGGTTATTGCTGTTTCGTGAACGTTTTGTCTTCTTCACTGCTATTTAGTACACTTGTTTTTAAATTCTGTTTAGTTCACGATTTTTTTTCTTCACTGCTGTTTAGTAACTCTTTTTGCTTTCATTACTTACTCAGACGTAGACTTAGATGCTCCCGCGTCTTGCGACGCATGAGGCAGTCAAGGCGCTCCACTGTGCACGGTCCCCAGCCAATCTGATAGTGTCACTCCATCCTCTGTCAACGAATCTGAGGTCTCTTTCCACTGTCTGTCGCCAGCTCATCCTGGGTCGTCCTCTTTTTCTCTGGCCTGCTGGGGTTCATTTAATGGCCTGGTTTGCAGGTCTTGAAGAGGGTAATCTTAAGACATGACCCAGCCAGTGGAGGCGCCGTCTGCAGACGACGGTCGACACAGGGAGCTGTTTGAACCATCTCCCTGACCTCTTCATCTGGTATAAAGTATGACCATTTGATGCCCAAGGTCTTACGTAGACACTTAGTATCATCAAAGACGTCGAGTTTCTTCTCCTGGGTCGTCTTCAGTTGCCAGGTTTCACAGCCACATAACAGCGTTGAAATCACACTGGAGTTATAATATTTCAGTTTGATTCCAAGGGAGAATTTCTTGCTGTTCCATATTTTGTTCAGCTGATTGAATGCTGATATTGCCTTCCCAATACGACACTTCAGTTCATGGTTGAGATCATTGGCGTCGTTGATAGAGCTGCCTAGGTATGTGAAGTTCTCTACTTCTTCCACTTGTTTTTGGTCGATGAGAACGTCTGTTGGCCCTTGGTGTTCACCGGTAAGCATGTTTTTAGTCTTTTTGGCACTGATAATGAGGCCAACGTTGCCTGCAAACTTGCTGATATTGTCTACAAGCACCAGCAGATCTTGAGTAGTGCTTGCAAGAGCGGCAATGTCATCGGCAAAATCCAGATCTGAGAGGCTGTTTCCTTCTGTCCACTTGATTCCCTTTCCATGGGTTGTGTGTTTCAATACCCGGTCAACGGCAAAGTGCTGTATAGTAAATGCCAATGTCTGAGAAAATGTGGTCAGTGGCTGAGCTGGAAAGGACAGTAGACAGTAGGGTAAGGTCCGGTTCACCAGGTTCCTCTTGTTCGGTGTGGTGTGTGTGTGTGTGTGTGTGTGTGTGTGTGAGAGATGAGAGAGAGAGAGAGAGAGAGAGAGAGAAGAGAGAGAGAGAGAGAGAGAGAGAGAGAGAGAGAGAGAGAGGAAGGAAAGGGATCAGAGGGAAAGGCGTGGAACGATGGAGAGATAAGTGGGTAGATATATAAATGTAAATTTTTTGATTGGTTGAGTAAGAGAGAGAGAGAGAACGAACGGACGAACGAACGAATTTCGTTCAGAGAGAGAGAGAGAGAGAGAGAGAGAGAGAGAGAGAGAGAGAGAGAGAGAGAGAGAGAATGAATGAATGAATGAATTATTTTAATCAGAAGGCTATTGGCTCATTCTGATGGGGCCTCAAATCACAATACAGTTACAAACGGTAATCATATACAATGGAAATACATATCTACAGGTACAATGCAAAATTACAAATCAATCATCTAGCTAATGGTTGTGCAAATCATGCGCTCTCCGTAGCTGATAAACCTATAAGTGTGCTACAGGGTTCGGTGGGTTTCAAAGAAAATGGGTCACACACATTAGGGGGCCGTACTAAGTTTTTGAAAAATCTGATAGCGATGCAAAGAACGGCCCACAGGATGTACGTGTAAATATGAATGAGTATTTATTTTTTGCATTGGAATATAGCTGGTGTTCTGTCAAAACTGAATGATAAAGATTTCATTTCTCATACTTCATCCCCCTCTTTATTTGTTTAGAAGAGACATTTGTTGATAGCTTTGATCCACTAACATTTCCGAATTAAACAGCATATTCCAAACAAGCGAGACTTTCTGGGGGAGTTCTTTGTCTCATTAAAAACGAAGTTGTTAATTTTGTAACGGATATAACGGTAAGACATGTGAACTTCCTTTGTTTTTCTTTAAACAAATCATTGTTTGATACTGTTAAAGATATCCGTATAAACCTTTCCAACTACACTCGTTAATGCCACTCCTCTGTAATTATCTGGATGATTGTTTCCCTTACTATATTGGTACTATAACAGATTTTGACCATGCTGCTGGAAATATTCTTGTCTCAAAGAGTACGTTTAAGAGATCCACTAAAAAGTTAGTAACAGCCGCATTTGCCAGTTTCAACATTTCACTTAAAATGTTATTAATGCCAGCACTTTTAACAGTCTTTAAATGTTTGTTGCCTTTTATAACTTCATTCTCGGTGATAGGATCATTGAATGGTGCTTCGTCTACATCGTCATCTTCTTCTGCAGTCTCGTTTTCGTCTTCATTTGCATCTTCCCCATCATTGAACCCTTAAAGAAATGATCATGCCACTGTTGAAAACTGATTTGATTATAATAAGACCTTCGCCAGCTCCTTAGAAGACCTCTGACCGTTCTTTTGTTTTCAAACACTCTATCAAACCAGTCATTCGTTCTTTTTCCGAGCTATTTTAACCATACACGCTGTCGCTCCAACTAAAGCATTTACCAAAATATTGATACATTCATTGTCATTATCCTTCATAATCGTTTTCGCTCTATCTAAGCATTCTTTAAACTCAAATGAATCGATTTCGTCCTTATAAATATTCTCATTTTCATCAGACCATACGAGGTGATACATTCTCTCTCTACACGAGGTGATACATTCTCTCTCTACACGAGGTGATACATTCTCTCTCTACACGAGGTGATACATTCTCTCTCTTGTCATTCTTCTGATTCTTCCACATCATCTCAACAGGAAAATGCCAGGAATGTAAACTATCTCCAATACACACATCGCAATCCACGAACAACTGGAAAATGCCAGGAATGTAAACTATCTCCAGTACACACATCGCAATCCACGAACAGTTCTGAGGAAACAACAAAATAATCGATTACACTACACCCGTGTGGTGACACAAAAGTAAACTCGCCGTTTACATCTCCGTTACAATTTCCATTCACAATGGACAGGTCATATATAGAACAAAACTCAATACGAGATACCCCAAACATATTAACAACTGTATCTTTTGAACTACGCATAACATACTCTTCTTCTTTCTCACTTTCCAAGTTAGGAGTGTAGCATGTCATTCCTTGGCCTTCAGATTGCTCATTTCCTGTTCTGGCATCCAAATCACCCGTTATCATAACATACAATTCAGCTTTCTCAGTACTTTGCCTCAGGCTTTCCTCCAGAACAACTGTGCCATCTTTCATTTTTCTATTATTATATTCTGGATTTCCTTCAGGTACAGTGTAACACGCCACAAGCAAAATATGTTTATCCACACTAACCAACGTCTTGCTCATTTTAACAACAAAAATTGACACCTTCCACTTTCATGACTTCTGTTCCAAACTGACTGTAACGTTTGTTTATAGGCAAGAGAACTCTGCCGGAGTTTCTGCCTTGGGTCTCGCTGGAGCACTGAATTTAACAAAATCATTGAAAGAAACGACTTATGTGCCATGAAAAGTGACTTGCACTGACAGAACAGATCACCTCCATCAACACTGACAGAACAGATCACCTCCATCAACACTGACAGAACAGATCACCTCCATCAACACTGACAGAACAGATCACCTCCATCAACACTGACAAAACAGATCACCTCCATCAACACTGACAGAACAGATCACCTCCATCAACACTGAGGTCGACAGGTTGGAGGACTTTTCCCGACATGACAAACACTGACAGAACAGATCACCTCCATCAACACTGACAGAACAGATCACCTCCATCAACACTGACAGAACAGATCACCTCCATCAACACTGAGGTCGACAGGTTGGAGGACTTTTCCCGACGTGACAACCTGC
Source organism: Conus canariensis (assembly GCA_033310375.1). Classification (NCBI taxonomy): domain Eukaryota; kingdom Metazoa; phylum Mollusca; class Gastropoda; order Neogastropoda; family Conidae; genus Conus; species Conus canariensis. The sequence goes on from CM065741.1 coordinate 23,188,906, forward strand.
GGGTGTTCGGCATTCCACAGAGCAGTGACCATGAAACCTTCCACACGTGCGCTCGCGCTGTAGCTGACACTCTCCACAGTGCGCCAGGACACGAGACGCGGTGTCAGCAGGACATTGTCCGAGCCCATCGTGTCGGACAGCAAGAGGCAGCCAACCAGGCCAATGATAGTGAATTCAGTCAGTGGAGAGATCAAATGTCGATTGTCGCTGACAGAGACTATCGTGGCAAACTGGGAGAAAGAGAGGTGCGATCTGAAGATCGGCTGCCATCGTTAGTCAAGCTGAGAGGGAGGGGAAGTCGGCCTATGTTGTAAAAGGCAAGCTGACCGTCGGCCCTAAAAGACCAGACCCCAGGACTTACGCCGACGTAGCAGCGACCACTTCAGCAAATCCCAGCACGGCAGGTGACGGCAAACTGGTGAGGGGGGCGTGTCCGATCAGCTGATCGAGGGCAAGGGGTCAAGGGAGCCAGGGCAGTGAAGCAGCAGGTGGGGATTCCCCAACTACACAGCACGTGACCAGGGGTGAAGGTCACGGTGTGACACGACGTGGCAGCCCTTTCAACACTGGCAGTGACATGGGTGTGACGCGCATGGCAGATCACCACGGGATGCACGTGACATTGTGACAGTCTGGGCAGAGGACGACAGCAGACTCCAATAGACAGTGCATTGGCAGTGACAGGTCACTGCGTTCTCCCCGTGATTTCAAATAGGACAGGCCCTGCCATCCGTCGCCTCAGTTGTCTTTCCTGAATTATAACAGAGAAAATTTCTAAAGCTAATTCAATGACATTGACTCTATCAAATATGTGTCCACCTTTGATTTTGTGTGTTAACGGAAACTTTTGTAGGCTATAATTTTGATTTCAGCAGTAGTTTTTTTTATTTTATTTTTCAAAATGTTGTTAAATTCAGTGCTCCGGCAAGAGAGAAGAGAGAGAGAGAGAGAGAGAGAGAGAGAGAGAGAGAGAGAGAGGAGAGGGAGGGAGGGAGGGAGGGAGGTAGAGAAAAAGGGAGTGAGAGACAGAGAGAGAAGGGGGGAGCAGGCAGGCAAAAAAAAAATAATCAGACAGACACTCAAATGGTAAAACTGACTGATAGTCGGGTGAAGAGAGTTGTACACACACACACACACACACACACACACACACACACACACACACACACACACACACACACACACACACACACATACACGCACGCACGCACGCGCACGCACGCTCAACACACACACACACACACACACACACACACACACACACACACACACATACACACACACACACACACACACACACACACACACACATACACACACACACACACACACACACACACACACACACACACACACACACACACACACACACACACGTTGTCTCTCTGTTTCTCCGTGTCCCTCTCTGTGTGCCTGTCTGTGTGTCTGTCTCCTCCCATTTCTTCATCCCCTCAGAATACCCCTACCAAGCTTCTCCACCAATCTCCCACCTCCCTCTGCTACACAGACATACACATCCTCGTCTCCTTCTCACCACTCCGTCCTCTCTAACCTCCACCCCCCTCCCTTCGCATCTTCCACCCCTCTCCCCCTCTTCCCCAGGGTCAGTTATCTGCCGGCAGGGAGTCCAGAGAAACCAGATGTCCACCACACCCCTCCCCAGGCGGAAGCTACGAGCGGTGGCAATTTCCTGATTGATTTGACCTGATGAATAAACCATTGATGGCAGTTCACGTCTCCTCCCTCCCTCTTTCACTCCTTCCCTCCATTTCTTCGTCGTCCCCGATCTTATCCTCCCTCTTTCCCTTCCCCTCCCGGAGTGCTTCCTGTCTCCACATTGAGGCATTGTTCTTCTCTTCTCTTCAGAGTTGGCCTTCTTCTCCTTCCAACCCTCTCCCCCACCCCGCCCATATCCCTACCTTTTTTTTGTTGCCCTATGTCACCCGCAAACGCATCAACATGGACAGAGAGAGAGAGAGAGAGAGAGAGAGAGAGAGAGAGAGAGCGAGCGAGCGAGCGAGAGAGAGAGAGAGGAGAGAGAGAGAGAGAGAGAGAGAGGACTTAGACATACAGACTCTCACAAACATACAGACGCACAGATCCACACACATACACCGACACACACAGACACGGACAGACAGACAGGTCTGTCTGTATGTCTGTCTGTCTGTCTGTCTGTCTGTCTGTCTCTCTTCTCTCTCTCTCTCCTCACACACACACACACACAGAAGAGAGAGAGAGAGAGAGAGAGAGGAGGGAGAGAGTTGCGATAGTATCTGGATGATATTAAACGATTTATAAGAGTAAACATATTTGACAGACGCAGTGTAAAAAACAGGGATTATCAAGATGTTGGAATGGACATCAATAATTTACTCAGCCATGATAAATGGATAGAACACTTAAAGAAACTAAAAGGAGAAGAGTCTCAAATAACATGAATATTCTCAGCAATAATAATTATGTGCGTAGAACGCTTAAAGGAACTGAAAAGAGAAAAGCCTCAAAGACCACGAATTGTCTCAGCAATGATAAGCGGATAGAACTCTTATGGAAACTAAAAGCATTTGCGCCCAATTTGAGGAGAAAAGTGATTGTTCGTTCTTGGTTTTCATCGTCTTGGATGCTGTTTGTCTTGCCTGAAGAAGACCAAGGAAGTCGAAACGCGTCGTGCTTTGTCTTATAATTTGCTGGTCTATTTCGTTCGGCGGAACTGTATTTTTCTTTTAAGTTTGGAACTAAAAGAAGAAAAGCCACAAAGGACACGAATGATCACAGCAATTGTAAGGGACAGAACATTTAAAGAGACTAAAAGGAGAAAAAGCTTTGAATAACACGAATGATCACAGCAATTATAAGGGACAGAACATCTAAAGAAACGAAAAGAGAAAATGCTTTGAAATACAGAATGTCACAGCAATATAAGGGACAGAACATCTAAAAGATACGAAAAGGAGAAAATTTCTTTGAATTACTGGAATGATCACAGCAATTTATAAGGGACAGAACATCTAAAAAACGAAAAGAGAAAATGCTTTGAAATACAGGAATGATCACAGCAATTATAAGGGACAGAACATTCTAAAGAAACGAAAAGGAGAAAATGCTTTGAATACAGGAATGATCACAGCAATTATAAGGGACAGAACATCTAAAGAAACGAAAAGGAGAAAATGCTTTGAAATACAGGAATGATCACAGCAATTATAAGGGACAGAACATCTAAAGAAACGAAAAGGAGAAAAAGCTTCGAATAACACGAGTTGTCTCAGCAATGAAAAGTGGATGGAACACTTAAAGGAACCAAAAGGAGGTGAGCCTCAACGAACACCAATTGTCTTAGAACTGAAAGGAGAAGAGCCTTAGGGGACATGAATTATCTGAAAAAAATAATAACAATTAGTGGATAGAACACTTAAACAAACACACAAACAAACAACAAACAAAGGAGGTGAGCCTCAAGTCAGCATAGAGATAAGATATTAAGCACAAAACAAGTGTCATAAACTAATACCATCCGATGGTCCATTTCTAAATAAACCATTTCTAAGAGCAGAAACTGCAAAAACAAGCAACAGATTGAATAGCAAGACATAACATAGAAAAGCTTGAATAGTAAAGGAACTGGTTCATTCAAGAAAACAACGGTTGCTGCAAATATTGAAGTGTGCATTCATTGTTGCTTTTGACACAAATATCTGTCTTTGTGACTGGAACACAGTTGTGAATATTGGTATTGACAGAAATGGATGCCTCTTAAATCCAGACAATTGTAGAGGAATCATATTAATATCGATAAGTTAAAGAATAAAGAATAGGAGGATCTTGGAATATTTGGAGCGGAATGTACGTCTGATTAGATGTATTCAATAGCAAAGTTGTGGACAATGCGATGGGGTAAATGGAAAAAAAAAATTACGATTGCTTTGCAGACTTTCGATAAGAACTGGATAACGTTGGGCATAAAGTTTTTGCTTGTTCGTTTTCTTGTTTGTTTGCTTGTCTGTTTAAAGAGAAATTGAACAAAATAAGATTACTATTATTGAAAGTATGTGTAAAAATGTATCTATTTGCAAGCAAAGTAAAACCAAATGTTCAAAACAAATTTTCATTTTAAAATGAGGTATAGTAAGAAAGTACGTTAAAGATACATTTGCAAGCAAAGTAAAACCAAGCATTGAGAACAAATGATTTGAAAATGGGGTATGATAAGAAAGGAGATTAAATCGTACGGTCATATAATACTTCTATCAATGTTACTGTT
>CM065741.1:23200669-23203169 GCA_033310375.1 Conus canariensis
ATTGGTACAGACAAATCGTAGATCATTTCTTTCTCAACAAATTCTTCCCGTTAAGGGCCAGGTTACATTTTAGGGGCACTAACAGTCACTGCATGGCGCAGGGAGTTGGCAGTGCCCATTGTGGACAGTCTCTGGAGAAGGTAAGGGATGACAGTCTCTGGAGAAGGTAAGGGATGACAGTAAGGGATGACTGTAAGGGATGACAGTCTCTGGAGAAGATAAGGGACGACAGTCTCAGGGTTATGCGTTCCTAAGCCACAGCTCACCGATCATGCATAGTTAATGGTACCACCGGAGATGACGTGCTAGCTCAGTTGACGTCACATCGTTTTACATCATCGATGACCGAAGTTGTTTGTGTCTAATTGCCACCGCATACCACGTACTTCCCGGTCTGCAATGCAAGATGAAGAAGGGAGAGAGGAGACGGTAGCGGCAGAGAGAGAGAGAGAGAGAGAGAGAGAGAGAGAGAGAGAGGTGGTAAATGGGAGAGAGAGAGAGAGAGAGAGAGGGGGGGGGAGGTGAAAGAGGGCCAGAGACAGAAATCAGGAAGAAGGTGTGTGCTTGCGGGCGTGCATGTTTACACACACACACACACACACACACACACACACACACACACGTCTGTATATTCCAGTCCTTATAAATTGCCAGAGATCTCTGACTTAATAATTAATTTTCGGTTTCAAATCTGAGTAGGGGATAGATTTGTTAGAAAGTTTCCTTGTTGTGGCATTCTTGGCCAAGTGATCAGCCATTTCACTTTCCCCGAACGCTTTTCAGAATACCACAGAATTATAGACTGTGGTACATCTCCATTTAATGCCAAGGGAGCACCGACACAATCAGCCGTGTCTCACTGATGAGTCCCAATCAGTGGACGAAAGGCCTCTGTGCAGGTGATGTGAATGGTTGTTTTCAGGACACACTCTGAGGGTTAATAGGATGCTGAGGAAGGATTTTCTGTCTACAATCTGTCACACTTCTCCCACCCCACCCCTTTTTGTCTCTGTTTTGATCTTTGCCAAATCATTATTCATGTGGAGGAACTGTTAGCCTGCACTTTTATTTTTTTCCCCGCTACAGAATTATTTCTCTCTCTCTCTCTCTCTCTCTCTCTCTCTCTCTCTCTCTCTCTCTCTCTCTCTCTCTCTCTCTCTCTCTACACACACGTTTATGTGCACGCATATCAGTTCACAAATGATGACATTGCCCAAAGAAAGTTTGATAGGTCGAAATTAGAGAGAGAGAGAGAGAGAGAGAGAGAGAGGAGAGAGAGAGAGAGAGGAGCACAGATTAAGGGATGAAAGGAGCACCAACTGTGACATGGATACCATCAGTAACATGATGACTATAGCCATCACGACTGGCACCGCTGCTGCTGCAGTGAATCTAATGCCGGAAGGTAATAAACGGATGAACAAACAAAGAAAACCAATGTCCATGTCAGCAATGCCGTTTCCCCAACACCCACAAACAGATTATAGGGCTTTCCTCACAAACACATTATAGGGGCTTTCCCCAACACCCACAAACAGATTATAAGGGCTTTCCCCAATACCCACAAACAGATTATAGGGGTTTTCCCCAACACCCACAAACAGATTATAGGGGTTTTCCTCTCAAACAGATTATAGGGGCTTTCCTCACAAACAGATTATAGGGGCTTTCCTCACAAACAGATTATAGGGGCTTTCCCCAACACCCACAAACAGATTATAGGGGCTTTCCATAACACCCGCAAACAAATTATAGGGGTTTTCCTCACAAACAGATTATAGGGACTTTCCTCACACACAGATTATAGGAGCTGTCCTCACAAACAGATTATAGGGGCTTTCCTCACACACAGATTATAGGGCTTTCCTCACAAACAGATTATAGGGGCTTTCCCCAACACCCACAAACAGATTATAGGGGCTTTCCTCACAACCAGATTATAGGGGCTTTCCCCAACACCCACAAACAGATTATGGGGGCTTTCCTCACAAACAGATTATAGGGGTTTTCCCCAACACCTACAAACAGATTATAGGGGCTTTCCCTAACACCCACAAACAGATTATAGGGGCTTTCCTCACAAACAGATTATAGGGGTTTTCCCCAACACCTACAAACAGATTATAGGGGCTTTCCCTAACACCCACAAACAGATTATAGGGGCTTTCCTCACAAACAGATTATAGGGGCTTTGCCCAACACCCACAAACAGATTATAGGGGCTTTCCTCACACACAGATTATAGGGGTTTTCCTCACACACAGATTATAGGAGCTGTCCTCACAAACAGATTATAGGGGCTCTCCTCACACACAGATTATAGGGGCTTTCCTCACAAACAGATTATAGGGGCTTTCCCCAATACCCACAAACAGATTATAAGGGCTTTCCTCACACACAGATTATAGGGGCTTTCCTCAAAACAGATTATAGGGGCTTTCCTCACAAACAGATTATAGGGGCTTTGCCCAACACCCACAAACAGATTATAAGGGCTTTC
>CM065741.1:23205669-23220669 GCA_033310375.1 Conus canariensis
CAGTCAGTGTGTATCATTACAGACCAGCCCTGAACCAGGCCACAAAAAAGGCTGCAGTCAGTGTGTATCATTACAGACCAGCCCTGAACCAGGCCACACAAAAGGCTGCAGTCAGTGTGTATCATTACAGACCAGCCCTGAACCAAGCCACACAAAAGGCTGCAGTCAGTGTGTATCATTACAGACCGGCCATGAACCAGGCCACAGAAAAGGCTGCAGTCAGTGTGTATCATTACAGACCGGCCATGAACCAGGCCACAAAAAAGGCTGCAGTCAGTGTGTATCATTACAGACCAGCCCTGAACCAGGCCACAGAAAAGGCTGCAGTCAGTGTGTATCATTACAGACCGGCCCTGAACCAGGCCACAGAAAAGGCTGCAGTCAGTGTGTATCATTACAGACTGGCCCTGAACTAGGCCACACAAAAGGCTGCAGTCAGTGTGTATCATTACAGACCAGCCCTGAACCAGGCCACAGAAAAGGCTGCAGTCAGTGTGTATCATTACAGACCGGCCATGAACCAGGCCACAGAAAAGGCTGCAGTCAGTGTGTATCATTACAGACCAGCCCTGAACCAGGCCACAAAAAAGGCTGCAGTCAGTGTGTATCATTACAGACCAGCCCTGAACCAGGCCACAAAAAAGGCTGCAGTCAGTGTGTATCATTACAGACCAGCCCTGAACCAGGCCACAAAAAGGCTGCAGTCAGTGTGTATCATTACAGACCAGCCCTGAACCAGGCCACAAAAAAGGCTGCAGTCAGTGTGTATCATTACAGACCGGCCCTGAACCAGGCCACACAAAAGGCTGCAGTCAGTGTGTATCATTACAGACTGGCCATGAACTAGGCCACAAAAAAGGCTGCAGTCAGTGTGTATCATTACAGACCGGCCATGAACCAGGCCACACAAAAGGCTGCAGTCAGTGTGTATCATTACAGACCGGCCATGAACCAGGCCACAGAAAAGGCTGCAGTCAGTGTGTATCATTACAGACCGGCCATGAACCAGGCCACAAAAAAGGCTGCAGTCAGTGTGTATCATTACAGACCAGCCCTGAACCAGGCCACAGAAAAGGCTGCAGTCAGTGTGTATCATTACAGACCGGCCCTGAACCAGGCCACAGAAAAGGCTGCAGTCAGTGTGTATCATTACAGACTGGCCCTGAACTAGGCCACACAAAAGGCTGCAGTCAGTGTGTATCATTACAGACCAGCCCTGAACCAGGCCACAGAAAAGGCTGCAGTCAGTGTGTATCATTACAGACCGGCCATGAACTAGGCCACAAAAAAGGCTGCAGTCAGTGTGTATCATTACAGACCAGCCCTGAACCAGGCCACACAAAAGGCTGCAGTCAGTGTGTATCATTACAGACCGGCCATGAACCAGGCCACAAAAAAGGCTGCAGTCAGTGTGTATCATTACAGACCAGCCCTGAACCAGGCCACAAAAAAGGCTGCAGTCAGTGTGTATCATTACAGACTGGCCCTGAACCAGGCCACAGAAAAGGCTGCAGTCAGTGTGTATCATTACAGACCGGCCATGAACCAGGCCACAAAAAAGGCTGCAGTCAGTGTGTATCATTACAGACCAGCCCTGAACCAGGCCACAGAAAAGGCTGCAGTCAGTGTGTATCATTACAGACCAGCCCTGAACCAGGCTACAAAAAAGGCTGCAGTCAGTGTGTATCATTACAGACCGGCCATGAACCAGGCCACACAAAAGGCTGCAGTCAGTGTGTATCATTACAGACCGGCCATGAACCAGGCCACAAAAAAGGCTGCAGTCAGTGTGTATCATTACAGACCAGTCCTGAACCAGGCCACACAAAAGGCTGCAGTCAGTGTGTATCATTACAGACCAGCTGAAAAAAAAGCCGTGAGAGAAACAAGCTGGAACACAAACCATGCACGCATGCAAAGCAAGCAGAAAAGAAGGAAAAGAAAAGAAAAAAAAAGTGAAGAGAAGTGAAGGGGAAAAGGAAAGACAGAGAGATAGGGAAACAAAAACAAAAGAAGAAAACAACAAAAGAAAGAAAAAGGGAAAAGGGGAAAACACGGAAAAGAAAAGAAAAGGGAAGAATATGGAAAACACGCACGCACGCACGCGCGCTCATACACACACACACACACACACACACACACACACACACACACCACACACACACACAAGATCTTATGAGGGAAAAAAAGCATGAACGAAAGGAAAGAAAAAACGCAATGATGAAAAAGGAATGTGAAAAGAAAGAACAAATAAAAAAAGAGGTAAAAAAAATAGCAAAGAAGGGAAAGAAGAAAATATGAAAGACAGAAAAAGAAAAAAAATAGAGAAAAAAATGAAAACGAGGGGAAAAAAGAGAGCAAGAAAAAAGAAAAAAGAAAAAAAAAAAAGGAAAAACGAAAACGATATTAAAGGCAGACATGCATGCAAACGTACAAAGGGCTCAACATGCAATCAAAGGTGACGAAACCTTTGGCATATCATCGGCTTATGCATTTCCCCAGTACTGATCGTATTAGCAAGGAAAGTAATCTTGAGGGCAGGGATGAGCAGTAGAGATCCGGCGGACTCAAGAAAGGGTTACTTAACGCCCCTCTTAAAGTCTTTACGAATGAAGCAACAGCCTCCCCACCAAGGAAGATGATGAAACGCACGAAGTACTGATGCAGTGAGATAAGTTAGTCGCCTCATTCAGGGCGAACTTCAAACCAAAGAAGTCTTGCAGCCTCTCCCTGCAGAACGGAAAAGTAGCTGAACATTCCAGCCATAGCAAAACCGACAGAAGAACCAGTCAAGTGTCTCAGAGAGGTGGTAAAACAGCTCCCTGAACAACACATGAAGCGAAACGAAATAAAGCACAATGGCAACAGAAAGCCTGCAAGTAATGGACCAATGGAGCCTTTCCGGCAAATACAAAAAGTCTGGTGCCTGCAGTTATGGGGGTCTGAAAGTTCCACTGGCTTCTACCAGTATACAACATCAGCACCGGCACAGAAATCAACAATACAGAAGCCAGTGCCTCGGTACCCCACCTGGTCTCGCTGATCTTGTGCTCAACTGCCGCCAAACAGAACTGACCACCCCGGTGTCTGTTGTGGAGGAGTACAGATGGCAAAGCGATGGTCTTATGCAGGGGAGGTAGTAAAACATAAACAACAACAAACAAACAAACAAGGCAACGGAGGAGGGAAAAACAGCAACAACAACAAATTAACAAGGCAGTGGAGCTGGAAATCAGTAAAAGAAACAAACAAAGGCTGTAGAGGTAGCAAAAACAGCAACAAAATAAACAAATAAACAAGGCAATAGAAGTGGCAAAAGCAGCAACAAAATAAACAAATAGACAAGGCAATAGAAGTGGCAAAAGCAGCAACAAAATAAACAAATAAACAAGGCAATAAAAGTGGCAAAAGCAGCAACAAAATAAACAAATAAACAAGGCACTAGAAGTGGCAAAAACAGCAACAAAATAAACAAATAGACAAGGCAATAGAAGTGGCAAAAGCAGCAACAAAATAAACAAAAAAACAAGGCAATAGAAGTGGCAAAAGCAGCAACAAAATAAACAAATAAACAAGGCAATAGAAGTGGCAAAAGCAGCAACAAAATAAACAAATAAACAAGGCAATAGAAGTGGCAAAAGCACAACAAAATAAACAAATAAACAAGGCAATAGAAGTGGCAAAAGCAGCAACAAAATAAACAAATAAACAAGGCACTAGAAGTGGCAAAAGCAGCAACAAAATAAACAAATAAACAAGGCACTAGAAGTGGCAAAAGCAGCAACAAAATAAACAAATAGACAAGGCAATAGAAGTGGCAAAAGCAACAACAAAATAAACAAATAAACAAGGCACTAGAATTGGCAAAAGCAGCAACAAAATAAACAAATAAACAAGGCACTAGAAGTGGCAAAAGCAGCAACAAAATAAACAAATAAACAAGGCACTAGAAGTGGCAAAAGCAGCAACAAAATAAACAAATAAATAAGGCAATAGAAGTGGCAAAAGCAGCAACAAAATAAACAAATAAACAAGGCAATAGAAGTGGCAAAAGCAGCAACAAAATAAATAAACAAGGCAATAGAAGTGGCAAAAGCAGCAACAAAATAAACAAATAAACAAGGCAATAGAAGTGGCAAAAGCAGCAACAAAATAAACAAATAAACAAGGCAATAGAAGTGGCAAAAGCAGCAACAAAAACACAGATACAAACAAGGCAGTAGAGGTGGCAAAACAGCAATAAAAACAAAGAAACAAACAAGACAGTGGAGGTGGCAAAACAGCAATAAAAAACAAACAAACAGAAAAGGCAGTAGAGGTAGCAAAACAGCAGCAACAACAACAACAAACAAGGCACCGGAAGTGATAAAAACAGGAACTAAAACAAACAAACAAGCAAACAAACACGCAAACAAAACAAAGAAACAAGGCAGTGGAGGTGGCAAAAACAGCAACAAAAACAACAAACAATGAAGTGGAGGTGGCAAAAGCAGCACAAAAATAAATAGATAAAGAAATAGATAACAAACAAATAAACAAACAGACCAGCCGCCGTGGCGAAGTCGTTAGCGTCGCGGACTCCCGGCTGGGAGGTCGTGGGTTCGAATCCCATCAGAGTCATGTGAGTTTTTCTGCCCCGACCGGCTCCTACCCAGAGTTGAGTTTGCTGCGGACTCAGTTGGGAAGACTGGGACCACACAGTCGAGTTTCATCCACTTACTGGATGCGTTTCTGAGAGTGTTGCTCAAATTTCCTGACCAACACTGCAGGTGCCTGTATCTCTCGGGCCTGGTTGACGCCGGGATATATTATGAAAGGAAGCGTAGAGTACAGCCCTGTCATGTAGTCTCAGACCGAAATGGAAATCCGTAGCATCATCTTAATCATCCTCATTCTCATCGATCAGCATAAAAAAATGTCTCAAATTCTGTGGCCCTTCAAGCCCTGCTCTCATGGTGACCTCAATTTCGATGTCCTCTCCACGTCTGTGGCCTTGGTTTGGTTCCGTCGGGGTCACCGGTATCGGCGAGTCCATGGGGGCTGTCGTTGGACGGACGTGGTGGCGCCCTCCGGAGGGAGAGCTCACTCACACCGGCTCCGCGACTAAGCAATTATTGTCGTCAGTAGGGGACTTAGTAGGTGGTGTCCTGCGTATGTTAGATCAGAACAGGCGCCACTGAACACCACCGAAGTGACTCGGCAGCAGTGCAGTGTCTCCTCCGGTGGGTTGCCTCTTGACGACTTGACATTGACTGCTCCCTGTGGATTGCCGGTGCCGGGGCTGCGGCGGGGCCGACCGGGCTGTGGCTGCGGACGGGGTGTCGGAACGAGCGGCGTGGGTGCACTGCCTCTGAGGTGGCGCAGAGGTTGGGACAGCAAAAAAACAACAACAACAACAACAACAACAACAACAAAACAACAACAACAAACAAACAGAGAAACAAGGCAGTGGAAATGGTAAAAACAACAACAAAAACAACAAACAAACAATCAAATGGAGGTGGCAAAAGCAGCACAAAAAAATAAATAAATAGATAACAAACAAAGAAACAAGGCAGTGGAAGTGACAAAAACAGCAACAAAAACAAAGAAACAAGGCAGTGGAGGTTCCAAAAACAACAACAAAAACAAACCAAAAACATTTGAGGTGGTAAAAAACAAAAACAAAAACAAAGCAGACAGTGGAGGTGGCAAAAACAACAACAAAAACAAAGCAGACAGTGGAGGTGGTAAAAACAACAAAAACAAAGCAAAGACAGTGGAGGTGGCAAAAACAACAAAAACAAAGCAAAGACAGTGGAGGTGGTAAAAACAACAAAAACAAAGCAAAGACAGTGGAGGTGGCAAAAACAACAAAAACAAAGCAAAGACAGTGGATGTGGTAAAAACAACAAAACAAAGCAAAGACAGTGGAGGTGGCAAAAACAACAAAAACAAAGCAAAGACAGTGGAGGTGGTAAGAACAACAAAAACAAAGCAAAGATAGTGGAGGTGGTAAGAACAACAAAAACAAAGCAAAGATAGTGGAGGTGGCAAAAACAACAAAAACAAAGCAAAGATAGTGGAGGTGGTAAGAACAACAAAAACAAAGCAAAGATAGTGGAGGTGGTAAGAACAACAAAAACAAAGCAAAGATAGTGGAGGTGGTAAGAACAACAAAAACAAAGCAAAGATAGTGGAGGTGGTAAGAACAACAAAAACAAAGCAAAGATAGTGGAGGTGGTAAGAACAACAAAAACAAAGCAAAGATAGTGGAGGTGGTAAGAACAACAAAAACAAAGCAAAGACAGTGGAGGTGGTAAGAACAACAAAAACAAAGCAAAGATAGTGGAGGTGGCAAAAACAACAAAAACAAAGCAAAGACAGTGGAGGTGGCAAAAACAACAAAAACAAAGCAAAGACAGTGGAGGTGGCAAAAACAACAAAAACAAAGCAAAGACAGTGGAGGTGGTAAAAACAACAAAAACAAAGATAGTGGAGGTGGTAAAAACAACAAAAACAACAAAGCAAAGACAGTGGAGGTGGCAAAAACAACAAAAACAAAGCAAAGACAGTGGAGGTGGCAAAAACAACAAGAACAAAGCAAAGACAGTGGAGGTGGCAAAAACAACAAAAACAAAGCAAAGACAGTGGAGGTGGCAAAAACAACAACAACAACCAATGGAGCAGAGGGGGCAAAAAGAACACACATAAAATACAAACAACAACAACAACAACAAACAAACAAACAAGGCAATGGAGGTGGTAAAAACATGACAACAAAGAAACAAACAAACAAGGCAATGGAGGTGGTAAAAACATGACAACAAAGAAACAAACAAACAAGGCAATGGAGGTGGCAAAACAGCCACAAAACAAAGAACCAGGCAGCAGAGGTGGCACAAACATCAACAAAAACAAACAAACAAACAAACAAGCATGTGGAGGTGGCAAAAAAAGCAAAACAAACAAACAAACAAAATCTCCAGATGGTGGAAAGAAGAAGACCTACACAGAACAACAGTCAGAGAATGGGATGACGGGAAATGAAGTGACCTCAGACATCAAAAGGAAAACCTTGAGACACATGGTCAGACTGGTGATGAGGAAAGAAGAGGATGCCACAAAGAAGCCAGAAAGCAGCCGAGCGAGGCCAACAAGGACAGTAGACAGCCGAGCGAGGCCAACAAGGACAGTAGACAGCCGAGCGAGGCCATCAAGGACAGTAGACAGCCGAGCGAGGCCATCAAGGACAGTAGACAGCCGAGCGAGGCCAACAGGGACAGTGGACAGCCGAGCGAGGCCGACAAGGACAGTAGACAGCCGAGCGAGGCCAACAGGGACAGTGGACAGCCGAGCGAGGCCAAAAAGAATAGTAGACAGCCGAGCGAGGCCATCAAGGACAGTAGACAGCCGAGTGAGGCCATCAAGGACAGTAGACAGCCGAGCGAGGCCAACAAGGACAGTGGACAGCCGAGCGAGGCCAACAAGGACAGTGGACAGCCGAGCGAGGCCGACAAGGACAGTAGACAGCCGAGCGAGGCCAACAAGGACAGTGGACAGCCGAGCGAGGCCAACAAGGACAGTGGACAGCCGAGCGAGGCCATCAAGGACAGTAGACAGCCGAGCGAGGCCAACAAGGACAGTGGACAGCCGAGCGAGGCCAACAAGGACAGTAGACAGCCGAGCGAGGCCAACAAGGACAGTGGACAGCCGAGCGAGGCCAACAAGGACAGTAGACAGCCGAGCGAGGCCAACAAGGACAGTGGACTTTGTGGGAAAGCGCGCTCCATTGAAAACGTCAGCTGAAATGAAACGTGGCATGTCACGCCTCATAGGACCAGCTTCATTCTCAGATGTGTATGTAAAACCCTTGGCCCGGATGAATGCAAACTTGGTGTAACGATGAGTCATCAGATGTCCACGCCATCAGGACAAGCACACAGTGGAACATGTCCTGAACTCCTGTTAAGCGGCGTGAACCCAAAGACTTTTTTTTTCAAAGTAAGGCAACTGTAGCGGTAATTAAAACAAACTTAGAAAGAAAAATTACTATTCCGCCGAACGAAAGAGACAAACAAATTACAAGACAAAATACAACGCGTTTCGACCTCTTTGGTCTTCTTCAGGCAAGACAAACAACATTCAAGACAATGAAAACGAAGAACGAACAATCACTTCTCTCCTCAAACTGGGCATAAGAAGGTACACATGGAAGAACGATCACATGAATAGAGAAATTGCACTCACTTTTAGGGAAAAAAAAAACGCCCCAGAAGCTCCATCAACAACGTTGTAGACAACCCTGAAAACTGCGAGGAAAATCGGCAGTCTCTACTTAGTGTGGCATGAGACCGCATAGGGTACTCCATTCCCGTTCATCAAACAAACAAAACAAACAAATAGACAAACATACAAAAAAGGAAAACGCAAAGAAAAGAGAAGTTGTTTTATTTATTTTCTTTTTAACTGAACTCAGTGCACCACTTGAAAGCACAATGGAAGAACAATCAAATGCCAGAATGAAAAGTATGCCAGTTTAGTCTGCGTCTTTCCTTGTTTTTGGCATGGGAGCCAAACAAGCCCGTGTTGACTTTTCTGCTTATGTCTTTCTGGCCTCAGTTAATACATTTATCCTTTGATCCTTAGATCCCGGCCATTCTGAATAAAAAAAACAACAACAAACAAACGAACAAACAAACAAAACCCCAAAACAACAAAACAACAACAACAATGATAGCAAAACCGCCAAACTGACCCGTAAACAACCGAGAGTAAACACACTACATATAAATCAAAATGGAATACAAAGAAATGAACTGAACAGAAACATACAACGTATATAATGTAAAGCAAAAATAAAATAAAATAAAATGAAAATGAAATGAAAGAAAATAAGATGAAATAAAACAAACCAGAAATGCAGAAAGCGAAACGAAATTCCAACAGGATCCAACAGAATTTCATAGATTCATCTATGGGCGAAGTTCATTTTCTCAACAGCTAAGATAAAAAGGGAGATAAAACGGGAATCAAAAGATGAATAAGAAAAAAAAGTGAAAGGAAACACAAACAAGAAATGACCTGAAACAGTAAGAAAGTGGAGAAGGCTTTGGAGCCGAAGATTAGTACTAGGAAGTGAACGGAGATTAGGAAGAGAAGGAGGAATAGAAAGAGGAAGAAAGGGGGAGAGGAGTGGGGGTCGGGGGTCGGGGAAGAGGAGAAGAGCTGAAGGAGAGAGAGGAGAGGAGAATGCTCTCAAGGCAGGTGGAACAGAAAGCACTCTCCATGGAAAGCTCTAAGGAACTGTGGCGTACGGGTCTGCTTGGGATCAGCTTCCTCCTGCGACCTGCATTTGACCTCCTACTATCGAACACGACTCTGGTATAAAACGCGGGAAATCAGATGATCCTGACTGTCCGATCTGAAGAGTGACCAATCAGTGGAACACACCCTTAGCGCATGCTCACCTCAAGGTCTGACCACAGCGTTGGACCAATCAGTGGAACACACCCTTAGCGCATGCTCACCTCAAGGTCTGACCACAGCGTTGGACCAATCAGTGGAACACACCCTTAGCGCATGCTCACCTCAAGGTCTGACCACAGCGTTGGACCAATCAGTGGAACACACCCTTAGCACATGCTCACCTCAAGGTCTGACCACAGCGTTGGACCAATGCCTAGGTCAGACATCGTAGCCACGAGACGCTCTTCTCAGATTCTCCGATCCTAGTCACTAGTTCATTTATCTATCAGCTTTAAATCATGCGCAGTGTGGTCTCAAAAATGAGCGAAAGTGGTGTAGCGTATATGGACTAGTCCGCACGCAGTAACAGCTCCTTGATGAAACTGAAACTGATGCAAAGCAACGCTGACAAAGCAAAGGTACACATAGAGGCACACGATTAGCCTTGTCAGAGAGGAAACACACCCTTCACCCGCCATCACAGCCAGCAGTGGCACACGACTAGCAGTGGCACACGACTAGCAGTGGCACACGACTAGCCCTGTCAGAGAGGAAACACACCCTTCACCCCCACCACAGCACAGTAGCACACGACCAGCAGTGGCACACGACTAGCCCTGTCAGAGAGGAAACACACCCTTCACCCGCCACCACAGCCAGCAGTAGCACACGACCAGCAGTGGCACACGACTAGCCCTGTCAGAGAGGAAACACACCCTTCACCTCGCCACCACAGCCAGCAGTGGCACACGACTAGCCCTGTCAGAGGAAACACACCCTTCACCTCGCCACCACAGCCAGCAGTTTAACAACAGGCAGTTCAGCGACAGTGTGCCCGACGATCGTGACCGGTGTGGGTCACTGAGTGATCAAGCCATCAGTTTAATAAGCGAATGACCGTGAGTCGTTGGGTTTAGCAGTCAACGCATGTCACAGGCCCTGGTTCTTTTCTTTTTTTTTTATTGGGAGGGGGGGGGGGGGATAGGAGTGATTATGAAGTGGCTCAAAAGCCGGTTGACGTAACAGTCAGCGCTGGCGTCACAAGATGCTCAGCAAATCCACAGCGGAGAAAATGACTGTAAGTGCTATGCACATTTGACAGCCAGTTGATTGTTCGCATTAAAGTCTTTTTGTGATTCAAATGAACTCTAATTCTGTCTTCGTTTATGAAAAAAAAAAACCCACTGTTTTTCATTATCATAGATATAAGTCCAAAAGATTGGTCTAGATAGGTGAAAAATAGTTCTCTCCACGTTAGCGACACGGCTTGTGATCATGTGAATGAATGAATCTCATGTTTAACGTGTTTTCACCATAACTCGTGATATTACACAGCTTGTGATTATCATCTGGGACTGGTCGGTGCCCCCATGTTTTGAGTCTCACTTCTGTCTGCTTCAAGAATGTCCAGTATTTTAGCAAGTCGGTTTGTGATTGTTGTCAATAATGATGCAAACGGCATGTTATTTTCATTCCAGGATTTTCTTTTTAACTTGTTGACAGCGCGTGTGGGGACGTGTGAGTGTCCGCCCTTGTACGGTTTGCTAACAGAAACTGAATCTCGAAGATGGTTTGGGCCGACTTACCACGGTTATCTAACCGACAGAAGGCGATAGGGGAGAGAACCGTCCGTCCATTGGCCTAGGATCGATCATTCGCGGTGCAATAACAGAGTGTGGCCTATTAGACCAGTTGTGTGTTGCATAACCTTCTTTTCTACGTGTGACTTCTGTCCATCGACCACAGTTGTTCGTTCATGAAACCAGCCTCAAAAGTTGGTGCAATAAGAGTTATTACAACAAAGGTCAGCGTACACATGTATGAAAGGCCAGTTTGATATGTAGAAGGAGAAGCCCAGGGCCCCAGAGACAATAACAGAAGCAGCTGACGACAGTTTCGCTGGACTGGGTCGGGGAACAACAAGGGTGAACTTTCTAAGGCTTTAACTGTCGCACCCGAGTATCCACACCTAAATGTCATCAGTTCATTTTGGGGCGAAACTCCCTCTTTCCACCAAGTTATGTTTGAACAAAAAAAATTGGCCCAGTGGTTTAAGTTGTCATTTTGCTAAAAGACTGACAGAAAGACAAACGAATCGACAGAAAACATAACCTCCGTCTGGATTGTAAAAAAATTGTAGAACACAAAACTACCGCCTGTGTCTTTCCTGGTTCTACCAGGGGAGACAAATGTTACCTTTCTTGTTTGCTCTTTCTTGCATACTGCCTTCCTGGCCACAAATGAGATTTTCATCTTGTAACCCTTGAATGGAAAGGAAAGAAACAAAACAAAATAAAATACAATGCAGCCAAGATCAAACACACAAAGTAGATTAACGGGAAAAAAACATTGAAATGAAATGTTAAAAAAATGGAGATAAAGTAAATTAATCAAATAAAAACAAACAAACAAACAAACAAACAAAATATTAAAACAAAGGAAGAAAACAACGAAATAAAACTCAGGTAATGAAAGGGAAAACATCATCCAAATACCAAACAGTTCAAGCAGAATGTCATTAGTACGTTCACATGCCAAACCCATTTTCTCTGGAGCTAGGATGATAAAAAAAAAAGATCTCCCCTCACCCTTTCCTCCCCCTCCCCCGAAAACAAAGACTGGTCAGGAACTGGAGAATGAGGATTAGAATGATTACTGGAAGGAGAAGGAGGATTAGAATGATCACTGGAAGGAGAAGGAGGATTAGAATGATTATTGGAAGGAGAAGGAGGATTAGAATGATTATTGGAAGGAGAAGGAGGATTAGAATGATCACTGGAAGGAGAAGGAGGATTAGAATGATTACTGGAAGGAGAAGGAGGATTAGAATGATTATTGGAAGGAGAAGGAGGATCAGAATGATTACTGGAAGGAGAAGGAGGATCAGAATGATCACTGGAAGGAGAAGGAGGATTAGAATGATTACTGGAAGGAGAAGGAGGATCAGAATGATTATTGGAAGGAGAAGGAGGATTAGAATGATCACTGGAAGGAGAAGGAGGATTAGAATGATTACTGGAAGGAGAAGGAGGATTAGAATGATTACTGGAAGGAGAAGGAGGATTAGCAGTGGGATGAACAAGAAATAAAGAGTGGGGCAGACAGAGGAAAACGATGGAGGAGGGAGGGCTGACAAAGGACGCCGAGCAAGAGAGGGGGACAGGCACAGGTAGAACAAGGAGTAGGAGTTGGGGGGGGGGGGGGGGGGGGCGACAGAACAAAGAGAAAAAGTAAGAATGGATGAGAAGTATGTGTGGTGGGGGGGGGGGGGGGGAGAAATAGAAGAAAGACCACAGGAAGTTGAAGGAACAGGAGAGTAAGGAGAAAGAGGAAGAAAAGTGGCTCGGGGAGGAGAACTGGGAGAAGGAAGACGAAGATGAAGGGAAGGGGGAGGCAGAGAAAGACTGGAGGGGGAGGAAGAGGGTGAAAGAAAAGAGAAAGAGGACGCAAAATGGAGAAGCGAGCAAACAGGGAAGAGGTCATGAAGAAAGAGGAGAAAGAGAAAGAAAAAGCAAGACAAGATGGAGAAAAAAAGGAAGTGACAGAAAGAGAAAGACAAGGACAAGAAGAATGAGGAAGAAACTAGGAAAAAGAGGAGAAGCCGGAGGAGGAGATATCTGATGAGAGAGGAGGAGGAAACAATATTCCTCCATCATTGTCTAAGGGGAGAGTGGGGAGACGAGGCAGAGTGGGGAGACGAGGCAGAGTGGGGGAGACGAGGCAGAGTGGGGGCAGACGAGGCAGAGTGGGAACACGAGGCAGAGTGGGAAGACGAGGCAGAGTGGGCAACGACAAGGAAACGAGGCAGAGTGGGAAGACGAGGCAGAGTGGGAAGACGGAAGGCAGAGTGGGAAGACGAGGCAGATGTGGCAGAGTGGGGAGACGAGGCAGAGTGGGGGAGACGAGGCAGAGTGGGAGACGAGGCAGAGTGGGCAGAGTACGAGGCAGAGTGGGCAGACGAGGCAGAGTGGGGAGACGAGGCAGATGGGCAGAGATGCAGATGGCAGACGAGGCAGAGTGGGCAGACGAGGCAGAGTGGGCGAGACGAGGCAGAGTGGGAAGACGAGGCAGAGTGGCAGAGTGGGAGAGAGGCAGAGTGGCAGAGTGGGGGAGACGAGGCAGAGTGGGGGAGACGAGGCAGAGTGGGAAGACGAGGCAGAGTGGAGACGATGGCAGAGTGGGGAGACGAGCAGAGTGGCAGAGTGGGGAGACGAGGCAGAGTGGGGGGAGACGAGGCAGAGTGGGAAGACGAGGCAGAGTGGCAGAGTGGGGAGACGAGGCAGAGTGGCAGAGTGGGAAGACGAGAGCAGAGTGGCAGAGTGGGGAGACGAGGCAGAGTGGGGAGACGAGGCAGAGTGGGGGGAGACGAGGCAGAGTGGGAAGACGAGGCAGAGTGGCAGAGTGGGAAGACGAGGCAGAGTGGCAGAGTGGGAAGACGAGGCAGAGTGGCAGAGTGGGGAGACGAGGCAGAGTGGCAGAGTTGGGAGACGAGGCAGAGTGGGAAGACGAGCAGAGTGGCAGAGTGGGAAGACGAGGCAGAGTGGGGAGACGAGCAGAGTGGGAAGACGAGGCAGAGTGGGGGGAGACGAGGCAGAGTGGGAAGACGAGGCAGAGTGGCAGAGTGGGGAGACGAGGCAGAGTGGGGGGCGGGGGAGACGTGGCAGAGTGGCAGAGTGGGGAGACGAGGCAGAGTGGGGGGAGACGAGGCAGAGTGGCAGAGTGGGAAGAGTGGAGCGAGGAGAGTGGCAGAGAGAAGGGAAACAGCAATGCAGAGTGGGACGAGGAGGTGGAGACGAGCAGAGTGGGCGAGAGAGTGGGAGACGAGCAGAGTGGGAGACGAGGCAGAGTGGGAACGAGGCAGAGGGAGACGAGCAGAGTGGGAGACGAGGCAGAGGGGAGACGAGCAGAGTGCGAGTGGGACGAGCAGAGTGGGAGACGAGGCAGAGAGCAGAGTGGAGACGAGGCGAGTGGGGGGGGAGCAGGGCAGAGAGGCAGAGTGGGAGACGAGCAGAGTGGAGACGAGGCGAGTGGGGGACGAGCAGGTGGGCAGACGAGCAGAGTGGGAGACGAGGCAGAGTGGGAGACGAGGCAGAGTGGGAGACGAGGCAGAGTGGAACGGGAGGTGGGGAGACGAGGCAGAGTGGGAGACGAGCAGATGGGGGGGGACGGGAGGGGGAGACGACGGCAGAGTGGGAGACAGGCAGAGTGCAGACGAGGCAGAGGGGGAGACGAGGCAGAGTGGGAGACGAGGCAGAGTGGGGAGACGGGCAGAGTGGCAGAGTGGGAGACGAGGCAGAGTGGGAGACGAGGCAGAGTGGGAGACGAGGCAGAGGGGGAGACGGGCGGGGCGAGGCAGAGTGGGGAGACGAGGCAGAGTGGAGAGGGAGACGAGCAGAGTGGGGGAGAACGAGGCAGTGGGGACGGCAGAGTGGGGAGACGAGGCAGAGTGGCAGAGTGGGAGACGAGGCAGAGGGGGGAGAGAGGCAGAGTGGCAGTGGGGAGACGAGGCAGAGTGGAGGGGGGAGGGGCAGAGTGGAGACGAGCAGAGTGGGA
>CM065741.1:23225669-23228169 GCA_033310375.1 Conus canariensis
GACCGCTCAGACTGCTGGCACATGTTGACCTCTCTGACCATACTCAGACTGCTGGCACATGTTGACCTCTCTGACCATACTCAGACTGCTGGCACATGTTGACCTCTCTGACCGCTCAGACTGCTGGCACATTTTGACCTCTCTGACCGCTCAGACTGCTGACACATGTTGACCTCTCTGACCGCTCAGACTGCTGACACATGTTGACCACTCTGACCATGCTCATGGCTGATGGCACATGTTGACCTCTCTGACCGCTCAGACTGCTGGCACATGTTGACCTCTCTGACCATGCTCAGACTGCTGGCACATGTTGACCTCTCTGACCGCTCAGACTGCTGGCACATGTTGACCTCTCTGACCGCTCAGACTGCTGGCACATTTTGACCTCTCTGACCGCTCAGACTGCTGGCACATGTTGACCTCTCTGACCATGCTCATGGCTGATGGCACATGTTGACCTCTCTGACCATGCTCAGATGCTGGCACATGTTGACCTCTACTGCATTGTTTTTGGGAATCCTCCGGCCTAAGCTCGAAGATTTCACCGTTGATTGGGGAGGGGGAGCGCCACACGCACGCACGCACGCACGCAGCACGCACGCACGCACCACCACACATACACACACACTCACACGCACACACGCACGCACACACCTCTCTATGTGTTTGTCTGATTGAAAAGGCCCAAGGCCGAAATGTTTTATAATAAAGAGAATTATTTCGATTTGCTGAGTTTACTTTTTCTAATCATCTTTCTATCTATGTATCTATGTATCTATGTATCTATCTATGTATCTATCTATCTATCTATCTATCTATCTATCTATCTATCTATCTATCCGTCTGTCTATCTATCTATCTATCTATCTATCTATCTATCTATCTATCTATCTATCTGTCTGTCTGTCTGTCTATCTATCTATCTATCTATCTATCTATCTATCTATTTTTGGAGGCCTCCATGAGATCATCATTCTGTTTGCCCCAGAGCTACGAAAGACCTGATGGTAAAACAGAGCTATCAGAGACTTGATGGTAAAACAGAGCTATCAGAGACCTGATGGTAAAACAGAGCCATCAGAGACCTGATGGTAAAACAGAGCTATCAGAGACCTGATGGTAAAACACAGCTATCAGAGACCTGATGGTAAAACAGAGCTATCAGAGACCTGATGGTAAAACAGAGCTATTACATACCTGATGGTAAAACAGAGCTATCAGAGACCTGATGGTAAAACAGAGCTATTACATACCTGATGGTAAAACAGAGCTATTACATACCTGATGGTAAAACAGAGCTATCAGAGACTTGATGGTAAAACAGAGCTATCAGAGACCTGATGGTAAAACAGAGCTATTACATACCTGATGGTAAAACAGAGCTATTACATACCTGATGGTAAAACAGAGCTATCAGAGACCTGATGGTAAAACAGAGCTATTACATACCTGATGGTAAAACAGAGCTATCAGAGACCTGATGGTAAAACAGAGCTATCAGAGACCTGATGGTAAAACAGAGCTATTACATACCTGATGGTAAAACAGAGCTATCAGAGACGATGGTACATACCTGATGGTAAAACAGAGCTATTACATACCTGATGGTAAAACAGAGCTATCAGAGACGATGGTAAAACAGAGCTATCAGAGACCTGATGGTAAAACAGAGCTATTACATACCTGATGGTAAAACAGAGCTATTAGAGACCTGATGGTAAAACAATGCTTTCAGAGACTTGGTGGTAAAACAGAGCTATCAGAGACTGATAGTAAAACAGAGCTATTACATACCTGATGGTAAAACAGAGCTATCAGAGACCTGACGGTAAAACAGAGCTATCAGAGACCTGATGGTAAAACAGAGCTATCAGAGACTTGGTGGTAAAACAGAGCTATCAGAGACTTGGTGGTAAAACAGAGCTATCAGAGACCTGATGGTAAAACAGAGCTATCAGAGACCTGATGGTAAAACAGAGCTATCAGAGACCTGATGGTAAAACACAGCTATCAGAGACCTGATGGTAAAACACAGCTATCAGAGACCTGATGGTAAAACACAGCTATCAGAGACCTGATGGTAAAACAGAGCTATTACATACCTGATGGTAAAACAGAGCTATTACATACCTGATGGTAAAACAGAGCTACCAGAGACTTGATGGTAAAACAGAGCTATCAGAGACCTGATGGTAAAACAGAGCTATTACATACCTGATGGTAAAACAGAGCTATTACATACCTGATGGTAAAACAGAGCTATTACATACCTGATGGTAAAACAGAGCTATTACATACCTGATGGTAAAACAGAGCTATCAGAGACTTGACGGTAAAACCGACGTGAAGGTGGAAGAGGAAGATCTGTTGTCATGGTCTAAAAAGTTGATGAAACCCCCCCTCCCGCAAAACAACAACAACAACAACAACAACCCCACCACCAGAGAGAGAGAGAGAGAGAGAGAGAGAGAGAGAGAGAGAGAGAGAGAGAGAGAGA
>CM065741.1:23230669-23240669 GCA_033310375.1 Conus canariensis
TACAGCAGGTTGCTTGCAATGGAAACGTTGACTTCATATACAAACAAGATCTGTGACTGGCGACACAGGAAAGATCATTTCCTGTTTGATCAGAAAGCATTCCATGTCATCGCTTCATTGCTTCACCTTGATGCTTCAGTCTGAAGTTGAACGAGTACTTTGATGCTTCAGTCAGAAGTAGAACTAGTACACTGATACTTCAGTCAGAAGTAGAACTAGTACCTTGATGCTTCAGTCAGAAGTAGAACTAGTACATTGATGCATCAGTCAGAAGTAGAACTAGTACCTTGATGCTTCAGTCAGAAGTAGAACTAGTACATTGATACTTCAGTAAAGAGAAGTAGAACTTTCTTTAAAGTTACAACGAGAACCAATGATCATGTTCATTGAGCGAACATTGTCATTGTTACTCTAAAGTTACAACGAGAATCTATGATCATTTTCATAGAGCAAGCGTTGTCATTGTTACTTTCAAGTTACAACGAGAACCTTTAATCACATTCACAGAGCAAGCATTGTCATTGTTACTCTAAAGTTACAACGAGAACCTATGATCACATTCACAGAGCAAGCGTTGTCATTGTTACTCTAAAGTTACAACGAGAACCTATGATCACATTCACAGAGCAAGCGTTGTCATTGTTACTCTAAAGTTACAACGAGAACCTATGATCACATTCACAGAGCAAGCGTTGTCATTGTTACTCTAAAGTTACAACGAGAACCTATGATCACATTCACAGAGCAAGCGTTGTCATTGTTGCTCTAAAGTTACAACGAGAACCTATGATCACATTCACAGAGCAAACGTTGTCATTGTTGCTCTAAAGTTACAACGAGAACCTATGATCACATTCACAGAGCAAGCGTTGTCATTGTTGCTCTAAAGTTACAACGAGAACCTATGATCACATTCACAGAGCAAGCGTTGTCATTGTTGCTCTAAAGTTACAACGAGAACCTATGATCACATTCACAGAGCAAGCGTTGTCATTGTTACTTTCAAGTTACAACGAGAACCTATGATCACATTCACAGAGCAAGCGTTGTCATTGTTACTCTAAAGTTACAACGAGAACCTATGATCACATTCACAGAGCAAGCGTTGTCATTGTTACTTTCAAGTTACAACGAGAACCTATGATCACATTCACAGAGCAAGCGTTGTCATTGTTGCTCTAAAGTTACAACGAGAACCTATGATCACATTCACAGAGCAAGCGTTGTCATTGTTGCTTCAAGTTACAACGAGAACCTATGATCACATTCACAGAGCAAGCGTTGTCATTGTTACTTTCAAGTTACAACGAGAACCTATGATCACATTCACAGAGCAAGCGTTGTCATTGTTACTTTCAAGTTACACGAGAACCTATGATCACATTCACAGAGCAAGCGTTGTCATTGTTACTTAAGTTACAACGAGAACCTATGATCACATTCACAGAGCAAGCGTTGTCATTGTTGACTTTCAAGTTACAACGAGAACCTATGATCACATTCACAGAGCAAGCGTTGTCATTGTTCTTTCAAAGTTACAACGAGAACCTATGATCACATTCACAGAGCAAGCGTTGTCATTGTTACTCTAAAGTTACAACGAGAACCTATGATCACATTCACAGAGCAAGCGTTGTCATTGTTACTCTTAAGTGTACAGCGAAAACCTATGATCACATTCACAGAGCAAGCGTTGTCATTGTTACTCTAAAGTTACAACGAGAACCTATGATCACATTCACAGAGCAAGCGTTGTCATTGTTACTTAAGTTACAACGAGAACCTATGATCACATTCACAGAGCAAGCGTTGTCATTGTTACTCAAAGTTACAACGAGAACCTATGATCACATTCACAGAGCAAGCTTGTCATTGTTACTCAAGTTACAACGAGAACCTATGATCACATTCACAGAGCAAGCGATTGTCATTGTTACTTCTCAAAGTGACAACGAGAACCTATGATCACATTCACAGAGCAAGCATTCCCATTGTTACTTTCAAGTTACAACGAGAACCTATGATCACATTCACAGAGCAAGCGTTGTCATTGTTGCTCTAAAGTTACAACGAGAACATGATCACATTCACAGAGCAAGCGTTGTCATTGTTACTCTAAATTACAACGAGAACCTATGATCACATTCACAGAGCAAGCAGTTGTCATTGTTACTCTAAAGTTACAACGAGAACCTTGATCACATTCACAGAGCAAGCGTTGTCATTGTTACTCTAAAGTTACAACGAGAACCTATGATCACATTCACAGAGCAAGCGTTGTCATTGTTACTCTAAATTACAACGAGAACCTATGATCACATTCACAGAGCAAGCGTTGTCATTGTTACTCTAAAGTTACAACGAGAACCTATGATCACATTCACAGAGCAAGCGTTGTCATTGTTACTTCTAAGTTACAACGAGAACCTATGATCACATTCACAGAGCAAGCGTTGTCATTGTTACTTTCAAGTTACAACGAGAACCTATGATCACATTCACAGAGCAAGCATTGTCATTGTTACGGTTTTCTGAAAAGCAAAGAAACAGAAAAAGACAGCAACTGCCTTTATGTTATTTCGGACACGTATTGGAAAATCGTAATTCCGATTATGTTGAAAAGGGCCACGAGGGATGGGTCCTGAAAATATTCATACATGAGAAAATTACAATTGAAATTTCTCAGAATGCTTTCTCATTTGGACAATGCTGTATGACGTCAGAGAAATAAGTTTATTCCATGTCTCTTTCCTCGTATAGTGTAGAGTCGTTTTGGGTCAAATTTGTTGTTCAGACAAAACAGATTTATTTCATGTTTCTGTTCTCGTAAAGTGTAGACACATTTTGGGTCAAATTTGCTGAAAGTATCGCAGCAAAATTGTTGGTCAAATATCTTTTGTTTAGTAAATGGGTCAAGTAAAGCACTTCCTTCCATGAATTTATGGTGAAACTGTGGTTCTTCATTTCATTGAAGGAGACCACCAATGTGTTGGGCATTATCAGATAGTTTACAATGAGCAATTGTTTTGTTAGAAATATAGCTCATGGACTTCAGAATATGGTTACGTCTGTCTAGTCATGATAGTTTACAATGGGCAATTATTTCGTTGGAAATTTATCTCATGGACTTTGAACTATGATAACGTGTGTGCAGTCAAGACATCAGTCTTCTCAGAACGGTAGTTGATGGTTCTTTTTATAGGAGAATGAAACACAACTTTGCTGGAAAAAATGTATTCCTCAGTTCCTCAACGTAAATATATCCCCACTACAAAAATCGTCTGTAACAACCGTTAAACTACACATTGACCTAGGAAGGAGGGAAGGAGAGGATAGAGAGAATTCTAATGGATGCAATATGGGAAGCATTGGCAAAGAATTTCATTTTATTGTAGAATCATCCTTCCCCCATCCCATAAGAGTTTTCTTCCCCGAAATACCATAATATTAAGAAAATAACATTCTTCATTAACACTGCTTGGTTTATGTAAATATTTCAAACCGGAAAAAGTGCAACTGAAAGTAAACAACTCAAAAGATACAAAGAGCGAATAATTTTTTTTTTTTTTTTACTGTGAACTGTGTGTTCAGCGCTCGACTTTTCATTCATCCAGTGTCTTTGGATTTTGTTTTACATTTCAAATATAAAACAGCTCAAATATTGGAACCTGGTTTTTGTTTACGTTCAATCCGTTTACTTTCTAGTAAAATTTCGCACTTAAATGTGCAATAATTGGTCAGTCCAGTCTGATTTTTTTTGTGTGTGCATTCCCTATACCCAAAAAGTTTATATAAAAAAAAAATGAAGTTCTTGAATTTTATTTATTTTTCTTTCCTTTCTCTTCCTGACCCGTTTCTGTCGTGTCTCTCTTTTTTTTTCCCCCCTTTTTTCCCTCTATAGAAAGGCCTCAAAACGCTCTTACCAATATTCACGCACAGTGTGTTTAATTAAGAACACACACATGTGCCCAATAAAAACAGGCATATCTCTCTCTCTCTCTCTCTCTCTCTCTCTCTCTCTCTCTCTCTCTCTCTCTCTCTCTCTCTCTCTCTCTCTCCTCTCTCTCTCTCAGTGTGCGTCCCTTTCCGTGTTTTTACGTCTTTGTCTCCCTGCACCGTTTTCTCCTTCCCCCTTTCCTGTCCTCTCTTCCCCACCCCACTCTTCCCTCCCACTGTACATTTTTCTTTTTTTTTTTTTTGTTTTTTTTTTGTTTTTGTTTTGTTTTGCCCCTAGGGTCATTTCCTGTTGCTCCATGAAGAATTGGAACTTGTTTGACCGAGGTTTGAGCAAGTAAACTGTTTGACGAGGTTGAAGCAAATGTGAACTGTTTACGAGTTTAAGCAACGAAACTTGTTTGACGAGTTTGAAGCAAATGTAACTGTTTGACCGAGGTTTGAAGCAAATGTAAACTGTTTGACCGAGGTTTGAAGCAAATGTAAACTGTTTGACCGAGGTTTGAAGCAAATGTAAACTGTTTGACCGAGGTTTGAAGCAAATGTAAACTGTTTGACCGAGGTTTGAAGCAAATGTAAAACTGTTTGACCGAGGTTTGAAGCAAATGTGAAACCATGTATGTGAACTGTGACCGAGGTTTGAAGCAAATGTAAACTTGTTTGACCGAGGTTTGAAGCAAATGTAAACTTGTTTGACCGAGGTTTGAAGCAAATGTAAACTGTTTGACCGAGGTTTGAAGCAAATGTAAACTGTTTGACCGAGGTTTGAAGCAAATGTGAACTGTTTGACCGAGGTTTGAAGCAAATGTGAACTGTTTGACCGAGGTTTGAAGCAAATGTAAACTGTTTGACCGAGGTTTGAAGCAAATGTGAACTTGTTTGACGAGGTTTGAAGCAAATGTAAACTTGGAAGTGAACCAAATTAATTTTGGAGGTCAAGGAAACCTCTGTGTTCTCCCCCACAGTATTGTCTTTTCTTTTCCCATCTGCTCCTTTGAAAACTGTGTGATTGTTCCTCCATGGTATTGTCTTTACTTTTACCATCTGCTCCTTTGGAAACCTCTGTGATTGTTCCCCCATGGTATTGTCTTTACTTTTACCATCTGCTCCTTTGAAAACCTGCGTGATTGTTCCCCCATGGTATTGTCTTTACTTTTACCATCTGCTCCTTTGGAAACCTCTGTGATTGTTCCCCCAAGGTATTGTCATGGTGTTGCCTTCTCTTTTCCCATCTGTTCCTTTGGTCTGTTTCGCTTTCCTTTTCTCTTTCTATTTTTGTCTATTTAAAAAAAAATTGCTGTCTTTCATTCCAGCTTAATGTAGAAGGCAGTGGATTATCTGTGTGCGTATGTGTGTGTGTGTGTGCGTGTGTGCGTACGTGCGCGCGCGCGCGCGCGCGCGCGTGTGTGTGTGTGTGTGTGTGTGTGTGGCGCGCGCGCGCGCGCGTGTGTGTGTGTGTGTGATTTTGTTTCTGGTGATTTTAAAGATTTTTTTCTTTTTTTTTTTTTTTCATTGTTTTTATTATTTTCTCTTTTCCCCATGCTGTTTCTTTTTATTTGTCTGGCTTGTTTTTTTGTTATATGAATTCTTCTGTCATTTCAATCTGTTTATTCGTACCACACGTGCACCCCAGCCAAAGAAAGAGACAGGTCTTAGGTGTGTGCTTCTTTGTCACTCTCACTGTGTGTGTGTGTGTGTGTGTGTGTGTGGTGTGTGTGTGTGTGTGTGTGTGTGGTGTGTGTGTGTGTGTGATTTTGTCTCTGGTGATTTTAAAGATTTTTTTTCATTTTTTTTCATTGTTTTTATTATTTTCTCTTTTCCCCATGCTGTTTCTTTTTATTTGTCTGGTTTGTTTTTTTGTTATATGAATTTTTTCTGTCATTTCAATCTGTTTATTCGTACCACACGTGCACCCCAGCCAAAGAAAGAGACAGGTCTTAGGTGTGTGCTTCTTTGTCACTCTCACTGTCTGTGTCCTTTTCTTACTGGTCTTCTCTGTCACTCTCACTGTCTTGTCCTTTTCTTACTGGTCTCTCTCTCACTCTCACTCTCTGTGTCCTTCTCTCTCTGGTCTTCTCTGTCACTCTCACTTCTGTGTCCTTTTCTCACTGGTCTTCTCTGTCACTCTCACTTCTGTGTCCTTTTCTCACTGGTCTTCTCTGTCACTCTCACTGTCGTCCTTTTCTCATGTCCTTTTCTCACTGGTCTTCTCTGTCACTCTCACTCTCTGTGTCCTTTTCTCACTGGTCTTCTCTGTCACTCTCACTCTCTGTGTCCTTTTCTTACTGGTCTTCTCTGTCACTGTCACTGTCTGTGTCCTTTTCTTACTGGTCTTCTCTGTCACTCTCACTCTGTGTCCTTTTCTCACTGGTCTTCTCTGTCACTCTCACTGTCTGTGTCCTTTTCTCACTGGTCTTCTCTGTCACTCTCACTGTCTGTGTCCTTTTCTTACTGGTCTTCTCTGTCACTCTCACTGTCTGTGTCCTTTTCTTACTGGTCTTCTCTGTCACTCTCACTCTGTGTCCTTTTCTCACTGGTCTTCTCTGTCACTCTCACTGTCTGTGTCCTTTTCTCACTGGTCTTCTCTGTCACTTCACTGTCTGTGTCCTTTTCTCACTGGTCTCTCTGTCACTGTCACTGTCTGTGTCCTTTTCTTACTGGTCTTCTCTGTCACTTCACTCTCTGTGTCCTTTTCTTACTGGTCTTCGCTGTCACTGTCACTGTCTTTGTCCTTTTCTTACTGGTCTTCGCTGTCACGGTCACTGTCTGTGTCCTTTTCTTACTGGTCTTCTCTGTCACTCTCACTGTCTGTGTCCTTTTCTACTGGTCTTCTCTGTCACTCTCCTGTCTGTGTCCTTTTCTCACTGGTCTTCTCTGTCACTCTCACTGTCTGTGTCCTTTTCTCACTGGTCTTCTCTGTCACTCTCACTGTCTGTGTCCTTTTCTCACTTGGTCTCCTTTTCTCACTGGTCTTCTCTGTCACTCTCACTGTCTGTGTCCTTTTCTCACTGGTCTTCTCTGTCACTCTCACTCTCTGTGTCCTTTTCTCACTGGTCTTCTCTGTCACTCTCACTGTCTGTCCTTTTCTTACTGGTCTTCTCTGTCACTCTCACTCTCTGTGTCCTTTTCTTACTGATCTTCGCTGTCACTCTCACTGTCTGTGTCATTTTCTTACTGGTCTTCTCGGTTTTCCTGGTTTCCGTTTCTGTCTTCCTGTGTTGGCCTGTTTATGTCTCCCCCCCTCCCCCCCCACACTTTCTGTCTCACCCTCCTTTTGTCTCTCACCCTTACTCTTGCTCTCTCCTGAACACTGTCTCTGTCTCTCTGTCTCTACATATGCCTCCCCCCCCCCCCCTCCCTTTTTTCTTTCTCCTTCTCACTGTCCAGTTTGTTGAATCACACTGTCTGTTTTAATCTCTGTATGGAAAACGACTGAAGCGTATCTCACCCAATATGTGAAGCGTTACATGTATGGTCACGACCCCAGTCCCCCTCCTAAAGCCTTTTCAGTATGACAATTCCTTCGGCTGACGTTTTTTTGAAATGCAGATTTTCTATTTTGCTTCCGCCTCCCCCCCCCCCCCCCCCGCCCCCTACACACACATTTTGATTTTGTACTGTCACATCTACAAATCTTGTAGAAAAGAAGAAAAGGGTGACGAAGCGGAAGACAACGACAACAAAGACGAAGAGAACGAAGACGATGATAACGACAACGGCGACGACGGCAACGGCGGCGACGACGACGACGACGCAGAAGAAGATGAAGAAGGTAGAGGAGGAAAAGAAGAAGAGGAGGAGGAGGAAGAGGAGGAGGAGATAGAGGAGGAGATAGAAGAGGAGGAGAAGGAGGAGGAAGAGGAGGAGGAGGAGGAAGAGGAGGAGGGGATAGAGGAGGAGATAGAAGAGGAGGAGAGAAGGAGCAGGAGGAGGAGGAAGAGGAGGAGGAGGAGGAAGAGGAGGAGATAGAAGAGCAGGAGGAGGAGGAAGAGGAGGAGGAGGAGGAAGAGGAGGAGATAGAAGAGCAGGAGGAGGAGGAGGAAGAGGAGGAGGAGGAAGAGGAGGAGATAGAAGAGGAGGAGAAGAGGAGGAAGAGGAGGAGGAGGAGGAGGGATAGAGGAGGAGACAGAAGAGGAGGAGCAGGAGGAGGAGGAAGAGGAGAAAAGTGAAAGAGAATAAAGAAGCCGATGGAAATACGCAGAAAGAAAGCTAACCCCTCCACACACACACACACACACACACAACACACACACACACACACACACACACACACACACACACACACACACTCACGCACGCACACACTCACGAATAGGAGACCAAAAGACAGGAAAACAGGAAGAGGAGATGAAGAAGAGACGAAGAATGACAAATGGAAAGAAAAGAAAGATAAAGAATAGAGGTCAGAAAATAAGAAATGGGGAAATAACCATGATGAAGAAAAAAGAAACAAGAAAGATCGTGACGAGGAGAACAACAAGAAACGAGCACGATGAAGAAAAATGAAACAAGAAAGATCGTGACGAGAACAACAAGAAGAAACAAACACGCAGCCCGAGTCAATCGGGTGAAAGGGAAGGGGCAAGCCGAAAACCAAGTGGTCGAACTGTTCATTGTGATCAATATCGCTGACCTTGATAAAGGACGAAAGTAACGAGATAGGAGACAAAGGATTTAGGAGGCAGAAAGACGAAGGGGGCGGGGGGGGGGGGGGGGAGGGGGAGGCGATCTGGGAGGCGGGAGCGGCTAGGGGAGGGGAGGGGGAGGGGGGGGAGAGAAGGAAGCAGGGAAAGGATGTTTGTACGTGTGTGCGTGCATGCGTGCGTGCGTGCGGGCGGGCGGGCGGGCGCGCGCGCGCGCGGTGTGTGTGTGAGGGAAGAGGGTAGGGAGGAAGAGAGAAGATGGAACTTACAGAGAAAGACAGAACGGTGAGTACGCAGTTACAGAGAGAGGAGAGAGAGAGAGAGAGAGAGAGAGAGAGAGAGAGAGAGAGAGAGAGAGAGAGAGAGAGAGAGAGAGAGAATACTAATTGTACATTGAACGTTGAAAAAAAAAAAGAAATGGATAAGCGCCCCTAAAAAAAAATCAAACAAACAAAACCACCACCACGCCACCCCCCCCCCCCCCCCCCCCCACACACACACAAAAAACAAACCCAAAAACCCGGACACTGAAGAAAGACAGAGGAAGACAATGACAATGACGTTTTGATTGTTTAGGCCTCTAGCCCATAACAATGGAGTGGGCCAGAATAAAACACAATAAAGAGAGATGAAGCCACAGTTCAAATATTGAGAGAACGAGAATTACATATACGCGTTTGCATACTCACGCGCGTGCGCACGCACGCGCACACCACACACACACATACACACACACACACACACACACACACACACACACATACACACACACACACACACACACACACACCACACACACACACACACACACCACACACACACACAATCAAATCAAATTGTTCACTTAATCACATGCTACACATACGTACTCACACATGCTTACATACCTATTCTCCCCTCCCCAACCCTTCTTCCCTGAATATGCAGTCACATGACCATTCACAAACCAACAGCCGACCTGCCAGCACAAGATCACTCACCGCTGCGCTCACTTGTATCAAATGAACGCGACACGTTTTGGTTGACAAAGTAATTATCATCGCTGCGCTCACTTGTTTCAAATGAACGCGACACGTTTAGGTTGACAAAGTAATTGTCATCGCTGCGCTCACTTGTATCACATGAACGCGACACGTTTAGGTTGACAAAGTAATTATCATCGCTGCGCTCACTTGTATCACATGAACGCGACACGTTAGGTTGACAAAGTATTATCATCGGAATACACAGTAGAAATGCAGAGCCAAACAAGAGTGTGCATCATTTATGTAAGGCACAGCTCATCCATTCCTTATCTACTTTAAAAATTCTGCTCTTCTGTCCAATGCTGTATAGAGGAAAACAGAATGCTTTGTTATTACACTTTTTGACTTGGAAGACATTGAAATAGCAAATTTGGACAA
>CM065741.1:23248169-23265669 GCA_033310375.1 Conus canariensis
CAATATGAGAACTTTGAGCAAACTTAATTTGACTGACTCATATATATGCTACAAAAAGGTTTTCATACGCTAATTGATGCGTGAGGTGTTAGCATATGGAACGAAGTTATGGAAGCCTTATAGTAACAACAAGTTAGGAAAAATGCCTGTGCAGTAGAACACTTTGTGGAGTTAATAACTGTAGTCTTCAAATATAGTTGAGTAGTTCCATCTATGCAATATTAGTAACACATCATTACGCTTCCTGCTCAAACCTTCCTGTTCAATAACCAGAACATGAAGCACAATCATAAGAAAGGGCGGGCAAGTAACCTTGGCGTATTTCGTGAACACGGTTTTCTCTATATGTGGATTTGGATTATGTAGACATGTTACAGAGATGGATCTATGGAGCAAATGAAATCGGAACTGAAAGACAGAAGCAGAAGTTTTTCTTTTGTAAAATGACAGGCATTCTGAAACGGAAAGCAGTGAAAAATACTGACGGTTTATAATTATACAAGTAGCCTTGAAGCAAAGATATGCAATCATTAGAGTAATAACTGTCAGATGGCATTAACTATGTCTCACCAGATCAGACAGTTACAACATTGGTCCTAAATGCACATTCAACAAATGATTCCATACTAAGCCATCCACACTATCTCCTGTTCAATGGGTCTTTCTCTGGGAGGGGGGAAATACACTGAAATACAAGTTTAGGTTTCTCTGCAGAGCATTTAATAACATTTGTGACAAAAATGTTTCAGTTTTTTTCTTATAAAGATCATTGGAACACACACACACACACACACACACACACACACACACACACACACACACACACACACACACACACACACACACACACACACACACTCCTGGAGTGCTGACAATCAATTATGACAAACGATATAATGAAACTGCTGGCAAAGTATTCTACAGTGGCATTTGACATCCGAACAAAGAAAAGTAACTCTAACTGCTGCAGTTAAGTAAACACTTTAACCTACTTCTGTTAAATCAGAAAGCAAATTCTTAAAAAGATACGAAAAGATTTTCTATTTTCTATTCATGTCACATGATCGCGTCGGATTCGGGGGCATACTGGATGGGTGAGGCGCAGTTTCTTTTCAATGTTTGTTTGATTCTGTTTTGGGTTGGATTTGTCATTTTTCGTATTGATTTTCGTTGTTGATTTTGTGCCCCTCCGTCAACATGGCTGAAAAGGTTATGCCATTAAAAGTGGCTAGTGCTCTCTCTATCTGTCTATCTGTCTGTCTGTCTGTAGGTCTTCTCTCTCTCTCTCTCTCTCTCTCTGTCTATGTCTGTCTTTCTCTCTCTGTGTCTGTTTCTCTGTCTCTGTCTCTCTCTGCGTGTGTTTGTCTGTCTGTCTTTCCGTCTCTCTCTCTCTCTCTCTCTCTCTCTCTCTCTCTCTCTCTCCTTCCCATGTTTTGTTTAAGCAGACCTATCTTTGGTTTGTTCCTGTCAGACAATGATAAGCATATTCTGGAAGGTGCTAGATAAACTCTGTTGTGTGCTCAGGCTGAGAGGACTCATGGCATAACATGTGCAAAGACAGGGATCTGCTGTTCATGGCATAACATGTGCAAAAACAGGGATCTGCTGTTCATGGCACAACAAGTGCAAAGACAGGGATCTGCTGTTCATGGCATAACATATGCAAAGACAGGGATCTGCTGTTCATGGCATAACAAGTGCAAAGGCAGGGATCTGCTGTTCATGGCACAACAAGTGCAAAGACAGGGATCTGCTGTTCATGAATAAAATTCCTGCTCGGTATTACGATGAAAGGGAAGCAAAACCAAATGAAATAAACATGATGACCTGTTTTGATGTCCTCTCCACATCTTGTTTTTTTGTTTTTGTTTTGTTCCGTCGGGGTCACCGGTATCGGCAAATTCATGGGGGCTGTCGTTCGACAAACGTGGTGGCGCCCTCCGGAGGGAGAGTTCGCTCACGCCGGCTCTGCGACTGAACAATTATTGTCATCAGTAGGGGGCTTAGTAGGTGGTGTCCTAAGTATGTTGGATCAGAACAGGCGCCACTGAACACCACCGAAGTGACTCGGCAGCAGTGCGGTGTCTCCTCTGGTGGGTTGCCGCATGGTGACTTGACCATTGATTACTCTGACCATTGATTACTCTGACCATTGATTGCTCTGACCATTGATTACTCTGACCATTGATTACTCTGACCATTGATTGCTCTGACCATTGATTACTCTGACCATTGATTGCTCTGACCATTGATTACTCTGACCATTGATTACTGTCAGTGAACTGTCGGTGCCGGGGCTTTGACAGGCCTGGCCGGGCTGTGGCTGCGGACGGAGTAGGGGGGGGGGGATCGGAATGAACGGTATGGGTGCAATGCCACTTGGGTGGAACAGAAGATGGGACAACAAAAACAAAGAAAGAAACAATGAACAAGAAGCAAACAATACAAAAACAAAGAAAGAAACAATCAACAAGAAATAAACAAAACAATGACCTTCATCACCAGTTTTGAAAGTCATATAATGTCACGTACGTCTTAGTGGTCTCTCTTCATGAATTTATGATTTAAAAATTCTGAATGCATCTTGATCGAATAAAGGTCCTTTAATAACTTATTACTTTTGGTATGTTGAAGAACCTGCGTTCACAGTATTCGAGTAGAAGACTTAAAAATATGCAAAAACGTCGACGAAAAACAAATTTTGCAGAATGAAAACATAACAAAAAAGAAGAGAAAAAAAATGAACAAAACCGTGACGCTGCTGCTGACACAAATACCCCGAAAGTCGGCAGTTTTCAACCATTTTTTTCGTACCTCCATTATGCTGTAACAAAGTCAGGATCTCCTGCAGGTGCAGTTTATTTGTAACTCTCACGTTGAGGTTAAGTTTTGCATTCTAGTTATTTTGTTTTTGCATAAAAAAGATGAATTTCAGACGTCTTATCTAGACCGCAGTTCAAAGTGAAATTAGTTGACAGCTTGTGTTCAACAGAAGTAGGCTGGTTCTTGTTAACAACATGTGTATTATAGAGTCCACTTTGTGGGTGGCGATTGTGTGGGTACCGAATGAGGTGAGGGGGAGTGGATGGGTGAGGTAATATATTTTGCTGAATGTTTGCTGAAAAACAGTAGACAGACAGGCAGATAGTTATTGATATGGATAGGTACGTGCCTGCGTCTCTCTCTCTCTCTCTCTCTCTCTCTCTCTCTCTCTCTCTCTCTCTCTCTCTCTCTCTCTCTCTTCATAGTATGGTGTGGTGAATGTTGTTATGTTATTGATTCCTTGATTTGTACATACCACTAGATCCTTTTCTCTCGTTTTGATGTTTGGTGGTTGGTTTGAGACCGAAGCGACGTTAACCGATGAAACAGTAGCACCAGCAGGAGGAGGAGGAGGAGGAGCAGCAGCAGCAGCAACAGCAACAGCAACAACAACAACAACAACAACAGACACTATTCTAACCGATGAAACAAAAATAGCAGAATCAGTAGCAGCAGCAACAATAACAAAAACTACTACTACTACTACTACTACTGCTGCTGCTGTTACTGCTACTTCTACTACTTCTACAAAATGTAACAGCAAAGCTCCCCACAATCCCCTTCCCTATCTCATACCCCTTTTCCCCTCCTGAAATCATTGATGTACTTTTGAATCCATCTGTCC
Source organism: Conus canariensis (assembly GCA_033310375.1). NCBI lineage: Eukaryota > Metazoa > Mollusca > Gastropoda > Neogastropoda > Conidae > Conus > Conus canariensis. The sequence goes on from CM065741.1 coordinate 23,251,837, forward strand.
AGTCATACTTAACGTGTTTTGTCATGTCTGAAGACCAACCTCGAAAACGGGATAAAAGTTAAGAAGGAAAAAGGAACGAAAAAAAAGTTCCCTGTTAAAAAATGAAGTTTCAGAAGCATTTGACGCACTAAAAAAGAAAAAAAAGGAAAAGCCGTGTGAAGCCAAAAAAAAAAAAAAAAGAAAAAAAGAAGAAGAATTAATTCATAAATAAATACATGCATCCATGACTAAACACATAAATGAATAAAATAAGTAATACATTCTTGAGTTGTTGTTGTTGTTGTTGTCGTACTGAAAGACTCCAGGGATCATACGAACAGCCAAGGTACTTCAACACTATGGTACAAATGCATCAGCTGGGGTTGAGACAATGAAGATGGGTATTTCAAACTAGCCTATAGCCCTCAGGTGCCCCCCCCCCCCCCCGCCCCCTAGTGGTCTGCTGACCTGTAAAAAGCATGACCTGGCTTGAATAAAGGTACGTGTAGCATTAATCAACACAAAACAATACCACAAAACAATACCACAAAACAATAACAAACAGCACAGAAACATCAGCACATTAACAACAAACACTTGCTCAACGCACAGGCAGATGAAATCTTCTCCATCTGAATTTTATCCTCCAGCACTCCCAAACTCCATTCTCTGTCTGTCTGTCTGTGCTCGCTGTTGCCTGCGGGTGTTGTGCGTGGTGTGTGTGTGTGTGTGTGTGTGTGTGTGTGTGTGTGTGTGTGTGTGTGTTGTGCGTGTTTGTATTTTCGCTGTCCCATCCTCTGTCTTATTCCCTCTCTCTCTCTCTCTGTCCTTGTCGGTGGATCTTTGACTTCTCTTTCTATGTTTCTGTCTCTTTCAGCATCTCTTTGTCTTTCACTGTCTCTGCTTCTCTCAGTCTGTGTCTCCGTCCCTGTCTGGCTGCCATCGTGCACCCCACTTTCTCTTCCTCCTCCCACTCTCCCATCTTTCTCTTCCCCCTCTCACTCTCCCATCTCTCTCTTTCTCCTCCCACTCTCCCATCTTTCTCTTCCTCCTCTCACTCTCCCATCTTTCTCTTTCTCCTCCCACTCTCCCATCTTTCTCTTTCTCCTCTCACTCTCCCATCTTTGTCTTCCTCCTCTCACTCTCCCATCTCTCTCTTCCTCCTCTCACTCTCCCATCTTTCTCTTTCTCCTCTCACTCTCCCATCTTTCTCTTCCTCCTCTCACTCTCCCATCTTTCTCTTTCTCCTCTCACTCTCTCCCATCTTTCTCTTCCTCCTCTCACTCTCCCATCTTTCTCTTTCTCCTCTCACTCTCCCATCTTTCTCTTCCTCCTCTCACTCTCCCATCTTTCTCTTCTCCTCTCACTCTCCCATCTTTCTCTTCTCCTCTCACTCTCCCATCTTCTCTCTCTCCTCTCACTCTCCCATTTCTCTTCTCCTCTCACTCTCCCATCTTTCTCTTCCTCCTCTCACTCTCCATCTCCTCTCTCTTTCTCCTCTCACTCTCCCATCTTTCTCTTCTCCTCTCACTCTCCCATCTTTCTCTTCCTCCTCTCACTCTCCCCATCTTTCTCTTCCTCCTCTCACTCTCCCATCTTTCTCTTCACTCCCTTCTCACTCCCATCTCCCATCTTCTCTCTCTACTCCATCTTCTCTTTCTCCTCTCACTCTCCCATCTTTCTCTCCTCTCCACTCTCCCATCTTTCTCCTTCTTCCATCTTTCTCCTCTCACTCTCCCATCTTTCTCTTCCCTCTCCTCTCACTCTCCCCATCCTCTTCTCCCTTCTTCCCCATCTCCCTCACTCTCCCATCTTTCTCTTCCCTCTCACTCTCCCATCTTTCTCCTTCCTCTCCTCTCACTTCCCATCTCTTCTCTCTATCTCCTCCTCTACTCTCCCATCTTTCTCTTCCTCCTCTCACTCTCCCATCTTTCTCTTCCTCCTCTCACTCCATCTCTCTCCTCTCATCTCTCCCATCTTTCCTCCTCTCCACTCTCCCATCTTTCTCTTCTCCTCCTCTCACTCTCCCATCTTTCTCTTTCTCCTCTCACTCTCCCATCTTTCTCTTTCTCCTCTCACTCTCCCATCTTTCTCTTCCCCTCTCCACTTCTCCCTCATCTCCATCTTTCTCTCCCTCTCACTCTCCCATCTTTCTCTTTCCTCCCTCTCACTCTCCCATCTTTCTCTTCCCCTCTCACTCTCCCATCTTTCTCTTCCTCCTCTCACTCTCCCATCTTTCTCTTCCCCTCTCACTCTCCCATCTTTCTCTTTCTCCTCTCACTCTCCCATCTTTCTCTTCTCCTCTCACTCTCCCATCTTTCTCTTCCCCTCTCACTCTCCCATCTTTCTCTTCCCCTCTCACTCTCCCATCTTTCTCTTCTCCCCTCTCACTCTCCCATCTTTCTCTTTCCTCCTCTCACTCTCCCATCTTTCTCTTTCTCCTCTCACTCTCCCATCTTTCTCTTCCCCTCTCACTCTCTCCCATCTTTCTCTTCCCCTCTCCTCTCACTCTCCCATCTTTCTCTTCCTCCTCTCACTCTCCACATCTTTCTCTTCCTCCTCTCACTCTCCCATCTTTTCTCTTCTCCTCTCACTCTCCCATCTTTCTTCTTCCCCTCTCACTCTCCCATCTTTCTCTCTCCCTCTCACTCTCCCTCTTTCTCTTCCTCTCCTCTCACTCTCCCATCTTTCTCTTCCTCCTCTCACTCTCCCATCTTTCTCTTCCCCTCTCACTCTCCATCTTCTCTTCCCCTCTCACTCTCCCATCTTTCTCTTCCTCCTCTCACTCTCCCATCTTTCTCTTCTCTCCCTCTCACTCTCCCATCTTTCTCTTCCCTCACTTCCCTCTTCTCTTCCCTCTCACTCTCCCATCTTTCTCTTCCTCCTCTCACTCTCCCTCTTTCTCTTCCTCCTCCTCTCACTCTCTCTCTTCTCTTCCTCCTCTCACTCTCCCATCTTTCTCTTCCCTCCCTCTCTACCTCCTCACTTCATCTTCCTTCCTCCTCTCACTCTCCCATCTTTCTCTTCCTCCTCTCACTCTCCCACTTTCTCCTTCTCTCCTCTTCTCCTCTCACTCTCCCATCTTTCTCTTCCTCCTCCCTCTCACTCTCCCATCTTTCTCTTCCTCCTCTCACTCTCCCATCTTTCTCTTCCCCCTCTCACTCTCCCATCTTTCTCTTCTCCTCCTCACTCTCCTCCTCTTCTCCTCTCCTCTCCTCTTCTTCTCCTCTCACTCTCCATCTTTCTCTTCCCCCTCTCACTCTCCCTCCCATCTTTCTCTTTCCTCCTCTCACTCTCCCATCTTTCTCTTCCTCCTCTCACTCTCCCATCTTTTCTCTTCTTCTCCTCTCCTCTCCCATCTTTCCTTCCCTCCTCTCACTCTCCCCATCTTTCTCTTCCCCTCTCACTCTCCCATCTTTCTCTTCCTCCTCTCACTCTCCATCTTTCTCTTCTCTCTCACTCTCCCATCTTTCTCTCCTCTTCACTCTCCCTTTCTTCCCCTCTCACTCTCCCATCTTTCTCTTCCCTCTCACTCTCCCACTTTCTTCTCTCATCTCCCATCTTTCTCTTCCCCCTCTCACTCTCCCATCTTTCTCTTCCTCCTCTCACTCTCCCATCTTTCTCTCCTCCTCTCACTCTCCCTCTTCTCTTTCCCCTCTCACTCTCCCATCTTCCCCTTCCTCCTCCACTCTCCATCTTTCTCTTCCTCCTCTCACTCTCCATCTTCTCTCTCCTCCTCTCCTCTCACTCCCATCTTTCTCTTCTCCTCTCACTCTCCATCTTTCCTCCTTCCTTCCTCTCCCATCTCCCCTCTTCTCACTCCTTTTCCCTCCCTACTCTCCCATTCCCCCCTCTACCCCACTCCTTCCTACCTACCTCTCCCCACCCCCCCCACTCCCCCATCTTTCCTGTTCCATTCTCAATCCTCGCTCACTCTCAGCACACCGCTTTTCTCGCCAAACTCCGTCACCCATTCTTACCCCCATCTGACTTCCCCTATCTCAGCTCACCCTGCTTTCTCTCCCCTCATTCCACTCAACTTCCCCCCAAGTTGCCTGATTACCTCCCCCCCCCCCCCCATCTTTGCAACTTACCCCCTCATCAAACCACTTTTCTCTTGAAGTCTATGCTACCTATTCCTCCCCCACCCCACTCCTCCCTCCTCCCCTTCCACTGCATATACCATCTTCCTCCTCCTTATTTCTCTCCTCCCACATCACGCTTCCACAACTAGAATAACAAGACAACAAATAAGACTGACACAAAGACGTATAGAATGGAATGTGTTATTTCAGTCGCATCGCTCTTCCCGCAAAAACTGTTGTTCAGTAAATGCTTCAATCGTCCTTAGAAACCCTGTATCAGAGAGAAAAATATCTCAAACGGAGAGTCTGTAACAGCAACTTTTATCCTAAGCACAGCAACGGTTGAAATCTTTGTGAAATAATATACTTTCAGAGTTTAGAATACTTATTGCTGCCGGAACAAAAACTTTCCTGTGTGCTCTGATGCCAGATTATTAAATCGACGGGGACAATGAATTAAAAAAAATCAAAAACATGTATCTTGTCCTTGATCTGAACAAAATGCACAATTTATTTTTCGTCATTTTAACAATCTCGTTAGTGTAAGAAAAGAGTGTAGATCTGGGCTAGCTTGTGCTAACCCTCTTCCCTCGCCCCTTCTCTTTGTGCAATCAAGCTGGTGTAAACAGAGAGGGTAAATCAAGACGATCGTGTACAGACATCCCCCCCCCCTCTCCTTCCTCTACGTAATCAAGCAGCAGTAAGACGTCCCTCCTCCAACTGCAATCAAACAGGTGAAAGATCAGAGGGTACATCTGTGCTAGCCTGCATCGACCCCCCACCCCACCCCTCCACCGCTCAACTATGCAATTAAGCGAATTTAAGAAGGGAGGCTAGCGACCAACCACCGTGGTGCAGTGGTTAGTGTTTCAGACTGTGGACCAGGAGGTCCAGGGTTCGCATCCCATCAGAGGCATTGTGGGTTTTTCTACTCTGAACGACTCCTACCCAGAGTGAGCGTACTATGGGCTTAATGGGAAGACTGGGACCACACAGTCGAGTTTCATCCACTTCACGGATGCGAATGAGAGTGTTGCTCTAATTACTTGACCAACACTGCTGGTGTCTGTAGTTCTCCGGCCTGGTTGAAGCTGGGATATATTATGACAGTAAGCGTCGAGTACAGCCCAGACAAGTAGTCTCATTCAGAAATGGACCTCCATAGCTATGGACCTCCATCTACACCATCCTCATCCTCATCCATCAGCAGTAAAAACAGTTTGACCGAGGAAAGCACTCAGAGAGCTGCAGACCTCCGCCAAGGCAGTGTATTTCCCCCATATGGCATTGCCAGATACTGTGTGTAGTAGTTACCATTTCAGTACCAAGGCAGCGCATTACCCCATATGGCATTGCCAGATACTGTGTGTAGTAGTTACCATTTCAGTACATACTATCGCGCACTCTCACACACTGCAGTCTGTACACCTCCAGAACAGATTCTCAACTGCTTTATTCATTTTCTTGACAAGTTAGGGGCGTGAACATCATTCACAAAAGAATACCACACACACACACACACACACACACACACACACACACACACACACACACACACACACACACACACACACGCACACACACACACACACACACACAGAGAAAGAGAGAGAGAGAGAGAGAGAGAGAGAGAGAGAGAGAGAGAGAGAGAGAGAGAGAGAGAGAGAGAGGGAGGGGGAGAGAGAGAGTTACAACTGAATTGTAGTATACTTTTAAACCACTTTTAAAATGTGTACTGCCCTGAATGATTTTTGTTATAATTACTTTTCCTGTTTCAGTAAAGACAAAGAAAAACTTGGAATAGCGTTAAACTCAAACAGTTCATCTTACCTCACAATCACACAAAAATATGTGAAAAAAGCACAATTTTCAACAATCTGTTGGTTAGCTTTAAATTGTCGTGTTTTAAATAAATAGTTGGCGATAACCTTAAATACAAAAAATAGCTCACCTGGCCTTACAAACGATAATTTGTATAAAGAAGAAAAAAGCACACACACAAATACAGAAACACCTTGATCGTCTTTCTTTTGTTGTTGTTGTTGATTTATAGTCTGTTCACACGGAAAAGGTAAGAAATAATGTCAAGAACAGTACAAATTTAAATATAAACTATAATTATAAAAATATGCTAATTTGAGATTGAGAGATAATTTTTGCAACCTCAACAATTTCTGAACTGAAAGAAATAGCGTGAACCGGTTTAGATTTCGAAATTTCAATGTTTGCTTTTGAATAAAGAGCATTTAAAATGGGGCAATGGAAAAGTATATGTTCCCCAGATAATGGCTTTGAACATGCACACGCTATATTTTGGGAATATTTGGTCTTCCAAGAGTTCAAACGCATCTTGTATATTAAACTAGAAATATGTCTAACATATGCTTCCATTACACATTTATCTTGAGACTTCTCAATTCGGAAACAGCTTTCCAATAACGAATGTACTTCATATACATCTAACTTCAAATTATTTTTTGCAGCATTGCCCATTACCCCGCGTCTGGCTAGTTTATCTGCTATTTAATTCCAATAAATACCACAGTGTGAAGGGACCCAGCAGAAGACTATATTTATTCCTGTGGAAATAATGTAATTAATTAGATTTTTATTTCTTTTGTTGTTGTTTTGTTTATCATGCCTTTCGTCAGAAAATTTGAAAACGGGTATATTTTAGCTATTCATTCATTTCAACTATTACAAAAAAGCTGACAAGAACCTTTCACACTATCTGTGGCTTATTTGGCCGTAGACGCGATATAGATATCCCAAAACTGCATCCAAAATTACATATTTTCACACAAATAGCACCTTTGGGTATGTTCTTCAGCGAAAGGAAATCACAAGCGTATTTTTTTCACTAAAAAAATGTTAGAAGTATCCATTGTTGACTTCCTTCAGTCCTAATTGTCTATTCAACTGTAAATTGGACAATAATCTCTCTGATCCCTGAATGAGATTTTAAACCGCGTGCATACACACGCGTTTAAAAAATAGATTTCTTCATGTCTATGATTTAGGTCTATCCAAAATTTAAAAATAGCAGTAGTCTATACATATCCTTTCTGATGTTTTATAAACTGGAAATCTGGAGAAAATTTAGAAACGAACAGTCTCTTATCTGGCCGTAGAAAAGCGCGCACATTAATGTATTTTTCCACAAATATGCAAGCCTATCTCGCCTTTGAACTTTTGTTATGAATTTATTACCAGAAAACTGAAGACGAAACACCTGCCTTAACGTATCTGGGCTCAGAAACAAAACGTCTAAATATATCCAAACAAAAATTAACAAGGTAGAACTCGAACAAAACAATAAAATATACTTTGAACTTTGTTATGAATTTATACCAGAACACTGAAGACGGAACACCTGCCATAACATATCTGGGCTCAGAAACAAAACGTCTAAAAAAACCCAAAAAAAACAAACAAGGCAGAACTCGAACAAAATAATCAATCATACTTTGAACTTTCTAATGAATTTGTATTAGAAAACTGGAGACGAAACACACACCTGCCATAACGTATCTGGTTTAGAAACAATACGTGTAAAATATACAAACAAAAATTAACAAGGTAGAACTCGAGCAAAACAATCAAATATACAAACTGACAGCAAACAAAGACAAACGCAAAAAAAAAAAAAAAAAAAAAAAAAAAATCCGAAGGAAAACGAAAATACATGCGTCGGAAAACGAACATTAAAAGAAACACACGCCTTTTGCTTCCCGAATCATGAGAGACTGCTTCAAAGGTAATCGTTAAACAATTTTTAAACTTAAAACTAATGCTCTTTGTAATGCAATGGCCAAATGTTGGCCTATTGTTATTTTGTGCTAAAAATTTTGCACACACACACACACACACACACACACACACAACACACACACACACGCGCGCGCGCGCGCGCGCGCGCGCGCGCGCGCACATGAGAGAGAGAGAGAGGAGAGAGAGAGAGAGAGAGAGAGAGAGAGAGAGAGAGAGAGTTGGATAGACGGTCCTAATGATAAAACTAATAAAGGGAAAATCACCTACAATGACGTTTCAACATGAGAGCAATTCCAAAAATCACACACACACACACACACACACACACACACACACACACACACACACACACACACACACACACACACACACAATGCATTCACAAACACACGCACGCACATGTCAAAGGATGTAAACTGCACATAAGGAGAGAGAGAGAGAGAGAGAGAGAGAGAGAGGAGAGAGAGAGAGAGAGAGGAGAGAGAGAGAGAGAGAGAGAGAGAATGGGAGAGATCATAAGGCTCAAAGTATGTTAATGAAAAAATTGTAATCTTTTTGTATTACATTTTGACAAAACAGTACTTCTTTGTCAGCCTGTGATAGAGAACACTTGTCAATGACGACAGAGACATGCAGCAAGCAGGAACCCCCAGGAAATTCACCCAAGCAGACTGGGACAGTTTCTTTAATCCTAGTGTGCTACACTAAGGACAGGTTGAAAATGGTGGTGCAAATTGGACATGTTGATGGCTTTGTCACTTTCTGGAAGAGAGGAAAGTTTCAGTGGAGAGTATTTCAGCCACAGAGGTTGGAAACCCTTGGCCTGAACAGTAAAAACAAATATGTCTGTATTCAGAATTGTAGCGGCCACAAAAATCTCAACTTCAGTGGCCCATTTACCATTGTTCCTCATGTTTTCATGACTGTCTTTCCGATTGGACACTTCCAAAAATCCGTCGTCATTCTCTTCGATGAAGTCACAAGTGATTTGTCTCATCGCTTTGTGTTTTTTTTTTTCAGTCCCTAGAACAATGTAGGTCATGGATCTGAAAAAAAAAAACAATTACCATCTCCAGCAACAGAAACGACATTGTCGGGTTCAGCACCGAGAGGAACATTCACAGGAACAACAGCAGGATGTTTCCTATAGATCCTGCCACACTTGAGACTGTTTGCTGTTTGGTTTTGCCACTGTTAAGTCCACGGGTGTGAAAAGTATTGTTCGTTCTTGTGCGCAGGAGACACTGCGATATCTCTCTTTTTTGGCGGCAACTTTGGATTGTCCAGATTTGCAGACTTGTTTGGTGACATCTTTCGTTTTTCTGGGTTCGGATCATTGACCTTCACTGGCGTATCCATCCATGACGGATTAGTCCAACAGAGATCCAGAGCTCAACGATCTGTCATCTCTCGCCTCCCTCTCCACAAGTCACACAGTCACCCTGCAGTGGATTCTCTCCCACTGCAACGTGCTCGGCAATGAGACTGCTGACTCCCTGGCAAAGGAGGGCACTACGAAGAAGCAGATGGACAGATCTACCAGCTACCCCGAATCCAGGACCATTAAGGCCAAGCTGCAGAACAAGTGGAAGCAGCAGCATCCACGCCACAACAGAGCAGACCCGTACTACCTGCTGACTCGACGAGAGCAGGTAGTCATCTTCAGGCTCGGGACAGGCCACAACCGCCTGAAACACCACCTATTCTTTAAACTCCGCATCGGCAACTCAGACCAGTGCCCCTGCAGAACAGGCAGCCAGACAACAGAACATCTGCTGCAGTCCTGCCCGCTCCACCAAGCGCTTCGAGAGAAAACCTGGCCCGACCCAATACCAGTGGCCCGGAAGTTCTACGGAGGACTAGAGGACCTGCGACGTACTGCCACCTTTGTCGAGGAGAGGGGGAATCCATCTGAAGAAATGAAGAACGAGACAACAACAACTGGCGTATCAACCACTTTCAGAGATGAAACACGGTATGTCCTTTTCAGCACTCTGTCCAGTGCAATGTTCTTCAACCGCACTGTACCCTTAGACAGAGCCTCCACCACTTCGTAGGGCCCGTCCCACAAAGGTTGTAACTTGGACCCCATTCTGTGAATACGTCTCCTACTTTCAAGTACACTTTTGATCCCTTTGGAAGGTCACAGTCTTGGCAACGACGCTTGTCATAATTTGTTTTTTGGCGCTTCTGGGCTTTGGCTATGTTGTTTGAAACCTTAATATTGATTCCATGCTGCTTTTGATTTCCTGAAGACACTGCATCTTTGATGTCAGAAGAAGTCATTGTCTCTGTGGCCTCGGCATTTATTTCACAGGCTTCATAATCTTGCTCAGTGCTTGAAGGAATGTCTTCATTTGGTCCCGTATTTTCCTCTTTGGTATTTGCAGCGTCAGCACTCACTTTATCAACTTTGGCTTGTGTATGCCATCGGCTGAATTGTCTCTTTCAACAGAGATGCCTGGTGAATGTGTTTCCTGTATATCCATAGGGAGTCTCGCCTTTCTGCCATACATCACTTCAAAAGGCGTGTACTTCGTTGAAACGTGAACAGACGTATGATACCCAAAAAGAATACCTTGTAAGGCCAGATCCCAGTCGTCCTGTCGGTCGTTTACCACTTTGCACAATGCTGTTTTAAGTGTGCGGTTGTCCCTTTCTCGCTGTCTTTGTGGATGGTATGCGGAAGTTATCCGATGGTCAGTTTTGAATTTTTCCATGAGCTTGTCAATAACATTATTCACGAACTCTCTTCCTTGGTCACTGATTAGCGTCTCCATGCAGCCCAGCCTGCAGATGGTTGTTTCCAGAAAGCTAGCTACAGAGTTAGCTCACTTGTCAGGAATAGCAGCTGCCTCCTTCCATTTGGAGAAGTGGTCAGAAGCGGCGACTATGTACTTGTTTCCACGGACTGTTTTTGGTAAAGGCCCAATGATATCGATGCCCACTAGACTCCACTCTTTCTCAGGCACAGGGATTGAGTGTAATGGAGGAACCTCGTTGACGGTCTTCGGGTTGCTTCTGAAGCACACTTCACAGTCGCTGCAGTGCCTTTCCTCGTCCTGCTTCATGCCTGAAAAACAACAACATGGTTTTACTAAACAAAGAGAAAAGTATATCAACCATAGAGAATAAAATTATACTCTATGTCACAGATATAGACAGACACACAGAAGAACATGGTTTTACTAAACAAAGAGAAAAGTATATCAACCATAGAGAATAAAATTATACTCTGTCACAGATATAGACAGACACACAGAAGAACATGGTTTTACTAAACAAAGATAAAAGTATGTCAACCATAGAGAATAAAATTATACTCAATGTCACAAATATAGACAGACACACAGATATACAGAGGGGACGTACATATATCCCACGGTTCATTGGTCCAAAGGCTCACTGGTCCCAAATTCCAGGTACTAGTGAGCCTTGGAGCCAATAATCATGGCAAAATTAGTGGGAGCATAGAGCGTTTTATTAGGTAAAAATAAACCATGTTCTCATGGCTCCTTGCTTCCAGGGCACATTAATCCTAAGGCTGACTAGTCCCTCAAATTTGGGACCAATGAGCCTTGGTACCAAAGAGCCGTGGGAACATATTTCATTTTTACCTAACAAAGCTAAAGTGATGAACCTTTTCCGAAATAAATGGCTCAGTCAGGTTTGTGGGGGAAAATCATTTCAACCATTCAGAGCCATCGTGTGTGTTCCAAGTACTTCACTCCCTATGGCTTCAGTCTCTATTTATTTTTTTTTAAAAATCTCTGAAAGCCATGCTTTAGCTTTTTAGTTTATGGAGAGAATCTGAGCACTGGATACACGTGACTGTGGGCTGTCACTTTACATACACCTATATCATACACCTATATCATACACAGACACAACACGCCTGTGAACACACACATGTGATTTCATTCCCACACACGTACACACCTATACACAGGCGTACACACACACACACACACACAACACACACACACACACACACACACACACACACACACACACACACACACACACACACACACCTATACATATACCCTCACCTATCCAACACGAATTTGTAAGTGTGTAATGTTTGTGTGTGTGTGTGTGGTGTGTGTGTGTGTGTGTGTGTGTGTTGTGTGTGTGTGTGTGTGCGTGCGTGCGTGCGTGCGTGCGTGCATGCGTGCGTGTGCGTGCGTGCGTGCGTGCGTGCTTGTGTGTGTGTGTGTTTTAGGAATGGTTACGGAAAATATATGGATTGCAATTTTTTAGAATATTATTTTGGCCTTAAGAGTGGTTCTCATTATTTGTAACATATAACTTGTTTAAGAAAAGTAGTTAGACTCAGAATCAAAAACTTACTTTGAGAATATTTCGACAGGGTCGCCCTGTCTTCTTCAGCTCACTGTTGCTGTTGTGGCAGCGAGGTCTGGTGGGGCGACTGTTGTGTAGGGTGAACGGTTGTCAGGATCTGATTGTAGATGGGGAAAGTTCAACGCCTTGATCTCTGTTCAGGCTGGGGCGTCTGGTCTTGATTTCGATGGCTTCTTTAACTTTTCTTTTTGTGAGGAAGGGCTCTGTAGGTAAGATCTTGGTTTCTTGGGGGCTGAAACTGTGGCTTGTGGCTTGTAGGTGTTCGTGTATGGCAGAAGTAGATCGGTTTTGGTGTTCCTGTAGACGGGTGGTGAGTGGTCTTGCTGTCTCGCCAAAGCAGGTATGGGCACAGTCTTGACACCCTACCTGGTACACTACACCACACTGCTTGAGGGGATCCGTTTTGTCTTTGACATGGGTCAGTTGCTGGCGTAGGGAGTTCGTGGGTTTGTGGAACAGTTTGCATCCATGTTGTTGGAAGGTCCTGGCTAGACGCTCTGAGACTCCTTTAATGTAAGGGATCCCCACTTTCACACTGTCCGTATCTGTAGAAGAAGGGTAGGGAACTCGAGTTCACATGGACAACAAAGTTGGCCGACATGTCGGCAAACTCGAATTGGCTGACAAAATCGGACCATGGGAACACCCTTACACACAAATACATATATGCACACGCAGGCGCACTCATGCGACAACACTCACATACATATAAACACCCTTTCTGAAGCTCATTTTCTGTCTCTCTCTGTTTCTTCGTTTGAAGTTTTTGTTTTTTCTGGGGTCGTGCCATTGAGACCAAGTGCCATTGTCATGTCATTGAGACCAAGTGCCATTGTGATCAAGTGCCATGATCATGTCATTGTGACCAAGTGCCATTGTGACCAAGTGCCATTGTGACCAAGTGCCATGCCATTGTGACCAAGTGCCATTGTGACCAAGTGCCGTTGTGGCCACGTGTCTTGACCAAATGTCATTGTGACCAAGTGTCGTTGTGACCAAGTGTCTTTGTGACCACTGGTCAGCGGCACTGACCACTGGTCGTCTGCATTGTACAAGGTTCACAAGCACTCAGGAGACATTTATTAACTGTAAAATAATCGAAATATCCGATTTACGCCATAGTGACCAGTGGTAAATGCTACTGACCACCAGTCATCTACATTGTACAAGGTACACAGGCACTCAGGAGACACTAATTAGCTGTAAAAATAGTTAAAATTTCTGTAAATAAAGTAACTAATGGTCAGTGACACTGACCACTGGTTGTCTGCATTGTACAAGGTATACAAGCACTCATGAGACACTAATTAACTGTAAAATAGTCGAAATATGATTTACGTCATAGTGACCAGTGGTCAGTGGCACTGACCACCAGTCTGCTGCATTATACAAGGCACTGACCACTAGTAATCTACATTGTACAGGGTATACAAGCACTCGGGAGACACTAATTAGCTGTAAAATAGTTAAAATCTCCGATTTACGTCATAATGACCAGTGGTCAGTGGCACTGACCACTAGTCATTTGCATTGTACAAGCTAAGGTACACAGATACTCAAGAGACTCTAATCAGCTGTAAAATAGTTAAAGGAGGCAAAACGGGATGAAGCAACAACAGTACTTGGTCACAAC
>CM065741.1:23273169-23285669 GCA_033310375.1 Conus canariensis
TAGCATGCCTCCTGTAATTCTTTCGTGTACCACGGTGGTTTGGGAATATGCTTTACTCTGATTGTTTTTAACGGAGCATGTCTGTTGAGAGAGAGAGAGAGAGAGAGAGAGAGAGGAGAGAGAGAGAGAGAGAGAGAGAGACAGAGAGACAGACAGACAGACAGACAGACAGACAGAGACACAGAGAGAGACAGACAGAGAGACAGAGACAGAGAGAGAGACGTGATGCATTAACATTTCCTTCCGGAAACGTTACCCGTGACGTCATACCTTAACACCACGTAGCCTCCGGGGAACTGAACTGTTCCTTGCATAATTCCAGAATTCCGTTGCCTGGGCAGTGTGAGCTTCAGCCTGGTGAAAGCCCAGCAGTGTTGACACACTGGCCCGAGGCGGTTGATGGCAGAAAGAAGACACCGCAGAATGGATGGGGAATGGTAATCACACACAACACATTCTCAGATGTTGTATGACAGTTTGGTTTAACCGCAAAGTTGAGACCTATTTTCTTTCCCCATTTTTTTTTTTTATTTCAAAAGGTGGGTATTTCTATGGGACTCACACAGAGAGAGAAAGACACACAGATGCACAGCTACACAGGCCTAGGCGAAGAGATTCACACAACACACACACACGCGCCGCGCGCGCGCGCGCCGCCGCACATACACGCACGCACACATGAAGAGAGAGAGAGAGAGAGAGAGAGAGAGATTCACATACGTACACACACACACACACACACACACACACACACACACACACACACACACACACACTATCCATGAACTGCAAACCAAAAAATGTAAGGGACGTAACTCTCAGTTTAATTCAGAAAAAAAAATGCAACCAAAAAAAAATGATCTTCACGTGCAATAGATTGATAGTTTGTTTTAGAATCTTCCAGAATTCTGAGTGAGTAATGTTGAGATAATACAGTAAAATAGAGAAAACGAGTGGTGTGTGTGTGTGTGTGTGTGTGTGTGTGTGTGTGTGTGTGTGTGTGTGTGTGTGTGTGTGTGAGAGAGAGAGAGAGAGAGAGAGAGAGAGAGAGAGAGAGAGAGAGCAACGATCTCTACATGTAAGCCTTTGTCATTTCCCCTTAGAATCGTCAGCCTTCACATCTTTCCCCTTCACACCCTCTCCCTATCCAGAGCATGGAGAACGCAACAGCAGCTCAGTCCCAGAATCCCGTGGGGGGCAGTGCAGGCTTTAGTATTGTGCTGACTCATGGCTCTGGGCAGAGGCTGCTGGAAAGTGACGAAGATTCATACTATAAAAAGTCTAGTCTTTGAAACAGGGGGATGTCTCCTTGTTTGTTCTGCGTGCTCTGTGTTGTCATTTCTGCTAGGCGCTTTGGGGTCGTAATCGGCATTGTTTGGAGTTATGGTCGTGTATTTATTTCATCATGGGAGCAAGAGTTACCCTACCTGTTTGTTTGTTCTTGTTTACTGTTCTCTGCCTCATTTCAGATTCCTGTTCATACCTTATTTCAGGTCTTATTAAAGTCTTATTTACTGCGGGAAATGTGGAAGCCATTTATAAACATGTCGGCAGAGTAGGATTTTTTGTAGAAGTGAAAGAGAACGATGCAGAGAAAGTTGGGCTGGGAGACGGATTTATAGGCAGAATACGCACGAGCTCGCGCACACACACACACACACACACACACACACACACACACACACACACACACACTCACACACACACACACACACACACACACACACACACACACACACACACACGTGCGCGCGCGCGCGCGCGCGCGCGCATTCTTTCACACACGTTCGTGAGTGCATGCATTCAAGCATACATGTACACAGAAGGAAGGAATGGGGGGGGGGGGAGGGGTTGGGGAGAAAGAGAGAGAGAGAAAGAGTGGGAGAGAGAGAGAGAGACAGAGGGAGAGAGAGAGAGAGAGAGAGAGAGAGAGAGAGAGAGAGAGAGAGAGAGGGAGAGAGAGAGAGAGGGAAGCGAGGAGGAGGCTGGGGGGTAGTGGACAGGATGGGGAGTGAACGAAAGAAGGAGAAAAGAAAATGAGCGAAGGAAAATGAAAATGGAGAGTGAAAGCACGAAAGACAGCACAAAAAAACGAAAAGGAAAAGAGAAACAATGGAAGAGGAAAATAGCAGAAAAAAAGAAAGAAAAAAAATCACGTGAATATTAAAAACCGTCGCCAGAAAGCTTTACCCATATAATCCCTGAGAGAGACAGAGACACACGAAGAGAAAAAAGTCCACATGTGCAGACGTAAGCCGTTGACATATTTTACGTAGAATACGCGCGCATTCCTTCATCCTTGAACACCTTGTGTCTCCAGGGAATTAAAAACTGTCACATGCACCATCTAGATTTCTTTTCAATTTTGACGGGATTCACACCACACACCACACACACACACACACACAACACACACCACACAACACACATACACACACACACACACACAACACTACCATAGTATTATTTTGCTGTTTCATAATTTTCTTTTGCTTCTTAGATAATATAACATACTATGGTATTCACACACAGCCTTTCTCTGGGATAGCATTTGCTTAAATCCTTAAAGGTAGAGGAGTCAAGTTACCACTTTCCGGGTCACCGAGGAGAAACAATCAGGTTTCGAAATACCGGTATTGACCAGGAGTTATGATATGTTAGTGAGTTTCCTTCCCTTTGGAGATTGTCTCCCCTTGGAGACTTAAGTTGTGAAGGCTCATTTTGAGAAGCATTTATTATTCCCCATTCACCACTCAAGCACATACTGCTAGTTTAGCAGAATTATCTATATGCAGATATGAATGCTTATCTCCCCCTATTTCTTCGATCTAAGACATAAGAGCAAGCTTTGTTAATAATTGAATATTTCTTGCAGTCATTGCAACACCAAGCTGCTCTGTAAGTTGCTGGAATGGTGCTCGGTTACTTATCCTTGGAATCTATTAGTTTGTTGTAATTCAGTCCCTTGCGGATTCATTCCAAGAACTGGCCCTCAGCACTTGTGTCTTACGAGGCTATTTTTTTTTAATATATATTCTACTTTTCACTCGAAAGTGTACCTTGTTTTGCTGTCTCATGATTTTCTTTTGCTTCTTAGGTGGCACCTTTGCTTGGTTTTTTGAAAACTCAACAAACATACTATGGTATTGCACACCAGCCTTTTTCTAGGATAGCATTCTCCTTAAAACCGAAAAGGCAGAGGAGTCAAGTTACCACTTTCCGCGGTCACTGAGGAGAAACAATCAGGTTTCGAAATACCGGTATCTGACCAGGAGTTATATGTTAGTGAGTTTCCTCTCCATTGGAGATTGTCTCCCCCTTGGAGACTATAAGCTAGCTGAAGGAAGGCTCATTTTGAGAAGCATTTATTATTCCCCATTCACCGACTCAAGCACATACTGCTAGTTAGGCAGAATTATCTACCACTGCAGATATGAATGCTTATCTCCCCTATTATTTCTTCGATCTAAGACATGAGCAAGTTTTGTTTATAATATATTATCAGGATGATAGCAAGTTTTGTTTATATATATATATCAGTTGATAGCAAGGCTTGAAACAAGCTTGTAGATTTTTACAAGCTTGTAGATTTTTACACTTCATTTAAAAAAAATAAATTTTTAACAGATGTTGCTCCCCAAGGGGTTGAGCATTTAAAGATTTTTTAAGGACATTTTTATATTGTTCATGATATATATATATATATATATATATATATATATATGTGTGTGTGTGTGTGTGTGTGTGTGTGTGTGTGTGTGTGTGTGTGAATACAAGAATCATACATCCAATGCAATACAAGTTAAAGGGGAACAATAGCACTCATGAATACAAGAAATCGTACATTCAGCACAAGGAAAGGAGAACGATAACAAATGGAGCGGATTTGAACGCCTCTACAAATAGATGGCATATTGTTTTACAACATCTTCGCGAGCACAGGTGACAAGAAAGATAAGTCTAAATACAGAAGAGTGTCTATGATATTTTGATGGGATAAACTGGTTTCGAAGTATATCCAAGGAAGGACAGCAGAACACAAAATGAACCTTGCTTTCACGAGCCCCTTTACATCAAGGACAAACAAGTTCAACCTCTGTACTCTCTTTATGATAGCGATACCGATGCACTGTAATATCAGACAATCCAAATCTAAATCTTGCCATTATGTATACTGTTCAAAAAAAGTTAAGGACCAACATTGAGAATGCACAAAAACTTTTTAAAATTCACAAAAATTCAATTGTACCGCCTTTGTGGTCCAAACAAATTGAACCACATGCACAAATTGATAGTGAATGCGGCAACTGCAATTTTGTGGCACACATTTCTCACGCGCCTTGAAAAACACGTGTCGCGACTTGTCATTTTTGGAACAAATTGGGGTGAATTTCTGATGTGTTTGGGATCCGAGGAGCATGTGCTGAATCAAAATCATGTGAAGCACGAGCTAAATCAGGCTGTAGGTCATAAAGTATGCTCAACCAAATGTCTTTAAAAGCCACTGTACTGGCAAAAAATGCAATGCAACAGCATGCCTCCACGTCGAAGACTGAACGAGCTGGATCGAGGAAGAGCAATAGGATGGCTCCAAGAAGGAGTTGCAGTCCAGGAAGTGGCACGGAGACTTGGGGTATCACACTTTGTTGTTATCAGACTCAGACAACGCTTTCAAGACACAGGAAGAGTGCAAGAACGACCACACTCTGGTCGACCCAGAGTAACAACACCACGAGAGGACCGATACATTGAAAGGCAGGCCACACAAGAAAGAACAGCAAGTGCAAACAACATCAGACGTCGCCTTAGAGATGCCACCAACACTGTTGTCAGTGATCAGACCATACGAAACCGCCTACACGCCGCTAACCTCCGTGCTCGACGACCAGCCATAAGACCTCGTTTGACTGATGCCCACAGAGCAGCACGCCGAGTACGGTGCACGCAGCGCGTGAGATGTACACATGAACAGTGGGCTAACGTGATGTTTACAGACGAGTCGCAGTTCTGCCTGGATCCCACCGATAGACGGAACAGGGTCTGGAGATGCCGTGGGGAGCGTTTTGCAGAAGAAGCTGTCCTGGAAAGGAACCACTATGGTGGGGGATCCGTTATGATTTGGGGTGCCATAAGCACACGCTACAGAACGGTTCTCTACAATGTGGCAGGGAACTTGAATGGTGTTCGCTACCAAACAGAGATTTTGCAACCCCTGGTGCTGCCAGCCCTTCGACAGCTTGGACCTCAGGCAGTCTTTCAAGACAACAATGCACGGCCCCATCACACCAGAGCAGTAAACACGTTTCTCCAAGCTGCTGGTGTCAACAGAATGCAGTGGCCCACAAACAGCCCAGACCTGAACCCCATCAAACATCTTTGGGATGAGCTGGGCCGGAGACTGCAGCAGCGTCGCCCACCTCCTGCTAACCTGGGTCAGCTGTTTGAGTCACTCCAGCAGGAGTGGGCTGCTGTCCCCCAGGCCTTTCTGCACACAGTGGTGAACTCCATGCGACAACGCTGCCTTGAATGCCTTGCCAATAACGGGGGACACACACGTTATTAACCATGACATTGAACAAACACTCCTCCTGTGACTTTCAAATTTGGGGGTGGGGGTGTTTGTACTGCGCTCGATTCCAGTTTATTGATTCCTCGGACTTGTCATTGTCTTTACACAGTTTTCACATATTCAATAAATTCATGTTACACTTGAGATTGATCACTTCCCAATTTTCTTTTTTATAAGTCAGTGAAATGTTGGTCCTTAACTTTTTTGAACAGTATATTTCAAATGGTTATCTATTTGCGTAGATAAGTAGGTTGGGATACGATGTAATGGATTGAAGTGTCCGTTTAAATCAAATCTACTATTACCTTGAATGTGAGCATTCCAGTCTTGCCATCGCCTGAGTACGAAGCATTTTTAAAAATGCAGTCTTGTTTCCGACACACTGATATGCATGTCCCAGCCCTAATTCATGTAATCTCACTTTTGACTTTTGTCACCCAGTTCACCTTGCCCCTCATATCTAAATCTTTCTTAGGTAATCTTGCATCTTCCATTTCAAGTATCTTTAACCAATGATCTACACATTTCAAAACCGAATTTAAATATATTGGATATCTACTTGTTTGACCATAAATTGAATCGTTTGGTGTCTGCACAGACATACCTAGAAATTTCTTCAGGTCAAATAAATAGACTTTTTCAGTTTAGCGCAACATTTTCTAAGCCCCATTCTTCAGCACCATACTGTACAACAGGTTGGATTTGAGAATCAAACAGTTTGATAAACACATGAAAAGACTTATTTCCTAATCTAGATAATATCAGCATAATGCATAATGAAGCATGTGTAGCTCTACTCGCAAGATCAGAAAAAAATAGTCGTGTTTAAAAATAAATTCTGAGGTATTCATGTATGTTAACGACTGGCATCCGGATTCAACCATAAGTCCATTGTTGTCGAACACCTAAACATGCACCATTTCTGAACATGATTACATTACTTTTCAACATATTTACCCGAAACTGAAGCGAAGTAGCAGATCGGCTTAGACTATTCAATTGCGTTTGAAGGCCAAGGCCTTTTCATATTCAGAACTACATCAGCTGCCAAAAGAAAGATAAACAATTGTAGTATTTCTGCGGTAATCTGTGCAGCATGCCTCCCATTATCAACAACTTAAGAAGTTAATTCAATGATAAACAGAGAAAATAGGATTGGATTGCACACATTTCCTTGTTTTAGTCCATTAGTAGGATATTATTAGGATATAATCTGTCAATCCCCCCCCCCCCCACACACACACACATCTGACTCTGGCCTTCACAACATTATACATACTAATTATGCATCTAAACAATTTACCTCGGACCCCATGTTTTAGTAGAATATGCCATAAAATACTTTTGTTGATAGAATCAAAGGCTTTCGCAAAATCAGTGAAAGCAACATATAATTTGATGCTTTTGAACAAAGACCATTAATATAAACATGTGATCTACTGTGGAATAATTACGTTTAAAACCAGCCTGATATTCTCCTGTAAGAGTGTTTTCTTCCACCCATTCCTGTATTGGATGGTTTATAATAGTGCTGTATGACTTACTAGTTAGATCACAAAGAAAATACTTCGATAGTTATCAGGATTGTTTACGTTACCCTGTTCATAAAGGGGAAGAACAATTGATATGGTCCACTGCTTTGGGTAAGTGCCCTTATTTTTACACAGACAAGTCATAAATCTAACAAGAAAATCCAACATGATTTCCAATTTACTACCAACTTCTAGAAACTCACTAAAAATGCCACCTGGTTCAGCGGCCTTGCGATTTTATATTTTTCCTGATGGCAAACATCACTTCGTCTATGGAAATTTGACGGTTTAAGTTACTTGCTTCCTCTACATCACTATCTTCGCACTGAAGTGCATCGTCAGTATTAACATCCCTCGTTAAGAGTGCTTTGAAGTGGTCGTACCAAGAATCAATACTAATGCCTGTTGTTGATATGCCATCTCAGTATATCATGATTTAGCCAGCCTGTTGTTGGCACGGCATCTCAGTATATCATGATTTAGCCAGCCTGCTATTGGCACAGCATCTCAGTATATCATGATTTAGCCAGCCTGTTGTTGATATGGCATCTCAGTATATCATGATTTAGCCAGCCTGTTGTTGGCACGGCATCTCAGTATATCATGATTTAGCCAGCCTGTTGTTGGCACGGCATCTCAGCATATCATGATTTAGTCAGGCTGTTGTTGATATGCCATCTCAGTATATCATGATTTAGCCAGCCTGTTGTTGGCACGGTATCTCAGTATATCATGATTTAGCCAGCCTGTTGTTGGCACGGCATCTCAGTATATCATGATTTAGCCAGCCTGCTGTTGGCACGGTATCTCAGTATATCATGATTTAGCCAGCCTGTTGTTGGTATGGCATCTCAGTATATCATGATTTAGCCAGCGTGTTGTTGGCACAGCATCTCAGTATATCATGATTTAGCCAGCCTGTTGTTGGCACGGCATCTCAGTATATCATGATTTAGCCAGCCTGTTGTTGGCACGGCATCTCAGTATATCATGATTTAGTCAGCGTGTTGTTGGCACGGCATCTCAGTATATCATGATTTAGCCAGCCTGTTGTTGATATGGCATCTCAGTATATCATGATTTAGCCAGCCTGTTGTTGGTATGGCATCTCAGTATATCATGATTTAGCCAGCCTGTTGTTGGCACGGCATCTCAGTATATCATGATTTAGCCAGCCTGTTGTTGGTATGGCATCTCAGTATATCATGATTTAGCCAGCCTGCTGTTGGCACGGCATCTCAGTATATCATGATTTAGCCAGCCTGTTGTTGGCACGGCATCTCAGTATATCATGATTTAGTCAGCGTGTTGTTGGCATGGCATATCAGTATATCATGATTTAGTCAGCGTGTTGTTGGCACGGCATCTCAGTATATCATGATTTAGCCAGCCTGTTGTTGATATGGCATCTCACGGCTGATCCCGGTGGAGAATATTTAATACCATTTCAAGCCGTTGTCGGTGCTGATGTGATTAGTTCTACTCCAGTAATTAGACAGAAGAGCTGACCACTCTGACGTTAGACCCAGTTTCACCTCCCTTGCACCCTGTCTTGGACATTCAAACACAGCCTCAAAGATTTCCTGTCATACTGATTGCTCTTATGTTTGGCTACATTTTCCTTTCGTGGCATTTTCGTCGTCGCCCCTGGCAGGAAGAGTTGGGTGGTGCCCATGTTTCGCTGCCGGGAAAAAAAAGGTTCAATATTTACAGTTGAACGATCTCCTTTCTTATTACCCATCCCACATCTGCCTGTTTTCCAGTGTTCATATTTTCTAAGTCATTATAATCATGACGAAGGGATCGTTTGCCTGCACTCCCCTCTCTTTGTGTGCGCGCACGCGAGTATGCGTGCGTGCATGCGTTCGTGCGTACGTGTGTGCGCATGCTTGCGTGCGTGTGTTTGTGTGTGCGTGTATGTGTAAGTGTGCTTGCGTGAGTGCATGCTTGCGCGTACGTGCGCGCGCGCGCGCGCGTGTGTGTGTGTGTGTTGGAGGCTGCGTGAGGTTGTGCATACTTGTGTGCGTGTTGTGTGAATGTGTGTGCGTGTGCGCGCGAATGTGCCTGCATATTTTTGTGTGTGCCGTCACGCACATGAATGAATCAGACGGTTGTGCATGTGTGCATGTGTCACAAATCGTGCTTGAAAAGGAAACTAAGAATGAAAGAAAGAAAGTAAGAGATACGGACAAAAAGCAGAAACTGAAACACCGGTTGATACACAGAGAGAGAGAGAGAGAGAGAGAGAGAGAGAGAGAGAGAGAGAGAGAGAGAAAGAGAGAGAGAGAGAGAGAGAGAGGAGAGAGAGAGAGAGAGAGAGAGAGGAGAAACAGGCGCCGGCTTCTCAGTCACTTGCTTTTAAGGGCTCTCCGGCTCGTTGTCCTTCAAACCGTTCATCCCACGGCTCTCAATCAGCAGCGCACGCCATCAACAGCCAAAAGAAGAGCAATGGACGGCACAGTTATTCCCATTGGCACACAAACAGCCTGCGTCCCAAACGCACCCTCACTTTGTGTCGCTCCTGCTTGCGTAGCTGCTGCTGTTTGAAAGGTGTAAAGAGGGAAGGGGGGAGGGTGGGGGGGGGGGGGGAGGACAAAGTGGGTAACACACTCCGTTGGAAGCAAGAAAATTCTGAGTCTTTCGGTTCAAATCTGGTGAGGGGCTGGATATGATTGACCCACTGCCCGCTCTCTCTCTCTCTCTCTCTCTCTCTCTCTCTCTCGTGCATGCGCGTGCGTACATGCGCGCGCATGTGTGTGTGTGTGTGTGTGTGTGTGTGTGTGTGTGTGTGTGCTTGTGTGCTTGTATGCATGTGTGCGTGCGTGCTTATGTGTGTGTGTGTGTGTGTGTGTGTGTGTGTGTGTGTGTGTGTGTGTGTGCTTGTATGCATGTGTGCGTGCGTGCTTGTGTGTGTGTGTGTGTGTGTGTGTGTGTGTGTTGTGTGCTTGTATGATGTGTGCGTGCGTGCTTATGTGTGTGTGTGTGTGTGTGTGTGTGTGTGTGTGTGTGTGTGTGTGTGTGTGCTTGTATGCATGTGTGCGTGCGTGCTTATGTGTGTGTTGTGTGTGTGTGTGTGTGTGTGTGTGTGTGTGTGTGTGTGTGTGTGTGTGTGTGTGTGTGTGTGTTTTAGACGTAGAAGGGAAAGGCGGAAGGAGACAGGTGCAGGAAGAGGAAGGAGGAGGTGGGGCGAAAACGGGGAGGAGGAAGGTAACAGGGCAGACAGGAGCAGGGGAGGGGGTGGTTCACTGGGCTTAGTGGTATAAGCACTAAGTTCATAGTTACTTGTTGGGTGTTCAAACCCCGCTTGCGGCCGACAGAGATGCCGTTTCCAGTCCCCATCATCATGTGTGGTCGTTTGGGTTGTGTTACTGGAGAATTAGATAAAGCTCTACCCCCCTACCCAAACCCTCCTTTTACCCCCCCCCCTCCACAACCCCCCACCCCACCCGCTTTCCGCCTGGGCCTCCTGTCCCTACTGTCATGTGACAGTGGTCCCTGCTGTATCGTTTGACGCGAGGCTGTGGACATTAGCGTGGACAATGCAGTCCTGGATGGACTTCCGTGGTCGGCTCTGTTGCACACGGCATGACTGAAACTGATTTGTAGACGTTGCACCCAAAGATAACTCAGCTCCAACATATCAAGAGAAAGATATTAACATCGTAACAGAAGGAAGGTTAGTATAGCACTGATTCTCTTCTGAAACATGAATACACAAAACCGTAAGAGGTTTTTGAATACACTATTTTATGGACTAAATATTATGATATGCAGATGTAGAATAAAGAAAATGAAATCTACCGTAAAAGTGTTCTTCACAGAACTTGATAACATACGTACGACGGACAAATGTATGCACTGTTTAGAAATGAAGTATGTGGAATTGAACAGAAAATGGTAACTTCTGAACAACTTGTTGATGTGTCTAATGAAATAAGTTAGAGGAGGGAAAAACTTGTTGATGTGTCTAATGAAATAAGTTAGAGGAGGGAAAAACTTGTTGATGTGTCTAACGAAATAAGTTAGAGGAGGGAAAAACTTGTTGATGTGTCTAATGAAATAAGTTAGAGGAGGGAAAAACTTGTTGATGTGTCTAATGAAATAAGTTAGAGGAGGGAAAAACTTGTTGATGTGTCTAATGAAATAAGTTAGAGGAGGGAAAAACTTGTTGATGTGTCTAATGAAATAAGTTAGAGGAGGGAAAAACTTGTTGATGTGTCTAATGAAATAAGTTAGAGGAGGGAAAAGAATAGAAAGCGAGGAAAAGGTGGTGGATAGTTGTCACTAGATTTGGACAATGACACACAGATCTGTCCATACACGTGTAACAGTCCAACCACTGTGCTTTGCAATGTCAGGCATGTTGGATGTATATGTTCCTTGAATGCCTTGAAGATGTGTGTGTGTGTGTGTGTGTGTGTGTGTGTGTGTGTGTGTGTGTGTGTGTGTGTGTGTGTGTGTGTGTGTGTGTTCTCCTTTCTTCGTACATTATTTAATTGAAGTGTGTGTGTGTGCGTACATGCGTGCGTGCGTGCGTGCGTACGTGCGAGCGTGCGTGCATGCGTGCGTGCGTGCGTGCGTGCGTGTGTGTGTGTGTGTGTGTGTGTGTGTGTGTGTGTGTGCATGCATGCATGCATGCGTGAATGCATGTGTGCGCGCAGGCATGAGTGTACCATGGGCGCGAAGGTGTGTGTGTGTGTGTGTGTGTGTGTGAGAGAGAGAGAGAGAGAGAGAGAGAGAGAGAGAGAGAGAGAGAGAGAGAGAGAGAGAGAGAGAAGAGAGAAGGTCAGTCTTTTCTCAGTAACATCAAGGCTTATAGAATTATAGACATTGATAAGAACTTTCCAGCATCCGTCGCACGAAGATGCCACCGACTCGTAAAGGCCGGAAATATGTGATTTATGTTAATATATGTATATATATTAGCAAATGTGACCGATTAAAACAAGATCAGTTGATCGTTACTAATGAGTCAAGCCAGTGAAACCATATTCAAACAGCATGTTACTCGGTCTTCCTTATTTCAATAAGAACAGTTTTTCACAAGCCTATGGGAATACATTGTCAGTTTTACGTTGTCACCGTAATGATAAAAAGCTGGCTTTAAAATGGAAAAATCCGAAATGGATGTATGAAATAGAATAAGGCGCATTTATTTTTGTTCAGAAAGAGACATGTGTCAAAGTTTGATCATGATGTACATTTCCAATACAGCGGCACCAACATACCATCTTTCTAGACATGTGTCAAAGTTTGACAATGATGTACATTTCCAATACAGCGGCACCAACATACCATCTTTCTAGACATGTGTCAAAGTTTGACAATGATGTACATTTCCAATACAGCGGCACCAACATACCATCTATCAAGGGTACCAAAGCGCAGAGGACAAACAT
>CM065741.1:23290669-23303169 GCA_033310375.1 Conus canariensis
TATCTTGATATGTTGACTTCTTTTTATTACAGTATCTTAAAAGTGTTGATAGTCTTCTTGATTTCAGTATCTTTCACGTGTTAACTGTCTCCTTGATTAAGACGTGTTAATATGTCGACTGTCTTCTTGATTACAGCATCTTTAGCGTGTTGACTGTCTTATTCATTACTTATTGAATGTCTTCTTAATCACAGTTTCTTTATCAATATGTCTTCTTGATTACAGTGTTTTTGACAAGTGACTGCCCTCGTAATTACAATATTTTTAAATTGTTGTTACATCGTTACACTATCTTTAACGTGTTGACTGTCTTCTTTATGACCTCTGAATGTCTTCTTAAGCACAGTTTCTTTATCATGTTGACTGGCTTCTTGATTACAGTGTCTTTGACATTTTGACTGGATCTGTCTTGTTTGACTGCTCTTGATACAGTGTCTTGAAACGTGTTAATAGTCCTCTTGATTACAATATCTTTAACGCACTGATTTCTTCTTAATTACGGTATCTTTAATGCGTTGACTGTCTTCCTGATTATAGAATCTCTCATATGTCGACTGTCTTCTTATTAACAGCAACTTTTTTTCCCTCCACCACCCCCGCCTTTACCTTTTTTTTTTTTTTTTAAATTTTCTTCCTTTCATTTTTTGTTTTGTAAAGGCGGTCTTTTTTTTGTCTTTTTTTTTTCTTTTTTTTCTTTTCTCGTTTTTCCCCTCCGTCTCCCTTCTCCTCCCTTCATCTCTCACGCACCATGCAAGTCTGTATGCTGTATTACCATCAATGGGCATTGATTATCTTGCTGATTTTAATATTTTGGCGTTTGTTACAGCGCGTCTGGGTTGGTTTTTGCACTAGTGTGTGGTGTTGTGACACATTCACACCGTGTGTAACAGGATTGAAAAAGAAAGAAAAGGTAAATGAAGAAAGAAAGGCCCGGGCATCTTCCGGGAACCATCCTTCAAACGAAAGACGAAAATGAGATGCAAGGATCACACCAGAGGTGCACGAAGATGAGAAATGGAGAAAGAAGGAGAGAAGAAGAAGAAGAAGAAGAAGAAGAAGAAGAAGAAGAAGAGAAAGAAGAAGAGAGGAGAGAGAGAGAGAGAGAGAGAGAGAGAGAGAGAGAGAGAGAGAGATAATCGCCGCAAACCGGCTATCCCGAAGGACCTATAGTGAAAAGAGACAAAAGGAAGACAAGAGGAATCTCTGCACGAGACATCGTACTGAGAGAGAGAGAGAGAGAAGAGGAGAGAGGAGAGAGAGAGAGAGAGAGCAGCGTTGAGTAAGCAAAAAAAAAGCAGCAACTTTCAGGAGTTGACTGCCTTCTCTACTGTAGTCTCTTTCATGTGTTATTGTCGTCTTGAGTATATCTTTAACGTTTTGACTATTCTTAATTACAACATCTTTAGTGTATTCACTGTCGTCTCAACGACAGTATTTGTAGCAGGCTGACTGTCGTCTTGATTACACTATCTCAAATGTGTTCATTGTTTACTTCATTACAGTATATTTTACTGGTGGACTGTTTTCTCTATAACAGATGTTTAAACTTCTTTATTGCCCTTTATCTCTCTCCTCTGCTGTGCACTCCCGTGGCCAAACCTCCACGCCGGTCATTGCGACTCCTAGTCTACAGTCACACCCCGGCTTGTCCTGTTTCAGGCCCGGCACCGGCAACCCACAGGGAGAGTCAATGTCAATTCGTCATGAGGCAACCCACCAGAAGAGACACTGCACTGCTCCGAGTGACATCGGTTGTTTTCAATGGCACATGTATAATCCAGCATGCACAGAACACCATCTAGTAAGCCGTGTACTGACGACAATAATTGCTAAATCGCGGACTCAGGATGAGAGAGCGTAACCCTTCGGAGGGTGCCACTACGTCTGTCCATTGACAGTCCCCATAAATTCGCTGATACCGGCGACCTTAACACGAACACATCAAGGCATAGATGCGGAGAGGAGCTTTATTCTGGTCCCAGACTGTACGACCTAGCTGTATTCCACGGTTCCCTTCATGACTTATCCCGGCATCAACCAGGCCCGAGACATACAGACACCTGCAGTGTTGATCGGGTAATTTTAGCAACACTCTTAGAGCGCATCCATTGAGTGGATGTAATTCGACAATGCGGTTCGAGTCTTTACAGTTGAGCCCGTTGCACACTTACCGCTGGGTAGGTGCTAGTTATGGCCTGGAAAACTCAACAACAACGTAAATGTCTCTCATGGGAATCGAACCCACTTCCCTGCCGGAAATTAGCGATGCTAACCACTATAGCATGGTGGTTGTTTCTTCTCAGTTACACTATCTTAAATGTGTTTTGTCTTCCTGATGAAAGTAAGTGTTGACTGTCTCAAATAACAGTATCTTTAACGTGTTCCTTGCCTTCTTAATCACAGTATATTTTATACTTTGCCCGTCTTCTTTATGTAGTATATTTGGCGTGTTGATTGTCTTCTTTATATGTAGTATCTTTAACGTGATTTTCTCCTTCTTGATGATGGTATCTTCAAGGCGCTGACTGTCTTCTTTATTACAGTATCTTTACCGTGTTTGTTGTCGTTTTTATCACGGTTACTCTATCCTCGATAGGGTGATTATCTTCTTGATTAAGGTATCTTTCACGTGTTTATTCTATTATTGATTACCGTATCTTATGTTTCTGGTCTTGTCTGTTACAGTATCTCTTATGTATTCATTGTCCACTTGATTGCACAATCTTTCTCGTCTTTCTCAGTGTGCGGACTACATGTAGGACAGCGAACCAGGCACCAACAGAGCTGCAGGACTGTTCATCAGGGAAGGGTGCCACAGGAGGTTGAGAGTCCCTGGGCGTCTTGATATAGGATGCTTTCCCTGTGTGAACAGAACTGACATTGCTACTCCCATCCTGCCCCCGCCCTTACATCCCAACCTGCATCCCCCCCCCCCCCCCGCCCTCCTCTCCCGGTCCTCTCCTTATACGTCTCTTTACTTTCGCTGCAGAAGTTTCAGAATTTGTAACCCCCCCCCCTTCCTCTTACCTCCTTCCTCCCCCCCCCCCATCCCCTCTCGTAAACAACTTTCTCGATTGGGTGAAAGACCAGCCTCCCACCCTCCAACCCAATCTCGCCCCCCTCTCCACCTTTTCCTCCTTGAATTTTGTTTCTGTGGGCGGTGTGGAGGTGTGTGTGGTGTGTGTGTGTGTGGTGTGTTGGTGTGTGTGGTGGTGCGTGCGTGCGTGCGTGCGTGCGTGCGTGCGTGCGTGGGGGTGTGTGTGTGTGTGTGTGTGTGTGTGTGTGGTGTGTGTGTGAGGGAGGGGGGGGGGTGGGGCTTTCTGTTTAACAGCTGTCAAGACACCTCGAAATCAGAATGGTACCTTCCCTGTTCCCTGCAGGACGAATTGATCCGCCCCTGGATTTTGTTGACCTGCAAGATCGGGGTACAACAAAAAAAAAACCCCAACCTAGTCCCCCTTTCCTCCCAACTCTCCATCTACCACCCCCCCCCCTTTCCCGCCAGATCTTCCAGACAGAGAGAACCACGTGTCAAACAGTGGGGCGTGTCGATCCAAGACATTCCCGATCGATCCCTTGGCCAGGAAGAGCCACAGACCTCTCCTGGGAGAGAGCACACGGTCTGAGGGGAGAGGGCTCGGACAATGGATGGCAGCAGCTGTGATGCTTGGAATACGGTTGCACTGCGTTTCTCCCCGTCACGTTTCTCCCCGTCACGTTTCTCCCAGTCACGTTTCTCCCCGTCACGTTGTTTCTCCGTCACGTTTCTCCCGTCACGTTTCTCCCCGTCACGTTTCTCCCCGTCACGTTTCTCCCGTGGTTCTCCCGTCACGTTTCTCCCCGTCACGTTTCTCCCAGTCACGTTTCTCCCCGTCACGTTTTCCCCGTCGTGTTTCTCCCCGTCACGTTTCTCCCCGTCACGTTTCTCCCCGTCACGTTTCTCCCCGTCACGTTTCTCCCCGTCGTGTTTCTCCCGTCGTGTTTCTCCTCGTCACGTTTCTCCCGTCACGTTTCTCCCCGTCACGTTTCTCCCGTCACGTTTCTCCCCGTCACGTTTCGATCATCCACGTTCCGCCCAGTCACGTTTCTCCCCGTCACGTTCTCCCCAGTCACGTTTCTCCCAGTCACGTTTCTCCCCGTCGTTTTCTCCCAGTCACGTTTCTCCCGTCACGTTTCTCCCGTCACGTTTCTCCAGTCACGTTTCTCCCAGTCACGTTTCTCCCAGTTACGTTTCTCCCCGTCACGTTTCGATCATCCACGTTCCGCCCAGTCACGTTTCTCCTAGTCACGTTTCTCCCAGTCACGTTTCTCCCCGTCGTGTTTCTCCCAGTCACGTTTCGCGCAGTCACGTTTCTCCCAGTCACATTTCACCCAGTCGAGTCTCTCTCAGTCACGTTTCTCGCAGTCACTTTTCTCCCCGTGACGTTTTTACCAGTCACGTTTCGCGCAGTCACGTTTCTCCCTGTCACGTTTCTCGCAGTCACTTTTCTCCCCGTGACGTTTTTACCAGTCACGTTTCGCGCAGTCACGTTTCTCCCAGTCACATTTCACCCAGTCGAGCCTCTCTCAGTCACGTTTCTCGCAGTCACTTTTCTCCCCGTGACGTTTTTACTAGTCACATTTCGCGCAGTCATGTGTCTCCCTGTCACGTTTCGCGCAGTCACGTTTCTCCCAGTCATGTTTTGCCCAGGTACGTTCCTCCCAGTCACGTTTCTCCAAGTCACGTTTCGCGGAGTCACGTTTTGACCAATCACGTTTCTCCCAGTCAATTTTCGACCAGTCACGTTTCATGCAGTGACGTTTTGACCAATTACGTTTCTCCCAGTCACGTTTTGATCAATCACGTTTCGCCCAAACACGTTTCGCATGTTTCTGTCTTTCTTTCTTCTTCCCTCATCCAGTCCCTCTCTTTCCCCATCTGTTTTCTTCAGTCCCTCTCTTTCCCCATCTGTTTTCTCCCTCCTTCCCTTCCTCCCTCTCTCTCTCTGTTCCCCTCTCCCCCCCCCCCCCCCCCCCCCCCCCCCCCTCTCTCTCTTCTCTCTCTCGCTCTGAATTCTCTCTTTTTTTTCTTCCTTTCTGTCATTCGTACTTTTCGTTAAATCTTCCCATTTTACTTCCATCAAGTTGTTCCTTTCGTCTTTCTTCTTTTCTTTCGCTTTATTAACATAGGAGGCAGCTATAGAGCGTGGGTCGAGGAAGCAAAGTGAAGAAGGGCACACATTGAACTTCTGCGACAGCTTTTCTTGCGGTTCTTTTTTCTATTCCTTTTTTTTCTTTTCTTTTCTTTCTGTCTTTTTATCTGTCCTTTTTACTGTCTTTCTTTCTCTCAATTTTTTCTTACTTACTTTGTCTTGTTCTTGTTTTTCGACTTGTTTTCTCCTTCTTTCTTTCTGTCCCTTTCTGTTTTTTTTTCTTTTTTGTTTGTTTGTTTCTTTTTTTTTTGTTCATTCTGTTCCTATGTTTCTATCATTTCACGTCATTTTTTGTTGTTGTTGTCATTCCTCTTTTTCTTTTCCGCTCACAGCTCCTTTTTATGTGCTTTCTCACCTCTCTCATTTCCCTTTTTTTTTCTATTTAACTCTTTCCTTGGCTGTTTTTCTTTTTTTTCTCTCTCTCTTTCTTTCTTTCTTTTTTTTTTTTTTGCCCCCCCCCCCCACCCTTCATCTTTCATTCTTTCTTTCTATTTTATTTTTTTAACTATTGATCCTTTTTTGTTCGCTTCTTTCTTTCTTTGGTTTATTTTCCTTCTTCCTTCGTTCCTGTATTTCCAAGAAGAGAGGAGTGAGGTGAGTGCAGAGTCAGATAAGACACGCACCGAAGGTCTGCCGCAGCTGCCCTGCCTGACTTTCAGCTGTCGGGTCAAGGGCACAAACTGCTTCCGCTGACAAGCTTACCACCACCACCCCTCGCCCGGGATTTTCTTCCTGTCCTTTTCTTTTTTACGTAGTGTCATTTTCTTTCATTCCAAGTAGATTCTGTAAGTTTTTTTTTTCCTAATGTCCTTTTTTTTAAAACTGGTTTTTAAAAATTCTGTTTTCTTACAATCTTGTTTCCTCTTCTAAATTTAAACGTCTTGGCTTTTTATTTATTGACAGCAGAATATACCTACCCATTCTGCATTCAAGTAAAGCTGCGCACGCGCGCACGTGTATATGTGTGTATGTATGTATATATGTAGGTATGTGTGTGTGTTATATATATTATAATATATATATTACATGTGTGTGTGTGTGTGTGTGTGTGTGTGTGTGTGTGTGTGTGTGTGTGTGTGTGTGTGTGTATACATGTATGTATTACGTGTGTATGTATGTACGTATATATATTATATATATATATTATATTATTTACATATGTGTGTGTGTGTGTGTGTGTGTGTGTGTGTGTGTGTGTGTGTGTGTGTGTGTGTGTGTGTGTGTCTTAAAACTCCTGAGAGAATCCATGGTTTCCTTCACAGCTATGAGAATGATCTTCATGTACATTTCAGCTATGGTCCGAACTTATCTTGGGGAGACGTGGAGGGTCGGGGGCAGGAGGAAGACACGGCACGAGGGAAAGAGAGATGATATCAGGACAATGAGAAAACAGAATGATATCAGTGTGAACAATGGAAAAAACGAAGAATCAACAAGAAGAAACAGTATTGTGGAACAATGGAAGAAATACAGAATGATATCAGTGTGAACAATGGAAGAAACACAGAATGATATCAGTGTGAACAATGGAAGAAACACAGAATGATATCAGTGTGAACAATGGAAGAAATACAGAATGATATCAGTGTGAACAATGGAAGAAACACAAAGAAGTAAAAACAACAGAATGATGGAAAGGACCGACAATATTAAACTTTCTCTCTCTCTCTCTCTCTCTCTCTCTCTCTCTCTCTCTTCTCTCTCTCTCTCTTGATATGTGTGTGAGTGTGAATGTGTGTGTGTGTGTGTGTGTGTGTGTGTGTGTGTGTGGTGTGTGTGTGTGGTGAGTGCGTGCGTGCGCGCGCGCTGTGTATGTGTGCGTGCGTGCGTGCGTGCGTGCGTGCGTGCGTGCGTGCGTGCGCGCGTGCGCGCGTGGGCTGTGTGTGTGTGTGTGTGTGTGTGTGTGTGACATTCGTGTCAATTCTTTACTCACCAATCCTACTTTGAAGAGTCAACCAATCAGTTGATCGAAAAGTCATTTAATCCATCAGTTATTCGCATAATCAATTAAAAAAGAAAGATTGTAAAAGTAGATCTAGACATATTGGGAATAACCAAGCTCTGAAAACAACTGTTTCAGCAACAACACAGAGGATGGTTCCAGAATTCCCACTCCCTCTCTGCCACCTATACCCCCCCCCCTCCCTCCTTCCTCATTGCCACCGGGTGAAAGGAGGGTGGGAGTAGGGACGAAGGGAGTTTGGAGAAGGTGGGATGGTGGGGAGGGGGGGGGGGAGGGGGAGGGGGCGTAATGAGGGGGGGGGGATAATTCCTACAGTTAACACCGTTTCCGTCCCTGATCCAGGCTGGACAGAGAGGCGCACGCCCCAGGGGAGGTTACCGTGGTGCCAAACGGCAGCCATTTTGGCCATCAGCCACCACGAAGTCGGCCCGCGCTCTCTGAGGAACTGAGAGTTGTCACCCCTGTTTGTCAGCCTCGATGCCGCGCGCGCGCGTGTGTGTGTCTGTGTGTGTGTTGGAGATACAGTGAGAGAGAGAGAGAGAGAGAGAGAGAGAGAGAGAGAGAGAGAGAGAAAGAGAGACAGAGAGAGATAGAAAGAGAGAGACAGACAAACAGACACATAGTCAGAGACAGAGACAGACAAAGAGAGGGACACAGAGAGAGACATAGAGAGAAAGAATACACATGCGTGTGTATGTGTCTGTGTTGTTGTGTGTGTGGTGTGTGCGCACACGTGCGCGCGCTGTGTGTGTGTGTGTGTGTGTGTGTGTGTGTGTGTGTGTGTGTGTGTGGTGTGTGTGTGTTGGAGATACAGTGAGAGAGAGAGAGAGAGAGAGAAAGAGAGACAGAGAGAGATAGAAGAGAGAGAGAGACAGACAGACAGACACATAGTCAGAGACAGACAGACAAAGAGAGACATAGAGAGAGACATAGAGAGAAAGAATACACACGCGTGTGTATGTGTCTGTGTTGTTGTGTGTGTGGTGTGTGCGCACACGTGCGCGCGCTGTGTGTGTGTGTGTGTGTGTGTGTGTGTGTGTGTGTGTGTGTGTGTGTGTGTGTGTAGTGTGTATGTATGTGTATGTTGTGTGTGTGTGTGTGTGTGTGTGTGTGTGTGTGTGTGTGTGTGTGTTGTTGTGTGTGTGTGTGTGTGTGTGTGTGTGTGTGTGTGTGTGTGTGTGTGTGTGTGTGTGTGTGTGTGCGTGCCCGCGTGCGTGTGCGTGTATGAAAAGAAAGACGGCAGAAATACAGAAAGGAATAAAGAAAGAAGTGTCTGAATGTGAAAGAAGGAGAGAAGGAAAGAAAAAAGATAGAAAGAAAGAAGGAAAGAAAGGAGAAAAAAAAGCGCGGAAATGTGACCAGACGCCATCTTGTCAGGGTGTCGGGCCATGTTTAACCCTCCAGTTAACTTTCTGGAATCAGATCCATTCTCCACAATGACGTTGCAGATAGAGAGATTCCATCCTTTTCAGGACTGTCAGACACACCACACACACGCACACACACACACACTCTCTCTCTCTCTCTCTCTCTCTCTCTCTCAAACCACACACACACACACACACACACACACCACACACACACACACAACACACACATACACACAGACACACAGACACGCACGCACACAGACACACGCGCGCGCGCGCACACACACACACACACACACACACACACACACACACACACACACACACACACACGTCACATCGTAAACAAGTCAGCTAATCGAAAAACGTATAAACTGAAATAGAAACAACCTATAAAAGCAGTTAAAACAACTGACATCTTGCCTTCAATTTCTGGCTGCCAGACTTATGAGAAAAAAAAAGCGTTAAAGATAATGTAAACCATTTCAATGCTATGAAAATACACAACAAAGCCACGTGGACGAAAAGACACCCAGAGCGTCAACTGGCGTTCACTGTCGTCAGTGTGTGCAATTTCCGCTGCCTAATCACAATTAGATATAAAACAATTAATGAGACATACCAGGACAAAGGCAGGAGAATGAACCATATACAAAGGCAGAAAAACAGTAGACGACAGTTAAAAAAAGGAGAAAAAAGGTGACAGAAAAAGGAAGTTACTGGCATAGAGCCTGTAGAAGGCGGGGGAGCTGTGTCTACATACATCCAGGCATATATATCAATATATACATAAATAAACACACACACACACACACACACACACACACACACACACCACACACACACAAACACACACACACACACAGATGTATGTGTGTGTTGCATTGAAAGAGAGACAGACAGACAGACAGACGGACGGACGGACGTACGGAGGACAAACAGACAGTGTGTATGCGTGTGTGTGTGTGTGTGTGTGTGTGTGTGTGTGTGTGTGTGTGTGTGTGTGTGACATCAATGTGAGAATGTTGCAATCATATGTGGTGGGTGGTGGGTGGGTGGGTGGGTGTTGCACGCGCACTGCGCGTGTTTGTATGTTCTGTGTGTCTGTTGATGTGGCATAGCGTTTGAAATGCAGATAATGTGAATGAAAAGAGAGGTTAGAAACGTGTTAGGTCGAGGGGAGGCGGACCGACTGACAAAGGGTGGGGAGACAGACGGAGTAGCAGGGTGTGGGACAGACGGAGTCAGGGTGTGGGGGAGACAGACGGAGTAGGCAGGGTGGGGGAGACAGACGGAGTAGGGCAGGGTGTGGGGGAGACGGAGTAGGGCAGGGTGTGGGGGAGACAGACGGAGTAGGGCAGGGTGTGGGGGCAGACGGAGTAGGGCAGGGTGTGGGGGAGACGGAGTAGGGCAGGGTGTGGGGGAGACAGACGGAGTAGGGCAGGGTGTGGGGGAGACAGACGGAGTAGGGCAGGGTGTGGGGGAGACAGACGGAGTAGGGCAGGGTGTGGGGGAGACAGACGGAGTAGGGCAGGGTGTGGGGGAGACAGACGGAGTAGGGCAGGGTGTGGGGGAGACAGACGGAGTAGGGCAGGGTGTGGGGGAGGCCGGCAAACGAAAATGGCTCAAACATGCACTACTCACTACAGACGAAGCAGCTTCTTCGTTAATCGCTGGTCTTTTCACTTTTGGTTTCTTCTTCGTTCTTTTGTTTGGTTTTAAAGGCCTTATCTTCTCTGTCGTAATTGTTAATGTTATTTAACTGGGTTTGGATTCCAGCTGGAGTTTCTGATAACAAAGCAATATCGTCAGCTAGTAACAAGATAAATAATTCGAAGATTTCAGGTGACAGTATGGCTCCATGACGTCCCTTTTCAATTATTTCTGAGGCCAATTCGTTTATAAATAAAAAAACAACAACACAGGACTACAAGCATCTCCCTGTTTCACTGCCTGTGCGCACAAACTACAGTCTGTGAGTTCATTGCCAGATCTTACTATTGCTTTCACATTAAAATACATACTTTTTATACACCGAAACAGCTTCCCTTTAACACCATTCTTTTGAAGAACTGGCAGTAGAAGTTTCCTTGAAATGGAATCAAAGGCCCTCCCAAAATCAATAAAAGCAACGTAGAATTTACGATTTAATGAAAACTGCCTCTGTATAACTGCTTGTAATGCAAACATGTGGTCCACTGTAGAGCATTCTTTCTTAAATCCAGCCTGATATTCACCTGCAATATATTACTGTTCTATCCACATCTGTAACCTGTGATTTATAATACAACTATGTAGCTTGCTGCCAATGTCACAAAGTGACACCCCTCTGTAGTCGCCAGCATCATTAACATTTCCTTTTAAAACAATGGTACTATGATTGATTCCATCCAACCTTCAGGGTATATTCCTCCGTCAAAAAGAGCATTGAAAATTTTAACAAGAAACTCGACAATTATCTCGCCACCATTTCTCCCATTAAGCCATCTGGACCAGGAGATTTGCCGATTTTCCTTTTCTTTATAGCTACTACAACTTCCTCTTTGGAGATTGGGTCATTCAGAGAACTGATTTCATCTGTGCTTTCCGAACGATTTACCATTTCGGTGTCTGCAACATCTTTTTCAAGGAGGTTTTTGAATTGATTATGCCGCTCGTTGCGTGGGAAACAAGTTTTCGTCGAATCTCCCTAATCCGTGCGGAGAAATCTTCTCCAATAATACATTGCTGCTCCGAAGGTTACTTCTCTTACTAAGAATTCTTTCCTTGTCTTTAAGAAATGTACACCGGCCAATGATAGGGGAGTCTTTCTTTTTGTTGAGTCTGTGAAGTCGGTCAAAGTAAATGTCCTGTGTCAGGTCCAGTTTGTGCGCTAGTAGATATCCAATTACACCTTCACGTTGCTCTTTAGTTTCATCTTCCTGTCTGGGGTTGCCACAAAAGATTATATTGTTTCTTTTAGACCGTCCTTCTAAGTCGTCAGCCTTCATTTCCAAGTTCTCTACCTTTTCCCACAGTCTTTCGTTTTGTTCTTTCAGAGTTTGATTTTCGCGTCTTAAATTTATCACTTCCTCTTTCAGTTCAGTCAGCTCTTCCCGTAGTCCAGCAAATATTTCTTTGACTTGTCGGATGTCCTCCTAAACTTCGTTGAACTTACTATGAAGCGTCGGGTCACCGGCTGTACGTGAGGGGGAAGAAGCTCCAGCAGAGCCGTCACTGACACTCTTCAAGCGGATCTGCCGAAGGACTTTCCGCCTTTCCGCCAGGTGGAGGTCCAGGGTTCAGCTCCACGTCTCCACAACGATGTAGAAAAACGCTGGCGTACAAATAAGTTAGGAGCAAGCCAGCCATGTGCCCGTTTGCAAAGTTTAAATGTCCAAAGGAACATGGCTTTCTTCCTCGATACTCGTCGAACCATGAACTGTATGAAGACCGGCACAAATCCTCCGCACACTGACCGAAAACTTAAAGCAGCTTCCGGCATGATGACGACCAGGTACTCTCCGGGTTGATTATGGGCTCAGATCAGAGAAACTTCACTTAACTGTCGCAGCTCCT
Organism: Conus canariensis; assembly: GCA_033310375.1. Lineage (NCBI taxonomy): Eukaryota > Metazoa > Mollusca > Gastropoda > Neogastropoda > Conidae > Conus > Conus canariensis. The sequence goes on from CM065741.1 coordinate 23,302,753, forward strand.
GTCAGTCAGTGCCAACACTTCGCCAGCCAGAAGTGACCCCCGAGAGAGAGACAGACAGAGAGAGAGAGAGGGGGAGGGGGGGGGGATTGATATTAAACAAGTCATCGGCGTCTAATAGGAATATTTTACGCGAATGGATTTTAAGCAAATCGCATCATATCTCTCTCTCTCTCTCTCTCTCTCTCTCTCTCTCTCTCTCTCTCTCTCTCTCTCTCAATGCTTTCTTGTCCACTTTCGGGTTCTTTTTCTGTAGGATATTTCACAGTAACGTTGTTTTTTAAAACTGCTCCCCTGCTAACCGCGTCCGCCCAACCCCTCCCCTCCCCTCCCCTCCCTCCCATCCCGCACTTCACTTTCCCTTTGCTCTCCTCTTCACTTTCCACTGAATGAATGCAGTCGTTAGAGCGCGATTGAACC
>CM065741.1:23318169-23325669 GCA_033310375.1 Conus canariensis
ATACCATCTAGCAGATATCATTCATCCCTCAAAAAAGGGTGCCAGTATTCTGGCAACAAATATCGGGAGGCACGTGCACAGTCTTTTTTGGAAGAAACAAAGACCCCGACCATACAAACGCTTCCCTAGAGACAGAAACTGTCCACAAAAAACGAGCACAACAGGCAACGGAAGAAACGAAAAGGGGACAAGACGTCAAAATGACTTGTCCTGGAGACAAAACCCTAACAGAAATAACACCAGAAATAAGCAACACCAGGACAGAAGTCGGCAACAGTTCTTTACACAAAGACCGGACAAATTCTACACGTCACGTCGACAAGCGGAACCCCACCAGCGCTTCCAGCCAGATGCAGACAGGCAGGGACGTTACAACGACTACAACAGGCCTTACCACAACCGATACACGGCGAGACGATACAACGAACGGGACAACGACACGGATCTCCAGGCAGACCACAGCAACTACTACCACACCTGGACTGACCGGAATGACTATCAAAACAAGCACTTAAACAAACAACGTGACAACTACAAGGACTTCCGGGCAAACCGCAACAGCTACCAATACGACTGGAACGAGTACAAAAACAACCGTTATTGGGACTATGGATTCTGGTAACCAGAGCAACTGAGAACTAAAACTTCTTGAGACAAATTTTCATCCACAAAAAAAAAAAAAAAAAAAAATTGCGAATACTTTATTTGACATTATGATATGACAGTGTGAGTCTACATACATAGCACCACATGAGATGCGCTTCTTTGAACTAAGTGTTTAGAAATGTTCACTTTATTCCTTTTCACTTGAGTTTAAATCACAGTATGAAATTGTGTTTGGATAATATGATTTTAATAACATTGGTTGTTCAATATTAACACATATGGTACAGAAAAAAGTTAAGATATTTTCGTGGAACATTAAAGGATTTAGGGAGACAATCGATGGTAGTATGATTAACAAATTCTTTGAAGAAGAAATACACAGAATATGTTCTGATTATGACATAGTAATATTACAAGAAACTCATCTTGAACGAGAAGATATTAACGATATCTTTATACCAGGCTTTGCCCCTGGTGTTCATTACTGCAGGAAAAAACGGAACAAGGCTCCCAGTGCATCAGGGGGAGTATCAGTTTTTATCAAGAAGGAACTACGAACACTAATCAAGTTTCACCCAACGAGTAATTCTGACATTGTTTGGTTAATTCTTTCTTCCACAAATGACGAGCTTGATACTTTCATCGGTTGTATATATATACCACCTGAATCGTCGTCTTATGGACGTGATAATACGGTGCGCATTTGGGAAGAGTTGGAAAGACAAACAGAACATTTCTCTACCAAAGGGAATGTTATATTGTGTGGGGATTTTAACGCAAGAACTGGACAATTAATAGATTATACTGACACGGACGGTGAAAACAACTTGTATGCATATCCTAATGACAATCTTTATAACGTTATTCACAAACGATGCTCTCAAGACAAAGTTATACAAAAAAATGGAAGAAAATTAGTAGATATTTGTTTGGAAAATAATATGTATATTCTTAATGGTCGCTCACTTGGCGATCTTCAAGGAATTTTTATTTGTTTCAACACAAAAGGAAGTAGCGTTGTAGATTATTTCATTATATCACAAGAGCTAATGAAAGATGTTATTGCATGCAAAGTTCATAAACTCACTGTATATTCTGATCATTGTCCTATAGAAATGTCAATTTTACTTCCTACTGTTAGCAATGATAGACCTAATATGAAAACAAATGCGCATGCTGACAGTGCTCCCTTACGTAATAACACGTCAAACAGAAATGACACAAAAGTTAACACAGCCATTACGTCATTTATTTGGGATGACGAATCTGCAGTAAAGCTGAACATTGCTTTAAATAACCCTATCATGAAGAGTCGTATAGAAGAAATAGAAAAACGTATGGAGAAGACACAAGATCATGATACGGAGACCTCGGTCTTCATTAACAACATGATTAATGATCTGACCCAAGCAATAAAAGACGCAGCATCCTTATCACTCAAACAAAGACAAATGCGCAAAAGAAAAAAAAATCCGAAACACAAAAAATGGTTTGATGAAAAATGTTTTTTTCTAAGGAAAGAAGTAAGATCACTTTTAAATGCACTGAACACCCTTTCAATCGATACCTACAGGCAAAATACTTTTCAACAGTGAAGGCATACAAAAGTACTTTAAGAAAGACAAAAAATATATACAGAGACAAACTTGTTAGAGAACTAAATGAAGCATTTGAAAAGGATCCAAATCAAGTATGGAGAACACTAAACGAATTAACAAACATGCAAAATACGAATCAAAATAAAAGGAAGGAAATCCATGAAGACAAATGGATATCTCACTTAGAAAAATTAGTTAGCAGGAATATTGAAATAACAGAACAGAGAAAAAAACTGATTGAGCACAAATTGTCTGAAGCAAGAAATGTTATATATAATCCAAACGTTGATGAACCAATTAGTATATCAGAAATCCATAAGACATTTCGAAATTTAAAAAATAAAAAAGCCACGGGAAAGGACGGAATCTCAAATGAAATAATCAAAGCCAGTTTGCCTAATATAATTATACCTCTTAAGAACATATTTAACTGGGTACTAAGATATGGCCAGTATCCCACTCTGTGGAAACATGGCATTTGTGTGCCCATTTATAAAAGCGGCGATCCTACAAATCCTAACAATTATCGTGGAATTACTTTAAACTGCTGCCTGAGTAATGCTTTCTGTCAAATATTAAACAACAGGATAACAAATTACATAGAAAGCAGAGATTTATTTATAAAAGAACAGGCAGGATTTCGAAAATCCTACAGAACAACAGACCAGATATTCATTTTAAAAAAGATCATTGATAGTGAAATAAGAAAAAAGAATGGCAGACTATACTGTTATTTTGTAGACTTTAGAAAAGCATTTGACAGCATATGGCATGACGCTTTACTTCTGAAACTATACAATATAGGAATCAATGGCTATTGTTATCGGGTTATAAAAGATATGTACACAAACGCGATGGTTTGTGGAAAATCAAATAATGGATTTACAAGATCAGTCCCGGTCAAACAAGGACTTCTTCAAGGCAGTTCGCTTAGCCCGACGCTGTTTAATATCTTCATAAATGATATCTCAAACTATATTGATAACAATGATTCTCCTGTTATAAACAAGCTGAAAGAAACACGAATATCGCATTTATTATATGCTGACGACATAGTTATGTTGTCAAACACAAAATCAGGATTACAAACCAAACTTAACCGACTTCATAATTATTGTACAGAATGGGGCATGAAACTAAATAAAGATAAAACAAAAGTTGTCATATTCACTAAAACTGACTCAAAATTTTCAACCGCATTTACATGTGGAAACGATTCTCTTGAGACAGTAAATGAATTCAAATATTTAGGAATAATTCTTCATAAAAGTGGAGAGTTACATAAAGCACAAGATCATCTAGCAAAACAAGGTAACAAAGCTGTACACTCCTTACTACGTAAAGTAAAGGGAGAACATGTCAATGTATCATAAATAAGCAAAACTCTTTGATGCTTTGATTTCACCAGTTATGCTTTATGGCGCAGAAGTTTGGTTTCCATTTACAGAAAAGATAGGACATGTTGAAAAGCAGACTACAATGTTCGACATTTATCACAAATACTTATTATCCAATAATCCGATCGAGAACGTACATGTAAAATTTTGCAGACATATATTAGGCGTACACAGAAAAGCAATGAAATTGCCAGTACTAGCTGAACTTGGAAGATTTCCCTTGTGTCAAGAAATAATGAGTCAAGTAGTCATGTTTTGGATCCATATAATGGAATCAAAGGAAGACTCATATCTAAGAGAAGCGTACGAAGATCTTGACCCATCATCTTCATGGAAATCTTCTGTAAAGAAGATCTTAAGTAATATTGGAATGACACATGTATGGAATAACCAAAGTACACTTAACCCTAAAAAATTGCGTTATGCAATAGAGAGAAAGTTACAAAGTGAATATATACACTTTTGGGAAAAAGAAAAGGAAAGAGCACCAAGGTTAAAATTTTATAATGACATCAGTAATAAATATAGGCTTGAACCGTACCTCATCAAATGCACAAATAAACATTACAGGAAAGAACTTTGTAAATTAAGAATTAGCGCACATGACCTCGCAATAGAAAGAGGTAGATATTCCCATATTAAGCGTGAAGACAGGAAATGTACAACTTGCAATATAATAGAAGACGAGGTACATTTTTTAGACTCTTGTAAACGTTACGATAAAATCAGGAATACGTTTAAAAAACGTATCATAAACAAAATGGATATATACGACGCTACCTCATTGAAAATAAGTACTTTGATGTCTAATGATGACCTTCAGGTTGAAATTGCGAAATATGTATATGACTGCTTTACATAATGACTTTTTGTGTAAAATGAACAAATCATTATTTCTTTGGACGATGAGTTGTTTAATCATCGCCATCTTGTGTCCATAAATCCTTTGATGGTGTTTAGTGACAATAAAAAAAGTTTCAAGTTTCAAGTTTCAAGTTTCACACACACACACACACACACACACACACACACACACACACACACACACACACACACACACAGAGGCACGCACGCACGCACGCACGCATGCAAGCACACATGCACGCACCCACGCACGCTCTCTCTCTCTCTCTCTCTCTCACTTACACACAAAAACACACACACACACACACACACACACACACACACACACACACACACACGCACGCACTCACGCACGCACATACACACACACACACACACACACACACACACACACACACACACACACACACACACACACACACACACACCGTATCTTAATCGGGCGGCGTATTCTCACCAATGTTCAGTCCAGTGTGACGAAATATGTGTCCTGGGTCATGTGTAGTTCTTCTCTGTGTCTATGAGGAGGGAGAGGTGTTTGGTGAGTGAATGAGTGAGTGAGTGAGTGTCTGTGTGTGCGTGTGCGTGTGTGTGTATAGATGTGTTCAAATGTGTAGACGTGTGTCTGTGTGTGAGTGCGTGCATGTGCATGTGCGCGCGCGTGTGTGTATGTATGCATTTGTGTGTGTGTCTGTGTGTGCGTGCGTGTGTGTGTGTGTGTGTGTGTGTGTGTGTGTGTGTGTGTGTGTGTGTGTGTGTGTGTGTGAGTGTGTGTGTGTGTGTGTGTGTGTGTGTGTGTGTGTGTGTGTGTGTGAGAAAGTGAAAGTGAGAGAGAATGCGCGCGCGCGTGCGTGCGTGCGTGCGTGCGTGCGTGCGTGCGTGTGATCTTGAAGGTTGAAATCATGTTATAACGTTAAGAAATGTTCTACGCTTTGTCAAAATGATTACAGCATATGATGATGATGTATTTAGAATTGGAGCAGCATGGAGATACATTGTATATAACATGCTTGATGACACCAACTGTATATCAGTGCAACATATAAATTGTATATAACTTGCTTGATAACATCAACTATATATCAGTGCAACATATAAATTGTATATAACTTGCTTGATAACATCAACTATATATCAGTGCAACATATACGTAGGTTTCATGGAGAAAAAAAAATGTATCAATCACCAAACACATCATATAGACCCCTACTCCTAGTTTATGTTAAATTTATTCACAAAAACCACCAACCGTAAATGAAACCGTGAACGCGCGCACTGAATGATACGATTTGACGGGAAAAATATGAATAAAATACGCCATTGATTGCTTAATTAAGACACCCCCCCCCCCCCCCTCAAATATGCTTTTTTTAAAAACAAAAACAAAAACAAAAGGGAAGATGAGTGATTAACGTGAATAATATCTTTCTCCAGATTCTGGTGTCAATTTCTGTAAACAAAATTATGGCTAGAAAAACAATGGTCCGCTGAGTGAACCAAGGTTATTAAGTTTGCGAAAACTATTCTCATTCCAATTTTGCCGAAGTTTTCTTAGTTTTTTTCTTCTTCATTTTTTATGTTTAATAAAGAAAAAAACGTTTGTGCATGTCTCATGTTTGTTGTTGCTGTGTGTGTGTGTGTGTGTGTGTGTGTGTGTGTGTGTGTGTGTGTGTGTTGTGTGTGTGTGTGTGTGTGTGTGTGTTGTGTGTGTGTGGAATACTTTTACTGAAAATGTTTCTGTTTTTTTCTGCTTGACATCTGTTTAGTTCCACTTAGTGTGTTATCTTTCTTATCCACCAATCATTAGGTTTGCTTATAGACATTAGTTCCGTCATCTGGTTTAACATGGAACAGATTTGTTCATCATCATCATCATCATCATCATCATCATCATCATCATCATCATCATCAACATCATTGTCATCATCATCATCTTTTTCTTCTTCTTCTTCTTCTTCTTCTTCTTCTTCTTCTTCTTCTCTTCTCTCCTCCTCCCTCCTTTTCTTCTTCTGTGTCTCCCTCCTCCTCCTCTCCTTCTTTCTTCTCCTTCTCCACCTCATCAATTCTTCCTCTTGTGCCGTGACCGTACTATGGTAGAAACAAGTTGACCGAGGGACGGGCGGCGACATCAATCGGATTGTACTTGTCCAGCCGTGCCTCTGGCTGTTGTGCGTAACGGTTGGGTCCATGACTGAACGACAGATCCATTTCCTTTAAATGACTTGTTCATATGTGTGTGTGTGTGTGTGTGTGTGTGTGTGTGTGTGTGTGTGTGTGTGTGTGTGTGTGTGTATGCATGTATATATCTGTGTATCAGTCTGTCTGTCTATCTATCTATCTATCCATCTGTATGCTTGTTCACACAAACACACACACACACACACACACACACACACACACACACACACACACAACGTACGCACACACGCACGCACGCACGCACGCACACAGACATGCACGAGCGTCACACACACACACACACACACACACACACACACACACACACACACACACACACACACACACACACAGGATGTCCGAATGGATTTTTTTTTCCTAATCATGTTCTGCTGTGATCACCCCTTTCCCCCTCCTCCACCCCTCCTTCCCTACTTTCTCTCCTGTTCCTCCTCCCAGGTGACCATGGCTAGAAACGTCTTGTATTTGGTGCACGGCACTGGCAGACCACCCCCCCTCCACCCCCGCCCTTCCCTGCTAGTTCTCTATTGGCTATCAACGGACCTCTCAACCTCAGACTCCCCCCCCCCCCAGTCCCACCTCCCTCTTCCCCTTCTGTTACCCCCCCCCTTCCCACCCCTCCTTCTCTCCTCCACTACAGCACTTCATCCACATCGCTCTGTTCCGCCCGGAGCTTTCCAGGCCAGACCTCCAGCAAGTTCCCTCGGTTCCAGAGCCACCAGAGATGAGGGCGAGACCGGTAATCTGAACAGGGATTTGAGCAAAGTATGCGAGCGGTTGTCGACAGTCATTCTAAAAACCTTTCTCAAATCGATAGGGAGGCGCGCGGGAGGAGG
>CM065741.1:23330669-23333169 GCA_033310375.1 Conus canariensis
CCAACCGTTCTGCCCCAACGGCCATTAGGCTGTGAGACTTTCACCTTTCAACCTTTTTGCCATTTATACTCTGTACACTGCAATTTATATATTCTGTACATAGGGAGGAGAGGGAAATACTTCATTTTGCTGACATGTGGATAAGTGTCATAAATTCAAGTAAGTGTGCCTCCCGATGTTCACATTTCTGGTTTGTAAATGTTCCTCTTCTCTCTCTCTCTCTCTCCTCTCTCTCTCTCTCTCTGACCGTCTATCAATCAATCAATCAACCAATCTATCCATCTATCTGTCTGTATTTAGCTATCGATCTCTTAGTCTGTTTATATGTCTGTCTACCTACCTACCTACCTGTCTATCTATCCATCTATCTATCTCTATCTATCTATCTATCTAATCTCAATGTTGCCGAGGGCGCTATGATAAAAAAAAGTTTCCTAGGCTATGTTATGCTCTCCTTGATGCAGATTTTCTCACCATGAAAAACGCTACCAAGGTTATACTATACCCTTCCTCATGCAGATTTTTTCTAATCTTATTTCCCATCCGAAGCCACGCACGAAGCCACAAGCAACCTAGTGCAGTCGCAGCCCAAGCGCAAGCGGCACAACGGAACTATCAGGATCAGATCGTCGAGAGGCAACCCACCAGAGATGACACTGCTCATCTGCCGATTCGTTTTTTCAGTGTTCAGTGTAAGTATTTTGATCCAACATAGGCAAGTATTTTGATCCAACATAGGCAGGACATCACTCACTGAGCCGTCCCCTCCCCCCCCCCCATCCACCCCCACACACTGCCCCCCACTACTGACGACAATAATTGCTTAGTCACTAAGCCAGTGAGTGTCCCACTGTGGTTATCATCCTATGAAATGGAAAGTGGGAAGGGGGGGGGGGGGAGAAGGAAGGGGAGTTCTGGGCGAAACGTAGAGCGGTGGTAACAAAAGGACAGACGCTAATGAAGAAGACAAAAGTAGCTCCGCGAAGGTACAGGACCTTCTCCGTCGGGTTACCTCATGGCGGGCTCACAGTGCCCTTTACCTACGAATTGTGAGAGCCTGGGTTGCGACGTGTGACCCAGGGTGTGGTTGTGTATTACAGAGTCAAACCGGGTGGTAGCCATGCCACTGAGAGTAATTGGAAAAGAAGATAGAGGAGAAGAGGACGGCGGGAAATAAAGGGTATGTAGGAGATGGGGAAGCTGTGAAGTGGGGAGAGTGAATGGGGGAATGCACCTTAAAAGCACCAACTACTACAATTGTTAGTTTACGTTCATTTTAAATAGCACGATTCTTAACTCGCCTGAAGTCGTGAATTTCAAATTCGAAAAGAGCCAAAGTCCTGCATTCCCCCTTCCCCCCCCCCCTCCGGACCCCCCCCCCCCCCCCCCCCTCACCCCCCACCCCCCTTTACGATGACAAGGGAACATGCAATACAACTGATTTTCAGACAGCTTCAGTGTATTGATGGAAAGAACCTACTGACAGAAGGGGGCACAAAAGAAAATCTTTCTGCATTAGTGGTTTTACCAGATATGAAGCCAGATTGACGTAAACGGCTATGAAAAGAAAAAGAAACACCCGAAGGTGCTGGAGAGGACCCAGAGCAGCACTGTCTTCACCTGCCCTTTGAGCAGTCCTGTACCACCCGCACCCGAAGGTGCTGGAGAGGACCCAGAGCAGCACTGTCTTCACCCGCCCTTTGAGCAGTCCTGTACCACCCGCACCCGAAGGTGCTGGAGAGGACCCACAGCAGCACTGTCTTCACCCGCCCTTTGAGCAGTCCTGTACCACCCGCACCCGAAGGTGCTGGAGAAGACCCAGAGCAGCACTGTCTTCACCCGCCCTTTGAGCAGTCCTGTACCACCCGCACCCGAAGGTGCTGGAGAGGACCCACAGCAGCACTGTCTTCACCCGCCCTTTGAGCAGTCCTGTACCACCCGCACCCGAAGGTGCTGGAGAGGACCCAGAGCAGCACTGTCTTCACCCGCCCTTTAGCAGTCCTGTACCACCCGCACCCGAAGGTGCTGGAGAGGACCCACAGCAGCACTGTCTTCACCCGCCCTTTGAGCAGTCCTGTACCACCCGCACCCGAAGGGCTGGAGAGGACCCACAGCAGCACTGTCTTCACCCGCCCTTTGAGCAGTCCTGTACCACCCGCACCCGAAGGTGCTGGAGAGGACCCACAGCAGCACTGTCTTCACCCGCCCTTTGAGCGTCCTGTACCACCCGCACCCGAAGGTGCTGGAGAGGACCCAAGCAGCACTGTCTTCACCCGCCCTTTGAGCAGTCCTGTACCACCCGCACCCGAAGGTGCTGGAGAGGACCCACAGCAGCACTGTCTTCACCCGCCCTTTGAGCAGTCCTGTACCACCCGCACCCGAAGGTGCTGGAGAGGACCCACAGCAGCACTGTCTTCACCCGCCCTTTGAGCAGTCCTGTACCACCCGCACCCAAGGTGCTGGAGAGGACCCACAGCAGCACTGTCTTCACCCGCCCTTT
>CM065741.1:23350669-23360669 GCA_033310375.1 Conus canariensis
TTTCGGATGACTGAATAGGCTGAGCGTCAGACATCTGCTGCTTGATGGACATGCTCACGCACTCTGGATTGTTTCGGACGCTTCAGCGGTGGCAGCTTGAAGGGCTAAGGAAAGAATGGAATGGAATGGCATTCGGTGAGGACGGGCTGTAGGTCGATATAAATAGACCCGAACCCCTTTCTAAAGATGCCGCAAAGTGCGAACAACTCAACAACAGGAGCAACAAAGCGTAGATTGCAGTACTGGAAAGCGCAAATGATAAATGTCAAGATGTGCGTGTTTTCAGAACTAAAAGCAGAAACTCTATTTTTTTCCAGTACAGCATTCCTGTGACAAGTTGGTCTCAAGGTAGAGTGACGGTAGGTTGAAATTGAAATAAGAGCAAAGACAGTACTACTGCTCCACCAGACTATGGTTGTCCTTTATCCTCTGTACTAGGGTTATCAACCTTTATCCTCTGTACTAGGGTTATCATCCTTTATCCTCTGTACTAGGGTTATCATCCTTTATCCTCTATACTAGGGTTGTCATCCTTTAATCTCTGTACTAGGGTTGTCATTCTTTATCCTCTGTACTATGGTTGTCATCCTTTATCCTCTGTACTAGGGTTGTCATCCTTTATCCTCTGTACTAGCGTTGTCATCCTTTATCCTCTGTACTGGCGTTGTCATCCTTTATCCTCTGAACTATGGTTGCCATCCTTTATCCTCTGTACTAGGGTTGTCATCCTTTATCCTCTGTACTACAGTTGTCATCCTTTATCCTCTGTACTAGGGTTGTCATCCTTTATCCTCTGTACTATGGTTGCCATCCTTTATCCTCTGTGCTATGGTTGTCATCCTTTATCCTCTGTACTATGGTTGTCATCCTTTATCCTCTGTACTAGGGTTGTCATCCTTTATCCTCTGTACTATGGTTGCCATCCTTTATCCTCTGTACTACAGTTGTCATCCTTTATCCTCTGTACTATGGTTGTCATCCTTTATCCTCTGTACTATGGTTGTCATCCTTTATCCTCTGTACTATGGTTCATCCTTTATCCTCTGTACTATGGTTGTCATTCCTTTGGTCCTCCTCTGTACTATGGTTCATCCTTTATCCTCTGTACTATGGTGTCATCCTTTATCCTCTGTACTATGGTTGTCATCCTTTATCCTCTGTACTATGGTTGTCATCCTTTATCCTCTGTACTATGGTTCATCCTTTATCCTCTGTACTATGGTTGTCATCCTTTGTCCTCTGTACTATGGTTGTCATCCTTTATCCTCTGTACTATGGTTCATCCTTTATCCTCTGTACTATGGTTGTCATCCTTTATCCTCTGTACTATGGTTGTCATCCTTTATCCTCTGTACTATGGTTGCCATCCTTTATCCTCTGTACTATGGTTCATCCTTTATCCTCTGTACTATGGTTGTCATCCTTTGTCCTCTGTACTATGGATGTCATCCTGTTCGGCTCTGCATTGTACAGACACACTCTGATCACAGATTGCAATCCAGGCTGTCCGATTTGACAGGGAGAAGGCAAGGTAAGATTACCATGAAGTAATCTGACAGAGTTTTGTACTTTCGCGGGGCTACCTTTGTATTCTACACTAACGTCTGTCCTTTTCATCACCTTCGCTTTCCGCTTCATCCTGCATCCCTGCACCCCTCCCCATCCTCATCCCTCCCTTCTTCTCGCTTTCCATGTCTGAGGAACAATGACTGTAGAGGGATACTGATTCACTGGCTTTATGAAGGAACAATGACTGTAGAGGGATACTGATTCACTGGCTTTATGAAGAAACAATGACTGTAGAGGGATACTGATTCACTGGCTTTATGAAGAAACAATGACTGTAGAGGGATACTGATTCACTGGCTTTATGAAGAAACAATGACTGTAGAGGGATACTGATTCACTGGCTTTATGAAGAAACAATGACTGTAGAGGGATACTGATTCACTGACTTTATGAAGAAACAATGACTGTAGAGGGATACTGATTCACTGGCTTTATGAAGAAACAATTACTGTCGTCACTAGAGGGGGCGGGGCTAAATATGTGGTGTCCTCCCAATGTTGGATCAGAACAGGTACCACTGAGCACCGACAGAACAACTCAGCGGAAGAGCAGTTTCTACTCTTGTGGGGTGCCTCTCGGCGGTCTGGTTTTGACAGCTCCATCGCAGACCGCTTGCGCTCGCACTGCGACTGAACGAGGTCATGTGTGGCTTTGTATGGGGAACACGATAAGACACAATCTGCAGGATAGATAGATAGATAGATAGATAGATAGATAGATAGATAGATAGATAGATAGATAGATAGATAGATAGATAGATAGATAGACTGATTGATAGATAGATTGATAGATAGATAGACAGATAGGTAGACAGTTCTGATCCTGAGAGAAACTGATGTGATCCTATGGAAAAACAGCATAACACTCTTTCCCTGACGCATGATACCTGTTTCACCCCAAGAAAACACGAAAAACAGCTTCTTATTCACTTATGAAGCTAGTATATTCCCATACATATATACATACATGCATACATACATACGTACATGCATACATACATACAAACATATATACATACATACATACATACATACAGGCTCCTCTCCATACCAAGGGGGAGCCGGTATAAGCGTCTGGAGAGCAAGGCTTCTGAGTGGACAACGGGAAGAGGATGAGACAGACCGACAAGAAAAAGCCATAAGAAGAAAAGCCAGAACATCCATCCACTTTGGAATGGAGTGGAGAGTGCCGTCCCTTGCTTCTTCATTGGCTCTGTCCAGTAGTTTGCAGGTACTGGGGAGTGTAGTGACACACAATGTCCACGGACGTGGAGGATATGGTGGTGGTGGGGAGGGGATATGGGAAATGACAACAGGGCATAAAGGTGGAAGGGGGGGGGGGGGGGGGGGAGGAGGGCACATGGTCTGACAAAGACGGTTCCTTATTTTGACTTGATATTTGATCACGAAGAGCGTGAGGCTCAGTCATAATGCTGTGATGTTCCCTTTTGTGTTGTGCTGTGAGCTGTTACATGCTGTGACGTTCCCTTTTGTGTTGTACTGTAATCTGTTACATGCTGTTACGTTCCCTTTCGTGTTGTACTGTAAGCTGTTACATGCTGTGACGTTCCCTTTTGTGTTGTACTGTAAGCTGTGACATGCTGTGACGTTCCCTTTTGTGTTGTCATGTGAGCTGTTACATGCTGTGATGTTCCCTTTTGTGTTGTCATGTGAGCTGTTACATGCTGTGACGTTCCCTTTTGTGTTGTCATGTGAGCTGTTACATGCTGTGACGTTCCCTTTTGTGTTGTACTGTGAGCTGTTACATGCTGTGACGTTCCCTTTTGTGTTGTCATGTGTGCTGTTACATGCTGTGACGTTCCCTTTTGTGTTGTACTGTAAGCTGTTACATGCTGTGACGTTCCCTTTTGTGTTGTCATGTGAGCTGTTACATGCTGTGACGTTCCCTTTTGTGTTGTACTGTAAGCTGTTACATGCTGTGACGTTCCCTTTTGTGTTGTCATGTGAGCTGTTACATGCTGTGACGTTCCCTTTTGTGTTGTACTGTTAGCTGTTACATGCTGTGACGTTCCCTTTTGTGTTGTACTGTAAGCTGTTACATGCTGTGACGTTCCCTTTTGTGTTGTACTGTAAGCTGTCACATGCTGTGACGTTCCCTTTTGTGTTGTACTGTAAGCTGTTACATGCTGTGACGTTCCCTTTTGTGTTGTCATGTGAGCTGTTACATGCTGTGAAGAGAATGTAAATATGTCTGTTCAAGCCCACCCTTTTTTTATTCTGCCCTCAAACCCCCTTTGTTGTCATGTGAACTGTTACATGCTGTGACGTTCCTTTTTGTGTTGTACTGTAAGCTGTTACATGCTGTGACGTTCCTTTTTGTGTTGTACTGTAAGCTGTTACAGGCTGTGACGTTCCCTTTTGTGTTGTACTGTAAGCTGTTACATGCTGTGACATTCCCTTTTGTGTTGTACTGTAAGCTGTTACATGCTGTGACGTTCCCTTTTGTGTTGTACTGTAAGCTGTTACATGCTGTGACGTTCCTTTTTGTGTTGTCATGTGAGCTGTTACATGCTGTGACGTTCCCTTTTGTGTTGTACTGTAAGTTGTTAAAAAAAAAGTTAAAGAAGCCATCGAAATCAAGACCATACGCCCCAGCCTGAACAGAGATCAAGGTTTTGAACTTCCCCCCATCTACAATCAGATCCTGACAACTGTTCACCCCACACAACAGTCGCCCCACCAGGCCTCGCTGCCACAACAGCAACAGTGAGCTGAAGAAGACAGGGCGACCCTGTTGAAATATTCTCAAAGTAAATTTTTGATTCTGAGTCTAACTACTTTTCTAAAACCAATATACTCTCGACAGGATTCAAAACACAATCTGTGAGTTACCCCTGGTCTATAATGATCAAATGGATGTTGATCAGACTGTACAGATTCTGGACGGAAAGTTCATGGCATCAATTTCATTTTTTTATGAAAATAATTCTTTTGTGTCGTCTCAGTGGGATCATTCCGGCCGACACTGCTCATTCCGGCCGACACTGCTCATTCCGGCCGACACTGCTTATTCCGGCCGACACTGCTTATTCCGGTCATACATAGGACCACACTCGTCCTGAGAATGAAGGTCCTCAGCACCGGAAGTCCAGCTCCAGAAGTCTGTATGGCTTTATTTTTCTTTCTTTCTTCTTTTTTCTTTTTTCAGCAGCTACTTCAAATATTTAGTTGTTTCAATCACAAGTCCTGCAGTATACCTGAGGGTCTTCCGTCAACTTTAGAAAGTGGGCTGAACTCGACCCTGCAGGACACGACACTTTCCTCGTTCAAAACTGAAGGCAAAGAAAAGTACACTGTCATCGTCCTCAGGCTGACTACAGTAACCGATCATTCCCCTGCCATGTGACTACCTCAGCGTCCTGTGCTGTGCACTGCAGAATGTGTCCCTGCCAGGTGAACAGGGAGAAGGGAAGGGCTGAGGAACACAGAAGAAGCCAAGGAAGGCAAGGCAGCGTTTTTCACAACCATCTGGTTTATTTGCGCCAACTCCATTCAGTTTGTTCTTTGGTGCTGATACAGATAGTGAGAAAATTGTTCATACTAATGCACATGTAGCAGACAATGATCATCGTTTGCCTTCCTCTGTTCTCTGGTCTTCGTATGACACTCAAAACAATGAACGGCAAATCGACATGAACCTGAGCCCGTGCGCAGTTAGTGAAAGTGCTCGATGACTTTGAGGAAAACCGCGTAGAAGAAACAGATTTTCATATGAGTGCTGTTGCAGAAAATACCAAAGGCTGTGAACATGAAAGTTATACATCAGAATGTGATTCAAAATGGATGCGGACAGAGCACAAAACTAATATAAGTGTTGGAACATCAAACACTTGTGGTACAGAGAGCTACCACCTCACTGCAGAAGCTAGCAATGTGCAAGAGAACACAGAAATTTATCAACAACACATTTACGCACTATAATGGCAAGAATTGAGGAAAGAGGGAAGAGCTTGGACAATCTCCTCCATGTTTGCGGCAAAGTTCAACAGATCACTTCTATCTGGAGCACAGATATTGACAAAGGAACTCCTCACCAGGACCCATCGCGACTGTTGTGTTGTACAGTTGTGAAGTGGATTATTTATATATGAAATCAACAGTCCCTGTCTCAGTAACAAATCAATATAATACCACGATGTGGGATCCATGTCATGACGAACATTTGTAAAGGCCAACTGCAGTACGCTTTTTTATAGATAAGTTTCATGGATGTGCCTTCCCACTCCTCCCCCCTCCCCGTTCCTTTTCTCCCCAGCCCCCACCCCTACCCCGCTCCCCCACGGACACCCTAGTCCTCCATAGTTTCTTTTTGTGAATGGGCCTTAATAGCACAAACCACAAAAAACTATTCGTATTCGTATTCATATTCTCTCTCTCTCTCTCTCTCTCTCTCTCTCTCTCTCTCTCTCTCTCTCTCTCTCTCTCTCAGCTTGTTTTAGTATTGTTTTGTTACTGCTATATATTCAGACAGAAGTTGCATTGCACGCTTACCCCACCTCAGACATCCCTTCTGGTCTCTTCACCCATCCACCTCAGTGTCTTTCTGTCTGTCTGTCTATCTGTCTGACTGTATGTTTGTCTATTTCTATCTGTGTGTCTGTGTGTCTGTCTGTCTGTCTCTCTCTCTCTCTCTCTCTCTCTCTCTTCTCTCTCTCTCGCTCTCTATTTCTCTGTCTCTATCTGTCTCTGTCTCTGTTTTTGTCTCTGTCTCTCTCTGTCTCTCTGTCTGTCTATCTTTCTGTCTCTGTCTCTCTCTCTCTCTCTCTCTCTCTCTCTCTCTCTCTCTTTGTCTGTCTGTCTGCCTCTGTCTCTGTCTCTGTCTCTCTCTCTCTCTCTCTCTCTCTCTCTCTCTCTCTCTCTCTCATACATACGCGCGTGCGCACACACACACACACACACACACACACACACACGCACACACACACACGCACACACACACACACACACTATCTCTATGAAACTACTTGATGCTGTATCTCGCCCCTCGATCCCATCCCGACGCCTTCCTCCCTGGCGTTGTGTCTAAACACCAGACTCCCCAGACAGACGCCGCACAGTGATAGAATAACGTTGTGAAAGGTCACGGCGCCATCTTGCATCACGCGAGGACACGATGCGGAAGTTAAGGCAGCCCAGACATGAGCAGTGATAGAGCAAGATTTATGACGGGCTGTTTCTGGCCATCCTTCGTCGTCCACACTCATTTCTTTTTCTTGTGTGTGTGTGTGCGCGTGTGTGCATGCGTGCGTGCGTGTGTGTGTGTGTGTGTGTGTGTGTGTGTGTGTGTGTGTGTGTGTGTGTGTGTCGTGCGTGCGTGCGTGCGTGTGTGTGTGTGTGTGTGTGTGTGTGTGTGTGTGTGTGTGTGTGTGTGTGTGTGTGTGTGTATGTGTGTGTGTGTGTTAGAGAGGAGAAGAGAGAGAGAGAGAGAGAGAGAGAGAGACAGACAGAGAGAGAGAGATTGAGGGCAGAAACATGGGAAAACAGAAACGACTGACTTTTTTTTTTTTTTTTTTTTTTTTTTTTTTAGTGCGACGTGAATAAACAGTATATGTGCCAGGCGTGCGTTTGAAGATAGACCTGGCTGAATGAAGCTGTTTTCAGTTGGGTATTTTTTGTGGCCATTTTTATTTCCGTGTAGCAGCTGACATCTTTGAAATGAAGACATATAGAAGACCGCTCCACATCTCCTGGACAGAGCACAGAACCAACGACTGTGTCCGAAAGCAAGTGGCCACACTGGCAGGATCACAGGAAACCCTCTTGGCTACAGTCAGGAGACGAAAGCTGATGTGGTTTGGTCAGGTGACACGACACGACCCGCTGGCAAAGACAATTCTGCAAGGCACGTTTCAAGGAGGAAGGCGCAGAGGCAGGCAGAGAAAGAGCTCGGAGAACGTAATAGAGCGGACAACCCTCAGGATGCCAGAACTCCTGCGAGAAGCAGAGGACAGGCCGCGATGAAGAAGATTGACGGAGTCGTCCTTCATGTCTCCCCTACGACCGCTTAGGTCACGGGAATGAGATGAAGAAGGTGACATCATCGTCTGTTTCTTTGATTGTCTTCCTTTACAGGATCACGTCAACACCACAGAATCTGAGTTCACCCAACTTCCTCGTCACGTCAACACCACAGAATCTGAGTTCACCCAACTTCCTCGTCACGTCAACACCACAGAATCTGAGTTCATCCAACTTCCTCGTCACGTCAACACCACAGAATCTGAGTTCATCCAACTTCCTTGTCACGTCAACACCACAGAATCTGAGTTCACCCAACTTCCTCGTCACGTCAACACCACAGAATCTGAGTTCACCCAACTTCCTCGTCACGTCAACACCACAGAATCTGAGTTCACCCAACTTCCTTGTCACGTCAACACCACAGAATCTGAGTTCATCCAACTTCCTCGTCACGTCAACACCACAGAATCTGAGTTCATCCAACTTCCTCGTCACGTCAACACCAAAGAATCTGAGTTCACCCAATTTTCTCGTCACGTCAACACCACCGAATCTGAGTTCACCCAATTTTCTCGTCACGTCAACACCACCGAATCTGAGTTCACCCAATTTTCTCGTCACGTCAACACCACCGAATCTGAGTTCACCCAATTTTCTCGCAAGACAGTGTATTGCCCAGGGACGGAGCTATTCATTTTGTAACAGATCCGAGATCGTTCAGCAAGATGTATAAGCATAAGGGTAGTACCTACATCAGTGTGTACTGAGTACAACTTCCCTTCTCACAAGACACAGGATCTGTTCACATTACCGAGATAATCATTACAAACTTTCCACGGAATATAAACACTGTTGACTTTCTGTTTACGATTTGATTACTATCGATAGACTAATGTATTTTCATGTGATATTGTAGTTTCGAGTTTTGCATGTTCTATTGAGAAACCCCAGTCTCTCTCTCTCTCTCATCTCTCTCCTCTCTCTCTCTCTCCTCCACACACACACACACACACCACACACATACACTGTTTTTCTCTATCTCTCTCTCTCTCTCTCTCACACACACACACACACACACACACACACACACACGCAAAGCACGCACAGCACGCACGCACGCACGCACGCACAACCCCCACGCACACACACACACACACACACACACAGGGAATTATTCCTTCAAACTCTACCAATAATCGCTTCAAGGCAAATATTGTTTTTCGTTTTTGTTTGGTTTGATTTTGTTGTTGTTGTTTGTTTACTCATTAAACTGGCTGAAAGGGTGCATTCTTGGCGAGGGTGTGCGCTCTTCCGAGTACCCTTGTAGTTATATACATAGTGTGTATGTGCATGGAGTAGTCGCGTGAGGGGAGGGGGGGGGGAGGGTGGTGCTCGTGATTTCTTGTTTCGCTGCTTTCACTTGTTATTTAGAAAACAATGTGTCTTTCTCTCTCCCCCCCCCCCCCCCCCCCCCCCCCCGCCAACTCAGTTTTTTTCTCCGTCTTTGTCTGTGTCTGTCTATCTGCCCTCTTTGTCTTACTGTTTATCGTCGTCTGTCTGTTCTGTCCTCCCCCTCCCTCTCTCTCTCTCTCTCTCTCTCTCCTCTCTCTCTCTTCTATCTCAGTCCGCCTCTCTTCTTTTTTCTGATCTCCATCTCCAACGTGTCCCCCTTCCTCTCCCCATTCACCCTTTCTGTTTTTTCTCTCTCATGCCTCCTCTCTCCTCACATACACACTCTCACTTTCACTTTTCACTTTTTCTCTCCTCATCCTACCACTCCCCCACCTTTCCTTTCTACAACCCCCCCCCCCCCCCATCCACCCTCACACACACTGTCTCTGTTTCTATCTCATTAATCAATCACTTTTTTCTCTATCCATTACTCCCCCCCCCCCCCCCCTCCCTTTTCCCACCTTTGCAGCCTAACCCTTCTCTACCTTTCACGCCTGCGACTCCAGAAATCGTCGCCTGTTCCCACAAACTCTTGCACGAAAACAGTTTGGATCGCTGCAGTGGTTTCCGTAACGTGACCTTGAACTCTACAGTGGTTTCCGTAACGTGACCTTAACTCTACAGTGGTTTCCGTAACGTGAGCTTGAACTCGCGCCGGCCTGAAATGACACGGAACGGATGGCCTGACCTCCTCCTTCCCTCTCCCTCCCCCACCCTCTTCCCCCTCCTCCTGAAGCGGAAAGGGGAGGTGACATGGATGGCTTTGTTCTAGTTGCAGAGTGAGGTATTGCAGGCGGAAATCTAAACAAGTTTGAAACATAATTTATAAGGCTCCCCCGAAAAACGAAGACAAACGAATCACAAGACAAAACAGGACGCATTTCGACCTCTTAGGTCTTCTTCAGGCAAGATACACAACACTCTGGACAACGACAATGAACCTGCAATCACTTATCTTCATCCAGTTCGGCACAAGATGGGCGTTGAATCATGACTTT
>CM065741.1:23370669-23373169 GCA_033310375.1 Conus canariensis
GTGAGAATTTGGAATGCAAATTGATTGGTGTATTTACTACTGAACTGCCCGATCAAATAGTCAACTTGGCAAAATTCTTAGTCTCCGCTTCAAAATTAGACAAGCCTTCATCGGCAATACAAACATGTGAATCAGAAATATCCTGATTATATAAATCATGTACAGCCCGTGTTATATGTCTGTCCTGTCAGAGTTATGTTTTCTCTGTGACTAGAGTTTTCCCTGTTTGTATGTTCTCTAGAAGTGAGGTATGATTTTGTGTTCCCCCCATGAAAGGGGCTGTTGGCCTATAATCATTAAATTTCAGAGTTCAGAGTTCAGTGTTCTCTCTCTCTCTCTCTCTCTCTCTCTCTCTCTCTCTCTCTCTCTCTCTCTTTCTCCCTGTCTCATTCTCTCTCTTTCTTATAACGTCTACATTTTTGTTTGGTTTACATTTTCACTGGCTTGCTTAGATCGTGCAGTAGCTAAATGACGACTAAAGGATTTTTGTGATGCAAATGATACTATTCCTGAAGTTCAAGCAGGTTTTGCAAAGGTTACAGTACCACAGACAACATTTTTCGCAATAATCACTGGTTCAGAAATACCTCACAAAACATGGTGGTCGCTTTTACACACTTTTTGTAGATTTCTCTAAAGCATTTAATAGTATACACAGAAGAAAACTGCTACACCTCATATTCCAGAAAACGGGCATTCAAGGAAAAATGTTCAAAACACTGAAGGCTATTTATAGAAATGCGAAAGCCACTATCAGAGTGGGGACCAGAATAACTGAGTATTTTGACTCTGTGTCAGGAGTAAGATAGGGCTGTGTTTTAAGTCCATTGTTGTTCTCTATATTTTTGTGTAAGTTGCAAGCTGACTTATTCGATTGTGGTGCGAGAGGCATCGACATTTTTGCAGATCCACTTGAAATTTTTCTGTTGATGTACGCAGATGATATTGCTGTAGTGTCTGACTCTGTGGCAGACTTGCAGAAGAAGATAGAGTGTCTGGGAAAATACTGTCATAAATGAGGTCTGGATATGGATAAAACCAAAGTGGTTGTGTTTAAAATGGTGGTTTCATTAAATCAACTGAGAAATGGTAGTATGATGGTAAGCAGATCCAGGTTGAACCTAGATACCATTTTCTTGGCGTAAATTCTCAGCCACATTAAACTGGCCCAGGTGTATAGAAAATCTGTCAGTTAAAGGCTCTGAGAGCAGTGGCAGAAATTAAAAGACTGCATGTAAATTTCAAGGAATTCCAGGTGTTACGTTATTCAAAATGTTTTACACAAAAGTAAAAGCCAATTCTGTTAGATGGTTCTGAGATTCAGGGGTTCAAAAATATGATGATATTGAAAAAAGTCTAGATTAAATTCTGCAGGATGGTTTTGGGTGTGGAAGGGATGTCAGAAACGACATTGCTCTTGGGGAGTGCGGTGGATATCAAATCTATATTAATGGGTGTATTCGACTTGTGAAATATTAGTGCATACTTGTGTGTATGTCTAACAACAGATATCCAAAGCAATGCTTTAAGTTGATGCAAACGTACGATCATTCTGGTAGAAAAAAAAAGGGTTAAACGTGTAGACTGCTATTGTTCACCTGTGACTTTGGATATGCGTGGCAGATGAAGAATGTGGGGAATTTTTCTTGCTTTATAGGTCTGCTCAAACAAAGATTGACGTATTCGTATTATCAGGACTGGCATTCTTCGCTTTCATCATACCCTGATTATTGTATGTATCATCCCAGTTACGTGAGTCAGTTGATTCCTCGTAATGGCCAGTTACGTGAGTCAGTTGATTGCTCGTAAACCCCATTGTGTTTTGTGCCTGTTTAGATGCAGTCGGTTACCTCTGAATAGTATTTGTCACTCGACTCCACAAATCACTGATCCATTTTGTAAGCAGTGTGATGGTCAGTGTGTTGAAGAATTATGTCATTTCATGTTAATCTGTCCTGAATATTCCACACTTCGCAGAACATTCATACCCTTGTATTATTATCGTTCTGCATCAGAATTTAAGATACAGTTATTAGGTAGAAATACGGCAAATGAATTGTTATTTAAAGTTGCAGTGTATATAGCTGAAACCTTAAAATTAAGGAAATAAAACCTCTGTCCATAATATTTCGTAAGGTAAACGTTTAATCGAGATGCACATGAATTTTGCCGTGTACTTCTTGTTTATTTGTCATTATACTTTTTCAAAACTCACCCACACCATGCTAATTATTGTTGAATTCAGTTCTCCTGTTCATATGGGCCAGATGGCCTTCAAAACTGAACGCACGCACGCACACACACACACACACACACACACACACACACACACACACACACACACACACACACACACACTAGCTCCTTGGCGTACAAGTCCTTTGCCGAACTATGTTTTAAGTTTCCAGCCCTCACAAGAATTTTCACCGACGGTTCCAAATCTGAGGAGGGGGTTGCCTCTGTTGTGCATTGTGCAACAGGTCCTCCTCAAAGATGTTCT